>OZ023159.1:33322449-33922449 GCA_963678695.2 Diplodus puntazzo | reverse complement strand
AGCCTCGCTGAGGTTCTGCAGGCTCGTCGTCAGAAGCTCGCAGCTCCACAGAACGGAGATGTTTGTGAAGTTTGTTTGAATCCACTGCGAATTCATCCGAGCATGAAAAATACCCTCAAGGACACCTTTATCAGCTCCCACCCACAGATCTGCAGCACTCGCCTCGTCGTGGAACGCTCAAGGTAATTTATTTAATACATTGCAAAATCATTTATCATTTTAAAGGACTGACAGAAACAAGGCGGCAGAGGCTTCAAGATTCGCTGTAACGATGGAGGAACTTTGCGTCTGATTAGTCGGCTCCCGGCCTGCAGTTTTTAAAAGCAGCGGGGGGAAATAAACATCAGGGCTCCTCGACACGCAGCCATGGCAACCCGGGCATCGCCGGTTATCTCTCTCAGGGAGGAAGCGCGACTGTTTTCAGAGCGACTGAGGCTTTCAGCGGTCTTTATTCTGAACACACATTCATAACACATCTAACTTTTGTGCTGCGTTATATCGAGACACGGAGGATCATGGTGAGTACAAACACTGTCCTCCAGTAGAAGAAAAAATAAGGAAACCTGCTGAGAAACAACCAGGATATTTTTTTACTTCATTATTTGTGATAATGAGTGAAACACGCTTAAGGAGAATTAATCGCCAGCTGGGGAAAATAAATGAGCACATTTTTCTTTCCTTCTGTGAAAAATTGGGGAAACATTTTGTGTTTTATCTGTGAAACACCAGATTTTTACCAGGTGCAGTTTGTTCCAACTGTTTGTTGAGATGAGATGAACCTTTTTCATCCCTCGTAGGAGAAATTCAATATGTCAGCAGCGCGAGTCAACAGACAGTCTGTCAACAGTGTCAACAAGCAGCAGCGTGAGATACAAATTCATCCGGAGTAAAATAAAAACATACTCAAAGAAATAAGATGCAATCCAACAGAAATGCTACGTACACTGTTTTCACAATGAATCACGTTAAACATCTAAATACTTTATTGTTGTCATGATCCTGTTTTTGTTATTTCCTGTTTTATTTTGTAATTGTGACCTCATGTCGCTTTCCAGTTCCTCCTTCCTGTGTTCTGTATGTTGCTTCGCCTCACCTGTCCTTTTCCCACCTGCACCTCATCCCCTCATTAGTGTGTGTGTGTGTGTGTGTGTGTGTGTGTGTGTGTAGCCTCATTCACACTGCCGATTGCATGCAGGGATCCTGCGCCAACTCTCCGCCTCCTCCTCTGTGTGAAAGCTTCAGATGTGGCGAGGGGTGAAATCTGCCTCTGGAGAAAGTATCAGGACCGTATTATTGGTGAACTGAACCAGTGAGAACGGAAAAGTATTGAGTGCGTGTCGGTTTGACACTCTGATAACTGCACAGGTCCTTCACTCAACTAAATAAAGAGAAATTTCCCACAAAGCAACGTTACATGACCAAACAACAGTAACGTGGTAACTGTCTTTGGCAACTTATATGAGGAAAAAAATACTCCAGATACACATGAAGCGTCCTCCCGACTCTTCGTCACATTTCAGCCTGAAAAACAGCGTCTGTCACTGGCGAAACACTTTAACTCACCGAGTGTTTGTGATGAAAATAAATCACCGCGACCGTCAGCTCTCCAGACCGAGACTTCAGGGAACTTTCCCCCAGAAAACAGCCTCCGTCCCGCGAGTGACAGAGTCAGACAGCGTCCTGTTTAAAAAACGTAACTTCATTACTTTCCAGGATGTTTGGTGAGTCAGGATCTCAGTCACAACACATTATAACAGCATCCATATGATTATAAACTGTCAGCAGGTTTAGATTGACAGGAGGACACCTGGAAACACCTTGAAAACACACTGACATCATCATCATGACATCACCGTCACACCTCTTTAGGGGTCGCAGCGCCGGCTTTCTGTGTGAATTACACAGCGGTTTGTCTTTAAGGCGGAGATGCTTCACTGGCGAACCGACGCTGCGGAGATAATGTGGCGTCGCTGTGTATAAAGGGCGAAAATAAAGAGCAACGACTGCTGGCACCGTTTGGATCTGCAAACCACAAATATGTTGAATTTATTTGGTACAAATGTTCAACTTCACGTCTGCTTCGGTTAGACACAGTTTTAGGAAAACGACATGTTTTGGCTGAATACATTTGGACTGTAAATTGTCTCGATGTCTCATCAGAAACATCTGGATTTGTCACCTCGAGCACAGCTGGAGATTTCCATGACTTCTCCTCTGAAACATCATTTTCTTTTGTTGGTGAAAATGTGGCTGAATATTGTCCCGAGCTCTCCTTCAACACGTCCACTGCTGTCGTGCTTACAACTGCTATGTTTATGCTTTAAGACCCGAATGCAGACACACACACACAAACAGGAGGGGAGCTTTATTTTAACAAGCTGAAAAAGTATAAAAACCAGGAGAGAGAGACAAAAAACTAAATGAGTCGCGAGGACAAAAACAAAGTAGCAACTAAGAGCTCAAACAAAGTGCAAAGAAATAACAAAAGTTTAAATCAAAATGAGAAGTAAGAACCCAAAACCACAAGACAGACCAAGACGGGAAACCAGGAACATCACCAAACGAACTGACAAAGACAAGACGGAGGACAAAGACTACGACACACTAGTGACAGGAAGAGGAACAGGTGAGGTAACGAGGGGAAAAACACAGAAGAAGAAGTGTAGGAAGAGACACACACAAGGGCGGAGTTTCAAAATAAAAGCGGAAACAAAACAATGGAGGTTCTGGAGTCTCGGGTCATCAAATACTAACATTCTGGGTCAGTATTCACCGTGAGACTGAATGATCATCTCTCTCCCAGCCTTTGAGAGTATTGAAACACAGTCTTGAACTGTGGTCACTGGCTTGCCAACCTTGTTTCCTGTCTCCTCACTGTCAATATGGCGTTTGGACCCGACAGACCCGCACGACCGCTAACTTATTGTTCTGTAAAACGATACCTGCCAACATTTCGTCCTGGCAGCCGGCCTGCTCACTTCCTCCCACCGCTTTTCACAGTCGAAATTAAATTAACTTGGTAAAAATGATCCCGGCAAACCATGAATTCATTTCTCCTGTTCTGAAGTCATAAACACGGGAGAGTAAAAACAGTCCAGACTTTACTTCGTCTCTTTTCCTCTCAGGGTTTTCTTCTTTTGGAGATTGCTTTACAAAAAAAAAATCGATCACTTGTGAAATGAACCGCAATACTCAAAATCTTACCCAGTGTATATCTTATTTCTAATTTAACATCCAATTACACCTGATGAAAGTCAAAGTAGTATTTCAGTGAGATAATCTGACTTGTTTTCAGACAGTTTGATGGTCGGGAAGGTGATTGTCGACTCTTTTTTGCAGGTTGTCAAAAATCTGACGTGATATTTGATGATCTGAGACTCAACAATCAACTATCTTTCTCCAGAATCGCCTTCCCGACCGTTAATTTGGACTTTAAACAAGCAAGAATAAACTGTGTATCACCTGTTTTTCATGTGTTCCAGTGTTCTGCTCCAGTGGATTTTGTTAGCATGATCTTCACGCCGGTTAGAAATGTTGCAAAAATGCCCCTAAATCAATTTCTCCGTCCATCAGCGCTCCTGCTGCTCCCATTGTCCTTACGTCAGGATGACATACCGTCTCACCTGTCCAATCTCAGGTCGACCCATCAGACATCATTACGTGTGGCCTGACAACCGTGAAGCTGTCAGAGAGTAACTGATGTCATGGGATGGGTGTCGCTGGAGCTGTGCATCATCTGATCTCCACCAACTTACGCTACGTCGCAGGATAATACAACGCAGCAGCGCCAGAATGAATCCTGTCTGCAGAAACTCAATTATGCCGTTAAATATACATTAAATTCAAGAGTGATTTTGGCATTTTTCACACATTCCCCCGTGAGCAAAAGAAGCCAATCTTAAGTACGGCAGCTCGTCAGGTAAATTGCCGACACAATCACAACTTATGAGAAGCTGTTTATGGTGTAAATGTCACCCGGCGTTCAGTCGACTGCTGCACGCTCTCATTCTGCTGCGCCAGCATCCCTGAGACGGCCATTAAACGGAGCCGAGCCGCTGGAAATTATCTCCTCTTTCGGCCGATGGACTAATTGTACTCGTATGCTGTAATAACACCATTAAAATGTAATACACTCGGGATCATTACTTCGCATTTGACATAGCTGCGCGTTGCAGCACAAAGAAGTAAAAGCAGGCTGCATCAGTGTGAGCGGTGTGTTTTTACGCCGGTGATGAAATCCACTTCTCCAATCAGCAGAACTGCCTCTCAGTGGATTGAGCCGCTGGAAGAGGACGGGCTGTTTCTCTTCTTCATTGTTGGAGATTGTTCTCCACGGATGCACTAAATAATCAGATTAAATAGAGGGAGAAAAACTCAAGGATTACAATGTAGAGGTGCAGATAAGCATTAATCTGAGGCTGGTGCAGATAAAAGGCTCCTCCAGCTGCTCCACGTGAATGATACGGCGCTGTCAGCTCGGGCTTTGATGAAAGATCTTTCATTTTCTTGGCCACTAATGGGAATTCTCAGTGTCAGTGAAGTCCTCATTTCAATTCCTGTTTTTTAATTCATCATACCATTTCTGCAGGGCCAGGATAATGAAATGTTTAGCTGGGTATTCTTCCCCCTTTTAGGGATTTTTAAATTAAAATTGCACCCATCTATCATCGCTAAATCGGGGGGGGGATTGAAACTATTTCAGGAAACAACGGCTATCGTTGCTCACTTAGTTACCCCTCAAAACACGAGCACTCAGAACGAGCAGAGTAAAGTTTATTTTCTGCCCGGAGCTGCTCAGATACCCTGCCGTTACGGCCCGGGCGGCGACGGGGCCGTTAACTGAGTGCAGGGATCGTAATGAAGTCCCAGGACTTTCATAGTTTAGCTTCAGTGACTGGAGCAGCGAGGGAAAAGGTCCTTGCCAGGTCTAATGAATTCAGATGTGAAAACACTTTGGTATTGACTTTATATAATTGGGCAAGATGCAATAACACAACAACCTTGGAGCAGCGCACCTGGATAACAAGCGATCAAACAGCCCCATCCATTCAGCCTGTAAGAGCCTGAGCTCCGCGGCTCCCTGTGGAGACGGGCCGCTGCCTTGAAGCTCAACCTCATTAACTTTTTGTTATGTACTCCCTCTTTACGCTGCGCGTGCAGGAGCGTGCGCGTGTTATTACCACCGCCATGCGATCAACATGGGTCCTTTTTGTATTCAAGGACTCCATTTACACCACCCATCAGGTTCACTTGAACTCCCTTTAAACTGGATGTTTTTTTTCAAAGCTACGAGGAACTTTTTATTTCTGATTTATTCCGGCGGCTCCTGCGGACGAAAGGTGACGAGGGCGAAGCGAAGTTTACTTTGTTTGAGTGACGCGTCGTCAGACTGGAGAGCAGCTTCCGTCCTCAGGCTGTGAGACACTTAATTAAGATATCTTTGAATTAAACGGGATCGTTTCTGTTTTCCTCAGAGGTGTGACTGCAGCAACACAGGACGGAACATGGAGAAGTGTCGATCTCACAATGTGACGTAACCTGGAGGACAGTTAAGGTAGAACTTCTGTCTTCCTGCAACAACTATCCACGCCAGATCTCACGTGACTTTTCCGGCTTTTGATTTTAGTATTGTTTCTTATATGAGGCTCCTTTTTCAACTTCAAGGTCAATATTGTTTTTCACTGACGACAAAACAACAAATTATCCTGCATTTATATGGAACTAAGCTTTAGGAGCGTTCCACCTTAACTGTCCTCCAGGTTACGTCACATTCTGAGATCGACACTTCTCCGCTGGCAGGACGGCGGCGAGCAGAACAAGCTACTGCTAACGTGAGTTGTTCAAAAACCTTCTTTTTAGTAACTCTGTGTACACAAACAATGTTCTCAATGCTCGTGTTCATGTGTAGAGACCCTGGTGATACTACGAGCAAAGTTTCATGTTGTGTCGAGCTTTCTTACTGTTTTAAAAATAGAGATTTTGATGTTTTTTTAAAAGTGTCCATAGCACTCCCATTGAAAATGAGTTTGACCCAAAAACGAAATTACGGTAGATCTTAAAAGTGCCTCTTTCATAGTAATTCTGCTTTTACACAAAGGTTTGACTCGGGTACATTCTCAAAAAAAGCCTCGGCTGCATTTTTGGCGAAAGTTTCACGTTTTGAAGCCAGAAAAGCTCGACTCACCGACCGTGGAAATACCTGGAACTTCCGGTTTATTGCCCAGCTAACTTGAACGGGCATGAAATAACTGAATCGTGTTGCTCTCCTAGACTTTCCAAATGTTATTGGACAGAATGGCTCAAATTCTGACGGTGAAACGAGTCGTGTCTCGGGGGGGTTGTGACACTCAAATGAATTTATCCACCGTTTCACAGGCACTTCTTTCACGATGGTTCTGTTGTTGTTTTCTCTTCTGTTAAAACTGTTTCCGGTTCAGATACAAATCACAGACGGGCTGCGTTACCCCTGGGAAGCGGGAATGGGATCCATACGTGATTTTTAGTGTACCCGCATTTATAAAACGTGCTGTATCATAGGCGGGTGTTTCACCTCTCATCTCAGGCGTCATCAGTTCTAAGCAGCCTTTTAACCTCCGTGTGGGAGCGACCTTTCAGAGACACTCGTGGGTCGTTGGCCCAATCGGCCTTCAGGAGACGTAGTATAACGAGAGGAAAAGGGCTCACAGCGAGGAGGTCAGGGATGGTAATTGGGTGAAACAAGTTCAGGACCTTCACTGAAGAAATCGTTGCAGTAAGAAACCAGAAGTAAACAGTGAGTTATTTTAACTTACTAATGTTGTCATGTATATAACATATAAATAAAGTTATTTTAACCTAAACAACGATCCTAAATCTAACAAAGTAGTTGCCATGACCTCCACAAACTACGACCGTACCTCTAAGGTCCAGTTCGCTCACCGCTGGTACGCTGAGACGGTGTTTTTGTTTCTGGGACTGGTGACACATGTTGTTGTTGTGTTGTGGGAGACTCTGGCAATCAACCCATTCAGTCATTTAGCTTTGAGGAGAACCATTATCATACCAGCGCTCATCAAAACAAGCTCCCTCCAACACTATTGTTGCTGCATCCTGAGCATTTCGCTGCCCGAGACGATTGCGATTCGTTTCAAGAAATACAAAGAAGCCCGAGCATTTCTTTTTCCTCCTGATGGCAGAACGATAATGCGTTGCTCCCGTTCGACTGCTGAATTAATCTGTTTACGGTTCAGAGCGTGTTCCTCGTGCTCTTTCGCAGGAATCATCAGTCTGCATACAGTCAACAATAGACTACAAATTCTACAGGACCAAAAACATGACGACCCGTTTGAATCAAATGCGATTTGAGTGCAATTTATTTAGAGGCCCTTATCAGTTCAATTATGCTGTTTTTCTGTTCAGGGAATCCAGGTGCAATCACTGAAGGGGGTGGAAGTGAATCTGTTTCCTAATTTATTTATGTAAACTTGGCCTCCCTCCAGTAGCAGCAGATGATTTCATTTGTCTGAGCGGAGTGCCTGTTATAACAGGATTACAATCTGGCTGTTGGAAAATTGTCTGTGGACCTGCGTGTTCCTGCAGGTCTGAGCAGGTCTATTAGCCCCTGATGGCATCCTCATGTTTTTTATTCCACCGCTTAATCTGTCTTTAAAACAAACAACTTATGCACGTTAACCTTTTTAGCACGAGTGTAATATTCACTAATAAACTCAGGGACGATCTTTGAGCTGTGAAGTTATTAATCCGTCGTCAGTGAATGTAAAGTTGAAGAATTTAAAGTGCTATATTCAACAACCTCCTGCTGAATATTTGTTTTGTATTTGATATATAATGCATGCTTTCCTATGAGAGTGTGCAGGAGTGTATTAGCATCTCATGTTTATTTAGTTTGATAGTGTCTTATTATACTTAATTTACAGTCTAATGAGGCATTACATCCAGTTTTCTAATTACAGCATGAGTTATGGTTTATATTTAGGGTATTATTGATTTTACCATCTCATAAAGAACATATTATTTCTTGTTTTAGTCTAATCAGAAACACACTTCAGCTCGTGTTATCAGCCAACTCAGGGTATAACTTTGTTTACTGTCTAAAAATTTACATTTAATTTCATTACGACAGCAGCTTTACTCCCGAATAACGGGCGACTAAGAGCTGCAGGGTCGGGAGCAAATTCTCGGTGAGTTGTGCAGCTTCACATTATTCACAGCTGTATGATTCATTATTGATATAAAAATATTGATTAGAGCAGTTTTAAAAAAGTAAAGACAGCCTGCAGAGTTCTTCGATAAATTTTTTATATGAATTGCGCTGCAAACGTCTTATAACTGCAAACGAGGAAATGCTGACGGCTGAACTTAATATGTCCAGAAACACATGCTCACCTTCATGTTCATAAGGTTTAATGCTTTAATTTAAAAAAACACATTATTTTTTAACTGGCCATCGCTGCAGCACCTCTGTTCACCCTCTGCCCCGCCTCCTGAAAAGCCCGGTCTGCTCTGATTGGTGAGTTTTCACAGGCCTGAGCAGGAACCGCCCACTGTGTTGGGTTTTAAGTAGAACTGGATAATGAACCCAAAGATGGCGTCTACTCAGTGTTTTCTCTAGCTGCCAAGTTTACTTCCTGTTTTCCTGCTGAAATTGAGCTGAAAGAGAAACGCCACAGCAAGTTCAACATGCCGATCGTCCCAGGAACAGCCAATTTTAGGCCCCGTTCAGACAACAACGCTCTTTTGCATACGGATCTTCCATACGGATCCTGAAAACACACTTTTTTGAAAATGGTTCTCAGGGAGGAGAAATCCGAAAACGCAGCCCTCCCGTTTTCGTGTGGACGGCGAATCCGCATACTTTCCAAAACGATGACGCCATCGCCCCACGCCGCGACCTCTTGCCTCCGACCTCTGAACCCCGTGACGTCTCATAACAACAACAATGGCGGACTACATGCTCGTGTTTGTGCCGCAGAATATATTGAGCCTTTCTTGCAACTTACTCTCCTTGTAGTTGAGTGTGAGTCGCAGCAGCAGTTCGACCTCATTAACGGTCCACACAAACGATTCTGGTTTCCTTGCACTCGCCATTTTCATCTTCTTGTTGTGTTCGGTTTCTCCGTCTGCTGTCTGTTTGTTTACAGCGCGCAAGCTTAATGCGCATGCTCCGTGTCTTCTTCTCCGTTTCTGGTGAATGTCAAGCGCCACCTATAGGCTGGAATATGAACTACAGCGTTTTCGGTCGTTTTCAGTGGAGCCGTGTGGACGCAAATATTCTTGAAACGATGCCGAGGAAGACGGAGAAAAAAAAGATCGTTTTTGCCCGTCTGGACTGCCCCTTAGTAATTAGTGATCAATAAATGCATCAATGTTCTGCTGGAAAGCTAATGCACTGCTAGCATTGGTGGCTAACTTCCAGGAGCTATCGAGCGGCTCTATGATCCACCATCGCTGTGAATAAATGGTCCATTGATGTGACCGGAGCTGACAACCTCACAGAAGTCCTCACGGCTCTTTGAGCTTTTTGATACTGTCACACAGTTTTTACACCAGACACCTTCTTTATAATAAAAAAAAGACAGGGAAGTCTCACATTATACAGCATGGAGCCTCTGAATAAAGACATCACAGGTTTCCTCTGGACTCTTCAGCCCATTAACAGACCCTCAGTGTGCCTCGGTGGGAAAAGCTCTGCGTTTAAAACAGATGAAAGGATTGGGCATGATTTTCTCTCCATCCGCTGACTCACCCGCTGATAATTTATGATAATTAATTCCAGCTAATCCAAACACTTTTACCCGTGTGCCCTGGCCTCCACCCACAACAATAACAAAGATGCACCACCACCTTCGTTCACCAGATTAGCACCCCATCCTGTCTCCACCAGCCGCTGTATTTTCTCTATTAGCAAGTGAAGCCAAAATGGAAATGAGGGTCTGTGGAGGAAGTCTCATCAGAGGCGTGAACTCGTGTCTCCAGAGGAAGGAATCCTCTGGAGATCCGGCAGCTTGGAGAGCGTCCTCGAGCTGGGAATAAAGAAAACTTTTTTTTTCTTCACCACACCAGGGACAGACTCGCACAGAGCTGCACATGCTGTGGTTTGAATATAAGACTAACTCCTTTTCTGTCATTCAATATATTATATTCAAATGCATTTAACTGTTTAAGATGTTCTATATTCTTATATTACAGCAACATACAAATGGACAAAACCAGTGAAACGTGTGGCGACGTTCTGTCGTGTGCTGTTTGTTTGCTCGTCCATGTTAGTAAAATCTTGTCTGGTTTGCTTGTTTGTCGAGATTCCCCTTTTCCAAGACATCTGAGCGTTTCTAAATGTATTGTTTCAGCTATTTCCTCCCTGCAGTGCTCTCTACACAGCACAATGCCACATAATCCTCGAGCAAACGCACGAGTCAGAGAATATCTGAGGGGATCTGGCACATACCTTTATGTTAAAATTAAATACCGCTGTCATCTTACAAGAAAACCCACAGCACGGGGCTGCGCATGACTGAGTGCAGCGAGCACCAAAGGAGACAGGAATCTGCATTTTTATTCCCCACTGTGAAACACAAGCTCACGAACTCGAGCAGGGTGAGACCCGAGGAGCGACGAGGGTGAAAATATCTCGCAGGCAGAAGATACGACATGATAGATGCTCTCCAAACAGACACGAGGAGCAAATAGAAGAAAACAGCTTGTAAGCGCTCGTCTCTAAATAGGTTGCGGGGCTCGTTTTTCTATTTTCTGTGTCGCTTCCGTCTGAACCCACAACGCACCATGAAAAGTTTGTGCGGCTTCGTCCCGGCAGACACAAATCCTGGATGACACGGCAAATCCATCCATCGCTGATTAGCACCAGTGACGCAAAGAGACGGCAATTTGTTCTCTGACTTTAGGCCCGACCACCTACACACAAGCTTAGCACGACTCCTCTCCCTCCCTCTGCCTCTCTCTCGCTCTCGTCTGGTGTTTCTGAGAGCCCGCTGAGAGCTCCCCGAGCACTACTTCATCTAGTCGGATGTCAAACATAATGTTGACAGTTAATGTGGTCATTTGGTGCATGGCTGGCAGTGATGGCTTTTCAATTAATACAGCCCAAATGGCAAAAATGCTCAATTAGCTTTAATGTATTCTACTCTCTGATGAATGCCGTGTAAGTGGATGAGGGAGAAAGTCATTTATCTGCTGCGTTTTACCTATAATGACTTTAAGTTGCGATGTTCAGCAGTGCTGGAGGACTACCTTTTAGTTTCCTCTGCCTTCCGTCTCTCTGCGTTAACCTCGGACATGATATAGACCGCTGCCGGAAAGATTTAGCGTTCCCCTCCTCTGGGCGGCTGAACGGACAGCAGAGAGCCAGACAGAGAGGCATGTTGGCAGCGCCGGCTAAATGAGAAGTGAAGCAGAGCTGCGGCACAAAAAACTTCTAATACCCGCACAGACAAGAGGAACAGATGTAGATATACTGGTAAATATCAAACACTGACAGCCTTCAGAAGCCGTGTGAGACCGCGGCCCCCCGAGTGTCGACTACAATTGGAAGGCGCATGCTGCTTGTGCTGTATTCGGCTCTCTGTTGCTGCAATTTTGCTTCTTTCCCCGTCAGTTCAGACTTTAATGTGTGCGTTTTTAGTTTGAGAATGTCACTGACCACAGTCGTCCGTCCCTTCAGGGTTTTCTGGGATTGTTGCGGCCTTAAAGACAGATTCCAAAGCAGCATTTCTACACAGTTTCAATGCATGCTCGGATGTTTTTAAGCATTTCTTTTTGCAATTTAAAGCAGCTATTTGCCAACTGATGACATTTGTTTGTGTTCCACCAAAACGTTGCGTGTGGTACCGACACGTTTATCCCGGTTCAGTGCAGAACATCAGGATATTTATTCTCTTTAGCAGCAATCTTTGTTAGGAAGTGTGACACGTTTCTGCAAACAACCATGTTGAAACTTGCTTTAGGTTAGTTTGAGACAAAGCTGTGCACAAAAACCACTTGGTGATGGTCAGAAAAAGATCATGTTTTGTCTATAAATACCTGTTTTTTTTGTTTTAACTATCCCGACGTCTCCTCATCCCTACAAACTCATCTGGAGATCTGAGGTCTCTTTAAAACATCTCGTGGTGCATGTCACATTTACAAAGATAAAATGCTAAATGGACTTTGCATCTCTGCAGCGCTTTTCCAGTCTACTGACCACTCGGAGCTCTTTGAAACACTTGTCACATTCACCCATGTCAGCATCAAACCAGCAACCTCCCAATTACTGCCAGCCCTCTCTCGTGTCTCACGCTGTGGTCGCGTGAAGTCGTCTTGGTCGTGATTCCACCAGCGTCTCCTGACACGACAGTCGCGTGATCAGACGTGTATCATAGTAATGTCGATATAAAGTCGATGTGTCCGTGATTCGCTGAAACAAACTTCATCTACACAACCAGAAATGAGGAAGTGAGCTTGAAGTTTTCTGCAGAGAGGAAGAATAATAATGTTAACTGATTGTTACTGGATAACTACCATGATTTGTCTAATTTGCAGAAAAATTGCAAGGTCACACGGAATCAACAGAATTTGCTTTAATTGCTGTGATTGTGACATTTTAACTTCCTGGAGGAGGAACTGATTGTTACTGAAGCACATCCAGCTGCAGCACCATGCAGGAGGAAGCTAACTTGGTTTTGTTGTTAACTGTTGCAAACCAGAGTTAAAATCTGCACCTTTATATATAAAAATGATAAAATAAGAATGCAAGAGTCTGTAGTCTGAACCAAGACTGCAAACGTTTACTCCCTCTGTTCCCTTTCACAATAAAAGCCCTGCATCTACCGTTATATGTTTCAGCTTAAATGATCAAGTCACTCTGAATATTTACTAGTACTACTAGAAGAAGGAGAAGAAAAAGAAGGAGGAGAAGAAGAAGATGATGAAGAAGAAGAGGAAGAAGAAGAAGAAGAAGAAGAAGGAGTGCAAAAAGAAGGAATCCAAGAAGAAGTAGAAGAAGAAGATGATGAAGAAGAAGAGGAAGAAAAAGAAGAGGAAGGAGAAGAACCCACTGGAGAAATGTTATGTTATTTGATGGACCACATTATTACTGACTTTATTATTTCTGATTTCTTTCCCTCGCAGCTGTTAAAATGTCTTCCTTTATTCAGATTTTCTGCTGTGGTCTGTCGCTGTCTTCTTGGTTTTTAATAGTCGTGGTTTGTACAGTTTGCACGGCTGCAGTTCCTGCCGATTGTGTTTTTATTTTTCCTGAATATGCCTCCTCGGTCGCAGCCAAGTGTGGTGTCAATAAAACTGAAGCCTGGTAATCCTCAGACTGTTTCTGAGGCCTCCTTCAAGTCTGCCAGTCTGAGTCGGATTAGACAGTGCTAACAGGATCGCTGTGGAAACGTGATGTGGAAATTTCCGCCCTTCAGAAACAGGACGGCTACACTTCGTGTGTTTGCTGCTTCGTGGTGACGCGCCGCAGATGTCGGTTTAACGTTCGTCTCTCTAAAGTGTTGGTCAGATAGAGTTCTTCTTGGAGGGAGAATTACTCAATAAAATCAGAGTCTCTCCTTGAGCGTTAGTTCCAGATGTTCAGCCTCAGACGTTTGGATTCACGCTGACAGTTTGTGTGTGTGTGTGTGTGTGTGTGTCTCTCAGTCCACGAGATTTATCTGTCGGTGCAGCTGAGCGAAAGCTAACAGCAGGTGTGAGATTATGGTTTCGCTCTTACTTTGAGGTGAGCAGATGTGGAGCTATTAAAGCTTTAGCGGATACAAAAGCTGGTCTTTTGTATCATCTCATCATCCGTCTAATCCGGCCGAGGACGCCGACATAAAACACACGCAACAGACGGGATGACGGCTTTGTTGAGACGGATCTTAAAGAGTTATTGCTCAGGCGGAAGAGGAGGTTATTTAGGGATAATACAATGAAGGGCAATATTTTCTTCGAGGGAAACACACATTTCCATGATTATCTTGATATAAAAGCACTTTGACTAACAGTCCGTGAGCAGCAGAGTTTAATATTCCCCTTTTTTATTAGCTAATTCATTAGCTTCTGTGTTTGTTTGGGGTGTTTACAAAAGTCGTACATTTAGAGAAGATTATGGATAAAATGCCAACAAACTACGAGACATTAGGAACCTCATTGTTCCTCTGAGACTAAGAGGAGTTCGAGACTTTACAAAGGATTCAGCTTTATAATTAGCATTATTAGTATTAGTGCTACACCTGGATAATTCCTTTTTTTAGTTGAGGGAGGTGCAATCGTCAAAAATGAGCCACATGCAGACAAACGTTGCAACGAAAAGCAAAAACTTTAATGAAAAGCTGATCAGAAAACAGGCCGGAGGAAAAACTAAACATTCAAAAACTCAAAGTACAAACCAAGAAAAGCTGGAGATGAAAGATGAACCACAGGGAACAAAGACAGGAGGTGAGAGTTACATAAACAGGAGGCCAATCAGAGACAGGCAGCACTAACAAATACCGTAGTAACACAACGTGAACCTTACAAAATAAAACAGGAAACATTGGCTCAATATCAATTTATAAACTTCAAAGCAGATTTGGAAGCTACGTTAGCGTTCATGTTGGATTAATGTCTCAGTCCTGAATGTAAAATTAAATTCAATGTAATTAAAATACTTAAAGTCAATGTTTTTTTAATTGTATACTCACTATATTTATCTCTGTTTGTTCTCCACCAACCCCTGAAGGCAACATCCAGCTCTCCAGTGGCTAATGGCACACGTCATGTTCATGTGCTGTTGGAATAATTGGAAAAATGAGCTCCTGGCTGACACGAACGTGCCCTCAGGTTGGAACCGAGACAACACTCGCTGACTTTGACGTCTGACATGCAGAAACATGTTGGATGAAAGTAAATTCAGTTTGATTGATGGTAAGAAACTTTTCTTTATGAATTTAAACATTGCTATGCTACTTTCTGTCCGTGTAGAGCGACCTACATTATTCAGAGCAACGTCTTTATAAGCTGTAAGAAGTCAGTATTTTAATATTCAAATATATTTCAGTGTTTTTAGGAAAAAGGTTCACAAAGACACGACTCTGGACCGTTGGATGAGCACCAGCTCGTCTCTACCTTTGTGTTTTGGAGATGAACAGCTGATCTATGGAGCTTTTTTTGCAGATGACCTCTGACTAAAGACTGAATTAAAACAGGAGCATCACAGCTTTATAACCAAAACAGCTAGCTCAAAGACACAGATGTATTTTAAGAGAACTATTAAAGTGGGTTCAAGAAAACACATCCCACATCCTTCAAACTTTAATTCACTTGCTCTTCTCTTTCTGCTCTTACATATTCCGCTAATTCGTCCTGTAAGAAGCCGTTAAGAGGCTGATTGGTGCTTCATCTCAGACAGATTCCCTCTCTGCCACTCAGACTCCGAGCCCCTCTCAGCGGCCCGGGCTCAATGTTCTGGTCATTAGTTCAACACCATTGCCTCGATAATCTCACCTGGGAAGGACAGGTAATGGCTCCTATCGGTGCGATTATAGCTGCTCACACAAACACCTATTCGTATTTGTCATGTACGTACCTGCCCCGCTCCTCCGACCTCGGGGAGATAAAAGCCGGAGCCCGACATCTGCTGCAGGGAGCCGGAAGATTTATTCCTCGTTTAAGTTTAAGGAAATTGTCCAAACAACTTAAATAATTTCACTTAGAGTAATTTATACAAACACACCCTTTTTTAAACAGCACTTCCTGTTTCAAAAGTAAAATGTTGGCATTATATGTTAAATGTTCATTATGTATTATAGACCACGTTCAAAATGATAACACACGTTTCTTATTAACGATATGTTGGGATTCCGTGGCAGTAAAATCTGATGTTTTTTACGAGACTTTCACCTTTTCAGACGTGATTGTGGCAACAGAACCAGGTGTTTTGAACCCAAACAGGATCTAGTCCTGAACCAGACTGAAGTAGAGCTGCTGCTTTGAAACTGGTGTGACGACAACAACAACAACACAAAATCAAAGTCAAATAGGATTTTCCAAAAGATAGTTTCCATCAGTTGATAATATTTTGGTTTTAATAAGATATTTGATGCAATAAAAATGGGCTGTAACCTCGATTCTGAGGCTCCAGCACCAGAATCCGGCTCCAAATGACGTTGCAGCACAATATGGCAGCAGAAATATCTGCAAAAAATTTCAGCTTCAAGCATGAACAGCGGAGTCGGTTTTCCACATTTATATATACGGTCGTTAGTTTCATATCAAATGTTTGCTGTTTGTTTTTTGTCGGACTCAGACGGACGTCGTGCGTCTCGTCTGTCGTATCCTGACGTGTGACGATTCTCAGAGTCTCAGTGATGCTTTCCTCAACCGATGGAGAGTGAGTGACAACAGCATGACGCAGCAGTTTATAGATAAGATATTAGTGTACGATGTCTCAGCACGGTCTAAAAGGACTGCTGTGATTACAACAAACTGTCTCTGAAACTTGGAGCTGCTGGTCGTGTCGAGGCTAACTGGTCCAACTGAACGGGTCTAAAGAGAGAAAACATTTTGATTAGAAGCACGAAGGACTAAATCTCAGTCAGCTGCCAGATGAAACCGTGTCGCAGTTTTATTCCCATGACGGTTGTTTGTTTGTGTCTTGGATTTATTAAAGGAGTAAAAACGAATTCCGGGTGAATTATCAACATATATGACTTGGATTCATCTCAGAAGAACTGAATGTGAAGAAAAACTGCACTTTTTTTTTTTTTTATCAAAACCCAGAACAGAACCAGACGTGTTTGTGTCGGCTTTATTTAAAGCGTTAGTGTCTTCTTTAAAAACAAAGAGCAGCGCAGGAAGCTCAAAACACTAAATCAAAAGTACGTTTCCTCCAGAGATTACATGAAGGAGACACAGAAATAAAAGTTTCATGATGCCTTCGGGGTCGGACTAGATTATATCCTCAGAATCTGTCTTACAAACCCGAAACACTGAGCTGTGAGTCAGTGTTTGCACATGAACACACACGAGATGTCACCCTGCGACTCTCCACCTCTGTGCTCCACACTCTTTGTTTTCTTTGGTCTCTGTTTTGTTTTTCTCTCTCCCCCCCATCACAATCACATCCAGGATGGTTTCTGTGACATTTCACAGGTAAGTGTTGATCTTTTTTTCCCCCTGAAAACCACCTGAAAGGTCGCGTCCCGTGATGGAGGGAATCAGCCGCCGTACGCCATCATTCTCAGCTGAAACGCATCAAAACAAACGGGGGGAGGAAGGAAACACGACTCGTCAGATTAAAAGAAAAGGCTTCCGTTTCCACTCGAGACAGTTTAAGTGCGGGGGGGATGTTAAATTACACACTCTTCAAGCACTGTAATACCTACCCAACCAGTTAAGTAGATTAAGGAAGATTAAATGTATTACAGTCTTAAAAAGATGCTTTAATTTTTTACATTTTCTACAGGCGAGTCATTAACACACATGCATCGTTTTGTGGAGTTTGAGGGAAGCGGCCGGGTGACACGACTCCTGTTTAAAGTAATTGAACCTGTGACACTTGGAAATGAACTTTCTCTGCCTCTCAGACGGCACGCTGTCTGCTTTTTCCAACATGACTGAACCTTCTGAGCTCCAAAATTGACTCCTGCTCACTCCAGTGCCCTACATTTCTCGCCTTTCAAATGGAATGTTTCGGATTTGATTGATTTCCGACTTGATCTATCTTTGCACCTGTACTCCACCACCTCCATCAACTTGGCAGGAATGCAACGAGAGAGCTATTGATTTTTGTACCCCCTGAAATCACTTAGAAAGAGGATCCACACTTTGCTCTCACTGTACCAAAATAATTTTATCTCTCCAAAGTGGTTTCCTATATTCGCAATTTCACAAACCCATTTAATTCAGGGGGAACATTACTGTGGGGGGGAAATTGAACATGGACCAGCTGCAGCCGAGTCAATGAAACTTTAAGATATAGAGTCGGCATTACGGAGTGTGGAAGTGCTCTCTGATCGCTGACAGCTCTAATGTATCGTTGCTATTATAGTTTCCAATCGAAATTTATAAAACAAACAAAAATAAAGAATGACTTCGTCCACGCGGAATAATAACTGCTTTAATGAAAACAATTCCAAGTTTAAAGGGCGACTGCACCAGTTTTACACATTGAAGTTTGTTTACGGTTCAGTTCAGTTCAGTTACGATGTCACTCAGTGGCTGAGTTGCATTGTGGGTAATGTAGGCGACAGGTTTTTGACTCATGTTGACGTTTGTTGTCAGGTGGCGACCACAATCTGTTTCTTACAGCAGGTGAAGTGCAGTAAATACGGTTTGAACGATTCCTTTGGTAACACACGTCTCTTCTCTCGGACGACTTTTCAATACCTGTGGCCTATATTACCCACAATGCAACTCAGCCACTACGTGACATCACTGGAGGCAGTTTAACAGATTACATGCAGCTTCTTCTGCGGCCACGAAAGGCTTCATCCTACCTTTGTTTTCTCCCCAGGACCTGTAAACACACTCTGATGTGTTAAATTGATGGAGTTCCTCTTTATTAAATGATAATAAATCGGAATATATTTTAAATTAGAAAGATGACATCACAGGATGAGGACACAGCAGTTTTAATAAACCAAATAATGCATTGACAAAGATCTCCGGACTCACGTAGGAGAGCAGCTCAGTGACAGCAGCTCTTTGCAGCTTATTAGCAGTTTTTGCACTGATATTGTAAAAAAGGAGCCCTCTCCCATCCGGCAGAGTGTCATCCACCGCTCTCCTCTTTGTGTCAAAGTCACCTTTCGTGTCACTGCTTCATGGAAAGCTGCCCAATGATGAGCTGCCAGGTATTAAGCATTTTTAATCTCACTTAATCTCCCCCGAGTTCCATCCAACCTTCCACTTTGAAGGAGTTAAAACTTTATGATTTGCGATTTACGATTCTCATCTTCCCTTCCTCCTCCGTCCCTAAGGTGACATCCAGTGTGCATTTTTCCCTTTATCATATAAAGACTGCAGCGTAGAAGCGAATGATCTGACCTGAATGGAAACCTTCTTGATTACTGAATCTTACATGTCATGCAACACTTGGAAGAAAAAAAAAAAAACGGATTAGCAGTAAATTTAATAGCGAATAATCCAATCTGAAGGAAAATAATCCCATCTTTCTGTGTGTGTGTGAGGCCTCTTGACCAGATCTGTCACCCGCAGAACTGTAACCACTGCTCATAAACAGCTGATTTAATTTCACAGAGCTGCATTTAGTCGACACGACGCGCCTGATCCTGTTAGCCTCTGCACCAAACGGCCCTGTAGATTATTCAAGGCCACAGATGACACACATGAAATATAAAGAAGACACATGCGACCGCACACAAACACACACACACACACAGAAAGCAGCGGGGTCCTCGCACAGCTGGAGATGGCGGTCTGTGAAGCCTGTAAATCAAATCATTTGTTCGTTTTCGTTCCAAATGATATTACTTCAAGGGGATATAATTAAGTAAATGGATTCGGAAAAAAATTGTTAAACAGAAACAGACTCGCTGGCTTCAGAACAGAGAGCCTGTTTTTCCTGCACAGCAATGCTGATCCACCACAACATCCTCCATCGCTTCTCTTTCTGTATCCGCCTCGCTCCTCTTTTTTTTTTCTATACCTTTTACCCTCATAAACCCGTGAGAGGCCACACAACGCCGGCGTGGCACCGGTGGAGATTTATGCACCCTGCCCATAGGTCAGCTCAACCCTCAGATGCAATTGAGAAAGTGGATTCGACGCTGGCAGGAAGGCACAGCTGGAATTCGTCCTTTAGATGAGTGAAAAATGTCACAGAAAAGGTGAAACATCCTGCACGGGTTCGGATGGGTTTGCATAGTAACTCCATTCAGCCTCCGGCTACTCTCACATTTTCTGTGCAGCAAACTTTTTTTTCATGCGCTGGATGAAAAAGAAGCAACGAACAGACGTTTGTTTCAGATTTCTGCTGAATTAACTGAAGCATTTCCAAAAAGTCATACAGTCGGGAAACAGAAATAACCGAAGTAGATTATTTTTTTTGTCTTCTTCTTGCTGTTCCCTGTTTTGTTTGCGCTGTATAATGTGGAGGGGAAATTGGTGCAATGCTCCTCTGCTCTGAAGTACGAGGAGCTATTTGAAATTCCTGCTGTGCATAATTATGATGGATGTGCACAGGTCTGGGTGGCAGTGGAGGCGGTGAATGTGTGTGTGTGTGTGTGTGTGTGTGTGTGTGTGTGTGTGTGTGTGTGTGTGTAGTCGTCCACAGAGCCTGGCAGCTGATGAGCTGTTACTCGGGGCAGACAGACAAACGCAGAGATTGTGTGGGTGATCTCTGGCGCTGACAGGTGTGAGAGGTTCTCTGCAGCCTGTGTAGGAACAGTTTTTAATAGATACGGGATGACACAGTGTAACGGCGCTCAAAGAGACTGACAATTTACATCCTGAGACGAGAATGCATTTTCCTTAACGGAGTGGACACCTGTGTGTGTGTGTGTGTGTGTGTTGTGCTGGAGGCCGGTCGGTAGTTTTCTGTTCGCCCGACTCATTTCTAAACTGCAGAACGTGCAAAACGAACGTGAGAAATTGCAACATAGAGCACCTTTAAAGAGAAATGTTGCGGGGATTTGTATTTTGTGTGTGATCGCAGTGTTTCTGTAAAAATCAAACTGATTTTTCATGTGTTTTAATGTTGCAGCTGTTCAGGTTGTTAGGTTTAAATATGTGTTTTAGTCGCCATGATCACAGACAGAGATCTGACTTACTGTGAAAAAATTGCCTTTTCTGTCGCGGTTGGAAAAATATCTGCAGGTGTCCTTCAGATTATCCAGCGGTGCGACTCGGTCGGCGGTAACGCCGTCACCTTCGCCGTCACCTCCTGGTGTGGAAGGTGGCTAATGAGCATATAATGTGAACATGATATGCCAGGTTTAGTTATGTCATCACCTCGGACGTATCTTTGCTCCGCTGCTACATCCTGGAGACTGAAGTAAACCTGCGTGCAACAACAACACCAGACATTTAACTCAGCAAGCGACCGTCTGCAGCTTTTTATTTACAGAGCTGTCTAAAAGACTAAAAAGCCGGTCTGAGATTTACTCCCGTCTCTTTTTCTCTTTGTTGCGGCTGCTGAGCTCAGTTTCATTACCTGCTCACCCGACTCCAGTTCTGGTTCCAATTCCGGTCCCTGACCTGAGAACCTCCTCCTCCCAATTCACCGCCTGACGGAGCCCCGCGCACAGTCAGCTAACAGCGCTAACTCATGGTTACACTACCTGGTAATTACAGGTTGTTTCCAGGAAACTGTGCAGATCCAAAAGTCCAGTTTAACCACAGTGGTGTGTGTGATGTGCTGCACTGTGTTCCGATGTTACGTATCACAGAATTAGCTGTAAGCTGGGAGGAGTGGCTGAGACAGAGATACCTTTTAACCCTGTTTCAAGTCCCTGTCCCATTAAAATGATCTAAATCTTGTTACGTAATGTTGCTTTAACAGCTGTGAAATTTGAAGATGTACCGCTGTGTGTCTAGACAGGAAAAAAAGCCGGTAAACATCTTGCATAATCAAGATTTGTTTTCTAAAAAAAACATCCATTTTCTCTTAGAGCACTTTGGAGCAGACCGTTTGATTTCTGTATTCATATTTCGGAGAAATGTTTCCTGAAGTTTAGGCGAAAAGTTCAATTACACAGCCAACTTTTTCAGCTCCGCGCTGGCAGAGAAGCCCGACCGGTGTGAGAACAGCGCAGTGTTTTAACAGCCACCTGAACAAACATCAAAGCGTTTCACAGTTATTGGGTTCGGTGCCGACACACAGCGGTAATCCTTCAGATTCAGCAACATCTTTGAAGCTGAGTCCTCGTCGTGTTTATGCTCCACACATCCAAATCTGTTGGCAAAGTCTGGCACACGTAGGTGGCGCTCTTTCTTTGATTCTTCTGCTGCTTCCAGCTACCAGAGGGTTTCATTCAAATCAAACACTTTACTATTGCTTGTTATGAACTAATGATAACTAACATTTGTATGTACAAGTATGTTAAAATAACAGGTTGTAAGTTATGGCCTGAATTTTTGTTTAAAACATTAAAAAAAGTATTAAACGACAGTATTAACGCCACGACGCCGATGTCCATGTGCTCTGCAGAGATGTCTACTGATGTTAGCATGCTAACCAGCTAGCCCTGTTTAGTGAGTACAGGTGTAATAAGTAAACATAAGAAACTTGTAAAATATCAATAAAGGAAATATTTTCACAGTATTCGTACTAAACATAAACATCCAACCTTTCACTCTCTGAATTCATGTTTCTCTCTTTAACTGAACTCAAACGAGCTTTATCGCCTTGTTAACTCATCGTAAAACACACTTCATTCAAACTGGAGATAAACTTAACAAAACTCACCAAAACAGTGTTGGTTTGTCTCCACAGTCACCTCTGGTTCGGTCCAAATAAGTCCAGAAAATAAAAAGATATTCCGTCTTCACCCGCTGCTGATGTTTGACTCTCTTGGAGTCTCCGTCCTGCTCACATCACCTCCGTCCTGGATCCCCGGTCTTCAAACTCCGGGCTACAGAACTTGCTAACAGCAGATATCCACCACTAAGCCCCCAGAAAGTGGGTCGGGGTTTGAAGCTAATTGTCGAAGTGGCAGAACCGTGTAAATACAGCACCAACGTGACGCCCTGCAGCCCAAGAATACTTTTTTCTGATAACCTTATATTGTGAAAGAAGCAGCTGTAAAATAGTAGATACATTTCTTTTAGCGTCAAAACCCAGAGACATGACTCACGTCATCATTTAAGTCATTATATATGGACTGGCTCCGCCTCCAGGGCCGTCTCCACTAGTAACGGGTCTCCACTACTGACGGGTCCATGTGGCGAGCTACAGACGACAGCTTCCTGTCTGAAACTGTCAGTGATTACTACATTTTAATCCTTCCTGAAATTGAATCATGAAAACAAGTGCGGGGCCAAATCCCATTTTAAAGATTAATGCTCCATCTCATGTAATCCTGTGTTGGTGTTAATGGGTCCCAGATGTGAAGAGGCCGGAACCAAAACACAGACATACAGTGTGACCCAAATTCACACAACACGTGACATCTGAGCAGGTCTTGGATATTTAGAGTGTTTGCCCTAGAAAAGAAACAAGAACACTAAAAAAGAATCCTGGACATTTGGGTGTGCTGTTGACGGACATAATCGTCCCACAAAGCAACACAAAAAAATCAATGGAGGAGCTTCTGACAGCCTAATTTGCCAAATCTAACAACAGTATAAAGAAAGACTCTCTGTGTGTCTGTCTGTTATTCACAGATCTGGAGAACCGCTCATTCGATCGACTTCACATTTGGCAGGTTTGTTTCTGAGGACCGACAGAAGTGCAGTGTTGAATTTGGTGCGATTTGGACACTCGGCATGTTCAATATTAACACATTTTGAATGAACATCGCTCCGTGCAGCAGCAGCAGGGGGGCGTGGCGTCAGCGCTCTGGCTTCAGGGACTGAAGCCGGGCCACATGTGATCCCGTGGGGAAGCAGACATAAACAAAATGTAGATTAGCGTGATGACATGTTACAGTGAGAACAAGTGAACGTCTGATGCGACGCGGTCGACTGTCATGGTTTTGGTTTTCAGCTGTTTCCTGTCATGTTATTTTCACTTCTTTTCTTCCCTCCCTCGTGTATTTACATCCTTGTGTTTCCTTTCTGTCTTTGTCAGGTCATCTGTTTTGTTCCCGGTGTCTCTGTGTTGCTCCTCATGTTTACTTCTCTTTTTTTGGATTCCTTCCTGCGTTCTCAGAGTTTCTGCTTTGTACTTCGCTTAGTTTTTATATTTTTCTTTTCGATTTTTGTTGGAGTTACTCCATCGAGTTTTGTTGCTTGTATTTTTGTATTTTGGGATTTTATTTTGGGATGTATGAACCCGGCCTGCCTTTGTGTGTCTTGTGCGTCTGGGTCTCTATTGTGTTAACCACAACATCAGCACAGGGTTTCTGTGCTTCAGAGAGAACTGGAGGTGACACTTTAGGTTGTTGTCAACAGTAAGTACACAGGGTGTCGCTCTCACGTGGTCCGGCACCAGAAGTACCGAGTACCAAACATGTTTGGCCTCTGACATACTAGATAATCTGTGCTGAGCATCAGGTTCTGCACTAGTGTTAATTAAAGTAGTATTTACATCCTTAACTCGTGTTATAGTAGAGATACAGCTGCAATAAAAAAAATGTCATTTTTAAGTGCAACTGCTGAAGCATCATTAGTAAAACTAAATTGCTTAATGACAAAATTGTCCTCTGTGTTTGTTAGAATATTACATCAGACACTCTTAAAGTCCCGTTCGTACAGCGGTGTGTGTGTTCCTGCTGTGTGTTTGTGTGTGTGTGTGTGTGTGTGTGGTGTGTGTCTCCTGGCTGCTCGTGATGTAATTTATCATTTTGCGGCACCGATGCACCAGTCAACAGTCTCCAGCTCGCCTGTAATACGGGGGATATTTGTGGCTGCTGTGAGGCAAACAATTTAATAAATCAGTTCATCGCAGCGCACACGACGGCCCCATCGGCTTCACACGCAGACAACATGCTCCGAGACTCCGCCAGACGGATGAGGAAACAAGTATTAAACAGTCTCTTTAAAGGAAAGCTGGTTCACACTCCACAGCTCACCACAACATTTGTATTCCTGCGATGGCACTGGAGAAAAATAAACCAATAGCTGTGATGGCAAGACAGCAATTAAAAGCCTAATTTCCTGCGGCGTTTGCTCGTTTACAAACCTTTTCATATGTTTTAAATGATTTTGAATTAATTGTACCACCTAATAAAGACAACAGGACATTAGCTGGAGATTAATTTAGTGAGCAAACATAGTTAGAACAGCCTCGTGTTCTCAAATCAAACTGTGGTTTCTGGCTACACATATTCAGTCATTCAAAATGTATTATTCTTTCTTCTTGATGGAAAGACGGGGGAAGTTTCGGAGTCCATGAAACATTTCTGGAGCGTCACGGCAAAACAATGTCGCAGCATTCTCCTAATCAGCTGGTCTGTTGTAATCCACGTCTCCAGAGACCCCAAACTGATTGAAAAGACATTATTTTTAAGGCTAAAATCTTCACTGTAGCTGCTGATAATATGAGATCGAAGAGGTCAAATGAAAAGTTAGCTGTTACAGAGACTTCAGCAGAGCTCTGCCTGCTTCCAGTTAGCAGGTAAACACTTAGATTACAAGTTCTTGTTGAGCACACGTATGCTCACTTGAACGTCGAGATTCAAGAGTCAAGATGTTTACCGGCACGCTGGTTGCACTAAGTACACTCTGGTACTGAGAGACTTCACGACAGAAATAGTTTTGTTAGCGAGTAAATTAAATAAATCATGAATAATATCATGAAGCAGGCAGTAGAGATATAAAGCGATGGAGTAACATGAATACCCAGAGGAAAGGAAGGTTGGAAAAGAGATCTCAGTAGTGTCTCATTCATTTCTCCGAGACAACTATGAGATCTCTGTGAGACCAAAGTGAGGCTGTGGCTGATTTCTCCTGTTTCTCAGTTGTTTCTCCTGAGAAACAGGTGCAGAAAATCTCAAAGTTTCAAAGGAGATCTCATTGAGCTCTCAGTGACGTTTCAGAATGTCTCCCCAGTGCTGGAAAGGAGCAAAGTTTAAGAGGTAAAGTCTCAAGTCTCACCTATTGCTCCTAAGGAATTTTAGGAGAAACAAATGAGAAATGTTTGAAACCAAAAAAGACGACAACGAGACTGAAATGAGAACTTTCATTGAGCTCCTTTACGGCTCCATAAGCATAAATGAGCAAGCTTTGAGCAGTAACATTTTCCTCTGGGTATACACTAAGACACATAAATATAAACAAATGTAATATGTAATATGTAAATATGAAACAAAGGTACAGAGGAAAGACTTTGCTCTTCAGATGACCTGCATGCTAACGCTGTTAGCTTAGCAGCTACGTTGAAGATTTCCGGGTGTAAATAACATCTTTTTAAATCAGTTTATGATCCTGATGGAAGAACCAGTTTATGTTTTTTTTGTTTGTTTTGTGTGTTTTCAAACGTCCCCGGCTCGTTCAGGTTTTTAGTCGAACGCTGTGAAGCTCCAGAAATGTTTTGTCGACTACATTTCCATCAGCGTGAGGAGGAGGAGATACTGACTCACATGTTTTGAGTGAACTGTTCCTTTTACACACTGAATGCAGGATTATCATCCCTCTACAAAAGAACAGTAATTGTGTGTACCAGCTTTATCATTGCATCTTTATCATTACGAGAGCGCCGACGTAAATACAAACCTTCCTCTTTTATTTATTAGCTTTATTTCCAGATCCTTTCATGGTGAACTGTGCTGTGCAGCCCCTCCGCTAATGTTAACAACATGACAGTAAAAATGAATCTGTAAAGAAAGAATGCTGGAAATCCATTATTCATCTCTGAATGAGTTATGAAATGTGTCATCGACCTGTTATGAATACACAAAGAACATAAAAATGGAACTGATTTCAAAGCGTCAAAAGCATTTCATCGACCAGCTCACAGCGATACGATCACAGAGACACGAGTGGAGCGCACACACCTCGGATCCCTCTAATGGATTTCCTGCCAGGTGTGTGTGTGTGTGTGTGTGTCACCTGACATGATAACTCCAGAGTGAAGCCCTGCCTGCTGCCGCTCCTCTGACCCTCATCAGTTCAGCCCAGATCCTCCTGCTACTTAACGACCCTTCGCTATTCTAATTCATTTCTGATTAAATATACAAGCGCTCTGATTAAACGTGATCCTTCCAGTCGCACTTTTCCTTGACGTTCTTGATTAGATCTGCCATATTGTGATCTCAGTCATGCGGAAACACAGGGGGTTGGAAAACGCTGGATTTCCTGCAAGTCATGAATCGCCCTCTGCCACCGAGATGTAAATCAGCGTAGCGAGCTAAAATTGATGGAGCATCCTCTTGGTTTTTATTCCCGGCTCACCCCTTCGTGCCCCCAGCTGGTGCATGCAGACACTAAAAGATGGATTACAGGCAAAAAAAATGTGAGGTGTGAAACAAAGAAATTCAACATCAGAGCCATCAATCACACAGGTCCAATTCTGCCTTTCTTTTTTCTTTTTTTTTTGTTTTGCTTTGCAGCTCAGAGTTTGTTATGTAAAGAGTAATTATGGACACAGCTGAATGCCGGGCTTGTATCTGTTTTGATCCCCATTGACAGCGCTTATGTTGAGTTAATTGAGCTCATATCCCTGGATACATGATGAGAGGCTGTAACATTAGCTGTTTCCTGCACGCAGCTCATTGGGATGCAAGGGCAGTGCTGGCAGAGTAAACTGCGCCTTGGCAGAGATGCTGAGCAGTGGTGGTGCTGCTGCAGGGACATGACAGCTACAGTCTTCCCGGCCATAAATCCCCCCTCCCTGCACTCCGCAGGGCACACAGACACACCTGTGTATTAAGCTGAAAGGCAGTTAAATTCAATCTGCCCCATCGTGCCGTGTCAGTGGGTGAACTTGGTCGGTTGTAAGACATTTGTGCTGTTTCATCAACAGCCCATTATTTATTCTGGGTAGTTTTTTTCCCTCAGGTTCTCATGAGGGAGGAAGGGAGGGAGTCACTCAGTCACTCACTGAATGTGAACCCAATTATTCCTCCTCCTTCACTCGTCCCACTCAAAATCAAAGCAGCTCGCTCACATCCACATCCTCAGCCAGCACCAGTCACACACACACACACACACACACACACACACACACACACACACACTGTATGAGAGCAGCGTAATATCCTGATTAATTGTTAAGCCAACAAGAAAATAATCAATCACAGATGAATTCAGAGCGCACGTTGTCTGCTGATATCATCCAGCGGCTGCAGCAGTTTGGAAGTAAAAAAAAAAAAAACGTCTTGGTTCTGTTTTCCAGCTCAGCGCGACTCGACTTTGATTGTCTGCTCGCAATTTACCCAGCAACTGCCAGCTCTGTCTTCTGCACATCTCATCCGGACCTTTTCTTAGATCTCAATGGATTGCCTAGCAACCTTTTTACTCCCAGCAAAAAGGAAAAAAAAAAAAAACCCAATCTGTGCTCTGAGCAGCGCGAGGTGACCAGTGTAATTATTATGCAAAGGAAGCCGAACAGAAATGTAACGATCTTTTATAATCAGTGTACAGAAATCCAGCAGGACAAAGACAGCGCTCGTTAAACATGTTCAGGGACAATAATGACTGATTGTGCTGACTGTTCCAGTTTATGGCGGTTAAATGTCTGTACAGGTTATTCCTGGCCTCTTCACACGCTGAGTTATGGGGCTGACCTATTCCTTTTATTGAAGCGACGTCTGTGAGCGTTAGCGGCATGCTACAGGTGTCTCTCTTTTTATTCGCTTACTTTTTTTTAGCTTTTGAGGAATGATGACACTTCAGGGCCCAGCAGACGTCACAGAACCAGCAGCGACAGAGGACGACTGGTATGTTGCTTCATGTGACTTGTGTCCTGGGCAAAAAGCTGCGCTTGAACACATCACTATGGCTGTGTCCCAATTCAGGGTCTGCATCCTTCGAAGAAGTCCTTCAGAGAGACCTCAGCTGTTGTTAAATGGGACAGTCTCGCCTTTGGAGCATTTCCTGGTTGCGTCACCAGATGTTTTACCCTTACGTCACGATTTCTGCCGCCCAGGCCCGCGAAAGTGACGATCTACACCACGCGATGTCGCCATTTTGTCTCTTTCTTTCTTCTTTTTCGGGCGTTCAAAGAATCTTGGGATATGTGAGGCCACGAAGGATCGTAGTACTGCATCCTCCAAAAACAGGGAGAAGAAGGAGCATCTGGAGGAGCCTTCAGATTGGGACAGCCTTCACGCAGCATAGTGACGTAATCGGCCTTCAAATGCTCCTCCGAAGGATGCAGACCCTGAACTGAGACACAGCCAAAGACTTCAGACGACGGTGAACTACGTTCTGCCCTACATAACTCTCCGTACCACCAGGCAGCGTCAGTCTGTATCCATCACTCAAACTGAAGACTCAGATCTGGACATACAAACAGCGCTGGTGAAGACAGGTTCAAGGAGCTTTCTATTTCTGTTTCTGTTTCTGTTCTCGGCTGAACAGCCAGTCAGAGTGATTCCTCTGACCGACGGGCTCCACCGCTGACTGAAGATGATCAATCAGCCAAAAAGCTGCAGACGAGTGGCGACTCGTGCCGACGCCGCAGGACACCGAGCAAATATCGGGGCCACAGACGTCCCCGACATCGTTCAACGACTCGCTTCATGTCAGCGAGAGTTCAGGGTTTTGTAGCTGAATTTACCATCGAGCTGGAATAATATAAAATCCTCGACTCTGTCGGCTTTGAACTTAACAAAATGTGCTGGATCTCACATGATTGACGTGCTGATGTCAGATTCTTTATCACTTTGCAACTTGAACTCATGTGACGGCGTAGAAATGTCATCTCGTGTCACATGTTTAAACCTGAGGAGAGAAACAAACACAAACGAGCAGTTTGGGGTTCAGTATCTTGCTCAAGGACACTTCGACAGCTCAGCTCAGCTCAGCTCAGCCTGGGGGAGCCGGGATTCAAACCAGCGACCTTCCAATCACCACAGGAGCTGCAGCCAACCCAGCAAAAAAACTGCATTTTTACGTAAATATTTCAATATGATGACATAAATGTGGTGTCAATGAGAAAAAGATGTTAATTTATTCACTTGTATGATTATAGTCACAGTGCGGTGTTTGTATTTTATTGTATTTCCATATATTTCTTTTTACAGTATTGTGGTTTTCACTACTGAAAGCCTTTTTAATCACACTGTAGAAGCCTAAACTCTGTCTGAACATGAGGAGGACACCGGTGGAGACCGCTAACTCGCTAAGTGAAACAAAATAACTTGGGGTCAAACTCGCAGGTATCACAAGGCTGCGAACAACTCAGTTTTTCACCTTAATGCTGCGTTTTAACAGAGTCAGATCTGTGAGTCAGCGTCGACGCCTCCGGTAAGGAATGAATTTAGTGGAAATCCTTGAGCGAGCCGATCCGACGGCCTTTCATCTCAACTGCAGCTGCTCTAAATGTGAAACTAGATTAACCGCCGATGGAGCCGGATGGAGACTTTTCACATTATATGGCACATACTGCTGCGGTAATCCTGCAGGGAGCATGTGTCTGATAAAGTGAGTGGCATTCAGCCTTAAATACAAACCACACAGCACAATGCCGGCTTAACCGCGTCTCTGTTTACCATGATTGATTTGCATTTTCCACACTGAACGTGGCATTGAGGGAGATGGATTCTGAAACTATTTAAACAGCAGCTACTGACAGTGACTCTCAGGCTCCTCCTCGAGAGCAGAGACTGGCTGGAACAGCTGTGGCGTTTTTAAACTTAATTTCATTGTTTCCTAACAGGTTTTTAAAGGAAGCCGTGAATTTCCTTTCAGCACAGACACCAAATGTGCTTTCACTCAAGACTCATCCTGCTTGAACCGTGTTATTATCGCCTCAACACGTCTTCTCCTCGTCGAAGCCTCATTCTGCGCAGGAAATCTGTGGAATCACATATTGGATTTAGATATTAAAACCTTCATCCAGTAAAGCTGACAGCCACATGTGAATTGCTTCTTATTATTTCAAGTGATGAATGTGTTTTCTTTATTAGGATTTTGTTTCTTCATTACCAGACGACAATGAGGGAGGGACTGTGGGAGAACGATTAGGAGGAGGGGGAGAAAAAGAGGGAGTCGTCGTGGTTCAAGGTCGGGTCAGAGTTTCCTCAGGAGAGCAGGATTTCAAATGTGGACTGTCAGGAAGACGACTCGTGGCTCAGGAGAGACCGGAGCAACCTTTCTTCATAAAAGATGAGCGTGTCAGAGTCAAACCACACTTCTGATTTCTGGGTCTGTTCATCCTCGTTTCCTCTCTTCGCCTCCTCGAGTCTCTCCAACGTGGGATGTGAAGAGAGGACGCAGGAAGGGAACACGAGAGGAGACGAGGAAACACGCATTTAACTAAATGAGACGCCCTCGCTTCACAGCCGTCGCCTCAAAGCAGCGTCAATTAAATGTGACGCGTGGCTCGGCGGCGTCACCCGTCGAGCCGAGCACGAGATGAACTTTTAACTTACATGTTTACTTTTAATTCAGCTGACTTCCACAAAGGAAACACCTGTGCGTCCTCGCTCCAGCAAGACTCCTCTCTCCTCCAGAAGCATTCAAGGGAAAGTGAGACATCCTTAACTCTGGCCCCCGCTGAGAACGATTCCCGGGTCTCTGGCAGAAGGACAAAAGGAGCGAGGAGACGAGGAGGGAAGAAACTAAAGAAATGAGAAGAGTCCGGGGACTCAGATCCTCTTAAATACCCTCCTCTCATCGGGACACCATCCAGAGCAGAAACTGCATGTAGGCAGGGCTGCTGTAAGTATCACAGACGGTAAATTACTGTGAATACAAAACAAACCCAGTATAAGCCTCGCCTCCTTCCTTCTGTGATATTTACAGTCTCATTGTGAATCCTGCCTACATGCAGTCGGTCGCCCACCGCCCCTGTTTTTATTCCCAGCCTGTGCTGGATTAGGTGCTAATGACGGGAGGTTATTTAAGAGGATGTCAGCGTGTATTGTTTGAGTCTGATGAAAACACACTCTGTGTTTAAAACGTTAGTCATTTCCTTTTTCCCGCAGTCTCTCCTTAAAGTCGATTTCTCGACGCTGCGAGCGTCTGACAGGCTGTCAGCTCGTCAGGCAGCTGGAGTGGGTTAAACTTCTTCTTCCCTCAAGGACAACAGCTCCGTCTGTATCTGTTGTTTCTTCCTTTGCTCACTGTGGCTCACACCAGAGGTGAAACTCAGGTAAATGTAAGAATTCTGCTTTAAAATCTCTTAAAAAACGACCGGACCGTTCTTGTATATCATGTTGAGCTGGAGCGAGACTGATTGCAGGTTCATTTGTGTTTTATTATTGATTACTGAGTAGTTGAGTAGTTTCTCACCACCAAACAGCCTGATTGCTTTTCCTCCACACATCCTCCAACCTGAACCACAGAACGGGTCGACTGCCAGCGACGGGTGCAGCAGAACTGACGGCCGCAGTTTGTCGGGTTTCGGCAAGAAAACAACAGACTGTTATTGAGTTAAAATAACTATAATATGAGTAAGTAAGTTAAACGACTCACCTTTGACTTTTGGTTTCACTGGATGTGAACAGCAGCTCTCTGGATTCTTGGTCCTACCCGGACTTCTCTTCCTATTTGGACTTTTCCCGCTCGATGCGACTTCTCTTGACTTCCTCCGGAGGTCGCCGGCGCCAATCATCAATATGGGTTATAATAAGATGCTGAAGGGTGTGTGTGTGTGTGTGTGTGTGTGTGTGTGTTTGTGTGTGTGACTCAGCACTCAGCATAAACTCTGGTTCTTCAGTGTTACATTCAGGTAGTGAAGTCCATTTCCCCTCCAGCTCCGGATCACTGCTGCAGTCGGGCTGATCAACAGGAGTGAGGATAAATCACCTTTCTCTCCTCCCGTCGGTCACAGCACGATCTGATGTGACTCCCTCGTTTTGCACAGTATTTTGGTTTAAATAGTTGTTCACATTTAACTTCACCAGTGAAACACCACCTTTATCTTTCTGTACAGCCCCTGAACAGTGAGGCTGAGCTGCTCACTGGGTTGTACAGGGATAGTTGTCCCTTCTCATCACGTTGCTAAATAATGTCCCACACTCGGATGATTACATTTGTAAATGGAGGATTATGTAACTGAATGACAATGTTGGAGTTATAGACGTGTGAGTAAATCAACTTAAAACAGGACAAACGAGTCAAGTGTTCGGAGGAATTAAAAAGTGGCTGCACACCTTTTGACCCTGAGACGCATCAGGAAAGCAGTCGATGGCCTTGTGATTCAGGAGGCAGTTTAAAAATAAACTTAGCAGCACCGCCGTGTCACAGCGAGCCTGCGAGATGGTAAAGGTAATCTTAAAGTGTGGGCATAGCAGCGGTGGAGCTCTCAGGGGAAATCAAGAGCTTTCACAGCTGCCCTGCCCGCCAGCAGTGGCAACACAACTCTAAAATGACAGGGCAGCGCGCCGGCGGACGAAGACAGACAGACAGACAGACAGACAGAAACTTTGAGCTCAAACTTAAATCGAAATACTTCAAATACGCCGGGAACTCGTGGGTGAGACAAAGCCGCATGTTTCCAGATAAAAACACTGCTGCCTGAAGTGCAGCCGAACATGAAAGCCCGTCTACCTTTCACCCCGCGAGCCTGAGACGAGCCGTACGTCTGTTAGTCTGGAGAAGGTTAATATTCCCACTTGTTGTGTGTTCACGCCGACCGCGCTGCGTCCACGGGAGGAATATTATCTGTTCTTCTCCACCAAGAGCGAAAAACATCTGGCTCTGATTTTTATTGGATTTTGGATGATTTCAGTAAACAAGTGTGCACAGTTTCTTGTTTTTGAATCACACAGGCGTTAAAAATTGGATGTTGAAGTAGCACAGAAAAGTGGAGAAGCCATCCTGACTTTTTACACCTCTACACTTTATTGTGCTTTTATGAGTCTTGTAAATGTAGACGGCTCCCTCGGTGGCGTCCCCCCCAAATCCCACAGATAAATAAGATCACTGGATGAAATCAATGGAACAGAATGAGGGAAAATCTAAAGTGTTTCACTTCCTGGCTGACGCTGACAGCTCCGAGGAGCGAGGAAATAGCTTGTGTCTGCTTTCTGAGAAAAAGTGCCAACAGATTGTCAAAAAGACCGGTGTGTTGTCCAAACAGATAAAATGTCAAGTGAATAACAAGCCAAACAAAACATCTCTTGCCATTACCTTGACACTTTTCATCTCTGAAAATTAAGCCTGTGATAGAAGTGGATATAAATAAAAGAGCCTGTCGTTGTGCACCGCGCAGGCTTCGACATGCTGCTTTAAAAAGTGATTTTCTCCAGTGACCCTCCGACGTGCCTGAGCCGGCGCTAAATTGTCAACAGTTATATATTTTTGTGAATCATTTCAAGGTTCTTCCCACCACCCCAGATCATCTCGCCACCTGTACAATCAGCGCGCAGCCCTCCATGATGGGAATGTCTCCAGCTTCTCTGGTGTTTCTGTGAGTCACACAGCGGATGCGAGACGTGCTCTGGGTGATAATTATTTTCCAAGTTTGTGTGCTAATGCTGTTAGAGACAGTCGTTCCCCACAAGTGCTTATCAAGTGAAGCATCGTGAGTCATCGGCCTGTTGGTGTAAATGCATGTGAACTCGTAAAGTCTCGATGCCGTTCGTCAACGTTTCCGCTCCTCCCCGTCCTGATTTCTCTCATCAAACCCTCCTCGAAATCTTGAAGCGAGTGCAGTACGTGCGATCCATCAGCGTCGTTAAGCTGTTTCGCGTCCGCGGCCGCAGAGCGGTAAATCCTCCGGCAGCGTGAATCTGTCACACGTCATCAGCAGATATATCATCGGCACTGAAGAAAAAAAGCACCAGGTGGAGCGTTTACAAGATGTCTGCTGCTGAGGAGTCATAGGAAAGTGTGCCGTCAATCAACGCGTCACTCACCTGCGACCACGATGTCAGACCACTGATTTTATACAATCAGTCTGTAATTTCATGTCGCAAAACATTAACAAAGCTCTCCGTTCTCACACAGGACTGTACAGTGATACCAGGCACAACTTACCACTTGATTTATATATTTCTTGATTTCAAAAAAAGCGTCTTGTTTCTGTTGCTATTCGCAGCTGAAACTACATCTGTTGCCGGCAGATTTGAGTCAAAACGTTAAACCATTTACTCCTTGCGTGACTCCAAAATGGCAAATTCCCAAAACAACATGACCGTCGCAGCGCAGCGCAGCAGACCTCCGTTGCACGTTTGCAGTTTGGTGAGGTTCAGGAAAACATTGTGGTTTTGGTTTGAAGTAACTATGTTGACGACTTAAGTTACAAACACCTGTTTGTACATGTTAAGAGAAAAGAAGTCAGTGTTGTCTTTTGGTTTCACACTGCACATTTCTCTCCTGAGCTTTTAATCAGCCGACCATCTTCACCCTCGTCCCTGTGCAGACTTTTTGCTCTTCATACCGTAAACATTCATTTGATGGCGATCGTAAAACGCAGCCTACACGATGTCAGACTAAAACATTGTGCCAGGTAAAAACTCGGCACCCTCACCAGCTGAAAATCGATGTTGTCTCCGTGACCTGTGACCTCAGAACATGTCGTCCACTAATGGAATGCAAAATAATCGACCACTTTACACGATCTGATGTCGCCGTGTCGTTCCTACAACATCGTAATTATGTTGCTCCGGCACCATAATTCCAGCTGATGGATCCTGTTTTCACAATGTCACAGCTTTGAAACTCGGGAGAGTGAAAAAGACAGAAAAACACAGACATTAGAGAGATTATTCTTTAAAGCATGTGTTTAATGCTTTCAAAGAGTCCATTTCAACCTAAACAACCCGCTCAGGTTCAGACCGCGCTGGAAAACAAAGATTAAAGTTTAAAGCAACGTCAATTATTATGTTCTAGGAAAAAAAACAACACAGCGACACCAGATATGAAGCCGTTTCTGTAAACATTTTTCTTTTTTTCCCTTCAGGCTAGGGTTAGAGTCAAAACTTCATGTAAAAGCATAATTACGATGAAAGAGACGCTTTTAAGATTTACCGTATTTTTGTTTTCGGGTCAAACTCATTTTCAGTGGGAGTGCTACGGGCACTTTTACGATTGCATCAAAATCTCTGTTTTTAAAACAGTAAGAAGGCTCGACACAACATGAAACTTTGCTCGTAGTATCACCAGGGTCTCTACACATGAACACGAGCATTGAGAACATTGTTTGTGTACACAGAGTTACTAAAAAGAAGGTTTTTGAACAACTCACGTTAGCAGTAGCTTGTTCCGCTCGCCGCAGTCCTGCCGGCGGAGAAGTGTCGATCTCAGAATGTGACGTAACCTGGAGGACAGTTAAGGTGGAACGCTCCTAAAGCTTAGTTCCATATAAACGCAGGATAATTTGTTGTTTTGTCGTTAGCGAAAAACAATATTGACCTTGAAGTTGAAAAAGGAGCCTCATATAAGAAACCTTAACTGTCCTCCATGTTACATCGCATGATGCTATCATAAAAGTGCCCGTAGCGCAAAAAGTGCCCGTAATACAGTAAATCTTAAAAGGGAAAAGTAAAACTTTTACAGGAAGGTCTGACTCGGGCACATTCACAAAAAAAGCCTCGGTTGCATTTTGGCGAGAGTTTCACTTTAATGTGAGTGAAATGTTGTAACTCCGACAGCGACCCTCCTCGTGTGGTCGTTAAAGTGTTTGACATCTGCGGTTAGATGAACGCTGTTTGTCGACCTCGCCGTCCAAAAACAAGCAGCAGATGAAGACGTTTGAATCCAGTTCTCACACTTCTGCTCTTGTGTGTGTGTTGTTGGAGAGACTCGGCCCTCCTGACTCTTTACATTCACAGTATTTTCTCCTCCAGCGCTGCTCCTCGCTGCTAAAATATGATTTGACGATTGCTGCTCTAACGGTATATTCCCAGCTGACAAACGTTCCAATTATATCACATTTAGCTTTCACTATTTTTCACAGTACAAAATGGAGCTGCTGTCTATTATTATCCAGGATCTTAATTGGGTTTTGCTTCATGCACAAGGTTTTTCTCTCTCCTGGAAGTCACATGAAGGACCTTCAGAGTTCAGACCGTCGATTGTGACGTCACGATATCGGACACACAGTAATGAAGCAGAAGAAGAAGAAACCGTGTTGCCTTCAGGGTCTCGATCACTAAGTTGAACCAGACATATGATTTTGAATCAGACTTGCCTGCAGCGCTTTTTCCAGTCTCATCCACCCACGCAGCTTCTTCTAAATACAGCAGACAGTTGTTTGGGTTGATACCACTCACACTGATGAATGACACCATTACTGGTCATTTACCACAGTTTTATTTACCATATATTATAATGTAACATCTTGTAAAAAGCACACACACATGTAGATATATGAGTGCACAGTCTGATAATCTGTTGAAGAACACGGTTAAAAACAGAAACCATTAAGTACAGGAGAGATTTCAATGGATGGTGAAAAGTAAGAATCTCAACTCCCAGTGAGATCTGTTTATTCCTCATCTGTTTATCTCCGCAGCTCCGTTAAATTAATTACGTGATAAACATCACAAATCATTCAGGAAATCAAAAGTCACCATGTAAATTATACTTACTGCCGGCGAGATGTGTAGGCTGTACATTTTATACGACAATTACTTATTTTCTGACTTGTTTCTCTCGTCATGGGTCATTTCATTCGGCGGGACTCGTTTCTTGAGATGAAAACCTCTGACTGACAGCGTGATAAAAAGAAAAAAAGCAGCAGAAAACCTTTTTAGCTCGGCTGATCTCTCATTTGTTCTGCTGCTCAGTTGCTTATCATGCTGTTCCCCTGCTCTGTTTATAGCACTTTGCATTTGATTACTTTACCTGACGCAGCAGAGAGGAGCCTCGGATGAGGAGAAGTCGAGGAAAAATGTTTAATAAGATTAAAAAAGAAAATCATTAAATTATTATCCTTAATACTCCTCGGGAGGCCGAGCAGAACGTGGAGAGTCATGCTGCTGTTCGGCCTCCTTCTCTAATTGAGGACACGGCGGGTCAGGTAGGTCAGAAGCTCGCTAATCAATACTGCTGCACCCCCTTTTCTTTCCACCGAGAAATATTTTCATTTTCATTACCCTGGCTCCAGGACGCTCTGCAGTGGATTAATTGTCTCTTTTGCTTCTTTACCAGACCCAGTTTCCTCCCACATAGCCTTCTTTTTTCATCTGAGTGCTTCACCGGTTCTGTGCAGCAGACATACAGTACAGTAATTTGGACACGGAGCCTCACAGTGTCCTCCAGCTCACTGGTGAAAGGAGTGGGTCTGGGGGCAGGGCAGCACAGGCTCAGAGGGGAGGGCGGCCATTAGCCCCGGGTGGTATTTGGCCGGCCCCGGAGCTCTCGGCGCCTGAGTTGGGGGCTCCATGCCCATGTCGAGGCGCAGTGACAGGTGGGCATGGCAGTAATCCAGAACCGACGGCTCACACCTGTACAACGCCAGAGCACTCAGCTGCCGCGGAATCTAGACACGAGCAGGAAGCAGAGGAGGGAGAGAAGAGAAGAAGAGAAGCACGCTTAAACCTTTTAAATCAGCCCAAAAAATAAAACCATTTTATTCACTCAGAATATTTGGAATTAGCTTAATTTACTTCATGCAGTCGTGGCACAGTGCTGCCATTAATGCAGCCTTGGCTGCTGCTATAGTGAGTTCGCCCCGAGACCTCAAATCTGTGGCGCTCAAACACCCACTTTCAGCCGGAGTGATTTATATGCAAGATGAAAGCCTTAAGCAAGAGTGCACACATATTTTCTGCCCTCTTTTAAATGGAGTCAAGGCTCCATTTAGAAGAGAGTGCTTATTACATTACAAGCACTTTGCTGATTCAAAGACCTCTCTTAGTTTTATGTGCGAGTGTGGTCTGAATTATGTCAATTAAAAGGCATAAAGCTGCGTCGTGGTCTGTGTGATATTGATATTAATATTCTGATGACTATTAATGCCTTCGTGCAAAATACGGATGCACTCGTGCGTCTTCAAAATGCAGCAAGCAACAGCAACACAGTGTGAAGAAAACATTCATGTGGGATGACGCACATGCAGCACTCCAATGCACTTCAGTCAACTTCAACATCCGCACAGATTTATTCTGCACATTCTTCATTAACTCTCACAGGCTGATGCAGCGTGATGAATGGCTGATAAAGGTCGGCTTGGAAGGTCGTTCTGAAGCACTTCTTGTTATATTTGTAGAAAATCTCATGACATTCAAACAGCAATCAATAAATCAAATGTTTTCACAAGTAAAAATAAAACGCCTGCTGGCCTTTAATTCACCCTCTGTACGATCCGCGATTACATGATGTAAGATAATTTGCGACGCTTACATTTGTTGTTGGTTCTCATCTACGCTTTCTAAGTTCAAGTTAATTATCTGTCACGGTGAGATATCTCGCTGAGGTGTGTTGTGTTCAAGTTGTTGTCCGGTAATTTATTCAATTAGCTTAGTTCCCAGCATTAAAAGGTTTTCATGCAGAATACAAACAGGCTCGTCGTTAAAGTTTTATTAACAGGCTGTTCATGATTCAGAGATACTTCACTGTCATTGTACTGAAGTGCAAAAAAACAACACAATGAAAATGCCACTCCTTGTTGGAAACAATATAAAAAAGCAAAAAGCAAAAAAAACCAAAAAGGTAGTTATTTAAGATTAAGACAGAATCCTGGGTAGAAATGTCAGACTGGTGGATTTATGGACTCTCTTCCACGTGTCACAGCTATCAGCCTGTTTTGAATACGAGGTAAATAAATAAATATCTTGCTAAAGCTTTTAGTGAGCGAGTCGCACAAAAAACAGCAGAGATTGACGGAATAACATGCTAGCTTGACAGTGGTGAGTATCAACAATAGCCTTGTGCTTTGTTTACGTTCATTATGATAATGTTTTAGTTGTGTTTTCGTACATTAGCATGTTAGCGAGTAGCACAAAGCACACAGCATGGATCCAACAATTACAGTCTCGGTACAGCATTAAGAACGCTGCTCAGTGGTGCATGAAGCTAAAACAGGGAGTATTAATTATATAATTGTGCTCTTCCAGACTTTTCCTAATGTTATTGGACCAAACCACTCAAATTACACATCTTGGCATGAAGCCCCTGAGCCAAAGAACAAGATCGCTGCAGCAGCAACAGGCGTGTTTAGCGGCTAACCCAGTTAGCACAAAGCACACACCCACAGCAGCAACTGAGGTGCGTTTGTGTCGGCTGTGTTGCTCATATTAACATGCTTGTGGTATTCATTTCTGTGAAAGAGCTTACAGAGCTTGTTGAGCGTAGCAAACTAGCTGCTATGTGTGCAGAACCTGTTGTTGTTGTTTTACTGGATCACAAAAGGCTTGATTTGATGCAGAGATGTATTTCATCTCTCTCACGGCGCCGTCACCATTCAGACCTCTAAAATCACAGCTTACAGAAGGTCATGTTTTCCTATCAGGGAAACCATCCGGCTCCGTTTTGCTCTTTGCTGTAATAGGAAGATTAGCTGAAAAACACTCTATTGTCAAATCCAGCAGCTGAACTTTGCTCACTTTACTTCGGAGGACTTGATAAAAAATTCATGAACAACAACGCTGCGAATGCAAAATGAGCAAATGAGTGCGCGCGGCCGCCCGGATCTGGGAGTTCTCTGCACAAATTATCAGGGGGAAAGGCTACACGCTGGTCTTGTTTTCTCCAATTATCGCAATAGTAAGAAGTCAAACATGTAAGTGGTGAAGTCAATATGGATTTGGTTGGTCGGCTCTCTCTCTCGCTCTGTGTACAGTGATAGTTGGCAGAGCGGTCGCAACCTTTGTCTCTGCAGCAGCTCCTCTGTTAAACCTCCACGTTGCCAGTTTATCCCGGCTCAGATCCAAAAGGTGTCGTAAAATAAACCCAGCCGCAGTAACCGAGACCGTAAAAGTCTTATTTCTCTTTTCTTTTTTTTTTTTTACTCTACCTCCACAAATCTGTAAACACATGAACAAATGTATCTTTTTTAGAAAGGTAAGAGGTGTTCGCTGTGAAGGTTTTCTCACGATAAACACTATGAATAGTTCAGATGCCGTAAAGAGACTTTAAACAGTGAAGAGTCTGTGTAACATTTAGTGTTTCTGAAGGATCTGTGTCAGTCAGAACATAAAATAGTTGAACAGTGAGAGCGACTGCCTGGTATTTTTTTTTTTTACGCTGCTCACCGTCACTGTGCCGATTGATTTAATCCCTCTCAGAGAACCTGACACAAGCAGCGGCTCATTTTTTATCATTACGCTCAGTCTGCGGCGAATAATGCATCAACGTCAAAGTTTTTGTCTGTGACGCCGATTTACTGTTTTAGAATCAGACCTTCTTCTAAACGCAAATACTCAAATTCGACATAAATCTGACAGAGCGACGCAGCAGAGGCTCCAGATCGTGCCGACGTCGAGCAACATTTCCGTTGCTGGAGGCCAGGCTTGGACTTTGGATGGATCTCAGACGCATCCATTTCAATTTTCCAAAATGTATGCATGTATGCAAATGTTTGGGTCCAACAGATTTTTATGCTTCCAATCACAAAGCAGCCGAAGTATACAGAGACACACACACACACACACACACACACACACAGTCGATCCCCCACAGCAGGTTTGGTGTTAACGTTTGTTAAAAACAACAACCACCTCATTCTGTGATTTTATTGCCTCCTCCTCAAACACTTAAGTCACTTTCTGCGTTTTTCCAGCTCCTCGCCTGAAGAGCGACTTCGCCTCACACAGAGAGCCCCCTCAGCTCGCGGCTCACTAAGTAAGGCCGACATTTTTATTCACATGGAGCCGCTTACCATGAAATAAATTCTAATTCCTGTTTCATTGGGTCTTTAATTTTTAGTAAGGCCTCCCTCAGTATCTTTTCATCGAGCGCTGACGGTGGAATATCTGCTGCTTTTCTCTCTTAAATGTAATAAAGTAGAAGTGAAGCAGAAATTTACATTTTCCATTTCACTGGGATTTGCACCTTTTTATACTATTACATGTGGCAAATGATTTATTGTCGGGCTGACGATAGACAACTTTCTTTTGCTTTTTTTTTTACTCATTCCGGAGGAACCAGTGATGGAACAGCTTCCTGTAAACTTCGCCGTCACTGCGATATTCAGTCTGACGCCAGGCTCGATTCCTTCCCACAAAAAATCAGGGGACGAAATACGACTTAAAGGAAGAACGTGGCCTTTTTTCTCCCATCCCCAGGTGATGGCTGAACAACATGAGAGAAACTGAGCTAAAACAACAGATGGGTATTCGCTCGATGGAGAGCGTTCCGGTGTTGAGTCAAGTTCTGCTCCCTCTGTTGATAAATCGCAGTGCAGCGCTCTCCTGAACAACTGAAGTAGCTGGAGACTTGTTTTAAAACGTAAAAAACAACCTTAAAAAACCACAAAATGGCTTCATACAGCTCGTCAGGTGAAGTCCAAGTCCCAGAGATTCAAAACTGAAAAAATGTTACATACATCCCCGACATGTGGTCGAGTTTGATGGGTTTCAAGATGTCCGTTTTTAAAAGGGCGTTAATAACGTCCTCTAAGATGTCCTCCAAGATGTCTCATCTGGGTGTTATCCAAATCTCTGGAAGATCACAAATTGATCTGAAAAGACGTTACTTACGTCCTTCAGTAGGCGCAAATCTTGTAGCTGTAGCGTTAACCACGTCTGAGGAGGGTGCACGACCTCGACTGCACGTCAAGGGTGGAAAAAACATCTGTTCAGATCAACTCGAGGTCTCTTCTGAGGATTTGTCTCCAGCTACTACAGCAAAGCAGTTTTGATAGTTTGTACCATAAGAACCAGAAGTCGTGTCATTGTTAGTATTTGAGTTAATATTGTGAAATATGACGGAGGTACAGAAAAACAGCACGATCAGACGTTTCTAACTTAATCCTGCTGCTGTGGACATCCGGGGCCTGGATCCTGAATCCATCACAACATGGAGAGAAAACAGACAGAAGGTATTTCTGTCCATTACATTTGTTTTTTTCTTTCCATCCTGCAATCTTACATTTGTCTGTCAAGACAAGACACAAAGCTGCTGAAGATGGAAGATATTTAATGTGGTTAGTCACAGACCGCCTACAGTGAATCCTTTATTTCTTCACAACAGAAACTTCGAGCAAATATCTGATCAAATATACTTTTATTATTTCTCTTCCTGTGTTTTAACTGAACTGGCCCCGGCTGCACTCGCCTTCGCCAAGCTGTCTGAGAGAAGACGAGAAGAAGCTTCGTTTGTTGAAACTAATTGATTATGAAAATAGTTGTTAGTTGCCGTCCTAATTAATTCTGAGAATTAATTAAAGTGGGAGTGAGACACCAGTTAGACAGTCGTGGGCAGTGAAAGTGTGAAGCGGTGGAAACTGGGATCTCACACTTACAGTACGAATGTAAAGTCATGTCTGCTGGCTCACGCTCATATAGAATATTTAAGACCTGTGGGACGGACGTGCAGTTTGTCTAACATCCATTCTGTTATGGTTCAGTTGTGATGCCGGTCCTACAGATAATGTGCAGCGCGGGTGCGACCGGTATCTTGCGGATGGACGACCCTCCGCTGCGTCGGCACCCTGCTGCTTTGCCAGATTGACCTCAATCAAGTAAAGGATTTTCTATCATGCAGAGGTTTGCAGTCTGTCTCAACACATGCTAGAAGCCCTGTTAGACGCTAATGCTACCATGCTAACATGCTCAAATGACAACAGAGGATGTCGTTCACTGTGCAGATTGTAAAGCCCACTTTGATTTGTACTCCTGGCTCCCTCCTGTCGAAGGGATTTCAGTTAGATGTCAACAATGATGTTTTGTTACTTATATGTGAATCATAAAACTCTTCCGTGTGTTAAAAACAGTTAGCGGATGCTAACGAGTGTCTAAATGAGACTACAGAGGTTGTCGGGGACGTTAAACGTCCTCACAGCGAACACGGAGACTCATCTACTCACTCGTCCGTCTTTACAGCCACTTTAGTTACACACTGTTCTAACTCTGACTGTACGACTTGTACATTGATCAGTTTATAGAAAACCTGGATAGTAATTGTGCAGTAAGACTCTTAGTGGTGGAGACATTTCAGTCATGTGACTAACATTAGCTTTAAGATAAGCCAAAATCCAATCCAGTGCTCCTGCAGGCTTTTGGGAGGAGAGCCGGGTCGATGCTAACTTCAGGGTTAACCTACGACACCTGCAACTCTCTGTAGGCTTTCAGTTAAATGCTAATGCATGCTAACAACCTCAGAATGACAAAACTAACGTGTGCAGCTGGTGTAAAGTTCACCGTGTTCAACATCTTAGGTTGGCTTGTAAGTTGTTAACATTTTCTAATTAGCTCTCAGCACAAAGTCCAGCTGAGCCTCATGTGAACGTCATCAGCTCTGCAGATTTTATTTCTCCAAATTTCCAAAGTTGTGGACAAATCAGGAGAAGTCAGGAGATCAATATCTTGTGAATCCTCTGCTGAACCACCAGAGCAGCTTCTGCTTTCTGTGATTTTATTATTTATTCATTATTCTGTAGCAGTCTGGGGAATTATGGCAGAAATGCCATTAAACAATCTCGTGTTGCATTTTAACAACATTTTTAATTCCTACAGCTTCATAATGTCTTTCAATTAGCCGGTAAATTATAGTGCCTTGTTTGTTTCTTTTGAGGTGGAAACACTAAACAGCTTTTCTGATCCACTGATGGGCTCTCTGGATAAAAACACTTCCTAATTACCACAACACAACATTCAAAATATCAACACAAAGTCAATTAAGTTAATGTCAGCTCTCTTTGTAAAGGTAATGAAGTCTTGATTCAGCTGAGAGTCATTTTATCAGAATAAATATTTTTCCATATTCTGCAGCAGGTCAACAAAAACACCGTCTTGCATTTTAAAGCGGCTCCGTCGCCGCCTTCTCTCGGCTCTTCATGAATCAGATCAGGTTTTAATATCGGCATCTCTGAAGCGGCAAACAAAAACAGGATCAGTTTCACGTCTTAGCACAGAAGAATAGAATGAAAGCCTCTCTGGCCAAGCGAGCAGAGCGAGCGAGCGCTCAGGTTTAATCAGGAATATTGAGGAAACGCTGGCTGTTATGGTCGCAGCTCTCAGAGAGGTGACTCATTGGCTAGCATAGCTTGGAGAGCTGCCAGCAGAGCTGCTTAGAGCCGATCGCTGCATACACACAGCCTGAGGCGCCATCACCATCCCACCTCAACTTTAACAGCTCGGAAAAAGGCCTCTCAAAACCAGCTGTGCACGACACAACCGGAGAAATATCAGAAGAATTCAAAATCCCTTGATTACAATAGCTACCTCAGAATAGCCTCGTTTTCCTCCCGACAATAGTGAGTCGTTATTCAGCGAGTCGCTGGCTGCTGGCCAAGGCAATAAAGCGAGCATCTGGCATCGGCCCGATCTTGTCTTCACGTTATGTTAACGGTTTAAACTATTGCTGTTTACCCTGAAGTCAATTTAAAATAAAGATTGTCCTTGAACGCCGGCTGCTACCTGTGGAAGCTACACCTCCATTACAGGTGGTGTAATCTATTACACGTGCGTCCTGCTGTGGTTATGATATGTATCTGCTAATCTGCATCTTCCTCTCCGCTCCAGTGACTCATTGTTTATCAGCGAGTCCAAACTGTTAGAAATGATCTTGACTTGTTTTGAGCTTCGTGTGGGAACGAGCTATCAGCACAAACAAAAGAGATCTTTGTTGTTTTTCTTAAGTTATTTCATTACAGTTTAGTTGTCCGGGCGCTGATAACACATGAAGTGATAAAAAAACAAACTCATACGTGTCATATAAATGACACAAACATCAGGCGAGGTCGGGTGCAGAGGCAGACATTTCCCCGGCGACGTGAGAGTGTGGTTTTCATGCACTTTTGAGTCTGCCCTCAGCAAAACATGAGCACTGAAATCCTCACCCCAGGCAACACGGCAAATTATTCACCAGCAGCTCTGGTGGCCTTTTCTGCCCAACACTGCAGAGTGTGGCACAAAACCAGACACACACACACACACACACACACACACACACCAGTGCAAAACATATCAATATGAACAATATAGGCTTATTAGTTTCTTACAAAATCAAATCAAACGAAATAAAGTAAAAAATGATGTAAAGGGCAACGTTGGTGGTGATGACAGAAATATAACAATCAAATAGACGATTTAAACCTAACCTCTCTACATATAAACAGATGCATTAATGCATTTATTAATATAAAGGCTTCCAGTCGAGTGCATACCTCCGCCCAGGCCCACCGCTCTCCTTTGATTCAATCACCGCTAATTAAATAACAAAACTAACAGCCCAGTGTGTCTCTGAATTAAACCGTCTGTAATTGCCCGCCGTAACTGTGCTCGCTCACAGACGAGTACGTCTTATCTCCATTAACAAGATCCACACGTTGTTCTGTCCTGTCTGCTGGACCCGTCCCTTCATCTGGAACGTTAACCAGGTTCTGTTCTGTGCTGAAACCCGTCCTGACAGACAACAACCAGACGGACAATGGGGGGAAATCGTACTTCAACCCTTTGCTATCCAGCTGTTACTAGCAGCTTAACTGTTGGATACATCCAGGCTAGTATTTCCCCTGTTGTCAGTCTTTATGCTGAGCTAAGCTAAGCTAAGCTAAGCTAAGCAACTGTGACTGTTGTTGTAGCTTCATATTTACCGTAAAGACGTGGTGGTGGTGCTGCAGCTCGTGCTGAACGCAGATGAAACGAGACTTCAAAATCAGATAATTGTCTCCAGCGTGTTATTATAAAGACTTTAACACAGAAACAAGTCTCAGCTTTCCACTTTGTTGTTTCTTCCAAATAAGAGGATTCATAATTCTCTTTAATCCGTAAGCGTTTGTTATCTCTGACTGTTTTTGCTTTGTTGTCTTTTAAATGCACTTCCAACATTTGCTTGACGTCCTGACGTCTTCCTTTAACGTCTCCTGGTGTCTCTGAAGCACTCCGAGCCGCCTCGTGTCTGAATGGTGCCGTGTAAATAAACCGGCCTCGTCTGGTATTGATTATGGAGATGTGTTGTATCTGAATGTCTCTGCTCATCGTCTTCACTTGCTGGATGGCGAGTTTCACTACAGACTGCCGTTCTCTTACTCATCACTGAGTATTGATGCTTTGCTTTCGCTGCTTCGCTGTGTTTTTATTTACAAAGATGCTGCCGAGAGACGTCCTGTTTACTGTTCATCTCTTTTAAACTCGAAATGTGGACGGAACAGTTCTGCAATCCACAGACTGAACTGAAACACCAGAATATAATATCACAGAACATTTTTTTAGTTTTTGTGAAATCCATTGATTCCAGGTTGTCTGTTTCTCCGACTTCTCTGATGCTGGAATTTTTTGAACAATATTGATATTTGATACTATTTTCCATAACACAGGGGAAAAACTGAGCCTACATTGAGGGCAAACAGCTTCAGATTTGTATTAAAAGATAAATATAGGACAGCTTGCACACTGTATTCTAACAACAAAAGCATTTAAGTTCATTTTACGTGAGGCAGAAGCATGTGGGCGCTACACTGGAGCTGCTATTTTGACAGATACTGACGATATAATTCAGTGTCATTGAAAAACTAGTGAACTCACGATGATGTGGCGTTTCTACCGGCTTCTGCCCTCCAAAAACATCTTTTATTACATGTGGAGAAGAAGCTCTGTGGACCGGAGCATCTCTGCAGCGCTGCAGACACATCGTACCTGCAGGAAATAACTGCAGTTCTTGTGATTTTGCAGCTAATCGTGCAGCCCTCCAACTCAATGTCAAAACCACAGCTACTTGTGTATTAATACTGCAAAAAATAAATATTAAAGCCATCTCCAAATTTGATGTTCATCAATATTTGGAACGCGACCATGTTCCCTTTTGAAAGAGATCCGTGATTACAGTCGTATTAACCTGATTAAATGAGGGCTAAATGTCATGAACGTTCATTGTAATCTAGATTTTCTCATTTCTATATTTATTGCTGTTATATTTTCTATGTGGTTACGATCATTCTATATTATGAGTCTCCTTCTGATGTAGTGAGCGTAGGAGTGACTGAAGCGAAGACGTCACTTTCAATAATGGCACAAATCAAATCCCTTTATAAAAAAGTATTAACCCTGATATGAAGAGGGAGATTACTGACTGAAGTTCTAAAATAATCCCTCAGTAAAATGTGTCAGATTGTATCTTGATTTGATTTTTCTCCCGCTCTAATTTAGCCCCTCGAGATTCCTCATCCGATGTCAAAAACGCTCCTTTAATCTCCGAAACTTTCACTTGTCACATGCAACGAGCTCTCTGGCAAAATTCAGTGTTTTATAACAAAGATTCAATTAAACCCTCTGCTGAAGGGAACAATGACACACGCTCTTGTGACACAGCACACGGCAATTCATTCCGACACCCGAGCTATTAGCTTTGGATTGCTAATGAAAAACATTCACATAGGTGGTCCCCCCTCCGCTCTGCTCTGAATGTAGGTCAAGCTGCTGCTAAATGATTCCCAATTAGGTGATAGGCAGCTGCACCATGCCAGCGTGCCTCAGACTGGCACGGGAGGCATGAGCTCTCATTGGCATATTAACAACATCCTCCGCCTCCGAAGCTGTGCTGCTGCTCTCTGTCAGCTGGATAATTCACTCAGTGGTCAACGCTGCGGCGAGAGAGCACAGACAAGCCTCCATTATCATCGCTGTCTATTAGGCTACACACTCATGGAGATGCTGAACGGCATGCTAATGGCCGCGGACCCCCGGCCCTGATTGTTGCTCAGAGGGGATAAATTGAAAAATGACTTCGGGGTGATTGACACGGACGCAAAGCTGGAAAAAAACAATCAGGCAGTAAACTTAATTAACTGAGAGCAAAAACACATTCAGATATTGTGTCGTGTCCATGTTCGGTATTATGAATGTTGTAAGGCTCAAGCTTGTTCACAATTTTGACATTTCGAGCACTCATGTCCTTCTGAACAGAGATACAGAGGTTGAAATCTCCTCCTATGAAACAGGACAATCCTTCAAGACACGACCGGATGTTTCCAACATGCTGCCAGCAGAAGAAGGTGGACCTGAAGCCACAGGACGAGGACGAGTGAACAGCAGGCTCAGGCAAACACAAAGACTGGACTTAAATACAGACTGAAATAATGAGGTGATGCGTCGCAGGTGGAGAGAGGCGGAGAAACACAGGTGAGGGTAATGAGAAGGGGAAGCAAGAGAGCAGGACCGGAGCTGATAGGCTGGGAACAACGATGTGAACAGAGCAGGTGTGGAGACAGAGACAAACCCCTGAAAGTACACAGAAACGACCGCACCGCGACATTTATCTGACTGCTGCAGGGCCTTTTCAGAACACAGGTGATCTGGTAACGTGCAGAGTCCACAGATCTGTTCTGAAGCCTCCTGAACGGCTCACAGCCTGATAGTGTCAAATATTTTTGATGATTTAAAATCAGGATGATCCACGACAACCGGTGTCAGAGGCGACCCGGAGCTGCTGATGTGCTGCCAAGCAACGGTACACATTCAAGCCCTCGAGGCTAACGTTAGCTTACACACTACTGTTGATAGAAACTTAAAATGTCACCCCCAGTTCTCTCTGGAGGAAACAAAACCTGCGCTGACCTTCTGCTTTTGTTTATTTCTCACTGCAGCAGGTTGTTGCACCACGCTAGTCTCCATTTTGTTTACGTCTGCTTCCCCATGAGATCGTGTGAGAAGGATCACATGTGGAAAAGAGGCGGTGTGGATTATACAGCGGCAGTTGTCACGATATAAGACGAGACACGGGTCCAATAAAATCTGGAAGAGCTGCAAGACTGAATAAATGTATCTCTGTTTAAGTTTGCACGCTCTGTGAGCCGCACAACACGGAAGATTCAGACATGTTTAAACTCAGAAAGTCAAAGTTTTTGGGGGTTTCAAGCACCACTGAGCCATGATACGTTCATGAGAACGTTAGGATGTCTGCACAATAAAACATAATATTTAATAAATCACAGACAGCAGACCGCGAGCGTCGTCCCTGTGAGGCCCGAACAACCAGCAGAGGGAAATAATTGACATCCATCTGTAAGGAAACTATAAGTTGTATATATTCTCAACACTGCATGTGCTGGAATTTCCAGAAAGATGATCTTTCTGCTGACTTTAATATTCACCATGTAATTACATTTCTATTTGAAAAGCGCTTTGCATTTGTCAAAATAACCATAATCCTTCAGATGTGGGGATTTATCTCCTCCTAATGCTGCTCATCCCATTTTCTGCTCATCAATGTTGGCAGAGCACGCCGAGATTTACTGTTATTTACTGGACGGACAATTTATGAGTCGCGATGGAGTCTCTCCTGATGTATAGAGATATAAGTGCCCTGAATACGGACGCCAAGAAAATATGGACGCGTAGATTAATCCTGATTCAACGGGAGGCACGTACAGTAAAATGTGAGCTACTGTGTTTGGTTTCATTCTCCCTCGCTGACTGTTTTTCTCTTTACACTCCCACACACATTCCTGAGTGCGCACACACACACACACACACACACACACAGTGACTATGTGCTGAGGCTGCTTGTCAAAACAGTCATTAAATGCCTCAATCCAGAAAAAACGAAAAATACATGGTTTGGAAGTTCACCGTTGTTTACTCGTAGCTTTGACGGCATCATCGTGCTTTTATCGCTCTTTCGCGTTTATTTTTAAGCTTCACGGTTAATTCACGTAACACGCACACGTAAAGCAGAAGAGCTCTGTTACATGCATCGTGCTGAAGGTCTGAATGTCCCTGTACTTGATAATCTTCATGACAACAGAAATAAATCTTCAGCATTCACAGACGGAAATAATCCAATTTGACAGAATGCCAGATGTTCCACTGACATGATGTACAACATGTGACGTACGGATTTCTCTTCTCTCTCTTTTTGTTATCTATGAATCAACATGCTGCTTTTTATTTGATTTGGTGACATTAAAACCAACTGCTTTTAAGGGGCGGATATGATTATGTGTTTTTGTGGCCTTGAATTGTCCAACAAAGACTCAACTATGAAAATTAACCACAATGTTTTGGTAACGCGTCCCGGAGCTGCTGATCTGCTGCCAAGCAACGGTACACATTGAAGCCCTCGAGGCTAGCGTTAGCTAACACACTACTGTTGACAGAAACTTAAAATGTCACCTCCAGTTCTCCCTGTAAGAATCAGGACCTGCGTTGACCTTCTGCTTTTGTTTATTTCTCACTGCGGCAGGTTGTTGCACCATGCAAGTCTCCATTTTGTTTACGTCTGCTTCCCCATGAGATCATGTGAGAAGGATCACACGTGGACAAGAGGCGGTGTGGATTATACAGCGGCAGTTGTCACGATATAAGACGAGACACGGGTCCAATAAAATCTGGAAAGTCTAGAAGAGCTGCAAGAGCCGCACGACACGCAAGATTCAGACAAGTTTAAACTCAGAAAGTTGAACTTTTTGGGGTTTCAAGCACCACTGAGCCGCTCTCATAGGAACGAACGGCACTCCATCTAACGGGACATTAAACCAACTCTGCTTCCAAGGGACGGATGTAATTATGTGTTTTTTTGGCCTTGAATTGTCCAACAAAGACTAACTAGGAAAATTAACCACAATATCTTAGTAACTTTCACTGTTAATGATCAGAAAACATTGCAGCTCATCTGAACAAACTCCTGACTGCTCACACACTGTAATCAACACTTTATATAATGAATCACACGACTATTTGTTTGAATGTTAGAGAATAAGGCCACAGACTGAAGGAACCAGGCACTTCACTTCATCATTTCACATTATTATTACATCATATACAACATAACCTTCAATATCATGTAATTGATCACACTGATCCATTTCCACTTTATATTTTGTATATTTTGTTACATTACTTTACGTCCCATTACGTTACGTCACTTAACGTCACGTTGTGCTACATTACGTTACGTCACTTAACGTCACGTTATGTTACATTGCATTATGTCACTTAACATCACTAAATGTCACGTCACTTTACGTTACATCACTTTACGATACGTCACTTTACGCTACGTCACTAAATGTCACGTCACTTTACGTTGTCACTTAACATCACGTCACCTATTGTCACGTCACTCAACGTTACATCACGTCACGCCACGTTACATTACGTTGCGTTATGTTACGTTGTTTTATCTGAAGCCAGAAGACTAAACAATTTATGAACGTCTCCTAACTTGAGTGGGAACGTGCCTATGTTCCCATATTTCTAGGATTTCTTTTCCAAAATTAGGCCCTATGTTCCCACATTTCCTTAGGGTTAGGGTTTCCTTAACCCCTAACACAGGGCTGACCCCACTTGAGGTTTCGACTATTTGACTATCTTGCAAAGCAAATTATGTCTTCACCTAAATTCTCAGATACAATAAAGTGTTTAAAACTAACTGCATTTTACCGTCACAAGTTTGTGAAAAGGGATTAAAACTCTTCTAACATCCTCAGTACGACTGTAAATTATAACTCTCCTCACATCTCGTCCCACATTATTGGATCTGACAAATTTTGGAAGAAACCAAAATTTGCCAGGAGAGGGGTGTGTGACTATCTACTATCTACAACATAATTACAAGAATATATTGGTACATATTATTATAAAATAATACCAGTAAAAATAACCAACTCTGCAGATCCCTTCAGCTCGACGAAGCTTTTCAGCATCTATTCATTGTTCTGTTTTTCGGACTCTTCATGTTTGGTTTATTCTCGTCCCACTCAGAGAAAAACTTTTTCCAGTAAAAACTTTTTCTCATCACCAAACTGCAGACAGACACAGTCTGACACTAGCTGGTGATGGTTGTGACAAATCAAGAGCTAAAGAGCCGAGCGTTTCCCTCAGGAGCGAGTGGAAACCAGAAACAGAGTTAAAATAAACATGACTCTGAACTGCTCTGCTAATGTTGCTGCTGATAAATAAGCAAGTCTCATGACTGGAGGGTGAAAATGTCAGTATTGTGTTTGTAGATTTTTCAGCTGTCTCTAATTGGTTTAATATAAATAGTTGCATAAACAAATCATAGTAGAAGATATATAAAGACATCTGAGGTATTTCCTGGACTTATTTTTTTTATTTTCTCACCACAACGAGGGAAGTTTCTCGCAGAGATAAACTCAGTCACACTAAAAAGAAAAGACTTAAAGGAACTCAGTGTGCCCGTTTCAATCTATTTCATCCTCTAATGGATCTCTGGAGTTTATCAGCCTTACTTTCGTCCAGATGAGATCCTGAGCTAATGTTGCACATCACAGATAATTTAAGAAGTATAGGTTTCAGAAAAAGATATGAAAGAGTAGACTGACAGACGTGTTTAATGGATATGGTAATGATACAATCACCTCGGTTCAGACTGAATGCTCACTGATTGTGTGGCTGACTGATTTGGGGAAAGTTTGGCGGTGTGTTTGTTTGATGGGATTTTACAGACGGTGTGGAGTTGGAGACTTCTGAGGGAACGCTGCCGATACGCAGGAGCTCCTGCGCATCACGGATATGCTAATTTGCGCCACACGGCTTATTTAAATTGTCCAATTAAAGTGATTGTGTTTGTCAGTTCATAACTAAACATTATGTGGAAAGGATCAGTGCAAGTTTGGGGTTAATTTGAGGATTAAAGGTAAAAAAATAGAGCGAGGATCAGGGCCGGGGTTTAGGATTAGGATGGGGTTGGGATAAACCTGAACTCAGCTGCGGGGGCTTCGTCAGGCTGCTGTAATCCTCCCGCCGGCCTTTTCACTGCAACTTTTCTGGTTTCCTTCCACTCTTTTCTTTTTTGTTGTATTGGCGAGACACAAAAACACGAAGCAGTCAAGCTAACAAGCTGTGTGCTAATTAAGGAAGACTCTGACAAAAACCTGAACAGCACCTAGCGCAGGTACACTAATTAGTCATGTGCAAACTGTTCCCCGGTTACATTTCCTCTCCAGTCCTATATTTAGAAGAAGAAGAAGAAAAAAGCTCTGCATCTGAATCATCCTGAAGTTTTCTTTACAGTGTGCCAGAAATCAGTCTGCGGTAGAAGGATGCTTTCCAGTCTGGTTCTGGTTTTGAAACGTTTGTCCTACTTTGACAGTTACGGGAAATATAAAATCCAAAATTGGGAAATGAGCGCTGTGGTTGAGGACGGAGAGGACGAAGCAGCAGCAGCAGCAGCAGCAGCCATGGTTTGAGTTTGACCGGCTCAACTCTCCTTCAGCCTCAAACTAAAGCACACAAATCCAAAGAACTTAAACCTGCATTAACTTGATTCTTGGCACACTGAACAAGCTGTCGACACATCCTCTCACAACCAGCCGACTTCCCGTCTTGTAATCGGGAGTCTTGCAGTTGTCGTGGTTGCGATCTGAGCGAGAGGAGGCGTCAGATGTCACACAGGAAGGAGAACCAAATTGTTTTTGGTGCTGATTTGCAGAAGAAGAAGAAAGAAAGAGGATGCGTGTGAGAGGACGGATTAGGAAGTGCGAGCAGCAAGGATTATATCCGTTCATATTGTGGTTCAGCGAGGACGGCGCGGTTACAAACACAGAGAAGCTGGTGTGTATCGTTGTCGTCGTGCCCACGCCGTACAGATATATCTACGTGATAAGAGCGGGTTCACAGAGCTGCTGCGTACGACAGCAGAGCAGAGAGTGTCGATCCGTCTGCGACTCAAGCAGATAGTTAGCAGACAGGATGGCGTCTTTGAACAGTGTCTCACACGGTGATCATGGGCGGGTTATGATCTACCTCTGATCTGTGACAAGTGGAAGATCAGGGTTCAAATCGTGCGCTGTGATCTGAGCTTAACTTGTCACCAGTTCATCCTCACAACACCAGCACTCGCAGTCTTGTGAGGCTTTTGGTTTTGTTAGAGTAGATTTGTAGTTGTGTCCTCACGGGTCTTGCTGTGTTTTCCCTTTTACCCTTTTTTCCTGCTCACCTGTTCTCCGTCTCCTTCCCTCATCAGCTGTCTTTCATCAGCCTCGTTAGCCCGGCCCTGTTCCCCTCACCTGTGTTTCTCCACCTCCCTCCACCTGCACCTCATCCCCTCCTTAGCGTTTCAATCCAGTCACTACCTCCAGTCTTTGTTCAGCTGTCTGTTCCTGCCGGTCAGTTAACCCGTTCTCGTGGTTTATTGTGGAATAAACTCGATCTGCCTGCTGAGTACCTGCACTTGGTTCCACCTCGTTTGCCTTCAGTGTGACAATACACTCTTTATTTTTAGCTCCGCTTTGGTCTCATCAGCTCCTGAGGGACACATCTCTCTCTGTTGGCTCCCAGCTAGCTGCCAACCAGGAATGCAACAATTACTTTAGTCCGCGGGTCGGTACGTACGTCAGTATTTAAACAATCCTTAAATTCCTTATATTCTTTATTTTCGCTTCTTAGCTTCAACAAATTTCATTTTACATTTCTGGAGGCTGCTGTTTTCTGGGTGGTGGCGGTGCAGATGTGTTCTCATGTTTGAAGTGTTTGCACTCGTGTAGGCGGGACGAGTCAAGCAGTGCTTGCAGACGGCAACATTTCTGTCCACTCCGCTCGCCGTGCTATCCGCCACGTTCCCTGCGATTCTCTCCTACTGCCTCCAGTGTCGTCACGTTATTAGCATATCCAAACAGGGGGAGGTGTTCTCTGGTTCCACACCAACCTGCTCAAAATGTAACTGCAAAAGCGACAAATCTGCAAACTATAAGTGCGTATTGAAGGTTAAGCACATTTATCAGCCTGCTGCACACAGAAACAGCGAAGATGTGGGCTGTAAAAAACTTTTGTGTGGGTGCATCACTGCGAACTACACCTTCCAGGTAACACACATGCATCGTTCACACGGAGGAAAGTCCATTTCAGATGCAAAATATTAATTAAATCCCAGAATCTTTCTACCACCTACAGTAAAAACCTGTCTGCAGGGGATGTTTCAGACCGCTCTGAAAAAGGCTGACTTTGTGGAGCATGACAGAGGTTCAGTAATACCTTTAATCCATCTGAGGGCTCAGGACTGAAGCAACACCAGAAACCAGTTTGGCTGATGATGTATAACCGAATATTGAAATAAGAGGATTTCCATTACACTCTTGTCAGCATCACATGTGTTACAGGGTTGAACGAGGCCAAGCGACGAAAAAAAGCGATGGCAGCTAAAACAATCTGAGCGTTTAACGTCTCAGATGACGGATGAAGATTGTACTCCACTTCATGTCGATGTCACAGAGGAGGATCCAGCATGCTGTTGTGCCGTCGCTCCATCCGCCGTAGTACAGGCCTGTAACTCTGTCCAGTTTCCATGGTGATAACTCTAAAGAATAGGCTGTATGTCTGAATGCTGTGGAAGGCTGCATGTGTGTGTGCCACATGATATTTTATATGCTCTTTCATTACGTGAATATCCCCTTTTAGTTTCCACTCTGATATTAAATCTTTCCATATATTGACCAGAACACACACGCCCACACACACACACATGTAATTGTCCTGCTCTAGATTTGATCTCTATATTATTATATTTTATTATTATTATTATGTTTTACGAGGAAATCACTGATTGCAACAAAAAAAAAAAAACTATCCCAGACAATGAACGGCAGGAACGAAAAAAATAAATAAATGAGATTTAGTTTATCCTCCGTCTGTTTGTCTTCTTCCTTCCAGAGAGGCCGAGAGGACGGCCATCTGTTTAAGTGCTACAGTCTCAAACAGCCTCTGAACTTGACCAGGCTTGTCCAATATTGATGTGGCTGAAAATGTGAGGCGACAAGAGATGAACTGCAGCCAGCTGTTGGCCTGCCGTGATATTTCCACAGAGGGGAACGAGCCGCACTGGAAGGGATCGAGATGATACTGAAGGCCGCGGCCCGGCGAAGATTCATCTGCGGTGATGAGATGTGAATATTGCAGAAGGATAATATACAGCTGAAATGAAATGGCACGCGGCCAGAGCTGTGATACAATAGCTGCTGCGTGGAGCCATACATTATCCTGTCATTCTTCCCCGTCAAAATAAAAGGACTGATGTTGATGGAACGTCTTGCCCCACTTTGAAGATGCTCAAACTGTCTCCACGGCACTCATGTGCAAGATTTATTTTAATATGGCGACACTGGCGCTGCTCGTGACATATACCTGATATACAGGTTAACCTTATAGAAACAGTTTGCCGACAATATAAATTCAGTTATTATATACTCCAACGGAAAGTCAAGAAGAAGTGTCACAGGATCTCCTAAACTACAGGAAGAAGCAGAAGATGCTCCACACACGTCGTCCGGTGACATCCGAGTGTCCGAAAAGCCCAAAAAACAGTTCATGAGTGAATTGTACTAAAGATTTTCAGTTCCAGATATTGATTTATATTCTCCTTGATTTCCAATAATCGGTATCGGCCCTTAAAAAGCCATATCGGTCACATCTGTCCAATATTTATCGTCGATCTAAAAAGCATCATCCATCTTTTGGTCAGATCCTTTTACTTTTTATAAAGTGTGGTATCAACCAAAATAGGTCCTCCTACGGCTCAAATATCATTACAACATCCATGAACACACACACACACACACACACACACACACACACACTGAGGGTGGAGGTGGACCAGGTCGTGGATCTCCAGCGATCCTCCGCCTGTCGGTAATAAAAGGAGGTCGCTCACGTTTGATCTCCTGGTATCTGAGATGCACAACAAGGCGCTGCAGGCGGCCCGTTAGCTCCACTGGCCTCATTCTCAGTCCCCAGAGAGCCGAACACAAGCGAAGAACTTTTATTTAAGTTAAATAAAAAGATTCCCTCTGCTGGGACCGAGGGTCCATCAAGCCTCAGTAAGCTCAGACCATTTAATTTGATTTAACCGTTTTAATGAAGAGACCTTTTTGAAGCATATTGTTTTACTTTCGCAGCACTTGAGCCTCGCTGGCTCTCCTGTCTGGTCTTGGTCGTCCTCTTTAACAGTAAATGCTGCATTTAGTGGCTCTTAAGAGGACGTTGATTTATTACTATACTGAAGCTTTCTATGTTGCTTTAACTCATTTAATCTGTCCTGTTTTGCACAGATTACATTTTTCCAGATTGTATTTCTGTATAAACATATTCTTATCTTCTTAACATCTTCTTAAACGTGTGATTATTCTCTTTCTCTCTGAGGCGGCATGAAGAATTTCAGCACTTATATTTTTAAAAATCTGGAATTTGAAAAGCTTTTCCTGTGTGATATCTAATTAGGTAACTTGTGACTGAGCGGTGAGGCGTCTCTACTTCAGCTCAATGTCGGTTTTCAGATCCTCTTCCCACCTCTGCCCCTCACAGGTCCGACCATGTGCAGCTGCACCACCGATGTTTCTGCCCGCTGCTCTGCTGCTAATGCAACCTGAACACTTTGTGCACCTGCTCTCCATGCCTGATACGCTTTCCCCCCCCTGCCACTTGTGGCGAGCACCTGAAAGGCTTTTACTGTGAAGTAGTTAGTCACCAAGGTCAGAGACTAACCGCTTCCTCAAAAAATCGCTCTCCTTCCACAGACATGTTGGTCCTTTCTGTGAGATCAGAGGGAGCAGCCGGTTGCATCAGGTTCAGGTTGCTGTGCTCCTTTTTTTTTTGAATAACACCGCTCTCGTATGAAAAACCAGCGGTGTCATCATCTGGTTCCCTGTGTCTGGCAAAAACAGCAATCTTAGTTTCTGAGCTGAATGCATCATCAACCAGCAGCATTAAAAACAATAAAGCTCCAGTCGGTCACACCTGAAAACAGGTTTGAAAGGATTGTTGCAGAACGGACAGCGATATAACAGATCACAGTCCATTTCATCATGAAGCAGTCTGATGTGGTAGTGAAAGAAGAAGAAGAAGAAGAAGAAGAAAAGAGGCCGACTGTCAGCAGACAGCCTACACTAATTAGGATGACTGCTGAATCATTCTTTGAGCTACACAAACTGTTCAGACATCACAATGTTCTCTTCTGTCAGGAGAAGCTGCTTGGATCCACGTTTGTTAGAACTCTTGTACTTTTTAAAATATCAGCCAAACTCTACGACTATTACTGAACCGCTGCTGCTGTTACACACTACAGCCTTCAGTGCTGCCTGTACGACAACAGCTTTTACAAGAACTGATCATCAGTGTTCAGTAAAGTCGAGGTGATGATGCACCTGTCATTTATTTCTACATTATGACTTTTATTCAGCTTTCCCGCACACACACTGACCTTTACACACACACACAGCCAGCATGCAGTGTGCAAAATGAGCTATTCCTTAAAACACATCAGTCAACACAAACGAATCCTGTCGGAGGAATCTGCATTCAAAATATCTCACAGTGGGCTCGAACAACAACAATGTTTTCACCGCCGGTGTTTCCGCCTGAACTTGATGAGATCTGAACATCTGTGGGTGGCACCATTGTCCTTGTTTGTTCAGTGCTTGTGCTAACTACTCAGTATTTATTACAGACACACTGCTGGCAACATAAAATGCATCATTCCCCCGTGTAGCAGAAGATATCTCATCCGGGAAGACCTCAGAGACGGTGGGTGTTTATAACGGGAGATGCAGCAGCCTCCGTGAAGAGACCAGCCTTTGAATCACTGTTGTGCTGCAGAGTGTCAGCCAGCGACGAAGAGGAGCAGAAACAGGGTTATTTATGTGAACGTGTGACAGATTTTTTACTTTAAAGAATAATTGTACTGCCAGGCATTAGGGAGCCAAATTAAAATGTGCTTCACAGCAGTTTCTACAAAATGAGCTTTTTTTTTTCTGGCAGGATGTTGCCAACAGGTAGACGGGTTCTGTTCTGGAGCTGGAACAGAACATTGTGTTTACGGCGGAGGAGCTCCGTCTGCCTCCCTCCTCTCCTCTCCTCTCCTCTGCTCTCCTCTCCTCGCTCTGTCTAACTAACAGCTCTGCAGCCAGTTTGATGGTCAACTTTATTAAGATGAATGAATCTCATCCGCGTGACGCCTGCCTTTCATTTCACTGCAGAATCTGCACGGCGGCGGCGGCTCTTCAGGTGCTCAGCTGTCACCTTGGCCGGCCCGACAGGATCTCTCCCTGGAGGTCACCTTCACGGGGGGGGATGGAAGTTCACAGTCCCGGTGCAAAAACGTTTTGTTACCCTGACAAAACTGCTGCAGCATGACTCAGTTACACTGTCTGTCTGCTGCACAGGGTGCAATGTACCCGGCAGAATGTACAGTGATAAATCACGTAGGAAAAACAAGCGGGGGGAATGAAGGGAGCAGGGGAGTGGAGGTCAGCAACCTCAATGTTTTCTCAACAACACGCGTTTAAAATTCACTGATATGATGAAGGGTCGGCGGTGGAGAAGATGTCGGGGAGGTCTGCCGCCGTCCTGCAGTGATTTAGGACAGAAGCACAGCCCTGCATCTGTTCTTTAAGCCCTGCAGGAGCGAGTCGCAGAATGATTACAAGCTTCGGTTTGATCATTTAGATGAAAATGAGCAAAAAGCAGATTAACGGTTGACTGTTAATCTGCTATTCTCAGCAATCACATTAACTCTGTCTCACATTAGCCGCCCTGCAGGGACGGCAGAGCCGGTTTGCTGATGTGTCGGTCCGGCCTGAAGTCTGCTGAGTTGTTTGGCTACAGATTGACTGTTTTTTAAATCGACAAGGATCGACAGAGATTCTCTTATTTCCTGTGTTGTTTTGCTGTTTTGCCCTCATGTGTCAGGTGTGTTGTTCCTTCTGCTGAGCTCACCTGTGTCGTCTGTCAATCAGCGCTTCTGTATTCAGTCTGTGTCCGTCTGTTGTGTTCCTCGCAGCCTGTTCACATGTCTTCCTCTGCTATGTTTCTGATTTTTGCTCCTTGCTTTATGTTTCTGGTTCGCTCTCATCATGACCGGTTTGTCATTTTGCTTTTGGTTCTACTTTTTAGACTTGGACTTCTTGGTTTTTGTTTTTCGGCCTCAGTCCTCGCGGCATCCTGAGCGTCTTGCATTTGGGTGCTCATAGTTTTTGAATATGATCGACCAAAAGCGAGTCTGCAGTTTCCTGTCCGCTCTTTGCTGCCTTTCAGCTCATTGTTTTGGTTTTACAGTCTGTTAAAGACAAAAGGCTAAAAGACAACTAACGAATCACGTCACTGCTGATTAATCTGTCGCTCGTTTTCTCGATTCATCGATTAGTCGTTTGGTCTATAAACATCAGAAAACGGTGAAAACGGTCCCAGACAACACATCCAAACTCCACCGTGTATTAAATGTTCATAAATCTCCTGTTTATCATTTAACTCCTGTTGCTAAATAAGTCAAACGTTTCTCTGAATCTCGTCTCCCTTCTCATAAAAACACTGCGAGGTACTGAAGACGCATCTCGAGCTCTGCAGCGTACATACATTTATCCAATTAAATGTGATGTGTGGCGACGGTTCAAACCGCTCTCATCATATAAAACTGCATTTGATCACTTGTGAGTCAGAGTTAACGCGGGAGGAGGAGTGTGTTCGCTAGAAATCTGTTTATATTTGCGGTTGCGGCCTTCGTTATTTTATTCTATTTATTCTCCCGTTCCCTTCCTCCTCCTGATCTAATAAGGCGGGTGAGGGAGGTCGGGAGGTGTGGGTGGAGATCAGCAGCTCTCTTCAGCTCCATTTCAAGCGGCTGTATTTACTAAATCCCTGCCAAGTTTGGTCAGTTTCACTCAGTCGCAGAAGATAAAGACGTTCCTCTGTTTCATCATCTCGATCAAGACACAAATATTAGGGTCTGGTGCAGATCCGGACCGTCTGGAGGAATTAACACCCGGATTCTGAGACGATTACAGACAGGACAGCTCAGAGATTACTTTTTAACTTGTGGGATTAAAAAGGTGATTTCTCTTCACTCCTGTTGATGAGCCTGACTGCAGCAGTGATCCGGAGCCGACCTCCACTGTCGGGTGTCTCTGTCCTGTAACGTCCTGTAGCTGGAGTCTCAGCTGAGTGCTGAAGTCTGTCAGAGCTTCACCTGAATACAAAAGGAGGCACACATCCTCGATCCTGTTGTTTGCTAATTTACTGCCTATTTCCAGCAAAGTAATCTGGCTGTTTTGGGGGGCGAATGAGCATAAATGAGCCTCAACAAAGGCAGTAATGTTTTAAGTAAGTTTGTCTCGTTTTCCAACTTCCCTCTTCACTCTCTGACTCTCTGAGTCTGGACAACTTTATTGGATTTAGGCAGGAACATGGTGTTTCCTGTCGCCACCATCAGGTCAGACTAAATATTTCTGGTTAAGGAGCAAAATTCTCCATTTTTGTGTAACGAGCATTAAAGCCTCACAGGGTTGCTGGTGTGGATGAAGAATTTTAGCTTTTTAAGATGATGAAAATTGTCACGACAGAGCGCTTTCATTAGCCCGAGTCTACATTCTGCGTGCATACTCTGCTAATTACAGGATTACAACGCCTGCTCCAGTCTGTCTTAGCAAAAGATCCTGAACCGCTGGGAAGAATGAAAAAAACAAAAACAGACAGGCCTTAATCTGAACCAACGACACGCAGCTCTTTATTATATCTATAAATAACAAGAAGGTGTTCTTTAAAATAGCGATTTAAACATAGCTGTACTATCGTTCATGCACCAACAGGCCTAATTACTCTGAATCGAGGTCAAGGAGGAGAGAACACATCCTGCTGCACAACAAAACTTCTCTGTTTTGCTTCTCCCAAAACTTCAGGCTTTTTTTTTCCCCTCTCTTTACCCGCTGACAGACGCAGCTCACATTAGTATTCTGATGCAGCCTCCTTCAAGCAGTGTTCGGTGCCAGCCACTTAATTTGTCATTTATTGCTCCATGACAACTGGAGTAATTGAACCTCCTGCCCGTGGACGAGATCCGCCAGCATTGTGGCCGTTTTCTCCCATTGTGGGAGCGATGCAGCCACAGGACCTGGGTGCAAATAAGGGGGCGCAAATCTCATTTTATGGGGGCAATGAGATGGTTTGTATGTGCCGAGGCAACAAGGGGCTCTGCGGTGTTTACTGCACGCCTCTGAACCTCAGCAAAGGTGTTAAAAGAGGATAAAAACAGGAAATTGAAGAGCATAAATAGCTACCAGAATCAGGGAGCGATGACGGGGGAGATGAAGGCAGAGATTCTTTTTCATTTCACGTTTTAATAAAATAACTGGGAAATCTTATAACGGAGAGACAGACAGGGAGAAACCTAATTGGACAACCGGGGATCCATTTGTGTGTTTATCTCAAACATCATGAACCTGGAAATAAAAACAATTTGTGTAATAAACTATGGTGTGTGTGTGTGTGTGTGTGTGTGTGTGGTGGTACATGGAGGAATCCTAGAAATGGTTTAGAAATGAAATAAGTTGATTTAAAAACACAAAATACTGAATGATTTTGAGGAACGTGGAATGAAAATGCTTTAAACTGAGATGAGACGACACCAGTAACACCCGGTGAGCCGGCTTTGTACAAGAAAAGCTGCTCAGTGTCTGCAGAGCGCTGTGTTTTCTCTCAGTTAGCTGGTGAAACATGAGTTTACTTCTACTTTGAAGAAGAATGGTCCGAGTATGTCCGACCGCCGACTGTGACAAGCCTGAAGCTGCGCGTCCACAGCAGTATTTTTTCCTCTTATATTACAAAAATAGCTCTGCAGAATGAGTTTCTAAAGACATTTTAGACGAGAAAGAAGCTGAGCAGATTCATTTAAACCCGACAATGTTTGTCAGGAGTTTCCAGAAGCAGCTCGTCGTGTCTGAAGCCTCTGATTTGCATCAAGTAGCCCGAATAAAACTTATGCAAATCAAAAGCGGGTAACGCAACGCCACGTCTCCCGAAAACACAATGCACAGCTACCAGAATGCATTTCACCGCTTCCTACGGAGACCTCGTAGACACGTGCCGTCATCATTAATCACAAGCCGATCTCGAAGTGTGACGGCGAGACAGTGAGCAGAGGTCGACATCGACCATCATGGAGATTCTTGGACAGCAGAACGTTTTCTGATGTGGTGATCGGTGCAGAAAGTTAGAGAGACGTTGTTCTATCAGATGTAGATACAACAAGATGAATCTCTCAGCAAATGATAAACTATTTACAGTTAGTTCTTTCTGCAAACATTGATCATCCTCGCCCCTGAGCGACCCGCTGTTCTCAACGACTAACGGCTGGATTGATATTAAACATCGTACAGAAACTCACTGATTGTGACGACCCTCGACCTTTCTGAGAGTGAAACTCTAAATTATTCTGTCGTCCTCTCACTCGACACGGTGTTGACTGTGAAAATAGCGTATTGACTGTGAAGTAAAGTGGTTCTGCCGTCTACCCAGTTCAATGTTGACTCCATTTGTGTTGTCGTGCATCCTGAGCAATCAAATTACAACCGGATGAGGATTTCGGACCGAGGAAAGCAGATGTAGAAAACACTCGACGCACATTAAGAACAGATTGAAATACAATCGTCTGAATGACTGCAGGAGGCGGTCCGGGACACGTTCTGCTGGAGCAGCACGCTTTAACTGTACCACTGTTTGCATATTCTTGTCTTAAAGCCTCGCTGAAAGAGTTAGTGAAGCTTCAGCACATTTTATCATCTGAAATAAAACATTTGGAGACGGGACAAAGCCGAGCGCTGTGTTGAACTAATGCAGCCGTTCACGCGGAGGTGTAACCTGTGATGGGCTGCGTTCACAGCCGCTGCTGGAGTTACTAAATATAGCGGCGATGCAATGACAGCTGAAGGAGACACGTTAGTTTCCAGAGGATTCCTGACACGATAACAACAAAGTTCACCTCAGTGAGCCTCTGCTCACATTTAGATTCAGATGAGAAGGACTCTTCAGCCTGCAGGAGCAATTAATCAAGGTACATGTAGAAATATAAATCCTTCAGTTGGTGAGATAAAGCAGCTGTGCGCTGTTGCTGATCAATGTTCTCCGGGGGGAAATATACCTGAGAGAAGCGATGAGCACATGTATGGAAGAAGAAATCCTTTACATCACAGGGCGCAGCGTCAGTGATGAGAAGCAGAACACCATCAAGCATCCATCAACTATTCAAAGCTGACAGGATTCAATAATTTCCCCCGTGTTCAGGAGGGTTTTTTCTTGGTGGCAGCGCTTTAATAAATGTCGTATCTCCCCAGTGTGAGTCTGAAAATAACAGCGTACCTGTAGCGTCCCACTGATGTGATTCCACGTCAGAAATTAGTTCAAAAAAAGTTTGAAGTTGTGGAGCCGAGGAGCGGAATATTTCTGTCCACACACACAGAACAAGTTTACATCTATCTGCAACAAACCAAACCTTCAGTAACACACGTGCCTGCTCTCCAATCTGTGTTTGCTTTTGAAGGTTTTCTCAGCTCTGGTTGGATCACAGAGCTTCAAGACGATCTCCAACAGAGATCTCCAGCTTTAACACTGCCTGGATTTTCGTCACTAACATCTGGAAGAGAAACAACAACGAGAAACAACGCTGACTGACAGAGCTCGCTGACTAACAGAGCCGTGAACCGTCATGAAGAAGACCACACAGATTTATATTTAGTACAAAAAATATGTATTTTAGACAAAGTATATGAGCTGAGGTTAGTCAGATGTTTACAATAAGTATTAAAACAGCCAAAATGAAAGTTAGAAAAACATAAAGTGTATCAGCAGCTGCATGAGGGGTACGAGGGACTTTCAGCAAAGAAAAGATATTGGATTTGGTGAAAGAGGTCAAAGTCTTGAGGTTAGAAAACACAGAGAAGGAGAAAAGAATCCACTTTCTGGAGAGCCTGGCTGATTTCTGAGCAGCACACGGGGATGAAAAACGTCCCTGTTAGCAGGCGGGTGACTACGGCGGACGGCGGGGGAACGCATCGAGCTGGACGCCAACGCCGCGGAGCAACAGGTGCCTTTCTTCGGTCTAAAAGGATTGAAGTGCACAACAACAACAGCGAGGCGTGTCAGCATCACCCTCGGAGAGAAGCAAGCAGCACAAACCAGCCGCAGTGATACGGTTTGTGAACAGAAAGCGTAAAAACGCACTGCGAAGGTAAAGAAAGAGCTGAAGGGATCAGAAGTGTACCTGAACGAACACGGACTAAACAAGACGCGGACTGTGGAGGCAAGTGTTTCTGTCTGCAGGTGCCATGAAAATGAAAGTACATGCACATGTTCATATAAACAGAGATTCTTGTTTGAGCGTCAGATCAGTTAAACCTTCAGATTCTCCTGAAGGATTCTCCGAATGATTCTCCTCGCGCAATTACTCCCACAATGTGACTCATAATGAAGAAAGTCCCGTCCGTCGTCAAGGACTCTGAGGATTCAAACATTCCTCTGCCAGAGAATCTGACATTTTGTACTCTGAAAACAATTCTGAAAGCTTCAAGGCTCGATCCGGCTCATCACAGGTTTACTCATTTGGCGTGTGTCCGTCCTTGATGTGAATCACTCAGGAAGACTAATTAGCAATGTGGTCTTGGCAGCTCACCGAGCTACAGTGTAATCAGCAAAGGTGAAAAGTACAAAAGATGTGAACTGACTCATCTTTTGTGAGGTGACGGGATCGGAGTCTGGCGTCCGTGCAGAAACACTTCCTCAGTGGAGTCGCAGCAGGATGACATCCTCCGAGCTGTGCAGAGACTCGGCTAATTGTTTTTGTCGACGATGAAACGTTTTGTTCTCAACGGGACTTTTTTTTTTCCCCAGAAGCAGCACAGACACAAGCTGGAACATGTTGTTATAGAAACACAGAAGAAGAAGTGGAGACGATTTGATTTTTGCCTTAATACGAGCGAGGGTCCAAGGACGGAGAGTGGGCGGGTTGGTCCACCTCTTCCACTCAGAGCGAAATGTCTCCGCAACTATGAGGCGGAACGTCGTGACATTTTGTACCAACATTCATCGTCTCTAAAAGAGAATTATTTTCTTCTGTGGTGATCGAATGAGTTAACCTCCAGAAGCACAATGAGGTCGAAATATTTGTTTTCCACTCAAATGTCTCAACCGAAGGATGCGAGCAGAATGGCAGGAATTTCCGCTCGACATCGATCCAAAAAGAAAAAAAAGTGAAATGCAGTTGCGTTGTGAAAGCGTCATGAGTTCTTTGTAAACTCCACTGTCGAGGTCACATGTGACACAAACAGATGCATTCTGGGTCGACTGACAACACCCACCAAAATCAAAATGAAAATGAAATCAGCTGTTTTGTTGCAGCTGTTGTCAGCTTACTGAACCAGACACATTAAAACAACAAAATAAAACACAAACAAATCAAATGTCACAGGCTCCAAAACGCAGCAGGTGGAAGTAAAACTCTCACATCTTTTCTCACTTTCTCACTTTTCTTCTTTTAACTCCGATTATTTCAATAAATGTATTTATACCTAATATACAAACAGCTGTCCCCGACTTATTTACAATGCAGATTTCCACCCAGTGTTGCACTGAACACAACCTTTTGTTTTATTTATTCTGCTTATTTCAGTAAAAGTCGCCTTCATGATGTGAAGCACCATCACCTGGAGAAGGTGAGTGCAGACGGCGCTGAGCCTCTTCTCTGCTGCCTTCTCTTTGTTTGCTGAAGATATAAACCCGGTGGGTTCTGGCTGCACAGGGAGGATTCAGCACACGGACACGGATCCAAGACATCCGCAGATTGTCTCCTTTATAAAGAAACAGCAAGCGTTTCTCACTCGATCATGACGGAGCCGTGTGAGTCAGCGTGGACGACAGGAGGTGATGGACGCCGTCAGAGGAGGACGGCTGTCATTACTGCCTCGTTAGACGGACGACAAACTGGGCTTTCATTTCTAATGACGCTCACAGAATCACCTGAATCCTTATAAAGCCATTCAGGAACGTATTCAGATGCATTTGTCTCCGTCAAAGACGTTACAGTCAGCAGCTGAAGCTGCTCCCACTTATTTCTGCGCTTCACTTCTCAACATGCAAATGCAGTTGGACAGTAGAACCGTTCCACAATGACAGTAAACATCTGTTTTCATTGTACCGCGGACTAAGTCTCATCCATGTCCAATGGCTGGAGCCGGTCCCAGCGGACGGGCCTCAGGGTTTGCTGCACACACACACACACACACACACACACACACAGACTCACACCTACAGTACGAGTGATTTCAAGTCACCTGGCTCTGTGTCGGTGACTGTGTGGGTGTTTTTGTGCGTGTATGAGAATCATGCATGTTGTCATTAATCGCTGAAAAACAAGAACGCAGTTTGTTAATATTCAGCGTGACGTCTGTTTATATAACGATGAACACTAACAGCTGCGTGTGGACGGCCGAGGGAGAACAAAGTGGAGAGCCAGCGCGGTGGATGGAGCTCCGCTGTTTGCTCTCCTGTTAATGTTCTTATCTGCACTGATCAGACAGTGAGTCAAACACAGGTGGAGGTGCAGTAATACCCACACAAACCTCCATCACAAACAGGCGGATGAACACAGGAGGTGAAATCTTTTTTTTTTTTTTTGTTGCGTGGGTGCAGAATGTAAAAGTCATCAGTCAGATGTGCCGTAACCACCCTGCTGGTTCAACACAGCGCTCTGTTTAAATACACTGAGATTAAAACACTCTGCTGGGAACAGAAACATGCGTCTCCGGTGTCCTGATCACTTTCACCTCTCTGTCCGTCACTTCATCGGCTTGCTTGAGTCCCAGAGCTTCTGGTTTGAACTTCTTTTTGGATTTCGTACTCGTCTTTGTTTTCTGGTGGATTCACCCCTCTCTGCTTTTTGTTAGTTTAGTCGCTTGTTCAGTTTTCAGACAGCAGCTTCCTCGGCATGTGGTGCGTTCGGGTCCTCGTCAGCAATCATCGGCAAACTGTGACCAAAAAAAAAAACAGGCTGCCGCAGAACAATCAATCACAGAGAAGCACTGGAGAGCTGCAAACTTTCAGGAAGCAGCAACCTAAACTGTAAAGTGTCCCGGAGGAACTACTTTAACACGTCTCACTCACACGCCGCTACGTCACGATGTTGTGTCCAGCAGACAATCACTACGTGTTTGCAACCCTTGGGCTGTTCGTGCTGGCTAACGAGCGCTCCGGAGGTTAAAACATGTTGCAGGCTGTCCCGATTACATCACCAGAACCTCCAGCAGCCGTGTTCACCTGCAGGCGCTGAAGGGAAGCACAGTCTCCTCGCTGGTTAGTTGGTGCCCGATGATGAAGTCTGATCCTCCGAGCCGCTTTAATCTACATTCTTGAATCACACCGCGTGTTCGTTTTTCTGTGGATTGCAATAAAAAGGCAGAGAAGAAGAGATGTTCGCCTCGTCGTGTCATCACAAGCTGCAGGTCTGTTTGTGTTTCATACGACTGAACCTGCAATTAAAAATATATATCGGCCTGTGATCCTCAGACGTTAAAACAAAGACCAGAATAACAGCTGAGTGAAGAATCACTCACGTTGATCTCTGCTCTGCTCACAGTTCCTCGACGCTCCGTGTTACATCTCGTAGCTGCAGAATATCAGTGCTGTAACCGTTCATCTGTCAGCGACGACATGATGATGATTCACTAGTGACTGGGATCTGAATTAGTGCTCATTACAGGCAACTGCTGGGTTTCTATTACAGCCGATAAGAAGTGAGTCAACAGGACTGTGATCAGTCCTGCATGACACCATGTTGATTACATCATCATGACGCCAGTTCCTTCATGATAGATGCGTTGTCTTCGAAGACAACTTAGTATATTTTACTGTGTATGTTAGTGTTATCATATATTTTATGGTTTTAACATTTTTAAATCCATTTTTTGGGTGTAATATTCTACATTTTTACTGCCTGTCTTTAATTCTTCATCTTTTATTATTCTAAATACTAACTTTATTTCAGGCAGTTTGCTGTTTGTGTCCCTCGATCTATTGTTGTTTTCTGTTTCATCTCTTTGAATTGCATTTTGATTTGTTTGACAGGTGATGTATAATAAAGTTTGATTGATTGACGACACGTCAGAGTGCAGAAAGAAGTCGGTGAACGTGACAAAACGTAACATCAATAAAACTGTGACAGCGCTCGTCTGAGCTCTGCAGCTGTCTGACTCGCATCAGATTGGTTTATTTTCAGATATGGTGAGCTGTATGGTGACATAAGTAAAGGCCACCGTTTAGTTCACTGTTAGAATACAAACATCCTCGCTGAAATCCCTTTTTGTTGCTGATTCTCTTGAATCTCTACAGAAACTGAATCACATATCGACACCAAAGTGAGAGTGGCTCAACAATAAAATGTCTCACAATCCACAGATTTCTTTTACGTTTCTCTTCTCTGGGAATAAAAGCAGGCTCTGTTGCAGAGAAGCGAGAGGTACGCGGTTGTTAAGGCAACTAGAATGACTCGGTTAATACTTAAAGAAATAGCCGGGCTGAGGAGCAAAGCTCCAGATTCACTGGCTGATCGCTGTTCCAGCCCTCAGCTATGAGCCCGAGACGTCGTTATTACCGACTCCAGCAGCCAAATGAGATTCCTTCACACAGCGGCTCGGCTCGCTTTGCATAACAGGGTGAGAAGTTCACTGGTCTGAACGGAGCCCAGTGTCCTGTGGCTGAGGGTCGGCTGAGGCTTTCTCAGGAGCTCGATAACCCGCACCGCTGATTCCTGTAAATAGAGCCTGTGGTTTTCAGCCTCCATGTAAGCCGTGATTAATGGAGGTAATTTTGAGATGCCAGGAGGTTCAACTCTAGGATTTACTTCTCCCTGATTTCAAGTTTTCCTTGTCCTTATAGTTAGTCATGAGTTTAGGACATCATTAAAGGTGTAGTGTTTAAAAAGAGTCCACAGGCAGCTCTAAAACTGTAGCACAACCGCTAACTCATCTGCTCTTTGCTGTCGTTATCGTTGGTGGTTGTGACTAGCTCGGCTCAGTTAGCCGCAGAGCTATTAGCTGCTAACACAACTGGGACGATTTACAGCTAATCTGAACAGAACTTTGACTCTGCAGCCCGCTCTCACTCCCAATGCATTAAAACAAGTATTAATGATGATAAAAATCCCAAGTCAGGTGGGCCAGGAGAGCAGGGTTCCAGCAGTTCACATAGATAACGTCAGGTAAGTGACGTGACAGCAACTTCTGTGAGTAGCGTAGCTTGCAGCCAGAACAAGGTGGACACAAATGCAGGAACAGGTAGAAACACAACAGATGACTGAACTAAAGACTGGACTTCAATACAAACTAAACTAACGAGAGGACGAGGTGCAGGTGGAGAGGAGGACAAACACAGGTGAGGGGAATGAGTGGAAAAACACTGGCGAGAGGGCGGGGCTTATAAAGGTGTTGCAGGGCAGGTGTGGCAGGAAAGCAGACAAAAACACAGGAGGGAAACTGAGCAAATGACACCACAAAAACCCAGAAAACACATGAAACTGAAATGACAGGACCGAGACAACAACAGTCCAAAAGTCATAAAACCTGCACGTGTGAAACTAATGCTGGAGGCCTCAGAGGGGCTAGCTGGTTAGCATGCTAACTCTGCAGCACAGCACATGCACACTGTCGTTTCTTCACACTCTGCTCATAATGTTCACTTATTCGAAAGTTTTACATTAAAAAAATCCGTGCATATCTTACAACCTGCCCCTTTAAATCCAGTGGATTATGCAAAATTAGAGTTATTTTCGCTGAATGTATTCCAGCATGAAGCGGCCCCGCGCTGCTCCTAATGTAATCGTACTGGAGCTTTCGCAATGACTGGGAGACGACTGCAAGCAGTAGTAATAGAAAAACACACAGTTAACCACCAGAGAAATTCATGAGACTGTAAAATCTCTCCATTCAGCATCTTTCAAGTACATTAACAGGAACATGACGGGGTGTCAGCTCGCCTCTTTTCCCACACACACACACACACACACACAGCTTTAGGGGCTGCTTTAAGGCCCTCGTCATGGGTTTTCCAGTATCCGTTGCGGTAATTGTCACCGAATTGGAAAAAAGCCACCGCCTGCCTCTCAAACTGCTGACAAACACCACACGACGAAGGATTTATCCATCATTTCCACGATGAGAGAAAGAACTCGCTGCCCTCACTTCGCCGTCAGACGAAACCGCCACACATTTTCGCTTCACACGGCACTGTGGTGATGAATGTTTGCGTCAGTGTGTGTGTGTGTGTGTGTGTGTGTGAAGCCATGCGTGACTTCAGCCGAGCGTGTGAACGCGCGTCTCGATGACTTGTGGCTTGACGTATCGCAGATGGAAGTAAACGCCGCGGCTCGTGACGACGATTCATATCAGCCGCCTTGTTTTCTGCTCACTGAAGCCGCGTTATCGTCTGCTTCAAGTGTGCTGTGGCACCGAGACGTTCAGACGCAGCAACAAGAGAGATGTTTTACTCACTGTGCTGCTGTGTCACTGTGGTTGGAAAAAACATTAAAACTAAAAAAATGCACTGTGGGCAATAAAAAGCTCTGCATTGGAAAATAGCTGCTCCTCTAATATTTTAGGAAGATATTACAGCTTGAATTAAGCTGCTTTAATAGAAAAGGAAACATTTGCTTTTTCAAGTCAAACACCAGGTTGGTAAAAAAAAGAAATCCAGTGCATTTTGAAGACGGCGTCTCTGCAACACGGTTAAACTAACACAGCAAAAACAAACAGTTGACAGGTGGGTGGAAGAAAAAGAAGAAGAAGAAGAAAACACCTCAGGAGCAGCAGAAGAGCGCGACCTCTCATTTCTGCCGCTGCAGCGCGCTCACACCTCTCTGCTCGATGGAAATGGGGATTGACTGAGAGCCCGGAGTCACCGAAAAACAGGGAGGTTTCAGTAATGTCAAACATGCACGGCACGCGCCGCCAGATCAATACCGAGTCCTGATCTCCAATTGATGAAATGCCTCTCCTGCCAGGCTCCGGGGATAATCTCACCCACTGATTTATCTGTGGTGGGAACGCTCTGCAGAACACGGAGTGTCCCTCCACTCCACAGTCGACGTCACGTCACAGTTACATCGAATCAAATATTAAATATCACATGCAGTCCATGAGGAAGACCCCAGAGAAACAGCTGCACCAACACGACATGATGTTTCTCAATCTTCAAGCAACGTGCTTCTCTGCAAACGTCAGATATGTTGAATCTTTTCACTTCTTCATTATCCAACTTTACGTTTCTTTCGCTTCAATTTCCCATTTTTCTCTGAGTATGCAACAGCTTGGTTTAGGCACAAAAACACACTGAGGTCAGGGAGAGGAAACTCGTTAAAATCCCTGTTTTTGTTGTCACAAACTCTACGGAAGACGTCCCGGCTTCTCATCAGAATCCCCAGATTATGTCGCCACAGACGCAGCAGGTGTCCCGGCTGCTCATCACAAAAACCTTTTTTTTTTTCCCGGCACAAACAAGGCAGGAAATGTTCGAACTCGTCTTCAAAAATATCCACTTTTTGTCGCCACGATCACAGCTGGAAATCGTCACCAAGTCACCTTCAAAACCATCTTGTGTTGTGACGCTTACAGACGCTGAAACGCCGTCTCTTTATCAGCCGGCTCCGTTTCCAGTGTGCAGACTAACACTGTGTGTATTAACATCTGTGTGTGTGAGTAGTATTGTTCTGTTGGTGATTGGCTTCATGAACCTGAGACGACTGACTTAGGAGCACCTGTAGAGTAACTCATCTGCACTGAAGGATCCAACCTGGACCAGCACGCTGGATCTAAAATCCAGAGAATATTTTCTCTTCTCCGCGTTAATCCTCGCTTACTGTATCGTTACATCATGGCCGCGACCGACCTCAACGAGATCCCTTTTCACACCGAACAAAAAACGGAGTGCGGAGTTCAATCTGCAATCACTCCCAGGTCGATTGACTCCGGCCCAGTCGGTTGTCATGGAAACACAATGCCCCTTACCTGCGGGATGCTACGACCTGTGTTGAGGCTAACGACGTTGACACGCATGTGCGCGTTACATCCCCGAAAAGCATTTAATCAGGATGTTTCCTCCTGCTGTGACACATCTAATCTGAACAGAAGACGACTCTCTCAGTCTGGTCTGAACCACTTTGACCTTTAGCCGCTCAATCTTTTAAAAATCTCCAACAGAAAAGCTGAATCAGCCGCAGACCAGCTCCCGTCGCTCCTGGAAGCGACGCCACCTGATGTTCCGCCCACACGACAGAACATATTTAATCCAACCGCAGAGAAACAATCAGAATTAATATGTTTTCCTGTTGTATGGATTCTCAAAGGTTAACACCACCCGTCTCCATCAGACTGCATCGTCTCTTCAGACGGACGTGGTTACACGAGGCACTTTTATTCATGATGTTCTGATTATTAGTGTAATGTAAGCTTTCCATGTCAACACAGATGTTGTCGCTGGCCTTCATGTCCACGAGAAAGTAGATGTAATTGTCACCAAATGAGGCTTTTTCCAACATTACCCAGCAGTTATCTCACCCCGGGCCTGACCTCGCTCAGGGAGCTGGATCAGAGCCACGTCTGCCAGCAGCTGCGGCTGATGGGCTGAAAAGAATCTGTTGCCATGAACACATTCGAGGGTTTGTTCAGACGCAGCCGCCTGCTGGTTGGAGAGGCTCCTCCATTTTCTACACAACAATGAGTGTCGAGCCGACAGATCAGAGAGACCAGAGAATACAGACCCGTTCATTCATCAGCTGCTGACAGGTGACATCATGCAAACAGGAACCAGCTTAACGGGTCGTTTTGGATCAAAGAGGAGAACGTGACAATCGAACCCAGAACAGTAAACACGAAGCTGAACAGACCCACAGGGAACCTAGAAGACTCTGAAGCTCCTAATGTCAATATTTATGTTTTGATTAAGAGCTTCATCAGTATTATTAGACTTCAATTTGACCATTTTTACACCAATATGACAATAAATTGAAGAGACAGAACGAGTCTTTCCTGCTCTCAGGTTGTAAAAAGTCTTCTCTATGTGAAGAGATGTTGTTTTGTAAGAAGGGTTTGACATTTTGTACACAGAGAACAAAACGCTCTACAAACAGACTGACAACTAAAAAACACTGTTACATAAAAATATAATACGGTAGAATCAGAGTCTGTGCAGATAAAAACAACAATATGTTTCTGTTTCAGTGTCGAGCGCAGGATGACGCTTGTAATCACATTCATGATCCTTCAACTAAGATCGTAGACGATCTTCAGGAGACTTAATCAAGTCCGGTTTCCTCCGTATAGCACTTACAGATTCACCACGACCCGACCCGGATGCCTGAGAGTCTTCACCAACAGTCTTACAAACTGGACCTTGATCCAGGACTTTTCTCCTGCAGGGACTACAGCTGATCACCGAGCGACTCAGGCTTCTCTTCACATCCGTCCTCCTCTGCAGCAGCAGCAGGAGGTCGAGGATCCACAACTTCAGTCTCATAACTAAATGAGATGTCCGTTTTAAACGATATAACGTCACCGCACACATATTTCCACAGTCCTTCGCGTTGGCTTCGATGACCACTAAAGGGCCAAATCAGCCTCACACAGACCTCCAGTTTTCCTTCACCGTGTCACTCCTGCCTCCACCTGGTTGTCTAGTCCACAGCACAGAATGATTGACAGCTTTCACGGCCGTCTAAACAAACCTACACTGAAACCAGTTCGGTGTTAAAGTCCCCAGCGAGACGTCATCAGCGTGAGATCCTCAGAATGATGTCGGTGAAAACTTCAGGCTGATTTGTTTCTGTGCGTTGGAGGGAGAAGATGGATGACGTGCCTCAACGACCATTTCACCTCCATAACAAGCTCCCTGCACACCCGGCTCTGCAGGATCTCAATATAATCCTGGCCATCGACCAACATTAAAAACCAAAATGGACGTTTCATCTCAACATGTCACTCTGGAGTTAATTTGATTGGCGAGTGCGATGGCAGGAGAGCGCGGCTGATCCGTCTGCTGCTTCCAGCTCCCCGTTATGATTTCTTCCACTTAAAATCTCACAGATTTGTTCTTCCTGACCAGAACAGGTCCGAATGTGCTGAAGAGCTCTCGAGAAAAGCTCAAATCTGAGATTCTGCAGGTGGCAGCGCTGTGTGTTTCTCTCCTCGCTGCAGGTTGCAGCTTTTTCTGCCTGATTATTTGTTTCCCACTGACAGAGGAAACAAAGAGGACGTTTGGGGTAAAAAACATGGAGGATGGTCGGTGGGGAACGAACAAGTGAAGGGGAAAGAAAGCCTTAAATCATCCGGGGTTCTGTTTGATTCGAACAGGATGATCCAGCCCACATACTGTACCGCGGGGTTGTCTTTTCTTTTTCTGTGAGTGACCACATGTGCTGTCATTCTGCCTGAATCTGTCAGCTGAGCGAAAGTTTTTTTTGGTTAATATCTGCCGGATGTCTACTCACTCACAGCTGAAAGCTTTCCAGATGAAACACCTCGCTGATCAGAGTGTATAACACGCCTCTCTGACAGGCCAAGTAAAAATATTCTGCCAGAACAGAAAGGGCTGACCCATTTGTTTGATTTGAAAAGGTTAGATTGGCACCCGGAGGGAGAACGCAGAGACGAATCCCTCCTCTTCCCTCCACCTGTGCACAATGCATGTCACAACAAATTATACACGCCCGCAAAGATTCAATATTAGACTAAACGCGTTGACTCAAACTCTTCTGTAGGCGTTCAGGTCCCCAGCAGATGAATCCTGAGGTCTGGTTTCTTTACACTTTGAGTGACAGATCTTGTCAAATGTCTGATGCATCGGCATGACATGTGGTGGAAACATTGTCGTCTCCAGGGTGAAACTACATCCCGAGGGTTGGATGTGTGACCCAAACACACGGCGCTCAGGAGGCAGGCGGGGAAAAGAACAAGACGTGAGCTTTAAATAACAAAAGATCTGAAAAAATACAAATAAAAATACAAAGCCGGAACGCAAAAGCTAAACAAAGTACTGACCAAGAAAAACATGAGGAATGGCACACTTACATGTGCAGAACCTGCCTTAGAAAAGTCATGTTTTTAAGTTTTCTTCAGTATCAAAGTAATCCAGTGATAGTTGTCTGTACGTCCACAGGTTCACTGCTAACAGGAAGTGCTAACAGCTAATTCTGCAAAGTTTTAATGGAGCTTTGCAGAATATTTTGTAGACTGTATTTCTGTTTTTAAAACAAGTCTGCAGTTCCTTCAGGTGTTCAGCAGAATGCTGCAACTCTGTTTTACTGTGAAGCTCCAGAAATGTTCTGTGGACTACGACACTTCACCTGACTTTATATCATCAGGAGGAGGAGAGGAGGACTTTATATCATCAGGAGGAGGAGAGGGGGACTTTATATCATCAGGAGGAGGAGAGGAGGACTTTATATCATCAGGAGGAGAGGAGGACTTTATATCATCAGGAGGAGGAGAGGAGGACTTTATATCACCAGGAGGAGGAGAGGAGGACTTTATATCCTCAGGAGGAGGAGAGGAGGACTTTATATCACCAGGAGGAGGACAGGAGGACTTTATATCATCAGGAGGAGGAGAGGGGGACTTTATATCACCAGGAGGAGGAGAGGAGGACTTTATATCATCAGGAGGAGGAGAGGAGGACTTTATATCATCAGGAGGAGGAGAGGAGGACTTTATATCATCAGGAGGAGGAGAGGAGGACTTTATATCATCAGGAGGAGGAGAGGAGGACTTTATATCACCAGGAGGAGGAGAGGAGGACTTTATATCATCAGGAGGAGGAGAGGAGGACTTTATATCATCAGGAGGAGGAGAGGAGGACTTTATATCATCAGAGGAGAGGAGGACTTTATATCATCAGGAGGAGGAGGGGAGGACTTTATATCATCCGGAGGAGGAGAGGAGGACTTTATATCATCAGGAGGAGGAGAGGAGGACTTTATATCCTCAGGAGGAGGAGAGGAGGACTTTATATCATCAGGAGGAGGAGAGGAGGACTTTATATCACCAGGAGGAGGAGAGGAGGACTTTATATCATCAGGAGGAGGAGAGGAGGACTTTATATCATCAGGAGGAGGAGAGGAGGACTTTATATCATCAGGAGGAGGAGAGGAGGACTTTATATCATCAGGAGGAGGAGAGGAGGACTTTATATCATCAGGAGGAGGAGAGGAGGACTTTATATCATCAGGAGGAGGAGAGGAGGACTTTATATCATCAGGAGGAGGAGAGGAGGACTTTATATCATCAGGAGGAGGAGAGGAGGACTTTATATCATCAGGAGGAGGAGAGGAGGACTTTATATCATCAGGAGGAGGAGAGGAGGACTTTATATCATCAGGAGGAGAGGAGGACTTTATATCATCAGGAGGAGGAGAGGAGGACTTTATATCATCAGGAGGAGGAGAGGAGGACTTTATATCATCAGGAGGAGGAGAGGAGGACTTTATATCACCAGGAGGAGGAGAGGAGGACTTTATATCATCAGGAGGAGAGGAGGACTTTATATCATCAGGAGGAGGAGAGGAGGACTTTATATCACCAGGAGGAGGAGAGGAGGACTTTATATCATCAGGAGGAGGAGAGGACTTTATATCATCAGGAGGAGGAGAGGAGGACTTTATGTCATCAAGAGGAGAGGAGGACTTTATGTCATCAAGAGGAGGAGAGGAGGACTTTACATCATCAGGAGGAGGAGAGGAGGACTTTATATCATCAGGAGGAGGAGAGGAGGACTTTACATCATCAGGAGGAGGAGAGGAGGACTTTATATCCTCAGGAGGAGAGGAGGACTTTATATCATCAGGAGGAGGAGAGGAGGACTTTATATCATCATCAGGAGGAGAGGAGGACTTTATATCATCAGGAGGAGGAGAGGAGGACTTTATATCACCAGGAGGAGGAGAGGAGGACTTTATATCATCAGGAGGAGGAGAGGAGGACTGGATTTATAGATTTTGGGTGACCTGCTCTTTTAAAACACTCCAATTAGTCTCAGCTGTGCTTAAAGTTTGGATTAATTAGCTTCATTAGCATTTCTAACAGCCTGAGCTAAAATCTTTGTTAGCTCAGTGAAGAAGTTCGTCGGATGAAAAGATCTAGCCGAGTACTTTTACTCGTACTTGAGTAACATTTGTGTCGCCGATGACAACCGAGGCCTACATCGTCGCCACAGCAACCGGTGCAGACCGGCTGGTGATGTGCGGACACACAAACCAGATCTGATGACTGTCTGTTTTTAAAGATCACATTTCGAGAAAACAAACATGCGATTTGCCTGCAGTCTGAATAAAGTCTGACTCTTGTTCAGCTTCCCTCCTGTTGGGTCGGGTTTCTGGTTCTGTGTCAGCAGTGAATATAAACAGGCTACTATAACAAAAGGAAAAAAAAAAAGTAAGAACTCTGCCAGATAGTGAGAAGCAGAAATGTGCCAGGTTAAGCTTATTCTGGGGACGTCTCCTCCCCACACATCCAGCTGCCTGACAGCGTTATATAATAACCCAACAGAAGCAGAAGCTGGCTGAGATGCTGCATCACTCTCAGTTTGTGCGGACTGACTCACCACTTTGTCCCGTCAGACAGACGGAGACGTTGCAGCCACATGATGAAGGGCTTTGTAGTTTCTGGGGAAATCACAATACTATTCTTGAGGTAAGACTTCGCCAGTACATCAAACTCCCTCCCAGCGGAGAGAGAGAGGGATGACAGATAAAAGAGAGCGTCCCGTCGTTATGCAGAGGAGGACAAGGAAACAAATTGCAGTCCTTCCGACTTAGCAGGACACGTGGTGATGTGCCAAGTCGACACTTCAGTCTCACTTTCAACTTCCAACAGCGAAGCGAAAGTGACACAGTCGGCACAACTTCAGCATCTCCGTCTGATTAGCTTAATAGCCCTAATTAAATGAATCATAATAAAAAATGAAGGGATAAATAGGCAGCAACTGCTTCAAACTGAGGAGAACAGACTAATGTGGCTGCCGTGACCATGAAACAGCCGGATGTGTTGTGTCTGATAGGTTCACGTTACATCACTCGTTCCGTCTGCGGCACACGACTTTTCATAAAGCGCCAGATAAGCCATCAAATCCCATTACGGCTGCCGAGTGTCACTGATTGAGTGAGCAGACGCTTAAACTGAGGGAATCCAGGCCAAGTGATTACTGATTGATAGATACTGCTGTAATAATAGGACGCTCAATGTGGGAATCAGATCTTTTTTTTGGGTGGGGGGAGTTTGCAGAAATTCAAGAGGAAACTCTCGTCTGGACTCCCCGACAATTGGAACTGTTTCTTTTGTTCCCTGGCTGTAACTCAGACTGAAGACTTAATGGAAAAATCCACCCTCGGATACTCTTACACTGTTATCTATCATCAATCTGTGGGGCTCGCAGCATGCCAGCGCTGATTTAGCATCGAGGTGGCACAAATTCTTTTTTTTTTGGGACTGGCCACATCTGCTTCAGCTTCACTCGATGATCTCCTGCGTTTTTCCCTGAATGCCTTTTTCCCGACAAACTGCAGGGTGAACTTGTTGTGTTCACCTCTATGTGCTCATATATGAAGCCGTGACGGCCCGGCAAGTCAAAGAGTCACTCACACCACAGCGTATCAGGATATCATTGCATTGTGGTCTGTTGAGGCCGCTGTCAGAGGAGAAATTGCTTTCCGGGCCTCTTCTATAATGCATTTCTCTTTTATAATGGATTGTTGAATGCCAGTGAGAAATTGGGAGCCAATCTTTCAGAGCCCACGACAGCGAAAGGTAGATGTTCACCCCTGAAGTTATGTGGGCCGAGTGGAAAATGTTGCCGTGGATGAGATATTTCATCTCCACACAGCAAATATCAGCCCAGAGAAGTTTCATCGCAGCTCGGTGGAGTAATTCCTTCAAGGCAATCGTATTAATTACTCAGATAAGAATGGAAAATTGACAATATTACACTACAAAAACAACAGCATCAGTGAATCAAAACACCACAAAGTCAGGACGCCGAATAGTTTCCAGTCAGTGTTTGTTTCTCTGAACCTCAGTTGTTCCCTCGTCTCTCTTTTATGAAGGAGGGATTTCAACCCCGACCTTAAACATAGCTGTGGTGTGGTGTGAAATTATACAAATGACCATCAGCGTGGAGTCAACACAACTCACATCTGTCATCCGGCTCTCTCCGATCTCATTAAGACACCAAGATCAGAGAAGTGGCCGAATCAATCTCGTATCCGTCTGAAAGCGTCTCCGATGATTCATTCAGCCTTCAGGCGTTTGGAGATAATGCTGCGATGTTTCATCATCAGCTGCCTGTTAAATACAGCCGAGTGCTTCTTCACTTTCACCTGAAGATCATCAAACATCTGTCGCGTCCTCACGAGGGAGTTCGTCTGTTTTCTCGGGTGCGTAATTTGCTCCAGCACACCTGTAGCTTCAGTATTCACATTACAGCAGGAAGCAGGAGGAAGCGTGATACAGACTGGCTCGCACGAACACAACAGACACGCTCACCGCCGCCTGTCAACACGGTTTTCTGGCGTCCTGCTGACTGCACAATGTTCACGAAAGTTTGATTCGTTGTTACGGTTCAATCAGATTATGATCAGCGCTTCACGGGCAGATCCAGGAAAAGTCTGAACTTGGAAGCCAAGTCAAGAAGTCGGAAACTCTCCGCTCAGTGTCCTCCGGGATGAGTTAATTATACTGATCGACAAATAAAAATGCTCCTAAGATGACTTATTCACTCCGCAGAGATAGAAAGCGGTCACAAAAAAAAAACCACATTTATTACCAGCTTCAGGTGATTGTACACAAATAATAACATCACTGTGAATATTATAACAGATCGGCCTCGTCGGGCCTCATCGTGGCCGGATTGACTCTTCTGCTCATTTGAGTCGTTGTTGCTCAATCCTTTGTTTTCCAGCAACGCGTCCAGCTGATTGTCGACAGGATGTGTTTTCAGTAACGGGGTGTGAGATCCTCGTCAGATCAAAACACACTTCTAATTAACACAAAATTGGCTTTAGCTGCTTCACCACCGGCTGAACAAAGCGGCCTTGAAACACAATAGAGGGAAGTTTAATATCACTTTAATTATTCATCGCGGTTTGTGTGCGGCTGCAGGAGGGGACGACCGCTGGAGACGAGCGTGATGGGGAGACGATGAATCAGCCTCATTTATCTCTGCGGTCTTTTTCATTTGGACCCAAATTAGTCTGAGTAAAACTGGGCCCTCTAAAAGCTCCTTCTTGTTACATTTTACGGTATAATATTGTCCTAACACAGACGGAACCGCCTGATTTGTTTATAACAGACAAGTTAATTTGATGCTGGGCTTAAGTGAAGGACTGAGTTATTGTGTAATACCAAGTGCATTTCAGAGTTAACAATGCTGTCAATCAAAGCTGACCTCAATTTAAAGTCGAGGTTTGCGGCTCAACAAAGCGACGACTTTCATTTGGCTGAATGTTTTCTCAGAGATCTGCCTGCAGCGATCAGCCGTTGGGCTTCTGGGGCTCCTACGAGAGTCTGAGCCGATCCGTCAGACACACCAACCGCACTTCATCATATACGTTCTGTAAATAAGAACAGCTTACGCAGAGCGGAATTCAATATTGACTGTGTTGAAGCGTGGAGGAGGAACATCATATTTTCCGCTTGTGCCAGATTAAGCTATTAGCAGGCGGGGACATGTGCTATTAGTACATCCTAATGAGAGTAATAAAATCATGAAGACATCAATCGGATGAAAGAAGAGATGCTAAGATTAATTACTGTGGAACAACAGAACTGCAGTATTTGTTTTAGCACGCCGTGTTAGGTTACAGAGGATGACTGTGCTGACGGCCTCTCCCTGCTGCTCGCTGCGCTCAATGTATTCCACCTCCTCAGCAGAGCAGACATCACACCTCCGAGAGGAACATCTGTCAAAAGACAGAAATCGCACATATCCCAGAGTGTGTTTGTGTGGAGGAGACCTTCCCCCCCCCACGCACCGAGCAGCCGGAGAGGTGCTTCACACCAGAGACGGGTCTAAGTTCTGATAATGTGCACTTCTGTTAATGATTCCCCCTGCAAGGTTTTCACTCGGCAGGAATTCACAGGATGAAGCGAAGGTATAAATCCAGTTTCAGATACATTTTACAGTCTCACTATTAGAGGTTGGTGTGTAGTCAGTGTAGAGCCGGGCGGTCCAGAGTGAGGCCCACGGGCCGGAGCTGGCACAGCGTAACGCTCCACTCAGGGCCAAATGCATAAAACTCTGAGCAGACCCGCGACGCACAGCGGCAGAAATATGCACCGTCATTGTTTCTGTCAGGTTTATAGAGCCGTGCATACGTCAGATCCTTGTTTTATAAATCTCAATCAGGCGTCTGTTTGACCTTCTCCTCGCTGCGCCCCTCATCAGACCTGTCGATGAGAAGGACGGCAGAAAAAAGAGCAACCGATCGCGTTTCACGGGCGACAATCTCCAACTGCATCGCAACAGCTGCCAGTCATCTGGTCGTCCTGGATGACGACAAAACAAAAGCACAAAAACAAATCATGCTGGACTCGAAGGTGACGTCTCTCTTCTTCTTCTTCATGTCCACCATCATCCATCATTTCATCTTTTGTCTCTGTTAACAGTGTTTCTTCACTCTCTGAGGGCCTGAGGACAGAGCGTGCCGTTCACTGGACAGACCGTAAAGCCCACTGAGGCTGATGTGATTGTGATTTCCATCCATTATTTGGATCTGCTCACGTCCAGCAGTGAGTTATTTCAACTTACTAACATCACGCACATAACTTAATGTAACTAACTTGGCTATTTTGTAGTAAACCTCCATGTTTTCCTGCATGATGAACGTCAGGTACGCGTCTCGCTGGCATGCTGCAGCGGCCATGTTGTTTTTGGAGCGATGACAAAGTAGTTTTAGGAGCGGTTCAGATGATTTAGTTGTGATTCTAAAACACGAATCAGAGACACTGAGCCTGCTGCTGTCCTGATTTTATTTGACTTGTCTGCAGAGAAAAAAACTAAATGAATTTAAAAAACAAAACAAAAAAAGAAGTCACATTTCCAACAGGTCCCCAGTGTGCGCTTTGATTTCACACAAAAATCCATCACAGTGGTATTTTTATATCACCACTTACAGAATGAGAAGTGATACGTGACACTAAAAAATGATGTTGTGTAAGAGCCGTTCCAGCCAATCCACTTAAAAGGCTGTTTCTCTCCGCATTCTGCTGCAGCGGAGTTTAAATGGAGTTAAGCAGAGCCCATTTTTCACAAAATCATCAGGTATGATAAACGCTAAGTAGTCTTCTTCTGTGGTGCCATGGAATATTGCCATCCACTCATGCAGCTACAGTAATCTTCGGGAAAGACGACCACGAGAAATGAGGATTAATGGCATGTGATATCGATTTTTTATTAAATAGTTAAAAACATGAATTAGTCACTCAGCTCGGCTGTGTTGTGCTGTCACATCTTTTTTTAGAGGCCACCTTCCCTCATGTGGATAACCTTCATTTGGCGAGTGAACAACAAATATTGAAAACTGTCAAACATCCCGTCACGCGGTGGAATCCCGCCTTCTGTGCATCCACGCACAGACCAGCTGCAAGCTGCCGCGTTGGAAAGCCGAGGCGGGAACGCTTTGATCGCTGCTCGTCTCCGTTTCTCACTCCTGACATCTTAAAGACGGGGCTCTTATTCTGCTGCCTTAAACTTTAAACAAATGTTTGGTGAATCAAATGTTCCCAACGGCTGCAGGATCTGCTCTGAGTCAACACCCATCGGATGCATAGGAGCCATTAGATTTTAATAGCCGCCGCGCTGGAAACGACTTCCTGCATGATTAAAGATCAAGCTAGCCTGAATTGTTGCTTGAGAAACTGGGTTGCTCATCAGGGTGTTAACATCACGATGCTTCTGACCCCGTCAGCTTGAAAAATGAGTTAAGTTGAATATTGTAATTATTTTAAGTCGACTCTTGCAGGAAGCATTTGTACCAGTCAGGTGGATGCAGCGGAGGCGGCGGCGGCAGCGGCGGCGGCAGCGGCGGCAGCAGCGTTGGCAGCGGCGGCGGCAGCGTTGGCGGCGGCACACCTTCCTGTCTCTTCACTTCACCTGCCCTCTCACAGCCCACTTTAATTATCTGTGAGCAGGATCTCCTCACCTTATTAATGTGAGCAAACGCTGCCCGAGACCAGAGGAAGAACGGCCTCGGGTTAAGACGGAGGGATTTCCACCTTAATGTTGTTGAGCGAACTTTGCAGGGAGACAATCTGAGGGCGGACGCCGGTGAGCACGAGGTGACGCACGAAGGCGGCGAGTGAGAGCTTTTCTTAATAAAGTGCCGCGGGAAGATCACGTGACCCGCTCCGTTCAAATGTTCATCAACATTCACAGCTGAGTTTGCAGCCGACCTGCTGAGCCGGGCTGGAGGCAAATATACTGGAGTCGGTCTGGGCATGTGCAGAAGATAACGGGCTTCAATTACAAAGCTTTTTCTCCTAATTGAAAATGCAGCTAATAGCTTAAGTGCTCACTGTCGGGGGACGGCTGGAGGAATGTGAGGGGGCTGACGGGGGCATTTACAATCTGCCTCCAGCTGTGAGTTTGAACCCTGGAGCAGACCAGATATCTTTATTCCCTGACTCTCTCTGCTGCGTGCCATTAAAGCGGGATGGAAAGTTATTTAAGCAGCTCTTTTTTCGTAGTATTTGCAGAAAGTCTGAGGGGTTTTTTAGACATCAATATTTAAGATATTGAACGAGGCAACCAATCTGTGGAAGGACGACATTCAGATGTGATATTAAAATGACTTTAAGTGGTAAAAAATATAGATATGTTTTTGCATTTGCAGCCTGAAGAGAGAAAACTTGACTGACTGAAGCATCTTCATGCCTCTGAGAGTTTAAACACTGACACAATATTTTCCTTAAAGGATGAAATAAAAGGTTCTGCACAGTTTTGGACCCTCTAACTGCTCACATCTCCCCAAACAAGCACCTACACCACCAACCAGCCGACCGCTTCAGCCCCTGGGTGAGTTTTCTTCTCGGTTTGTTGTTGTTCTATTTTTCTTTATCTTCATTTTCTCACTTTCTGTACTGTCAGGGAAGAAAAAGGGGATGGATACTGTTTGTTCATACTGTTCTTATCTTTTGCCTTTTTATCCCTTAGTAAAGATGCTTGGATTAAAAAAGAAAGAAAAAGAAAATCTCTTGACTTCCGGAGAGCAATCAGTAAATCAAATCCTCTGAAATAGGTCTGATGGCTGCCGCAGGCCTCTAATAAACCTCTGCTCAGACGCTGCTTGTTGCACAGGACCAGAATCTTCCACAAAGTTGGGCCAGAGATGGTTCTCTTCGACTGTTAATGAGCTCGTGGTGCAACAATGTCAGAGAGAGTGTCCATATGACGATCAGCAGCTAGCTCAGTTAGCACAAAGCACACACCCACTGCGGTGAGCAGCAGCTGCCGCACTGTGGAGCCTTTTCAGGCCGACATATTCTTGTTTGTGCTCATTACACACACCAACCAAAGTTCATCCCAGATAGCAAAGTTGTACGAGACACGTTCGTTCAGAATGACGGCACCGTGGCGGTCCGCTCCTGGTCGTCGGATCTGAGCCGCTTTCTATCTGGGTCGCTTTCACACCGGACAAAAACACCTTCCAATACCTGCTGGCTTTTGTCTCCAGTGTGAATGTTTATACTTCACATCTACATTAACACTCTTCCATCCATTTCTGTTGAAGCAGTTTGAATACGTCCAGTCGGTGCAGAGTGACGGATGTAAACTTAAACGAGTCACCACCGTTTGTGATGTCCGTGTCGCGACCGACGCCTCGTCGCCCAGCCAGCAGTTGTCTCGCTCTTTAGCTTCTTCTATCCTTATTCAAAACATTACTGATGGTGTCTGGATCATCTGTTTTCTACTGTTTCCAGTTCATGATGAAGAACGTGACGTGGGCTTTATACTGGGCGTGTAAAGATTCACCGATACGCTTCGGTATCTGAAAGATGTGGCTACATCGATACGCGGACCCCTGTATCGATATAGATTCATCATTAACCGGTCGATTGGATTCTAAAGTTATGTATCAGTTGACTAAAGCTTTGCTGCTAATTCTCTCAACTCTCGTAAAATAACAACAACATGTCCGACAACTCCGACACTGTTTACCATGCACCAGCTGATCTGAAATCTGATCTGATTTGGATTTTATAAGAAGGAGGGATATTTGGACAGACGTCTGGCCGTATTTAAGGTCTGTAGAACAGCTATTAAGTGCAGCGGCAGCATGACAAATCTGAAAACTCACCTGGTGAGACGGCGTGGAGAAAACTAAGATGGCGACGAGCTAACGTTAGTAAGAACTGTATGAGATTGCATCGCACCAAATCGCTCCGTATTTAAAATGTTTCATCCCTGAATCGTATCCTAGCCCAGGTATCTAGATGCGTATGAAGGAGGATGCACACGGCTACTTTATACAGTCGATATTCTCAAAATGTAGCTTGCTCTCTGCCGGCTTCTCCAATCTTTCCGATCACGGCTTTAAATAAAACTACAATCGTCTTCTCGTGTCTGTATTGTGATGCAAATAGTCCTCGACTCTGTCCCTGCACAGCGTGGGCTCCTTGTTCTGCAGGATACACACTTAACAAACAATAAACTGTTTCAGATGAAATAATACGGCCGACTCAAACGGTTTGGAAGAAGTGTAAGAGCACCGGTGCATTAAAAACATCTGGTGGTTGGAGTCTCCCTGCTGTGAAATGTGTTTCTTACTATACATTACTGTGTTTGGGCCAACATCACACACACACACACACACACACACACACACACACACACACACACACACACACACACAGTCCCATCACATCTGAACTGCTCGGGCTCTCCTGAGCTGTGGAGGGCGAGGAATAACAAAAGCAGAGGGAAGTCTCGGCTCCTTACCTCTGATGGGCTATTAGTTATTCTAGCTAGCAGAAGCCCCATTAGGTCGGCCATTTAATGCTCCCGTGCCACATTCTCACACGAAAGCTACAAGATTGATAAGCCGACCGTCTCACCTCCAGCTCCTCTCGCGTTTGAGAAACGCTCCGCCGCAGATAATCTGACAAAGAGCTGATGTAGCTTCCCGTGTAGCTCGTATATATGTGACATCACGGAAAACAATGGACGTATCGGTGCTACAGCCTCTCAGCGAAGGACACAACAGGAGTGTGAGTGCTGCCACGGTGCCATCCACTGACTTAGGACATATTATCAAATGATTTATAGGCTCCACGCAGAATATAGGAAATGAGCTGTGTGGCAGTTTGAGATAAAAACCTGGTTCTTGGCCTGACAGATACAATGAAGATGGAAGATGCCTCCTGCTCTCCACAGCATGTTGGAACGAGGCTGCAGCAGAGAATCCAGCAACACAACATCTTCCCAAACACCACATGCTGCCAAATGCATATATATGCATATAAAAAGAAAGTCAGCTGCTGGACGGATGACGGATGTGCACAAAAAGTGCCTAATCAAGCTCAAGTGGATTGATTAGTCTTTCTGTGGAGGCCGTCTGTGCTGTACAGCCGGGCAGCGCGTGGACCTCCTCCAGGAAACACACTAATAATGAAGCAGTTTGACGCGTCTATTAAAAGACTGGCAGGATTCATCCAAACATTTTACGGTGGGATAAACTCACATTAAAAAGCCACATTCATGTCGACAACTCGTCGGCTGCCAACGTGGTAATAACTGTACTTTACAAAACACAATGCAGAGAAGCAGCAGGAGTGCTGACGTGACACAGAGAGAGAGAGAGGAGGCCATCATGATGACCATCTTAACAACACTCTCCACTTCCTGTGTTCTCTCTGCCTTCACGGCGACGGCCATTAATCACAAGTCACGACCGGCTCGCGAGCCAGAAGGCTGAACGACTGGGAGGGCTAACTTCAGCTGGTGTTGGTCAAATGTCCTGCAAAGAAAACTCTCCAAAATGCAACTACAGAAGTATTTCACTGCTGGAATGAGCAGAGAAGACAGAGAAAACAGGAGCTGGCATATTCTCTTTTGTTCACAAGGTAGAAATCTTACAACACCCAGAATGCACTGCAGCGTCTTTACTCTCAACGACACTATTTGTGTCCCAAAAAACCTGCTCGATGACACATGTTGCATCAGAGGAGGGTTTTTTTTTTTTGCCAAAACAGAGGTGCATTCAATTTTCACATCTTTGAAAAATGAGTGTAATGTTCTTTAAACTCCAACAACACGTCGTTCAATCTGTAGCATAACTTTGCGACCTCTCCAGCATCGACGCACGACAGCGCTGTGCTTAGCTGCCGATCTCACCTGGTAACATTTAGAAGGAACCAATTTGACAAGGAAAAGACTTTTATCCCGCTGAAACAATATTTTCCTGATTAAATACATATTTTTCATTGCATCACAGATCACAGGACACACGTCTTTCCTTAGAGAACAACCTGTTTGGTGGAAAAATGATCAATCTGACCTGAGGAATCATAAATCACGAGGTCCCCCTGCATATAATTAAGTATAAATAAACAGCGGGCATCTCATCTTGCAGTCCGAAGTCTCTACAGACATCTAAACGAGCATTGAGGTAATTATCAAACTGTATGATATCGAGCTGAACGAGTCACTACTGAGGATATCCAAATATTGATGATAAAATGTCCTGCCGTTCATAATCTATGACATAATTAGAAGCATATGTTTGATTTGTAATATAAAAATAATGCAGAAATGATAAATCTGGTGGAGCAGGTGCCCAGACAGCTTGTATCAGCACGACTCCTCGGCTGCACGGTGATGTGGAGGAGTCCAGGTTTCATACTGTGTCGCCTAATATTTCCTTTACATGTGTGAGAAGAAGATAAATTAGCAGAGGAGCAGTTTGTTCCTGCAGTCCAACACAACAGAACCGGACAGAAACTGAGCCCAAAATGTATAATTCAGCTTTGTTCGGTGACTGTTTGAACCCAAATTAAACTAATGAGTTAAGATGTTAAGTGCACAATCGCTGGAGGCAGAAATGGAGAATGTGCAACACGATCAGCTGATTGTAAATATTAACATATTTAAAACAGCAACACACACACACACACACACATCAAGACTCACATGACTGGTGTGTTTGCTACAGCTGACGTAGCAAACACACAGGATAGGAGAGGACCACCTGCACAGTGACTTGATCCAATTCATTCTGCTCATTACGGCGCGGACAGCCGGCCATTTGTGGATAAATAACAGACTGGATGATAATACAAAGATTCATCAGGCAGCTCTTTTATGTCAGAGATGAAGGATGAACCTACTTTGTCTATCGTGCATCTTGCAGTGTGTGAGTTATCTGGTGGGGGAGAGGAGCTGCTGCTGCAGTCTGAGCTAATGGGAATCATATTTGAGCAATGAAGAGTGCACGAGTCAGAACAACAGCCGGGTAATCACACGGAACCGAGCAGACTCAAGTCACCATGCACCGACCTTTGGCTTCCTTATCCCCACACGGACAAGAGCACAGGAGAAAACACGGGTACTTTTTCTCCGCAGGTTGTTAGAAAATTTACCTCTCATGCCTCGCTGTGGAAATGGATTTTTGGAGGGCAACGGTCATACCTCGCATTCCCTGGAGCCTGTGATGGTGTATGTGTAAGGTCCTGTCCCATTAACCAGCACATCCATAGTCTCTGAGTGTGACGGCTTGTAGTCCACATAGTACTCTTGCAGCGGCGAGTTAAGGGAGCGCTCGGTCTCACGAGCCTTTTTCTGGCGCTTTTTAACCGCCGAGCGCTGCTGGAGCTGTTTGATGCTGCTGGGGTAGCGCCTCCACGACACGTAGATCACCAGGAGAATTATGGCCACGGATAAGAGGAGGGCCACGCTACCTGCTATGATCTTGTGGAAGGACACATACTCAGTGTCTGGCAGCGGGATGGTGGGGGAGGCCAGGGAAGGCGTGGGGGAGGCTGTCCTGTTCCAGATCAGCTTCTTATCCACCACAGACTGCGTGGGCAGCGGCAGCAGCTCAGGTGGAAACGCAGGAGTGACGGGGGGCGACGTGGTTGAGGGGACGGGGCTCGGTGTGGCGGTGCAGATGTTATAAGTCTCCACTACATCTGTCACTTTCTCTCCTTGCGCCTCCTTTGGGCCGGCACAAATCATCGTGGTCTCCTTGTTCCCCTTAAAGGCCTGGAGCCAGGCCACCAGGGGACATATGTTGGGGTTACAGTACCACAGATTACCAGCCAGACTGATGGTGGTCAGGGAGATCCAAGCCTCCACCGTCTGCTGAGACACATTGCTCAGTTTGTTGGAGTCCAGGTTCAGAGTCTGCAGATTGGGGAGGCACTGAAATGAACTCGGGTCCAACGTTTGGAGCTCGTTTCCTGAGAGGTCCAGCTTCTGCAAGGAAGTCCACATCCAAGGCAGGCCCTGGGTCAGCAGTCGGATCCGGTTCCACTGCAGGTAGAGCGCCCTGAGGTTGGTCAGGCGCGGGAAATGACCAAAGTTGATCTTTGAGAACTGGTTGTGCTCCAGGTGGAGCTCGATGAGCTTCAGGAGTCCTGCGAAGGCGTTCCTCGTGAGGCTCCGCAGCCGGTTGTAGCCGATGTCAAGAAACTCCAGATTACGGCAGTCGAGGAAAACTCTCATCGGGACGGTTTTTAATGAGTTCGACCTCAAGTGCAAACTGAGGAGTTTCCTCAGACCCACGAACTGGTTGGGCTGCAGAACCTGCAGTTTGTTGTAGGAAAGGTCAAGATTACGTAAATTGGGAACGTCGTGGAAAGTGTTGTTCTTCAGCAGCGTGATCTTGTTGGAGCTCAGGATCAGTTCTTTGAGCCTCCTGATCCCGTGGAAAGCCTTTCCGTCCACAGCGTTGATGTAATTGTGGTCGAGGTAGAGCCAAACCAGTTGACTCAGGCCTGCAAACTGGTGAGCTCTGAGGTTGGCCAGGCTGTTGTAGCGCAGGGAGAGGCCCTGAGTGCCCACAGACACGTTGCTTGGCACGTCACGGAAAGCGTTGGACTCGCAGTATATTATTTTCCCATCGCATCTGCAGCTCTGAGGGCAGGGACGCTCACGGATGGCGCTTGGAGCGGCGAGCAGCCAGGCGGGCACCACCACTGTGAACACGAGCCATCGGAAGAAACGCACGAGGAGTCCTGCAGACACGAGCAAAGTGACAGGAAATCACACCAGGAGCATTAGACACAGGCTGGAGCCAAACATGAGAAGCCACACTGAGCTCTGATGTGTCAACAGAGGAGGTTATTCACAGCCTCCTTCATTTGCATCCCTCTGTTCCTCTCACACACACACACACACACACACACACACACACACACACACACTTTGACTGTGCTAATGACTCTCAGTGATGCTCTGGACACACTGAAAGGTGATTAATCTCCACATGCATCAGGCTTCACTGTCAGACAGTTGTGGAGAGACAAACCTTCCTCCAGCCTGCAGTCAGTCATCCTTCATGCAGCAGAAACACTTTGCGCACAGAACCGGAGCTCGGAACATACGTACCCATGTTTGCGCGGTGTCGGCTTCTCCTCACGTCTCAGGGCTCTCCGGTGCACTCGTCCCGGGTCCACATGTTTAGACGCACAGCTGGACACGCACCAGGGGGGACGCCCGCCTGCCTTCACGGGGAATATACGCACTTTCCCGGGAGCCGCTTTGCGCACGGCCGCACACCTGTCGGAGATGTGAGCGGCTCCAGAAGGTGTGCATCAACCTCTTGCCTGTAGTTTCCTGCGTTACCGCGCAACATCAGCTGGAGGCTTCACGTCAGACCGCCACCTTTATTTAAAAAAAAAAAAAAAAAAAAAAAAAAAAAAGCCCTTGGATGAGGCAGAATGACACCGTTCACAGCGGCGCGCTCCTGCAGCCTCTCACACACATTTCTAACGCAGGTGAAGTGGAAGAAAAGAGACTGAAAAACCGAACAAGTGGAGAAATCTGACAGGAGGAGAAACTGTCCCCGAAATCCGACAAGTTGTGTCCCCCCTGGAGGAGCTGTGGAGAGCGGAGCAGAGGAGGCGCAGTGTGCCGAGGACCAGAGCTGCTGACCGCGGCGGCAAGAATAAATGAGTTGTGTAGCAACAGGAATGAAGCTGGAGGAGGATTACTGAGCGCAGCGGCGCGGCTCAGGACAGGACGCCCTCTGCTGGGCACAGAGGAGGGAGGAGGAGAGGAGGGAGGAGGACAGGAGGGAGGAGAGGAGAGGAGGGAGGAGAGAGGAGAGGAGAGGAGAGAGGAGGAGGATGGAGGAGAGAGGAGAGGAGAGGAGAGAGGAGGACAGGAGGGAGGAGAGGAGAGAGGAGAGGAGAGGAGGAGAGGAGGGAGGGGAGGAGGGAGGAGAGGATGGAGGAGGACAGGAGGGAGGAGAGGAGAGGAGAGGAGAGGAGAGGAGAGGAGGAGAGAGGAGAGGAGGGAGGAGGAGAGGAGGGAGGAGGGAGGAGAGAGGAGAGGAGGGAGGAGTGGAGAGAGGAGAGGAGGGAAGAGAGGAGAGGAGGGAGGAGAGAGGAGAGGAGAGGAGAGGAGAGGAGGGAGGAGAGGAGGGGAGAGAGGAGGAGGATGGAGGAGAGAGGAGAGGAGGGAAGAGAGGAGGGAGGAGAGGAGGAGAGGAGGGAAGAAGGAGGGAGGAGAGGAGAGGAGGGAGGAGAGAGGAGAGGAGGGAGGAGAGGAGGAGGAGAGGAGGAGGAGGAGAGGAGGGAGGAGAGGAGAGGAGGCAGGAGAGGAGGGAGGAGAGAGGAGGGAGGAGAGGAGAGGAGAGGAGAGGAGAGGAGAGGAGGGAGGAGAGGAGGAGGAGAGAGGAGAGGAGGGAGGAGAGGAGGGAAGAGAGGAGAGGAGAGGAGAGAGGAGAGGAGAGGAGGAGGGAGAGGAGGGAGGAGAGGAGGGAGGAGAGGAGAGGAGAGGAGAGGAGAGAGGAGGAGGAGGAGGATGGAGGAGAGGAGAGGAGGAGGAGGGAGGAGAGGAGGAGAGAGGAGAGGAGGGAGGAGAGAGGAGAGGAGGGAGGAGAGAGGAGAGGAGAGAGGAGGAGGAGGATGGAGGAGAGGAGAGGAGAGGAGAGGAGGGAGGGAGGAGAGGAGAGGAGGGAGGAGGAGGGAGGAGAGGAGAGGAGAGGAGGGAGGAGAGGAGAGAGGAGGAGGGAGGAGAGGAGGAGAGAGGAGAGGAGGGAGGAGAGAGGAGAGGAGGGAAGATAGGAGGGAGGAGAGGAGAGGAGGGAGGAGAGAGGAGAGGAGGGAAGATAGGAGGGAGGAGAGGAGGGAGGAGAGAGGAGAGGAGAGGAGGGAGGAGGAGGATGGAGGAGAGGAGAGGAGAGGAGAGGAGGGAGGAGAGGAGGGAGATAGGAGGGAGGAGAGGAGAGGAGGGAGGAGAGGAGAGGAGGGAGGTGAGAGGAGAGGAGGGAGATAGGAGGGAGGAGAGGAGAGGAGGAGGAGAGAGGAGAGGAGAGGAGGGAGGAGGAGGATGGAGGAGAGGAGAGGAGAGGAGAGGAGGGAGGAGAGGAGAGGAGAGGAGAGGAGGGAGGAGGAGGGAGGAGAGGAGAGGAGAGGAGAGGAGGGAGGAGGAGGGAGGAGAGGAGAGGAGAGGAGAGGAGGGAGGGGAGGAGGAGAGGAGAGAGGAGAGGAGGGAGGAGGAGGGAGGAGAGGAGAGGAGAGGAGAGGAGGGAGGAGGAGGGAGGAGAGGAGAGAGGAGAGGAGGGAGGAGAGGAGAGGAGGAGAGAGGAGAGGAGGGAAGAGAGGAGAGGAGGAGGAGAGAGGAGAGGAGGGAAGATGGAGGGAGGAGAGGAGAGGAGGGAGGAGAGAGGAGGAGGAGAGGAGAGGAGAGGAGAGAGGAGAGGAGAGAGGAGAGGAGGAGGAGAGGAGAGGAGAGGAGAGGAGAGGAGAGGAGAGAGGAGAGGAGAGGAGAGAGGAGAGGAGAGGAGGGAGAGAGGAGGAGGAGAGGAGAGGAGGGAGGAGAGAGGAGAGGAGAGGAGAGGAGGGAGGAGAGAGGAGAGGAGAGAGGAGAGGAGGGAGGAGAGAGGAGAGGAGGGAAGAGAGGAGGGAGGAGGAGAGGAGAGGAGGGAGGAGACAGAAGAGGTTATATATGAGCCTGTATGGGTGCAGTTATGTAACTAAGTACTCAATTACTTGTAGTTTACTTGAGTATTTTCCATTTTTGCGCCTTCATCTTTCCACTTCACGACATCGTGGAGATAAATATTGTTCTCTTTACTCGCTAACTTACTAGTTTTACTTCCTAATTTATTTGACAGCTTTAGTTACTCGTTACTTTGCAGATTACTTTCTGCATCAGAACAAGTGAAACATTTTTAAATCAATTTATAAATTACAAACATGTGAATAAATATAAGTATAATTTACTTCTGGCTGATTTTTTTTTTTTACAGTTTACAGTTTAATCTATAAAATCACATCATAGTTCACTTGTTGGTTATATTCTGTATTATTATCTTAAACCTGTAAAGTAACTTGTAACTAAAGCTGTCAAATAAATGTAGTGGAGTAAAAAAAGTAAAATTATTACCTGTGAACTGAAACAAAGTAGCAGAAACTGAGTAACAGGAAGTACTTTTAGAGGTAATTAGGCCTGATTAGACATCAGTTTTGTTGTTGTTCCTGCAGCTTACAGCGCTGACGTCGTGTTCTGTAAGCTGACCCAGGATCAGCAGCAGCCGTGTTCTGTCTGATCACGCTGCTCCTGCTCTGAGTCGCAGCGCAGCCCCCCGCCGCTGACCTCAGAAGACCTCCAGTGGTTTAAATATGAGTCTTAATTAGAGCTTCACAGGCAGGAGGACCTACAGGGAGAAGGTCAGCTCGTTACGGGCCAGTTTGTGTCACCTGAGGAACACTAACGAGCCGGAAACACCATGTTCAGCGTCTCATGTTGCGTCTACAGGATCCAGATGTTGACATTTATACAATAAAACACTCAAACATGTCTACATTTACTTACTGTTTTCTTGTAGTTTCTGATGTATAATAAGGCCATTGTGTGAAATTTAAAGGTGCAGTTCACCCAAATTCAGTAATTATCTCCTCCATGCTGACAAAAAAGCACAGCAGTGCAGCGTTTCTCTTTAACACTGAAGAAACTGAGGACGCTGAAGCTCTGAGATCACAAAACATTTGAAAAGACGTTGTTTACGCCGTCGACAGCCATCTCTCTAAAAAAGTCACAGCACTTCTGGAAGCGCTGCAGGTAAAAGAGCCAGAAAAGTCCAGGTCGGGTGTTGTTGGAGGTTCTGATGGGTTGAACTCTGACTGTGACGAGAGTCGAGAGTGATGAGTGTTTAAGTTTAGTTACATAAGTAAGTTAAACGTACATAAATGATGTGACGGTGAGAGTAACGCGCTCACTTCAGCCATTATGTAAATTACAGAGACTTATTTTAGTTCTTGTGACCTCAAATATGATCTTTTCCTAAACTTAACAAACTGTGAATGTTTAGCAACATTTAAATCAGTCCTGCGTCAGTAAAACTGAATTCTCTCTGGTCATCGTTGCGTATCGACACCGCGGCGCTTCGCGCGTAAACAAAGCGCTCCGCCGGCCTCGTGATGAGACTTTGAGTCGAGGTCAAAGTCGTCGCTTCTAATGGCTCCCTCTGCCCCGGTGCTTAATGGGTTACGTAATTAACGCTGATGGACATTAATGAACGTTTGACCGCCGATCGCAGATAGTTTGTGACAAAGAAATCGAAACACAAAAAATAAAACTGATGCATCTTGCACTTCAGCAGCAGTCCCTGATTTAATTTGCACTGCTGGATCAATCCGCTAACTGGAGTTGAAGGACGGGGCAGAGAACTACACACACACACACACACACACACACACACACACACACACACACACCAAGGTGACTGGTATAATGGCAATTACAGTACCCAATACTCTGTGCACAGCATCCTCCACTGAACTACTTCACACTCACAGAGACGAAGCTTTCAAACCGACTGCGGCGTTAACAGAGTGTGAGTCAGTGACTGAATGATTATGATGAAAGTTTAGCTCTTTTTGGCCGCTCTTACTTCTTTAATTAAGTCTTCCGTCAGTCAACTTTCTCACCGTTATATAAATGTTGCCAACAATGTTCAAGCCCTGAGAAATCTGCGGTTTTAATCAAGTCAACTGTTGGTTTTCACCTCGTCTGTGAGCATCACCGCCTGACTCATCAGTCACGGCGGCTGTTAAACAACGAAGGCGACGGCTCGCATGTCGACTCCTCTGAGACTTTTTGTTTTGTTATGATTGAGAGACCCCAAGTGGCAGAAACGACTTACTGTGTGCTGAAGGATCATAAACCAAAATTCTGATGACGTGAAGTTTGAATTCTTCTTGCAAACATTTGAAACCATTCGGCGCATTTATGCAAACCTGAATCCACTCAGCTGATGCTTCAAAGATAATAGACCTGCCAATCACAACACAACAGAGTGAGACTTTAAGATCTATAACTTAAAGCTCCCATTTTATTCTTAAAGGTGCGATATGTAAGAACTGTTAGTGATGCTAACTGTAGCTGCTGTTAGCTAGTGGCCTCCTTTAAAGTGAGTCTAGCGCCCCCTCTGGACAAAAGCTGTACGACATCAGCACGGCTGGATCACAATGAGGTAAACAATGTGTTTATATGTGATTTAATATGTGATATATGTGATCGGACCTGAGCAGGTATTATCAATAATAAATATATAAAAACAGCAGTCTTTTCACAGGTCATTTAAATCACAGACTGTTTCGTTTTCACTTTAATAGCAGTTTGTGTTGTTAAAAGTGAAACTCTCGCCAAAATGCAGCCTAGTGTCTTTTTGTGAATGTACGTGAGTCAAACCTTCGTTTAAAAGCATCATTACAACGAAAGAGGCACTTTTAAGATTTACGGTATTTTAGTTTTCAGGTCAAACTCATTTTCAATGGGAGTGCTACGCTCCTAAAGCTTAGTTCCATATAAACGCACGGCTAATTAGTTGTTTTGTCATTAGCGAAAAACAATATTGACCTTGAAGTTGAAAAAGGAGCGTCATATAAGAAACGATACTAAAATCAAAAGCCGGAAAAGTCACGTGAGATCTGGCGTGGATAGTTGTTGCTGGAAGACAGTAGTTCCACCTTAACTGTACTGCTACTGCTACATGCTACTGCTAACATGAGCTGTTCAAAAACCTTCTTTTTAGTAAACTCTGTGTACACAAACAATGTTCTCAATGCTCGTGTTCATGTGTAGAGACCCTGGTGATACTACGAGCAAAGTTTCATGTTGTGTCGAGCCTTCTTACTGTTTTAAAAATAGAGATTTTGATGCTATCGTAAATCTCAAAAGTGCCTCTTTAATCGTAATTATGCTTTCACGCGAAGGTTTAACTCATATACATTCACAAATAAAGTCTCTGGGAGCACAATGTGGCTGGGGGCTAGCTGGTTAGCATGCTAACTTCAGAGATATCCCTGCAACACAACATCTAGATGTGAAAAGTGTTATTTTCCCCGTTGTGATGACAGCTCTTGAGCTAAGGTTCTTGCCCCCCCGGACCTCCTTCTGGACCTGCCCCCTGTTTACACCCTTTGGTGTCTTTCCTCTTTATCTGCAGCTTGAAGTCATTTCCATCTGTATATGTTGTCAGATCTATTTCTGATGTACAGTAATGAGCAGCCAGAGACTCTTCTGTCATGTTCTCATGTTGCACCACTCTTTAAAACCACGCTGCCGTGCATTCATCTGTTGTGACGCATCGTCTTAAAATCTGGCCTGTTCATCAATTCTGCTTTATGCTGTTGAACAAATCTGACATGACCCACTTTCACATTTCATCTGGTTCCTTTTCGGGGGGTTATTTGCTTTTGCACGGATCAATAATTAAGTTTCACGGTATATTAATAGTGTTACTCCCAACACAGGAAGGAATATCACAGCGTTAACTGTATTTTTATTTTTTTACTTTCCACTCTAATGTTTTCCTGCTTTTTATCTTACAGCTGCCGGGTGTCAAAACATTCTTCAGATAAAATAACTTGTGATTCTGTGACTGTGTCGCTCTCGACAAACTTCCCTGGAGTCAAAATGAAACCCCGCGAGAGAGCAGACTGTTGACATGAAAAGCATGAAGCCACAGCCGTAAAACAAAGGTATGGCACCACCGTATGCACTCACCTCGCTTTGCAAATAACTCAGCCTCCAAATTGCTTCCTATGAAACTTTAATGACTGTCTGTGACTGACTGAGCCCTGAATAATAGAGCAGAGGAAGGACCTGCTTCTTTCTGGAAGCATAATGAATCCCACTGAAACACACTGTGGAAATGTATTAAAAAAAAAGTGAAATAATCAGCACAAAACAGCATCAAAGAATCTCTTCATTCTCTGACCCTCACTTCTAAATGTGTTACTTCAATTATACGGCGAATTACACAGAAAACTAGCGAGCAGAAGGTAAACATTTCTGAGACAGAGGGCTCGTCCCGAAACATCTGGCGCTTTATCCCCCGCTGCGTCTCCACTTCAAATGAGCCACAAAAAAAGAAAAGCACCGCACACACACTTCTCCGTCTTTTTGTCTGGTAATATACCCGGCGCTGAATATTGACTCTGCTCTGATTATACGTGTGAAGCGATGTCCTTAAAATTGATCCTCATCTCACAACGGCTCAATCGTACGTGTCGTGCATGCTCCATTTTTAAAGTTGGAGGATGCTGAGAGATATGCTGAGAGGACTCCTGAAGTTTTCAGATTGCAAACTTTAAAAGTTGTTCCTCTGACCCCATTTCAGATTCTGTTTCATTTTTCAGAGAACTGTTTCTTCTTTGCACGGTTCTCCACGAGGTTTGGGAGGAAAAAAGGTGCTTTAAAACGCGGCTGGTTTAAAGGTTAACGTGCCGCTCTTCAGAAACATTCGACGGATGATGAATGATGATGATTCAAACCTCTCGCCTACCTTTTCACACTCATGCATAAGAAAACACACTTCTGCATTGAAGTCTGTGGGGATCTGATAGTGATGCATTATAGAGATGATGATAATGGGCTTCTGCATTTAAATCCTGCATCACACAGTCCCAGATGTGTGTGTGGCGATGACATCGAGGACCTACATGCAGAAAAAAAGACTTTTCTAAATCAGAATATCAAACACACCGTGAGGCGCGGCAGGTCAGAGACGGGCGGAGAACGAGTCAGACTTTATGTCTAAAGCTCTTCTTCAAACACACGGTTAGAAAGTTTTTCACATCAAAAAAATATATAAATAAATGAACAAAAGTCACCTGATAAAAACTGGAAACTGGTTACAACTGGCATGACGTAACAAACCCAGAAACGAGCTTCTTCACATCCTCTCGTGCTGCTGAGGTCACGTTCGTGCTGCTTCACCGGCTCCTCATCCTCCATCTTTTAGCTTTAGCCTTTAACCTTTAGCCTGACGTGCTGCGCATACATGCCGTCTTAAGTCAGCCTACAGAGGACGACAAACAATCAGCATTTTGGCAAAGCAGTGCGGCTGCATTACTTGTAATATTACTGATTTTGAAGACGTAGCCTTCGTAAGGACCTTGTGATGAACTTTGGACTTGTCCAGGCTGCTCGCCCAGTCTCAGCTTTACGACCCTGTAAATCATGCATGTTCAACGATTCTTAAGAATAGCCGGAAAAAAGTCCCACAGCTCTGAACTTTCACCTCGTCTGGGCTGTAAAACTGGGAAAAACACAACACGTCTTGATAAAAAATATAGCATTTTTGCGCTTAGACGCAGACAAAGGGCCAGAATGAGGTTGTTAAAGTGCAGCTAGTTGAAGAGAGCTGCCGTAAAAGATAAGTGGTTACGGCTAATGAATGACTGACAGTGATATATGACTGAGTAATGTGTTGCTGCCCAACACTAGAAACGATATAGGAAGGACACGAGGCTCTCTGATCATGTCGGCTCAGGACATGAACACTGATGGCGTCCTCTGTAAGCCGTAGCTTAGCGAGCTAGCCACACAACCAACGAGCAAAACAACAACAAGCTCTGTGGATTATCTCCAGTAACCGGCTCGTCATTTCTGTAAAGAGATATTGCGGTTTTTTTGGCACTTTGAGCTCCACATGCTGAGTGTTATCTCGTTCCATTATACTGGAGAGAAGGCAGACATACGTCCAGATGCAGCGCAGGTGAGATTTAGATTAGCAGGTGACGTGTTCCCGTCAGAGCCTGTTCCTGTCTGTGCGCTGCAGGCCGTGAATGTGAAGTGTGTGCACAAACGTAAACACATAGAAGAGTGACGCAACCTTCCAGACATGCTTTCATAATCCTGCTGCAGAGAACAACATGTTACTGTTTGCAAAGCTGCTCCCCCTCGTTTAGTTATGCAATTATACAATACTCTGTTGTTTGTAAATATATATGAACAATAAAGGGTGATATTATATTGGCACAGTTATTAAATCTGTCTATTAAATCTTTTCTTCTTTGAGTCATCATGTTTTTTTAAAAAAAGGGCAGTTTAATGAGATTATATTCACCCATCATTCAAACCGTGTGACATCACATATCTTTTATCGCTACGCACTTATAATTACGGCCGACTATAATTCTATTAAACGTCCCTTTTTTTTAATTTGTGGTTCTGTGAAGTGCGTCGTCTCCCTCGGATGTTATCACACAGAAACAACAACAACAACACGTCTTTTTCTTTTTTAATTATGATTTATCTTCTGAATAACTCAACTTCCACTCGTTCAGCATCGTTTTTTAATCCCGTTCGACTCATCATGTTGCTGTTTGGTTTGTTCCACCTTGCTTTTTATTTTTTACGTGCCGAATGAAATTAATGAGCTGAAAATCTAATGAAGCACCTGAGTTTAACTGGGAGTCGTGTATTTGCATGATGTTCTGAAACTCCTTCACACTGTCGGTAAATTAATGGGTCCTCAGGCTCTCAATTAAAGTTGTTGTACCGTGTTGATAGCATTAGAATACTGAACATTTCAAACATGTAGAAGATTAGAAACTGCTGAGAAACAGCTGCCACGTATCAGAAAAACATGATGCAAACAGACGAACATCTCTTTTTAACCGACTGCATCTGTTGCTCTCACCTGAGGCAGATATTGTTCTTTTTTACTCCACTACGTTTATTTCATACCTTCAGTTACTCGTTACTTTGAGGATGCATCAGAGCAAAAGTGGTGATTCTGTTTAATTAAAGATGCTGAATAGCAGCTCTGATTATGTAAATATATTTATATCTGCATACATGTACATGGTTGGATAAGTTGCTTTTACTTGTACTTCTGAAACTTAAGTGTCTTTAATATCAGATATTTTTACTCGAGTACTTTTCATGTTTCATAACGATATCTTACTTTTACTCAGGCACGACTTCTGGACGTTCTGTTCACTATATTTCACCTTGTATTATACTTTATATCTGTTTTATGTTATACTACTCTAGGTTAGTTGAAGTGATGGAATGTAACTAAGTACATTTACTCAACTACTGTACAGTTTGAGTCACTTGTACTTCACGTCTTATCTTATAGTTTTTCGTATCCTATCTGAACTTATCATTTTCCATCCTATCGTTTTCGTATCTTCTCCTTTTCTGCACCAAATATGCCGTTTTCAGAATTTAAGATCTGGCCATAATCTGCTGTTTTGCATCAAACACTGGTTTTAGTTTGTTGACACGGCGTCACCTTTAGAAAATACGACTCGGTAAGAGGGGTAAGAAGTCAGTGAAAGATGGCGGACTGGAGGAATAAATCTATCCATCCATCTGTCTGGCCATCTGTCTGTGCGTGTGTTGCATCAGTAAGAACGAGGAGAAACTTCAGCTACAGTTCAGTGTGTGCTGCGTAGATCGTGCACGGCACAGCAGGCCTTTAACATGTCAGTTCACATGTGTACTACACAGCATGCGCATTCAAAGTTTCACTTTTTGTAACTTTCTAAAGGTCGTGCAGTTTAGCATAATGGAAGCTGGGCTGGATAAAGCTTTCTGGATGGGTTTGAAACAGGATAATCGTGCATCTAAGTGTGAATTATTATCCACTTTTCCTTCTCTATATGTCGCCTGTAATTGGCAGTTAGAAGATAATAGCTGTCACCTTTCTGGAGATGATTATTCAAAGATCCGGCTGGTTATTTTCATATAGATTCTGCCTGGTGCAGCAGTCTCCTGATCACTGACAGTCAGTGCAGCGTTCTTCTGTTGCAAAGCTGCAGCATCATTACCCAGCAGCACGTTTTCTTTATCCCGCTCTTCATGTCCACACTCCTTGAATGACATGTGGTCTCCTGAGACGTGTGTGAGGCAGCCTTTGAAAAGCAGATTTTGTTCCACGTTTCAGTTGCGGAGTGTGCCGCCAGGACTCAGAGAGGTATTATCTTAAGAAAATGGCTCATTGTCTCTACTACCTCTCAGATTTCCTCCCTCCTGTGCTGTTCGTGGAGCAGATCTCACAGAGTCGCTTCCTCTCGGTACAATCCACCACAGGCAGCGCAGGAAATCATGTTTGAAGAGGAATATTACCACTCCAAGACAAACACTGATGTGAATTCATTAACTCGTTTCTTTTAAAAAACGAGTGATCTGGAGGCTGGTTTCTCTCTCGGCTGCAGTCGTGTTTTTGGAGACATTAGTGGAAAGTAATTCAGTGCATGTAATCAAGAACTAGTCTTACAGAACTGCAGTAAAAGTATACAAATGTTCCTTGCAGGATTTTACTGTGGCAGCTGGAGGACGATGATGCTTATTTTCATTTTGGAGTAATCAGCTGATTGTTTTGTCCATTAATCGATTGATTATGTAGTTTGTAATATTTGCTATTGTTTCCACCACAGGCTTTATGTAAATTAATACTTCAAGGGCTTGAAATTAAGGGTGAACAACAGCGCAGTTCAATCTTTAGATGTGTTTTCTTAAACGTACTACAAGGATCTTTACAACATTTTGTAATTAATGCTTTTGTTCTTCCACTGAAGTACCATTTTTCATGCTGCGCTTCTAATTATGATGTTTTATTAGAAGCAGACTCTTTGTGACACACGATCATACAACACAGTGAAATTCTAAGCGCTGTCTCGTAGGCAGCTGGAGGTGTTTCAGTTTCTTGAAGATGTTTCACCTCTCATCCGAGAGGGAGTGACCTCACAGAGTCGTTAGAGACGTGTGTGAGCTCTGAGTGTCAGAGTCGTTAGAGCCACATGTGGGTCAAGACCCGACTGGCCCTCACGTGGGTTGCTGGGGCTAGGTGAGCCCAGGTGTGAATGGTTGTTAAGCTGTCTGGGGAGGGAGCTCTGCACAGGATTTTAGGCGTGTGATCACCACCTCCTCTGTTCCAGTCTGACGGATGGACTGTCGTCTCCGGACAAGATGTTCACACTGTTGTCGTCTCAGAGACGATTTATCTCCTTCAGATGTCGGTGGACAGCAGAGCGTTGACCTGAGGAGTCGGCCCTCCTGTGTTGTCCACTCGTTTATGGAGAGGTTGTTTTGATTTGTCTGGTTGCCCGCGATACAACGCTGAGGATGACCATGACCCGGATGACTGAGAACCTTCAACAACATGATTTAACCCGTCCTGAGGGAGCAGCAGATCAACTCCAGATCCAAGCCAGGTCTTTGGTTAAAGGCACTGAGCTGAGAATGAAAAGAGAACCTGAGAACCTGGAGGAAGCTCTGCATGCAACACGTAAACTCTGTCGACCCCGCGGACCTTCGACAGAAGTCCAGCCGTCCTGCCCACGGCTGAAGTGAAGGATGTTTGAAGCTCACAATCAGCTGCTCTTTCTTTCTGCGTGCACAAGGGGTTGCTGTTACCACACAGAACAACTCGGACTCTCCAGGCTGAGCAGTCACAAACTCAGAGTCCAGGCAGCTGTAAACATCTGATGGATGTCTGCTCAGAGCAGACAAAGCAACGTGTGAAAAATGAGCATGAAATGACCACAGAATGACAGTTTCTCCTTCATCTCCCGTGTTTTTCTTCACCTCCCTCCTCCGGCTGCTGTCTCCGCTCTTCATGAGGCCCATTAATTTGAATACCAATAATCCTCCTGTTGCCACGTCTTCAGCAGCATCTCCAGACACCAGGAGGTGTTAACTCTTTATCTGCAGAGCTCCTCCTGTTGCCTCGGTCCGTTCGGAGCTGCTGCTTGTCTTCACACCTAAACCGTTTCTATAATCATCACTTTAACAAGCTGCTGATGAGGACGAGGAACCCTGATTACCGCACTTCCTGTTATTTCATTTTTTCTAATGAATGGTTGAAATTATTCATGAATGAACGGTGGATTAGGATCGTCCACCTCTTTATTCTGAAGCAACACCATCATCTTCATCAAATGTCAGACTACTGTGTGTGTAAATACCTGCAATATCTATTTATTTGTCTATTTTGTGAAGATATAAGTGTTGACAATCCTTTCCTGTTTTACTCTAAGGAACAATTTATTATTCTTTTTTTATTCTGATTACATTTGTCATGTTTAGCATTTAGCAATTTACATCACTGCATTCATAAACCCATATTTAATCCGATAAATTTAAAAAATCATCCCCGTCATTATCATTTGAACAAGGACACAGACTGGGGCTAAAAATCCCGATCACCAGACTTCCTTTAATTTCCTGTCAGTTTTAAATGAACACATCATAAATAAATTATGCCACCTCCGTATTTTGAGGGAATATTATTTTAGTGGCGCTGTCATCATCGTCCTCTTCAGCAGGAAGTGATGACTCTGACATGTTGCACGCCTTTGATCCAAAGAACATAAACTGGCATTGTTTTTTAAATTAAATTAGGAAGTAAGATTTCTTAACTTACATCCCTGCAGATCCGTACACGCAAGAAATGTTGGCAGCCCACGCCAGAGGAACTGTATTCTGTTCATACATCCATGACTGTAGCCATTGTTAGCTTGTTAGCTCAGTTAGCTGTGCAGTTAGCCAGACAACTGGAGGGAGCAGGAGCTTTGAGAGGGTTTTCTTGTTAGCATGCTAACTTCAGCAGATATCTCTCCAGCACAGAACATCAACTTCAAAACTGTTATTTCACCAAATTCTGCTGATAATCTCAGTTACTTTTTGATTGTTTTAAAGTCAAATTCTCACATATTGCTCCTTTAATCTGTGACACAACATCGCTGGTGCCCCCATGTTGGGGAAAAAAACCCGCCAAGTGCCCTCTTGGATTCCTCTAAGGTAGATAAAACATGATAAAGTCCACCAATACACAACATCTAATAGAAAATGAATTAAAACAAGACATTACACTCAATTAACAGCTGAATATATAACAGACTTCCTGTCAGTTTGATGACAACCTGAAATAGTTAATGAATGACTGGAGGATTTGGATCATGCTGCCCCCTAATTCTGAACAGTCAGTGTTACTTTAGTCGCTGTTGTCGCCTCTGATTAAACGCACATCATTTGACATCACAAGAAAAATTAATCAAACAAATAAATGCCATGTTGCCCCCCTGCTGGGCCGCGTAAATACAGCTGAGCTCCCATCACAGCAGTCATTGTCCTAGTTCACACAGATTTTAATGGAACACGGAAGAAAACAAGATATTAGATATTAGAGCAGCTCAGCAGCTGGATGTCGTCACAATCATCAGTTTTACAAGCTAGAGACAGGAAACGTCTAATTTGGATCAGGCTACCGCTCTTATTTTGAAGGAAGGAAACTTTATTTGAGCTACTATGTCTTCATCTTCATCTTCAGTTTGTGTTTATAATCCTCTGAAAGCAGCAGAAAAACTACATTACATATTCATTTATTCTAAAGTACTCTTTAGGGTGGACAACGCCTGGTGAAGTGACCAGAACTTTCTGCGCTCTGGTGCCTTTTTTCATTATTATTTTCACCCCGGCACTGCACAACATCTAACAGGAACATTCAATTAACAGCTGAACATAAAACATAATTATCATTATTAAAAAAGCTACACATGTGGAAACCCCTGATTAACAGACTTCCTGTTCATTTTTTAATTATTGATGAATGAATGCTGGATTTGGATCATGCTGCCGCTATTATTTTGAAGGACGGAAGCATCATTTCAGTGTTTTTATCACATGTTTAAAATCTGTTATTCCTCTGATTGCAATAAAAAATCAAATATTAAAAATATATTTTGTCTGCTGTGAATGCAGAGGATTTTATTTATTTGACTTTCTTTATTTTGTCGTTGTTAATAATTCATGTTGCCCCCCTGCTGAGAGGTCCTTTACATTACAAGACACACACACACACACACACACACACACACACACACACATATGTTATTTAATCTATAACACAACAATGAAAACAAGACATCACACTCCAACAGATAATCCACTGACAGCTGATTATACACGCCTGATAAATATAGTGTTATATTAGAAGCTTATGTGTGTGCTTAAAGACGCCTCCGCCTCAGAGAGAGGGAGGGAGAGAGAGAGAGAGAGACACAGAGGATGGATGGAGAGAGAGAGAGAGAGAGAGAGAGAGGGGGGCTGCATGGAGAGGAGGCTGTGCATCAGTCTACTGGCGCTCAAACGGGTTATTGCGCACACAGCAGGCTGAAGTGTGCAGCTCGTCCTCTCTCTGCCGGACAACTTGCGTCCTTTTCTGTGTTTTTCTTTCTCTCTCCTCTTGATTTGAGAAGACGTGAGTGATGCTGAGCGACTGTGAGGCTGCGGTGTTTCTCCCGTGAGAGCAGTTTAATGTGCTCTTTATCCGCTTGTTTCAGAGGATTACTCCTTCCCTCAGCGACGATGGGTAAGTCTTGATGAGCTCCACATTTTTCAGTAACACAGTTTTCTCCCTCATATTTCTCAGCTGTGGCAGATTTACGAGTTCTCAACTGAATTTGTTACATCTGAAGAAAAAAAAAAATCACGTCTGCTGTTAATGAAGCATGAATGAAATCGTTTCGTGTGTCTTTTTATCTCTGCATGTTTTCAGTAAGTGAATATTTGCTTTTACATCTTAAAAGTAGAAAAAACATCAGACTGTGATTAATTGTTCATAAGGCAGGTCTGCTGCCTCAGACCTCCAGCTGCTCCTCACTACATGATCTGCTGTCTGAAGAATTCATTTCTCCTCTGTTCGGATGCAGCTTGCTCAAACAAACTCCCCCCCTTTGACTGCCTGTGTCTCCCTATCTGCCCCCAACAGGTTCTGGGATGTTGGACTGGAGGATATCGTGTCTTCTTCTGCAGGCAGCTGCTCTGCTGCTGCTCAGCGAGGGGGAGAGGATGTGCCCCTCCAGTTGTCGCTGCGAAGGAAAGATTGTTTACTGCGAATCGGGCATCTTCCAAGACATCCCGGCGAACATCACCACGGGATGCCAGGGTCTGTCTCTGCGCTATAACAACCTGCTGGTTCTGCTGCCGTACCAGTTCGCTCATCTCAACCAGCTCATCTGGCTCTACTTGGACCACAACTCCATCAACGATATAGACGCGTTAGCCTTCCACGGTGTGCGCAGGCTCAAGGAACTGATCCTCAGCTCCAATAAAATCTCCCATCTGCACAATAAAACATTCAGAGCCATTCCGAACCTGAGGAACCTGGACCTATCCTATAATAAGCTGCAGTCTCTGCAGCCAGGACATTTTTATGGGCTGCGCAAGCTTCAGAACCTCCACCTTCGATCTAACGGACTGAGACAGATCCTCATTCGTACCTTCCTGGAGTGCCGCAGCCTGGAGTTTCTGGACTTGGGTTATAATCGCTTGCGGAGCCTCACCCGCACCACCTTCTTAGGACTGTACAAGTTGAAGGAACTTCACTTGGAGCACAACCAATTTTCCAGGATTAACTTCTTCATTTTCCCGCGCCTCACCAACCTGCAGGCGCTTTATTTGCAGTGGAACCGCATTCGATCCATCAATCAGGGCGTGCCTTGGACCTGGCAGAAACTACAGAAACTGGACCTGTCAGGGAATGAGATCCAGATCCTGGACCCGGCAGTTTTCCAGTGCATGCCAAACTTACAGACTCTCAACCTCGAATCCAACAAGCTGAGCAGCGTGCCTGTGGAAGCTGTGGCGGCGTGGACGTCGCTCACCGCCATCAGCCTGGCGGGTAACGCCTGGGACTGCAGCCCCAGCATCTGCCCGCTCATGGGATGGCTCAGGAACTTTAAGGACCCCAAAGACATCAGTATGATCTGCAGCAGCCCCAAGTCTGTGCAGGGCGAGAGAGTGGTGGACGTGGTGAGGAATCACTCGACCTGTGGCGACTTGTCAGATGTGTTATCAACGACTGCTCTCTTCTTCATTCTCACATCAACACAGGTTGTGAACATCACAGATTTCCTCTCGCCATCCGCTGTCACACACCTGGCTCAGACCGAGTCACCTGTGCAGGGATTAACCCCTCTGTCTGTCCGCCCGACGGCAGCGGACAGGAAGACGACGACCGTGAGCTCCACATCAGCCGTCTCCCTTAAACCCCCGACATCATTCACCCCAGAGCTACAGTTCGAACATATGGCTTTCCATAAAATCATTGCAGGCAGCGTAGCCCTGTTCCTGTCAGTGTCATTGATCCTTCTGGTTATTTATGTGTCGTGGAGGCGCTACCCCAACACCATGAGGCAGCTGCAGCAGCACTCAGTCAACCATAAACGCAGGAAAAAGGCCCGCAAGCAGGAGCAGGACCTGAACTCTCAGCTGCAAGAGTACTATCTGAGCTACCACTCGAACTCTGAGACGATGGACACTCTGGTGAACGAGCGGCCGTGCACGTGCACCATATCAGGGTCCATAGAGTGCGAGGTCTGAGGTCCACCTTAAGAGACTAGTACTGCAATTTGTGAAGCAGAGGTAAATGGTTTTTCCAGCAGATTAAGTGGCTTTATCTCTAATGTGAGGTGACGGATTCTGCAGCTCTGGGGGAAACACTTTGGGACATCGTATAATATAATTATGTGCACAGAAAACAAGACTGGATTGTGGAGGTAAATTTGGAGCTAATTATCACCCTGACTGACACGGGAACAGTGGCGGGGTCAGCCAGGTTAGCTGTGTATAATCAAACGACTGGATCTCTGCTACAGTAGACGTCGGCTCTGTACGGAGGCTGACCTTAGTCTAACTATATCGCCATAGAACAAACCAACCAACAAGGCCACTTTTTACATGCTTGTTCTGTTTTTTTATCATGTAGCTTGTGGACAAATATAGGATGTGTGTGCGTCTTTGAGTGTATGTGTGTGTCTGAGTGTGTCGTGGGGATAATCTCCTGAATCTTCCTGGTTTACCGACTGCTGGTTGGAAGAGATGCAGCTCTTTTTCTTCCTCACAGATACAGATTGGTCCCATCAAACCGTTTCTGCATTCGGCACATGGTGCAGCAATTAGAAGAAGCACTTCTGCAAAAAAAAAACCCCAAAATAAAACCGTGAACAATGGGAGAGAGGGCCTCTCGTCCTGAGATCTGTTGCATGAATTCATCCTCCCTCCTGCAGATGCTTCTCTCTCTTATCAAACGATCAGCTCTAATTGATGTATTTCAGTTTGTTGTGGAACAAACAAACAAACTGTTCTTATGGGCACAGTTCAGTTCGAAACTTTCAGTCATCATCTCCTCCCCAACGCTGATGGAAAGCAAAGTTTCAGGAGCTTCAACATCGCAGCATTCTCCCTAACAACTGAAGTAGGTGGAGACTCGATTTAAAATATTGTAAACGACAGTAACTCGTAGAATGGCTCCTGTCAGAGCGCGGACACCCAACCTGGACACATCAGAAGCAGATGGTCCCGGTTGCTCAGATGGTGGTTGTGTCCTCGCAGCAGTGGCCCGGGGTTTTAAAACCGACCTGTGGCCTTTTTGCTCCACATCATCTCCTCTTCCTCATCCCATTTCCTGTCTACCTGTGGCTGTACTATCACAATAAAGCCACCAAAACCCTCCAAATATATGTATATATAAAAAAAAAACTAAAAGCAAAAACAATGTCGCGGGTCGGTTCAGAATCGCTCCCGTCAGTCTGAGCTTTTAAGAGACAATATAGCTTTAACGATCGCCTACACTGTACACATCTGTAATCAGGGTAAACATCTGTACCACTGTAACTATGGTAACGACTGTATGACAGGCTGCAGCTTACATTAACTTTGTCGACTCGGGTTGTGACGTAAAAAAAAAAAAAGAGAGAGAACGCCTCAGGCCCAATCTGGAAGCCGTGGGAGTAGATGATGACTGAATTTTAAACTTTCGGTGAACTGTTCCTTTAAAACACACAAGTCTAATCTCAGGACTGATATTTTCCAAGCTGTAAAAAAACAAAACCCAAAAAAAAAATCTGTCAGGTCTAACGAAGGCCTCGCTGTGTCAACAATAACGCTGTCGGTTTTCATAAAGACTTTTGTATCGATTATTACTATCATTATGATTATGCATTGTTTGTGTAAAGACATGACAGTATGGGTACTAGGCATTCTATGTGATTATGACTGTGTAATTAAAAGAAACACTGAGAACTGATGAGAAGGTTCGTGCGTGTGTGTGTGTGATGAGAATATCGATGACTGGAGCTTCACATGGAGAGAAATCCTCTCTGTAATTCCAGGCATTGTGCTCCTGATGTTATACATTTCATTGGATTTGCTGCTGCGTGCGAGAGGGAGCTGACATATTTTCCATCATGTCGTCTCATTTTCTGGCTCTTGTCTCTTCTATCCCCTCGTGGCACGACGGTATTGACAGCGGTATTGATTTGTATCTGGGTTACACACGTCCGACTCGGTGTTGGAGGCTCGCGTCGGTCCCTGAGACCCAACAGAGCCGCCGTGGAGACGCCGAGTTTCATTCTCCACTTTCTCCTGCGGGTTTTTGCTTTTAGTGCATGTGGAGCGCGAGCGGGCGACGCCATTACTGTGCTCATCCACGATGATGAAGAACAATATGAAAGTCCCTGAAACTCAGACGCAGTCGTTATCTGCTCATCCACACGCTGATGGGAAGTCGGAGAAGTTTCATAGTACACAAGATATTCTAGAGACGCTGGATGACATTAAAAGAATTTGCAGCAGATTATATATTTATTTTTTGGTGCTTATGATGAACTAAATACTGTAATTGGTGCCTCCACACTGCATCACATTAATGTTGGTGTTCAGAGGGAATATGCTCTTGAGTGAGACGTGAAGATCTGAACCACTCTCATATCCGTACGATAAACATGCAGCGGGAACAGGAAGCTCGCGTTGCTCAAAGCTGACAGAATCTACCAGCTCTTAAATTCACCAGCTAACACTTAATATTTAATGCTCAATAACATACACAAAGTAAAGGAAGATGTTCAAACAGAAATGAAGATTCTCACTCGCTCCCGTGTCGATGGACATTTTGTTGGCTATAAGTGGCCACGTTCTGGTAATCCGAGTCTCCCAGATCCCAAATTGTTTAGAACATATTTTTATTAACGACTTGAAGGTGAACGAGCTCGTGGAGCGTCACCAGTACAACAATCTGGCACTAACAGGTTTAACACCTGACAGTCAGACTGGGAGGCAACAAAACTGAATGAACGAAAGGAAAATGTGATCTCAACAAACGTGAAGTTGCAACAGAAACGCATATTCGTTTATTTTGATGGCAACCAAACAACCAAAAAGAAAATAGCTGGACACAGTCGGTCCAGCTTCTACTTCTTCAGTTGTGTAGCAGAATGCTGCAGCGCTGTTGTGCTGCGAAGCTCCAGAAATGTTTCGTGAACCACAAGAATTTCATTATTCAGTGAGCAGAGAATCACTGAATTGTCATTTTTTCGGGGGCTGAACTGTCCCTTTAAGAGTCTCCCTTTTATAGAAACATGAATTCTCCGACTCTACTCTCCTCGTGTGCGGTGAAAGGAGAAGGGAGAATAGAAGCAGGCTGCTGAGGGACAGAAGGTGTTTCGGGTCAAAGCAGTTACGCTATTAAGAAGATATCAGCCCACCTCGCTCTGTCTTCTTCCTGTCCTCTCCTCTCCGTTCCTTTTCTCCCTGCCTCATTTTTTCCGCCTTGCTCACTGAGGAGAGAAAATTAACCTACGCCAGGGGACATATGTGCATGAGTTAAGCCAGCGAGGATTAGGCAGTGCTGGTGCTACAGCTTTAAAAAAAGAAAAGGTGTTTTTTCTATCTTCCTCGTCTGAAAACAATAATCTATGCCTTACTACAGTCTTTCCCCACAGCTGCTGTTCTCAGACCTGCGCTGAGGTGAATTTAACTTGTCGTCAGCCATTAGCATGTTCACACATCTCGTGTGCTGTTCCTGTAAAGTTTCTCACTGGTCAAAGGTTGTTCAGATAAGAATTTATGATCTCCCATAATTCACTTTCTAAACATGAGTCAGGCTTTCTTTAGCCTGCAGGCAGACGTGGAGGCTCGCTGCCAACTGAATTCATATCCATATATTTCAGCTTTTATGATGAATTTCTTCTAGTGGCCAATGGGAAAATCTGCGAGGCCGGACGAAAAAATGTAATATGTACAGAACAAATGATTTGTTGATCTAATTTTGGCAGATATTGTAATTAGTGTTTGATTTGTCATATCGTGACTGATGAAAAGCAGTTGCCCGTGTTTCGTAATCTTTCCGTGGTGTGCAGCTGAGAAAAGACAGAATGCTGATTAGGGAACTCTGGTCTGCGGATCATTATTGGGGATGTTTGTTCGGATGAAAAATGTTGTGGGGAGCTCAGCATCGACTTAGTGCAACAATGCACAAACAGAACCACACTCGACCTGCAGAATCTGAAACAGCAGCGCAGCCTAATGCGCCGAGACACTGAAAGAAAATGTCTTTTTGAGTTTACCACGCTACCTCCGAGCAGCGAGGCCAAAAACAGAACCAGCAGCATCGTGCCTGGAAACATCCAGAAATACAGCGTGTTTTCCCCGTGCTTCCTGTAAATACTCACTTTGAGGGGTAACTTGTTCAGCTCTCACTGACGGGCATGAAATTTTGATTCCCATCCCTCACTGGGGGAAACTATTTGAAGGTAACATGTGTGCTCCTCTCTGCCAAAGGTTATGCCTGAGATTTAAAAAGCCAGAAGACATTTCAACACTGTTGCTCGTGGTTTTATTGTCAGTAGACCTCAAATATATATATATATATATATATATATATAATTTCTATCTTGAGGCTTGATTTCCATTCAGGAGGTGAGTAATTCAGAGTTTTGCTGAGACTAAAATGTGCAGAATTTAAAGGAACGGTTCACCCAAAAATGAAAATTCATTCATTATCTCATTTCCTGACTTGATTAGTCTTCATTAAAAAGTCTGTATTGTATTCGGTTGTTGTTTCATCGGACAATCTTGTGATAATAACCATCGATAAAAATCTATTGAGGAGGATTAAGGACAAGATAGCTTGAAACAAGTGAAATGCTCTGACATGAAAACCGCCCGGCAACAAGAAATATCTTGTCAGACAGAAAACAAGCACACACTTTATTGGCTTGACTTAAGCAGCGCAGACACGAGAGTCGTATCAATTGTTTCATCTAACTCGGAGCAAGAAAGATAATTAGCATACTTCCCACATATTGGGAACAGTTCCTGTCTGTCATGTTCCATAAATGCTCATCGCTCCTCTCTGTGAGCGTATTTCATTAAAACACTCGCTGTAATGTTTGTACTTTACAGCCTACCAACCACTCGAAGGGATCTCTTCAAGGATCATTGAGCAAGAGAGCTCTTAAATAGGACAAAATGAGCTCACTAGACAGAACAGGGTCTTTCTTTCTTTCTTTCTTTCTTTCTTTCTTTCTGCAGCGACAACTCGCAGAATCACATCCACCCTCTTATGAATTTAAGGATGTGCATGTAGTCCTAGTAGCTTTGAGCTAGCTAGTCAAAATAATGAGTTCCAGGCTGTTAAATTCAAAATTAGCGTCAGCCGAAAATAGAGTCAGTCAAGTATGAAAGCATTCAAAGACAGTGGTCACACTTTGGTCCGGGGAAAAGTTGTACTGTCTCCTCTGCTCCCCAAACAGGATTTCTTTGTTGCTCCACCTTTTGTGCACTGCATGTCACCTGAAAAATTCATTTGAATACTAATGCTTTGCAGCTTTTGTCACTTGTCCCTGTGGACCTTCAAAGGAGGAAAAATTGCTCTGTGCTGCTTTGTTCACGTCGATGGTGAGAAAGACCTTACAGTGTGCAGTGAGAGCAAACTGTCTTTTGAATAACATCATTGCTCCAACAAGGAGACATTACTTAGAGTGCCGCCACACAGAGTTCTGAAATAGCTTCCAAGAAAATGATTTTGTACTATAACATATTCCTACATTCACATTCATCTTTCCAATTCATTACCCGCTTGAAACTTCAACATATACAGTCGCTTAACGAGAAGAAAGAATGAGTGCTCTGCAGTCATGTTAAAAAGCAGTCGTAGGCAGACAAACGCCTTCTCTTTTTTTTATAATCCTGTGATGTTTTTCACGATAAAAACACTTTATAGTAAAATCCTATATTAGATATGATACTACCCAAAAATGGAAAGATTTATTCTAACAATCCACTGTAATATGGTGCATTTTATGGGTTACTTCTTCACCCGTAACAACAGATCCCAGAGCCAGCTTTGATTTAATCACCATCAGGAAATCACTTTTAGCATAAACCCAGTTAACAGCTTGACCTTTTTAGCTGCATTTTTACTTCCTCTGACAGAATGTCTGCTACACTCACAGCCTAATGTAATATTTATATTTGTAGCCACAAATTTAGAACTTAGATTAAGTCTGTATCTTGTATCTAAAACATGCTGTACATGACAGACTGAATGATGTAAGAGTAATATAATGCTTTCTTTAGAGATGTTGCCTCATTGTTTCATTGTGTCTATGATTTATTTCCCCCGATTCTTCAGCGGACTCTGCTGCCCACGCCGGGGAAATCAACCAAAAGGCAAACAACAATTAAATGTATAAGATTTATAAGCAGCGCACCTTTGTCATATTGCTGTTTTCCGAGTAATAAAACATCACTAAAGAGAGTGTGCTCGTGTCCGTGGAGGATCCACTTTACAGGTGAAAACAGGAAAGTCAGTACAGCTCTGTGGAAGGAAATAAAGAATGAATGTCCTCACTTTGGTCGCCTCACACACACACACACACACACACACACACACACACACACACACACACACACACACACACACACACACACACACACATTTCAAAGACAGTGCAGTGGTTTGACAGCTGCCTGTGTGACTGACATGATGCTGACTTGACAAAACTGGAACAAAAGGAAATAATAATAATGAATAAAATATGTGACATAGGAAGACACCCTGTCAGATTCTTCCCACTGTCACTTCTCTGATTTTAAATCAAGAGGAGCTGAAATCAAATGTAATCTGATTGATCACAGGGAGCCAGAAACACCTGACTCTGGAACAACACATACCTTTAAACCCAAAGGGGATAAGGGGGGGATCTGTCTCCCTTAATTACGACTTGGACCCCTAAAACCAGTTAAAACAACAGCTTGGAGGAGCGGAAACGTGTATTTATATTTCATCCATCTATTCTTAAAAAAACAACAACTATATCTCTCATATTTATGCTGGAGAAAATAGAGCAACATGATTTCAGACACCCCTAAACCGGACCGTACCATCTTTCAACCTTAACGTTAGGTGAAGTGAGTATTGCCTGTTAGCTTGCTGTGCTATACGTCCTCACATCTACTCTAAAATGGAATTATGTAAGTAGTTATTAAGTTAATTTAATACACTTTAAAGTTACCTTCTCACCTTGAGAGGTTTTTTTTTTAGAAATTTGATTGAGTCAAGTGTCTGTGAAAAGATAAAGTTTGCCGTAACGTTTTTTGGGGCTCATAGCGCGCCCTTTCACTGCTAGCTAGCTAGCATGCCTGTGCGTTAGCATGCCGTTATAAATATAACATGTCATATTATCTAATATTTGAGGTAACAGTGATGCTTAGTTATGCGCAGTGACACGATTGAGGATTAGTTGTTGAAGGAATACGTTTTGATGTCTCTGTAGAGCTGATTATTTTATTTTGAAAGTCTTTTCTGTGGCTGGTGTGGTTTACCGTATTTCCTCGAATAGTGGCCTTTATTTACCTCATCTGCGCAAGTAGGCTTTCACATCTACCTGCGCTTTGGAATGTTGACAGTGTGTTTGGTTCTGGTAAAGCATGTGTGGGCCTGTGATGGAGCTTTATTGGTGACCCTTAACTACTGATAAGTTGTTGAACTGGTGTAATAGATTTGATTTATGATCATTTCAGGCATGCTGTGCAGATTGTATGGCCTCAGATCAAGTGTTTGCTTTTTGTTTGTAAGCATGTCAGTCAGTCATATTTGCTGGTTGTATGTATGAAGACGTCTCTGTACGGAGAAAACTGTCGAACAATTGGTGCGTTCCATTTTTTTAATTGTCAGAAACTCGGGCAAGATCCACCGAGCCCGAGTTCGCTGACATAAACACAGGTGACATCACAGCAGTATGGCGGTGCACCTGGTGTTTGTGAAACGTGCAGTAAATACAATTTGTAGTTTTTCACTTTCATTCAGTTAATCTGCTCAATAGTAGACTTTGAGAATATGTGTTAGGGCCTGACTCTTCCTGTCTTCTTGTGTTAAGTGCCCTTTACTGTTATATCTGCTGCTGTCAGTGTTGTCAGTTCAAAGACTTTCCATTCAAACACCCGTTTGCAGCGCACATCCATGTTTTTGACTCCCATGTTGGGGGGATATCAATGTATTACTTTACAAAGTAGTAGTTTTATAAACCAAACTCTAGGGATTTTATTAACATCGTTCCACTCGCTATATTAAAGGTCCCATATTATGAAAAACTGACTTTTTCTGGGATTTGGGGTGTTATTGTGGGTCTATGGTGCTGCCACACGCCGAGAAACTTTGAAAAAAGTCTATCCATGCTTTTTTGAGTGAGATACAGGTTTCTAAAGGGGTCTTGCCTGCAGTTTCCAGATACACGAGTCAAATTTGCTGCGGCTGTCGACGTCGACGGCCGCACATTTGCATATGGCTACCCCACTGCCCCTCCCTTCACCGCACGGTGTCTCCACCCACCAGGTAAAGCTACCGTCTCGGAGATCCGCCATTACGCTACTGAAATCACCATGGCCAAACTCAAGGAAAAGTGCTCTGTTGTTGGCTGCAAGGACCAGCACAACACACTCCATCGTCTCACACTGTGAGACTCCCAGCTGCAGAGGACAAAAGAGCGGCATGGATTGAATTTATTTTTATGATTTATTTTTGAAGTTGGCAAAAAACTGTTGGTGTGTGCGCGCCACTTTGACACTGACTGTTTCACCAACTTGGGCCAGTACAAGGCAGGAGTCGTCGGCAGACTTTTACTCAAAGGAATACATGCAGACCAAGGACATGTAAGTACACAAATAATGTGCTGTGTGTTTCTGTAGATTAGGCTGAACTCATGCCTGATGTACTGTGTGTTTTGCCATTGAGATGAAGCTAAGGTTAGCGGCTAACCGCTAACGTTAGCTTCCCTGACCACACAAGTTAACGTTAGTGCTAAAGCAGAATCATTGTGTGTAGTACGTTTCTGATCCTGCACATTATGTAATGCGTGTCCCAGGGAAATGTCTGCATGTACAAGTATTTAGCTGTGTTTATTTAGCAATTTTACACGAACTAACCAAGCAGTGTCACATAGTACCAGCTAACGCTAACCGTGAGCTTTCAAGCTAATGCTAACCGCGAGCCCCTAGTTCGCGATCAACACGGTCTCCACATGCAAACCCAGAGGCGCGGTCAGTCAAGCAGTACATACACACACCCTCCGCCGGGTCTAAGCTTTCAGGATTTTGTGAAATAATGCATTTGAAAATGTTTTCTAAGCTGGAATATGTTGGCATAGGCCGGGGCAATACGAGGGTACTGTTGACTGCTACATAGAGTTTAGATTCTCTGCCCGAGCCGGGTCGGGCTGGGCCCTTGACCAAGCATTTGTGCTTTTTTGTTTTAAATAACTCAGCATAATGAGTATATTTCCAGCTAGGAAACACGCATCTCTCTCCTCCCTCCATTTTTGTGTTGCTGCGTGGTGTTACACGTGAGTTATCCTTATGGCTAAAACGTGACTTGAGACGTACGTGACATCACTCCCAGAGACAAGAAGAAAGCAAAAATATATATTTTTACGAATGAAAATGACAATAATTGTAACGCACAGTGACTTGAATAAATAACTTCAATGTGATTACCGGTTTGGAAATATTAACGCTAGATTACTCGTTACTGAAATAAAGTGGTCGGATTAGAGTAATGTAAGGCGTTGCAGTCTTTAGTGCTTGAATTATACTGTAACAGTGCTGTCGTGTGTTACTCCTATCCATATCTGGGAATGCTGTGCAGGTAAATTAAACTGTGATTACTTGTTGAGAACATTTGCCCATTTCTTGCAATTGTTTTCATGTTTGTCTCTTTACTGTTCAAGACTCTGACTGGCTGCACTGCATTACAGTGAGAAGGCTGATAGAGGACAAGCCACCACATCATCAGGGGATCCTCTTTTCAAACTGAGCTTTCCAAAGTCCTGGAAGGGAGAGTGCAGAGCCAAACCCGTGAAGACAGACACGACATTCTGTAAGTTTTACAATCTTTTATTTGAACCTCTCAAATTAATAAACATGGACACACAGACATCACACAAAAGGTTGAAAACAAACACTTAAAATCTGAATTCTTTTAAGATGGTTTTCAAAATAAATAATGAGAATGTATAAATGAGAAGTAATTAGGAGAAATAAGAGACACTTTACAACACTGCAGCACAAGGCTTATTGGTTCTACTGCAGTTTTCCTGTAAACATGCATTTGTTTATTGCACTGCAGACTGCGGTGATGCACTGTTGGACCTGATCTTCCAGAAGGTTTTCCAGGACCCTGCCCCATATGTGAAAGAGGTGCTGAAACTCATAATCCCTGAAGACCTCTCAGACCACACAGACGGGCAGCACAACTCTCACTCTCCTCCCCAGAGAGCACCAGCACCACCTTACAAAGCTTCTGTAGTCTATATTGGCTGAACACAATTCAATATAAAGTCAGCACTGAATGTTTACACCCATGGCAACGAGATACTTTCTTTGTTATCATTTTCATATTGATATTGAAGTTAATATATACAGTCAAACTGTTTCACTTCAGATATGTATTTTCTTCTTATTTCATTCATGTCAACACATGTTTACAAATGTTTCTTACAATTAAAACATCTTTCCTAACTGTTCTGTGTTTTCATTGTTTGATATGTAATTTTCATGGTAATAAGTAAAAGATAATAAACTATAAACAATGTAAGATAGAAGAAGCAGTTATATACTTTTAATCATAACACTTTTACGATAAATGAATAGTATTTATGTGACTAAAAGCTTACTGCACTATTCCCCTCAGATGTAAAGATTCATAGTCTGCCCGATAAATGTTCAGTGCATTCTGCAGTGCAGATACATTCAGGCAGACAGGTTACAGGCCAGGAGGGTCCACCATGCATGATGGTGGCTCAGGAAACTGCTGTAGTCTTCGTGTAACCTAGAAATAATGAAAGGTAAGTGAGTGACAATAGATTAGAGAAAAGAGAGCAAAATGACCACCTTGTTTGCCCAGTGTTCACACTTCATTGTGGTATTTCCATACAGCAGATATTCTCAGGTTCTGTAGGCATTTGTTTACAATAGTCACAGGAACACCTGTTTTTATGCCGATTTTTTATTATTCATTGGAAACATGATCACTAATCATGTCACATTGTTTCTTTGATAATATATATAAAGTTTAGAAACCGTTTTAAATGGTTAAAAAACAATTCTGCTGGTAGAAAGGTGATTGGAAGCAACTGTGACTTACTGAAAACTACAGTTGAAAATTGCTGGCAGTAGCTAATTACAGGTCGTCACTGCAAAAAAGAGCAGGTTCTCAATCAACTTACCTGGCTACATAAAGGTAAATAATAATATGATAACATAATAATAACATAAAAGTAATGTCGAGGTAACAAACTTAACTACCAACCACTGAGAAACACCAATGTTCATTCTTGGCTGCTTACTTTCTTTTGGAGCCTCTTGTTCTGGGTCGGACCGCAGTCTGTTGTCCGGCAGCCATTATTCCCAGAAACTCCGCCGTTGCCATGGTCACATGATGCCATCTTCACGTCTTCCGCAGGCAGGAGGAGGTGGGCGGTACCGTGGGCGGCGCGCAGTAGCTCATTAGCATTTAAAGGGAAAGGCACTGAAACAGGCCACCTGGAGCAGGGCTGTGAAACTGGTGTTTCAAGAACCCTGCTGTGCTCAATGCTTCAGCTTTTTTCGACCAAAGCATGTTACTAACATTCCATTTAGACATCAAGGAACCATGTCAAGAAGCAGAAATGACCATAATATGGGACCTTTAAGTACAGTATTGTTATCTGTGTAAACTGTCATGTTGAAGAACATCCGCACTTTTGCGCATGCATTATCTGCAGAGTGCCTTTGAAACATCCCCATCTCGACTTCAAATCCAGTCCTTGATCAAACTTTAAATACTTTTTACCCATATATCACTGACTTCGTGCCTAGCATTACATTAATAGTAGCTGAAAAACTCCATAAATCCCTGTATTTGATTTATAATATCAACCATGTTTTTATGCGTTATGGTTGAAGAGAAGGGGTAGAGAGAACAAGGTTGTAGACGGATCCAACAACGGGACAAACTAGGTGTTTGTTGGCTCTATTAATACGAGAGACAGAAGATATAGGACCAAGCAATGAGAGACGGGCCCAAAAAAATGTCACCAGCAACTAAGCGACTTATAATGAGCTTGGCAACCCAATGAATTGGCGCCTGTGTCGGTTCCCTTTAACCTCCCTGATTGTCTTTGTCGAATTCACTCTCCGCCTCTAAATGTATTTATTCCGACGTACTGCATGTAACAGCAGAGCCACAAACACTGCCATTATAAACGGCTCTAATGTATTGCTCTTATTAAGTTTTTTCTGCACTGAGACCTCCTTTTGACAGAAGTTCCCTCAGGCTCAGCGCTGTGGGCTTCTCTGTTACTGCATGAATGATGGTGGCATTAGTGCTGCAGAAGCATGCAGAGGCATCCACAGTGCTCTGAAACATCCTGACAAAGATAAAAACCCATCTTTATTACCACAGGGACTACACAGCCAATGCTGTTACACAGTAGAGGAAAAAAAGAGACGGTGGATTTCTGGTGGATCACTGAGGTTTGACTTCCTTTGACAAGTTGAACCTCATGTCAGCTGGGATTATGCCTGCAGGGCTCTGTCTCTGCAGCAGATTCTTCCTCAGCTGTTTTGTTAAGTGGTGTTAAGTAATCTTTAGAATCTATTGACCTCGATTGGCAACCAAACAACTGTGGCAACATCAGCATCAGTCTGGCACAGCTCACACCATGGCATAAATAATAAAACCACATTTTCAGCAGAGCTTGTTTGCTAATTAGAGCAGAGATCCGTCAGCACTAGTAGGTTTACATCACATTTTACAGTAGTGCCATTACAATGCTGTTTGGTCATTTGGCCTTTTTTGGGGCTTGACAAATCAAATATCTGGGTCCTACCTCCATCTTCCACGGCTCCATTTGAAATTGAAATGAAATTGCTCAGTTTTGCCTAGGGGCGGCCGAACGCTCACTTGTTGACAAATCATCTCAGTTGACAAACAGTCTTGTATTGACATGATTGAAGTCCACGGTGTGACTGTCCAAAAGCTCCATGTCATCATTCATCCCATCTACCGTAGCTACAGACCTGCATCCCCACAGCTCATTGAAACTGCCTGCTCTTGTCATTTTAGAGCAACAGGTATGGGAAAAAAGAAAATTCAGTCATTTATCTACTGCCCCTCACGCTGATTTGAAAGTCAGGTGAAGTTTCGTAGTCCACAAAACATTTCTGGAGCTTCACAGCAAAACAGCGTTGGAACTGAAGTCGCTGCGGACTTGTTTTAAAACCGGAAATGGCTTCGTTCAGTTTGTCCAGTGTAATCTAAGAGTCTGAACCCCCATAGAGCCCAAACTGATTTGAAAATAAGTTATTTACACACTTCCTTTAACTGTTATCTTCACTTTAGCCGCTAAGCTAAAAACACACACAAGCTTGGGCACGTATAGAGAATATCGTTTCACCTTGAGATTTGAAAAGACCTTATTAATACCTTTGACACATTATCAAGCTTGTGTGTGCTGGTGGTTTTAGCGTTGTGGCTGCAGGGAAGGTTTCGGCTTCGTAGTATGCTATAAAGCTGTTTTGCTGTGAAGCTGAAGTGCTTTGTGAACTTGAAACTTTAAGAGCAGAACATTTGATTTTAAGGCTCCGTATGAGGATGTGTCTTGTGTTGAGAGTGGCAGTGATGGTTTGATTACTGTGATTATCATCCAGCCTTTTCTCTTTCGAAACAACACGCCAGAGTGAGAAATGCTCCTTGTATGATGTGTCATCTATAGATTACAATTACTTCTCCACATCTCATTGCTATATTTACATCCAGTTCAATAACTCATTAATTGGATGAAGTAATGAGTGCTCTGTATTTCTCCAGTCTAATCTATAACTCATGACATTTATGAATAAGGGTCAGCCTGAAATACCTTTTGGCATTGTGCTTCTCGGGGACAGAAGTGGGCCTCTGCAGATCTTCATCAATGCAGTGATTACTGCAGCTAGAAATAGTGAGCTAATTAATTAGAGGCTAGCTGATGAGACTTTCTTTGTGTACTTCAGATCCCTGATTGCTCTCAAAATATAATAACATTCATCACTGTTGGGTATATATTGAATAATTATATTTTGGGACAATTAGCATGATTTCCATTTTAATATCTTATGCAACATGTAAATTTTTAACAATTTAAATACATTACAGTAATATTCATGCACACTTTCCTTAATGCAGTCGCATCTATAATGTTATGATGATTTGTGTAGTCATGTGAAAGGAGTGTTGTCGTGGTAAATTGCTTTGCCTGGTTAGACTAGAAAGACATTTTAACATTTTAAACAGATTTTATTTATTTATCTGCTTTATTCCATGAATGGTAAAATTCATTCATGCATGGCAGAACAGCAAGAAGGCTGAAATTACTCACCAACAATGGTGGTTTTCATCTGAGATGTGTGCGTTTGACATGTCTGGGACACTAATTGGTCAGAGAGTTGTAGAAAATACCAGAGACGTTTTAACATCCTATCATCTGTACACAACATAGAGAATGTGCGTTTAAATTGCACAACTGGGAAATGAATGAATAGAACATGCACATGTAATAATTCATACATTAGCAGTTGCATTGAAGTGCACATTTACAGCAGCATAAAGTTGTTATTATCAATTTTTTTTATTTATTTAATATCATTAAAAAAATGTTTATTTTAAACAAATGCCATTAAAAGTCCATTTATGTTAAAGTTTGTCTCTCAGAACTTTTCAGCTTCACAGCCTGTTAGTAGTTCTAAGCCTCGAGGCTACTGGCCCCAACTGAAGACCTAAATCTTTTAAAAGGCCTGAAACAGCTGGCCACTGTAGTTAATCTGTTGAACACTGTTTAAATCAGGATAAATAATTAACAATGATAATAATATATCCACCACATATTTGGTGAGTGTTTCAGGCAGCAGGGTTGTGGGATCAACGAGTGCCCACGTTTGTCTTTCAAATGTGGCCCGCCGTAAGGTTCATTTTGGCTCAGCAGATGTTTTGGATGAAAAAAATGTTTTATAAATGTAAGAATGTTGTAATATGAATTCAGTTTGTGTCATTTTTTGTGAGGTAAAAAGGCTCTTTTGATGTTTAGGATCGTTAATTATTCATTATCATAATCTGAGCATGGCAGGCTGAGCAACACTTTGAGCAGGATGTCAGTCAGTGAGGGATTCTAGTTACATTTTTGCATCGTAACAACATGACAATATAGGCGTTTGCTTTTGGAGCGCGGCCCACCATTATGTTCCAGTGCTGAGTACAGTGTTGAAGTACTTGTCACGGCTGAATAGTTTAACATTTCAGCATCTCATCGCCATGTGCACATGACAAAAGGTGCACCGCAGGCCGCGCAATGTCAAGTAAGGCAAACTGACATCATGACGGTACATTTTGGCTGCTTGATGCGAAAACAAACTACTCTGTGTTCCATATTAGTCTGATTTAAGGGCTCTTGGATAAATGATGGAGGTTATTGCTTGTGGCATACAGGCTCTGCTTGCAACAATCACAACCATTTTGTTCAATCGATCAATCAAGGCAGGGCCTGCTTTGATTGTCTGATAAAATGCACTCCCTTACAAAGTCACCCTCATCATTCTAGAGGAATGAGGAAGAATGTGTTCCTGGTGAAAAGTAGAGTATTTCCATTTTCTGATTCTTTATATTTATACTCCCCATTTATTTGATATTTTTGGCTACCAGTAACCGTGCAGATTTCATGATGCATCAGAGCCAAAATAGTAAGTTATTTTATGGTAATGGAATGGAAAAAGATGGAAAAAACACTGATTCCAATCATCAGAAAAATGCTGAAAACAGATCTAATAATCTGCCACATCAGTATTTGATCAACCACTGGTGGAATAAAAAAACTTTCACCCAACTATGATTTTTATGGGTGACTTTCATGTTTACCAACATAATATTGAACATGATAGCTTTCCTTTTGCTCAAGTATGACTTTTGGGGTATTTTTAATCATTAATAGACAATATGGATGAATGTATAATGCATCATAACAATGCATCACATTTATATTGATGAAACTTCAAATGGAGAATCAAACATTTATCAATAAGATACCCTGTGTAACACTGCAGATTGAAGGCAAGTTTATTTATACATCAGCATTCAGACACAAGGCATATCAAGGTGCTTCACAGAGGCGTAGAAATACATGAGAAATAAAACATTAAAACAAAACAAAACATAGCAAATAAATAGTCAAAGATTAAAAGGAACAACTAGACATCTCACCAAGTCTATAACCTTATAAAATCCTCTGAGCTAATTTGCCCAGTGAGTCGTTAAAACACTCATTAAAGGCCTTGATGAAGATTGACCCATGCAACGAGCGTACAGTACCCCGTCCCACATACACACTCAGGATATTGAACTTTACTTGAACAATGCTTCAACTGCAACATAACAAATGAGACCACATGTCCTTTTCACAGCCGCCTGCCCTATTTATTCCCACTCATGAACAAATCCAAGACATACACAGCTTACTTATCCAATTTAATCCAATGTGTCAGGCCAGAGAAAATAATGTCTCTGATGAGAATCTTATCGTCTTATGTAACCTTAGAGCATCAAAATCTATTAACAGAAGACTACAATTAAATGTAAATGTATTATTGATGCAAAGATGGTTTGTTTGTCTCTCATGAGTTTCCTGTGACTGGTTTTTATTTTAGGACATGATTATTTCATCTCGAGGTGATTTATTTGTCATTATACAGCACAGGGTTGCATAACGGCACGAAAGTGTTGCAAACTCCTTTATTCTATGCAAACAAAGAACATACAGTGATTTATATACATAGATTTTATTGAATTTACATCGGGGTTTATGTAAAGAGCAGCAACAAGATAGTGATGGTGATATGGTTGGCGTCTTCACATTAAAAGGAACAGGTCTCTGTAAAGATGTTCTAGATGTTGGGTGGAGACAGGTCTCTGTAAAGATGTTCTGGGATGTTGGGTGGAGACAGGTCTCTGTAAAGATGTTCTAGATGTTGGGTGGAGACAGGTCTCTGTAAAGATGTTCTAGATGTTGGGTGGAGACAGGTCTCTGTAAAGATGTTCTAGATGTTGGGTGGAGACAGGTCTCTGTAAAGATGTTCTAGATGTTGGGTGGAGACAGGTCTCTGTAAAGATGTTCTGGATGTTGGGTGGAGACAGGTCTCTGTAAAGATGTTCTAGGATGTTGGGTGGAGACAGGTCTCTGTAAAGATGTTCTGGGATGTTGGGTGGAGACAGGTCTCTGTAAAGATGTTCTGGGATGTTGGGTGGAGACAGGTCTCTGTAAAGATGTTCTGGGATGTTGGGTGGAGACAGGTCTCTGTAAAGATGTTCTGGGATGTTGGGTGGAGACAGGTCTCTGTAAAGATGTTCTAGGATGTTGGGTGGAGACAGGTCTCTGTAAAGATGTCCTGGGATGTTGGGTGGAGACAGGTCTCTGTAAAGATGTTCTGGGATGTTGGGTGGAGACAGGTCTCTGTAAAGATGTTCTGGGATGTTGGGTGGAGACAGGTCTCTGTAAAGATGTTCTAGGATGTTGGGTGGAGACAGGTCTCTGTAAAGATGTTCTAGATGTTGGGGTGGAGACAGGTCTCTGTAAAGATGTTCTGGGATGTTGGGTGGAGACAGGTCTCTGTAAAGATGTTCTAGGATGTTGGGTGGAGACAGGTCTCTGTAAAGATGTTCTGGGATGTTGGGTGGAGACAGGTCTCTGTAAAGATGTTCTGGGATGTTGGGTGGAGACAGGTCTCTGTAAAGATGTTCTGGGATGTTGGGTGGAGACAGATCTCTGTAAAGATGTTCTAGATGTTGGGTGGAGACAGGTCTCTGTAAAGATGTTCTAGGATGTTGGGTGGAGACAGGTCTCTGTAAAGATGTTCTAGGATGTTGGGTGGAGACAGGTCTCTGTAAAGATGTTCTGGGATGTTGGGTGGAGACAGGTCTCTGTAAAGATGTTCTAGGATGTTGGGTGGAGACAGGTCTCTGTAAAGATGTTCTAGGATGTTTGGTGGTGACAGGTCTCTGTAAAGATGTTCTAGGATGTTGGGTGGAGACAGGTCTCTGTAAAGATGTTCTAGGATGTTGGGTGGAGACAGGTCTCTGTAAAGATGTTCTGGATGTTGGCTGGAGACAGGTCTCTGTAAAGATGTTCTAGATGTTGGGTGGAGACAGGTCTCTGTAAAGATATTCTAGGATGTTGTGGTGGAGACAGGTCTCTGTAAAGATGTTCTAGGATGTTGGGTGGAGACAGGTCTCTGTAAAGATGTCCTGGGATTGTTTGGTGGTGCTGTCTGGCTGGTCACGTTGGACGGTTGAAGGATGCCGTGGGCAGATATCGTCTCGAAGTCCTTTTAATCCAAAACCTGCACTTCCTTCTCCGGTGTTGATGAATGTATTATCTATCATCATACTACATCAGCATTAAAGCAGAAAAAAGAAATGTGAAGGAGCTACCAGCCACTGCATCTGCAGGGTTATTTTGTATATGGTGCTTTTGAGAAGCCTCGAACATTTTGCAAACTAAAAAAAGAGTTATGTTGCTTGTGTCACCTATTGTCCAAACTTGTGTTATCGTTTCTAAATATTCATCTGAACAGTGGAGGAGAAAGCACAGACGGGATGGTCCCACCCACCTTGTTCTTACTGAGCTGTGTGTTATTCACCATCTGTCCGACTTAAGTGGAGGGAAGCGGTAACTTCTCTGGTTCAGGTTCACAGTTCACTTCAGCAGAATCACAGATGAAAAGCATCAAGTATTTCTGTCCGAGTTCTCTCTCTTTATCCTACCAGACTTGTGTCAAAACTCTTTTATTTCCAGTTCAAATGGCCGGCTCAATTCAGAGCGACCAATCCACCCACACCAGCCATTCATCTGGAGAGATAGTGTGTCTGTGTGAGAGAGGGAGCGAGGGAGAGAAGTTTCAGACCTTCAGAGTATTATGTAAGGTCACTCTTATGTCTTCGGGCTCATTCTTGCTTCTTAACAAGATAGTCTGGGCTTGGCAGTTTGATTTAAAGTCAGTCAGGATTAGCCTCTGGTTAATAATACGTTTAATTAATATTTCTATACAAACAATGAATCAGATGATTTTGTTTAATGTGAAAGGTCGCTCACAATGACAAAGCCACTGAGTGAATTATCACCTGCAGTTCATTCTCAGTAGCTGTATGAAACCTTTTAGTGTCTTACAGCTCAGCGTTTTGATTTAATAATGGCTCACAAATTAAAGGGGCATTCCGGATTTTTAAGTCGGGACCCTGTATTTACATGTTTTGGTGTGTAAGTGCTCACAAAAAGCTTTGGAATCGGTCCAGTAGATCACCTCAGCACAACAACGTAATCCTTTGGGACAACTTTTAAAGTTTTGTCCATTTAAAATGCTTTTTTTGTCACTGACGAGCTGAGGTTGGTTTTTTTTTACGTGCCTGACGACGTTACAGAAACAGTCAGAGAGAGCTTTTTTGTTAAATAATATTGTTTTTGTAACCAGGAACACAAGTCCTGTTGCTCTGAAATCTCAAGAGGTAAGCTGCTACAGATGTTGTCTCATCCAGATTGTCAAAATCAGTGAAATATTCAGCTGTGACTTTGGAAACTCATTCTTGCTGGCAGTTCCTCTATTTTTTAAAAGGGTTTAAAAAAGAATTTGGAATTCCCTTTGGTGTAGTCTACCCACTCTTGTCAATCAAGTCTCCATCTGCAATGAGCAGCTGTTTTCTGTGATAAAGCTCCAGAAAAACAAATAAAAAGTAGACAGATGAAGATGAATATGTTGCAGCCTTAAGCTGCTACAAAACCAGACATTTCTTTGGGAGTATTGGACTTAAATTCACCAGGTGACACAAACATGACTGCGTGCTAATGTTGCTCCACCTCTGCTACACTTTTACAGTCCAGTTTTCTACGACATTGGCTTATTTGGTGTTACAAGTTAATTATTCCTGCTCATATTTTCAACAAAATATATAAATATTGCATAGTTGGATGACAAATGTTGAGTCATGGATGGAATGAAGACAGGAAGAGTCCGGCTTATCCAAATATGTGTTGAAAGGTAGAGTGTCTCGATTAGGGATCGACTGATATACTTATTTTGTATTTTGGGGCCGATGTTTATCGTTAATAATCAAGGAGACGGATAATATGTGGAACTAGTATATGTGTATATATAAGTAACAATAAATATCTTCTCAAAATTTAGAATTAGCAGTAATGAATGTAACTATTTAAATACAATTTACTCAAGTACTCAAATACTTTGCTTAAGTATTTCAGTTATCTGCTACTTGTTGCTTCTACTCTTAACTTTAGCACTAGTTACTTTGCAGGTTTGATTACTTAGTATTGATAGGCTGGAACTTTAGACCAATTAGACAGTGTTGTTGAGTGTTCACTACAAGAAAGGATGCTGCTTCAGAGGCAAAGTTTTGCATTTTAAAATGTTTTTTTTATCTGCAATCACGCACAAAAACACTGATAACGATAATCGAAAATGCTGAATATCGGCCTTGATAATCTGCCAGGCAGATGCTGGTTCGTCCAAAGTCTCGATGGTAACACCGGACCTGTGAACCATCTCACTGGAGTGATCGATTTAACTGAAACCTTGATCTTTCCTTAAACGTGTGAAGGAGAAACCTTCAAAGCTGTGCGAAGTGATTAGGACTAATACTTTTACTTCTGTTTGCTAAAGCAAATAACAAGCGGAGGAGGAGGAGGAGAGAGACAAACCTGGAAATGGAGCAAATAAAAAGAAGGTGTGGGGGCTGAAGCAGATCAATACGTTGGTGAAAATGTCAGCTACAGACAGCTTGATGATGTTCTTCTCTCAAGTGACTAAGTTACTTGTTTTTATACCTCGACAGTGAGTAAGCTCTGTTCCCAAACTGTTGGTTTGTGTTACATTTAAGGACAGAGTGCAGATACGCAGCTTTGTGTCATGACAACAGTGGATGGGTTGTCCACCCTCACTGTCTGATAGCATGAGTGTTGTGTTTAATTACACTGACTGTGTCTCCTGTTTGCAGCACAGCGTCATGTTAGTATTACTGCCCGGCGTTCACTTTAACTGCCTGGCTACAACAGAGTTCACTAATTTGTTGCTGTGACAGAAAACAAAGACAAAGAGCATCAAAAGAATGCAAATTTTCCCCCACAAACTATTGTGAGGGTTTTGATGGAAATTGCCATTACCCTATGAATTATTATGTTTGCTTTCAAGCTTGGCCAAGAATGTATGCGAATTTATTCGACTGAGCATCAGTCCTGCAGAAATTATTCCTCTCCAAATGAGCATTTGTTTGTTTTTTTTATTGACTGACGAAAAAACAGACAATAAAAGAGAAGCCATCTTTCCGGTTGATGAACCAGGCTGTTACGAAAAGGAATATTTCTCCTAATTCACATTGTCATAAAAAGAGAATAAGGCATTAAATACATCTTTACATCATAACTCCCCAGTGTGTGTGTGTGTGGGGGGGGGGGATCTGAGCAATCGTAGAAGCGGAGAGGGGGAAGAGAGATCTGACGGTTCTTTTTCAGAGAATACAGTTTCCATCCCGCTCCTGCTAGCGAGGCTTAAGGGACCGCACTCTCCATGGACTCTCTGTGTGTGCCAGACTTCACTGGGTTTAGCACAAGAAGCACAACTTATTGGATTATGGGGTCCACCATGCTCATATTGCTCTAGGCTCTGTGTGTGTGTGTGTGAGTGTGCAGGGGGATATGTGGGTGGGCAGCTTGTGAACCGAGGGAGGGATGCAGTAGTAAATACAAGATAAATTCCCGTTTACTCTCCTATTTCATATGCAGAATTTCTGCCTTTTCATGTTTGGAGGTTAGAAGTTGAAGCGGTCGTGAGGAGCAGCCTGCTGTCAGTGAAACAAGACCTTCAAGATTTTCTGGTTCTTGCATCTGTTTAATTTCCGTCCTCAGGAAGTCTTTTGTCTTCATGCACAGGATAAGGTTTTGGCACACATTCTTGGTCAGATGTACCGACACCCCTCTCCGTTATTGTCCACATACGGACAGAGATTCACAGTGGATGTGATTTTCTGGACCAAAAAAAAGTACAATTTGTGACCTCGGTGCCCGTTCCATGTAGTGACCCTGCTCACCCATCACACATTTCAGCCTGGGCAGTGTGGGATGTTGTATTTTTAGGTGAGAGGTAATCTCCCCCATTTGTGTCCACGTCTGCTCTTATATACTCCGTCAATTATGTGAATGGAAACAAAAGGAAAACAGGATGCATGATATATGTCAGCCTGATATTGTTGAATCGATATTTTTAGTTATTTTTTGGCATAAGTATTTCACATGGCAGGAAGTGCAATGTCATATATTATTATTAATATTGGACAGATCAATTATTGACCCAATAATGGAAAAATTTACAATATATATCATAGCCGATAAATCTAGCCAATAATACAAAGCTTAATAGTTTACGAGTGCGGCATCTTCACACAGTAGGTGGTGGTGTGCACCTTAGAGTTGTTTTGTGAGCAGCCAATAAAAAGAGAGAAGAAGAAGAACAAACACGCTGATGTCGTGCTCATAACGTGGAACTGCTGCGCCTCTGTAGAGCCACGAGACATACGTGTCATCACTGTTCTTCTTTTACAAGAGGAACATGACACGATAAGAGAAAATCTTATCACAGCTTTGAGAGTCAGGTTATCGGTTATGAAAAAAATCCATATCACGCATACCTAATAAAATGCATCGCGATGTAGGAAAGGCATTTTCAGCAAACTGCTCGGCTAAACCCAACGCTCAGCTGGTCTGTTGCAGGCAGATTAACTCCACATTGATGTGTTATGATCCACTAAAATGAGACATGATTCAAGCCGAGATATTAAAGCTTTTGTTTTTGTCTGCCAGGAGCAAGGACGGTAATCGAGTGGCGCACAAAAGTTTTGTTCGATCACTAAACCTTCATTGTTTACCCAAAAAAAATGTAATACTTTCAAACAAACTGATTATGGGAATATACACACTCAGAGGCACAATGTAGCTTTTCAAGTCATCTGCAGAATATTGCAATTATTATTATTGAATTTATTTCTACCGTGTTAGTATTTTCCAATATTTTCCAGCCCTCGTACTGGTAAAAATTTTAACCATCAAGAGAACCAATAATATGAAGCCAAACAGCGTTCATTGACTTAACAAGCAAATCATTTCCAACCTCTGCTACAGTCGGTGGATGTTTGAACCTTGAAAGTCTGAACACAGTTTCTGCAGGAGCTCAGAGCGGAGGGATAAAGTCTAGAAGTTTTAAGACAACAAATCTTATCAGATGAGAAATATTAAATCATCCGTCTTTTTTCTTTTCCGACTCTCTCTGCCTCAGGTGTGAATAAACTGCAGGTTATCAACTTCTTTTTGAGATACAAAAATGTTGAATTATCAGTTAGCTGTTTCGGTATCGACTGAATAAAATCCATATTATGCATTCCTATGTAGAGTCATGATAATACAGCCTTCAGGTGCATGAGTTTTAATACCATTAATACTCGAGGATGAGACATAGGACGCAACCAAATGAGACCTTTGTCCTGCTGCGTCCAGTATCGCTCATGCGTTCTTTGATGGTAGATGTGCCCTTTCCTCCAGTGGGTTACTCACTGAGATAAAGAATCATAGAGGCTGGGAGGAATCTTTGCGGTTTCCCCTTTTATTATTTATTCTGCAGCATGACACATGGAAGCATGCAGGGCAGCAGCAGCCGAAAAAATGCACCCTGCTTGGAGAGAGAAACTAATATTACCAGTTTCACTGTATAACAAGACAACAGTCAGACCTGGACGACGACTGGCAACAGTCGCCATGTATGTTCTCATTATTACGTGCTGTAAGCAACACCATCCAGACTGCGTGTTTATGATGGGCAGGACATCTGTGAATAATGACTGATTGTTGTAAAGGAGGCAACAAAAATCAATTTCACTGTCAGAGTGGTCGTTTAATTGTAGAGATTCAGGGGTCATGAATATGGTGCGCTGGCTGTATTCCACTCACGTAGCTGTTTGAGGGGCTGAGTGACTGCCTCCCTCTGCCAGAAGCGCCATCCTTGTCCCAGTGGTGTTCCACCTTAAAAAGACGAATATATGTGCCCAACTGGCTCCCTGACATTGACACGCCGTGACTCACGCTGCTGTGCTATTTCAGTATGGCTGCTGGCGAGCCCAGCCTTTCTGGAGCCTCTCCCCTCCCTTCTTTGGTCATTTGTTTGCCTCCCATGCTCGGCTGTTTACTTGTAATTTGGACATCTGTCAAGGTGGTTTGTTTGCTACCCTGTGGTGTGATTAGGCCACCTTTGCCAATTCTAGGAAAATAGACGAGGTTAGAGAAAGTGCCTGCCTTATAGCGAGGGGACGTTAGCTTCTTCCTCTCAAAGTTAAGTTGTATAATTAAGAAATCGCTGAGAGACAAAAAGGCCGTTCTGGTCACAAATGTATTCATCATGCTTGTTCACACTCTCTCCACTGCAGTGTTAATGGAGGTCTGTCCCGGTGCTGGCTGTTTGGGTCCCGCCTTGTCCTGTCACACAGTCTGTTCAGCGCAGCGCTCCGGTGCCAGAACCTCCTCTATCACTAGAGGGAGGGAGTGGGGCAATTAACCACCTGCTGGTTAAACAGCCACACCGCAAAGCTTCACACACACCCTGACATTTTCAGGATCACTCATCAACACTTTCCTGCACAGATTTATAGATCAGGTGTCAGTCAGAGTTGCTGCGTGTACAGCACAACACACAACACGACACACAGCGTGCAACAAGAGAGAGAAGGGGGTTTTGGGCGGATTTCTAATTTGCTTTCTGATCATGTTTCATGCAGAGCGTCACTAATTTGTTCATCTCCTTAATGAACATTATTGGCAGGATTGCACGAACCCAGCACTTAAGTTTCCTAATGGCCAGCGTCATGCTCCACGCTCGCATCACATACTGTAGACTCTCATACGATCAATATGGAATCATTTCACTGCCCATCCAACTTCATTGAAAATGTCTTTCTTTTCATTTTTTGGATCATCAGCCACAGTGAGACTTGGTACATTAAAACGGATTACATAAACTGTAATAACTCTTCATTTTGGTAAATCATTTACAGCTGATAGGAAGCTGTGATATTGTCGGCTGGTTCACATACAGCAGCTCTAACAGTTTCAAATTACCGATGATCTAATAAAGGCTTTATTTACTGCCTGAAAACCACAGCAGATGCTGTAGTTGCTCCGCAGCTTGCACCGCCGTCACTGTCTTGGCAACGAAATACAAAACAACACGTCCTGCGCACCGTCTGTCAACAACAACGAGAGTGTTTTTATAGGTGTGTTGCACGGGTGTGTCGGGGAAGACCTGTTCAAACTTACAGGAACTGTTCACCAAGAGATGAAATATCAGTCAGTGTCTCCTCCCTCCATGCTGGTGGAAAGTCAGGGGAAGTTTCGTTGTCCACAAAAGATTTCTGGAGCTTCACAGTAAAAAAAAAAAAATTGCAGCTTTCTCTTTATCAACTGAAGTAGCAGGAGACTTGTTTTCCTCCAAACAGCTCGTCCGATGAAAACCAAATCTCCAGAAGCTTTGAGGTTCTAAACTGAGGAAAAAAGATGTTATTTACACCCAAAATCTGCACTGTAGCTGTTTAATGTTTTAAATCAACTCCCATCCTCTTCAGTTGTTAAACTAAAGAAGAACTACATACAAAAAATATACATATTTTGAGAAATCTATTTCAAGTCAGCAGCAACATCTTACTCTGTGGTTTGAGAATTTATTCGGACCAAACAGAGGTGATGTAGGAAAGATAAATCAAGACTGTTTCAGAGTTTTAATCGCTTCTGTTGAGTTTGAATAAATCATGTTTTGCACCGAGTCAACAAGGAAATTAAGGTCATCTCAGCTCAGTAGAAGAGAAATTTGAATTCAGGTGATGAACGGTTCCATTTTTCAAGTCTGAATATGAATAAATAATTCAAAAAAATATTGAAATGTGCATTCCATTTGAGTCATCATGATCAGAAGGCTGGATCGTCGATTCTCGCAGTATTTATTTATTTGTATCTTCACCCTGCATGTGTCCGACACGTGTCCTGGTGGGTTTTGCAGGTAAGGAAACTCTAACTGTGTTTGTAAAATGCCCTCCTGTCATCTCATTACTCTTATTTTTGGTTTTGTGTTTATTCGTTTGTTGTCAATTGACTGGTGAAATACTGCTACGTTTCAAAACATTATTTAAATGTGAACACCACCTGATGCTGTACTGTCTATAGAGAGAATAGAGAAAAAGAATATGACCGTTGTAAGGGCATAAATTAAATGGTCTGTTGATCTGTACGAGTAGAAAAAGATATCTTACATATCTTCCCTTTTTAAAAGCGGTGCAGCAGCATATTTGTTGAACTACTCAGCAGTTTCAGGTAATCATTAATCTCTGCCATGAGCGACTGTCCGTAAATCTATGGCTAGAAAACAAATGCCGACAGCACAACTGACACCAAACTCTTTTTCCTGGATTCTGAATCTTATTTGTGTTATGATGTTAAATAATTGAACAGAAACTAAACAAACGAGAAGGTGTTTTGACAAGTGTTGAAATGTCTCCAGCTCTAGGTGTGGCCTGCAGGTGCACTATGGACTGAGTGGGTGTGGCCATCGTAACTGCTGCTGAGTTTCACCTGAGAACAGAATAAGCTCACCAGTCCTGACGCACCGCCGAGCCTGAGAGGACGCGCTTTTACTTTGGATTGTTCTTTAACTTTAAGGTATGTCAGAGCTCTTTGATTCCTCTCTGTTTGATTGTACTGAAGAATAAGAGTTTTTATTTTTTTTTTTGCTGACTTTTGCTTGTTTACATTTATATCCACATTCATTCTGGACCTCAGAGGTAAAAAAAATAGGCAGCAATTCTTTGGTCCCAAGGTGAACGTTCGATTTGAGATAAATAACAAGTGTTAAAGAGCGGTGGAGGACAGCGGTTCAGCTGAGGTCTTTCCATTTCCATTAAATGAAATTACAGATAGTATGCAAGCATTCAAAGATAGTCGACGTTCTCTGAATCATTTCTTCGCTGTGTGTTTCTCTCAGGGTTTTTAATGGAGCCTGTGTTCAGGAGAGTGGGGCTAAAGGTGGCTCTGTTGTTTCTATTAGCCTCTCAGCTCAATACAGGTGAGTCTGGTATTTGTTCCTTCTCTTGAGATTGTGCTTTAGGTTTAGTGCAGCCCAAGTAAATGCATCCGACATGTTCCCGAATGTCCTTTTTCATCCGCTGACTGCCGTGTTTACAAGCAGGCTTCAATATTATGGTCTCAGAGAGTGAAGAATATATGATGTCTAACAGTACAAGTGTTTTCTCCTGGTCTGATTGTGATTCATACTACACGCTGGGCAGTCTGACATGCTCTTAGCTGATGATCCGGCAGTAATACCACTAGATGAATTGCATTGCAGACAATAAATCAACCATGTACATATAATGAGGGTGGCTGGAAGATGCACTGCATAACATTCATAGTTTCCTTTTTTTTCTTTTCCCGTGTTCATGGTCAAACTGGTTTGTGCATTTTTTTTAAAGTATAACCCTGGCAGCCTTTATTGTCCCCAGTGGAGGAATTAGTCCCCGGCCTCCATCTAAGCTGTCTGTTATATCACACAAACAACATAAAACAGAAGTACAATCAAACTGAATGCATGCAGCAGAGGGAAAGCAAGCATTGTACATACAGAACAGATGTAAACAAACAAGCACAAAAGGGGAAGATAGAAGGGGAACTTGTAAGATAGGTCCAGAATGCTGATTTAAAACATTATCAACACGAGGTGAAGAAACAACAGTGTTGCGTTTTGTCGAAGATGTCCGTGTACTGTGTTAGTCTTTCTCGTCTCGTGATTCAACTTTGTACCTCGAGAAATGACAATCTGATGGCCTCTGTAGTTTCAGCCAGAAGATGTCAAAACAATGAGACGCTGCTTAGTAAAAAACTTTTTTAAAAAACTCACAAAATGTCATGAAAGGAAATATTTTCACACTATTTTACTCACCAAACCACCTGAAGTCAAGTCTCTCTCTTTTACTGAACTAAGAAGCACTTAATAGCCTCATTGTAACACACACTTCATGTAAGCAAAACAAAACAAATCTTAAACAGCGTTAGTTTGTCTCCGCGATCACTTCTGGTTTGGTCCAAATAAATCCTCAGTTCAGAGAGTAAGATGTGAAAATATTCCGACTCTACACGCCGTTTTCACCCGATGCTGACGTCTGACAGTCTCTCTCTCTCCTCTGCTGCTTCATGCCTCTCTCGTCCCCGACTGTTGAAATCCAAACTTCTCGTCAGAGCTGTTGTAAATCGCCTCCGTACTGTATCCCCCTGTCTCAAACCAGAGGTCCGTCGGTCTTAGACACTGTGTTCAGTCCCAGTCTGCAGTGTTTGCCGAGCCGCCTTAACTGCACTGACTCACCCGAGCTTTCAATGAAAGCCTTCTTGTGAACGATAGCTAAAGATAGCAAGAGCAAAGAGAATCTTAAGCAGCAGCAATCGGTTATCCTGCCCACCGACAGTTTAGCAGATACCATTTGAATTCTGGCCATTTCATACAAATTACACCTTTTTGAGCGGGAAGTGATATCTGAGCTGTTATTGTAAGTGCTGTGAATGCGCTCTACATAAAAAAACACACCATCCTTTTGCAGCATTTAACCCAAGAGGGCTCTGGCGCTGTAAACATTTGAGTGACTAATTTGAGGTTTTGTCGGACTCAATACATCACATCTGCCATTTAAACGCTTTCATTAAAACCTCCGACATGTTTGTTTTGTTGCAGTGGAATTGAAGTGCTCTCTGAGTGCTATAGTGAATTTAATGATGAGTGCTGTCAAAAGAGAGGCTGATTTGATTTATCAATAGGCTCCATTAAGATATTTAGTGAATGTTTAACATCTTAATGTGGAAAATGGTGAAAAGAAATTCGCTCCAGACTGCTGCAGAGAAATTGAATGACAGCGTTACAAGAATAACTAAATTGGATGGATCTGTTGAAAAAAAAAGCCTTTTCGCGTGATGATAATAATCGTTTTGTGTTCCTTCTACGAACGTCAAGCTATCAGCATTAATTAAAATCCGTGGCCATAAACAGTGAGTCAGCAGGGTGTGTGTCAACTCAGAGGCAGCTTTTAACTGCCACTTGTCAAGTGCATTTTTCATGTTTGCTCATCCATTCAGTTTTCATCATCATTTACTAATATATTCCTGACAACTAATGAGCCTCAAGAGTTTTTAAATTAATACGTAACTCATTTTCACAAAAATACCTCTTTCACTTTTATTCCGGCTCTAAATCCTCCTCCGTTTGGCTTAAGAGGCCAATTAGTCTCAGATCAGCACCTACTCCTCTCGGAGACTGTTTACCAGCTCCGGCCCAGAGCTTGAATGTTATTAAGAGGAAAAGATATTAATGTGTTTGAGAGAGAGAGAGAGCGATAGAGAGAGTTCTGTCTGTCTTTTCTTTCTGTTTGTCTTTTGGCCCAGATGGATGATTATGAAAATCGGAGAGAGAAATCAGTGGTGGACAAAATGCATTAAATCAAGGAGTATACTTTTTGGAGAATTGCACCAATTTCACACATCATAGTCCGTTTACAGGTCTTGGCGCAAGTACTTGTATAAAGCGTTTTGTGGCTCCAGAGGGAGCTGCATGAAGTCTGATAAATTGTCACTTGGGGCTGAAGACTGAACGTCTGAAAACAGAAAAAGAATTGGTGGGCTGGAGTCAGAAAGAAGTGAGCTTCCCTTCATCTCTGCTGTGGTTATCAGCTCCAGCCTACATTAGCGTTACTAGCTTAACACACCCACCCCCAAGAGGAGATATTCATGAATTCGCAGTATTTATTTTAATCCTATTTTCTTAAATTGTCCACCGTGGGTGTGTCGAATACGAGAGCTTGGTCAGTGGCCTGAAGCTTGGAACTCTGACGCTCTACCGAACCCGTCGAGCGTCGGTTTTGCAGGTGAAGGGCTCCGTGCTCAAGTTAGCAATAATTACTATGCAACGTCCAGTTAGACTTTCAAAATAAAGCTTGTGGACAAACATTGCACACATTATGACTTTTGACCATGTTGTAAAACAGTTGTCACGTCACGTACATTTCATACATTTACATAAATGATCTTACTTGTGTGACAAAACCAAGCAAATAAAATCCTGGCACCTCGTTAGCATTTTCAGTAAGTTTACTTTGATATGTTTGCGGAACGATGCTGTTGAATGATATCTGTTTTAACAAAAGATTACATCACACATACGTGTGGTGAGCCCTGTCTCTGGGCGTGACCTATTCTTCTTCCTGCATGCCTCCAGACAGCCAGTCACCAGCACTATCAGATCTTGGCACAACAAGCATGTTGCACGCTTATCGGTTTACTGACGCTGATGAGATTAACTCCTCAGGTATTCAAATTTGGTATCGAATAACAAGCCAGGATTCTGTCTGTGCCATAAAAGTATCAACGCCGATATCTAGCCCTACGTAGATACAACCCGTCCAACCACCCTCCGTGTTTTCTGAGTTTTCTCGCTCTACTGCGCCACGGGGGCGCTTCCAGAACTGATGGTAGAGGGGAAACTATTGCATCATACTTAGAAGTGTGAGGCCACTAACCAGGCTGCTGAAATTGAAGCGTCGGGAGGGAGAGCGGGCCGCATTTACATTTTATGCTCTCTACTTCTACAGCTTCAGTGTCCAGTGAAAGGCATGCATCTCCAAATTGATTGCTTTTTGAATGTTTGGGGTGAACTGAAGGATTACGAGTTGAGAAAACTCTCCTTCTTAAAGGGTCTCTGTGAAACTTCTGTGTGGTGTTGGAAGGCAGAATCGAAAAAAAGTGAATAAACTGCTGAAGATCTGACCTGAGTCTTTCACAAAGAAACCCACACTCAGCAGTAACCGAGAGAGACGGGGAAGGTCTCATTTTCACACCACCTTATAATCCGCTCACATATGGCCAATAAATAAGTGATTATTACTTGCAAATTGCTACAAATTGTTATATAGAGCTCCTTTCAAACTAAATAAAGACTTAAGAAGCCTCTTGGATTAGCTGAATACAGGCTGTTCTTCTGACATAAAACCTTTCAGAGGAACGTGGTTTTCACAGAACAGCTCTGCTGCAAACACACGATGATCTTACAGAATATGATGCATTGCTGTCGATTGAACGAGCCAGCAGTATATAAAGCAGTTAAATGCAGCAGAAGTATTGATCCAAACACATTTTTGCTGATAATACTTTTTCTGAATGCAGGACTATTTTCACAGTGAAGTGTTTGTACTTTTACATCAGTAAAGAAGTAAATTAGTGTCTGAATTCTTGGATGAGTGAAACAAATTTTAATTTTTCTAACCCTTCAGATGTGACGGAAGCGATGACGGTGGCTTCCTCGGGGCCACAGACTACTCAGAAGGCCCAGGGAGAGACAGTGAACCTTGGATGCACCTACACACCCAGCCCTGCAGACACAGGAGAGCTAGACATTGAGTGGTCCAACGTCAGCCCTGACATGACGCAGAAAGACAAACTGGTAGGTTTGAGGACAGACGAGATAAACATGTTCGAGAGGGGGATATCTTTCTGTTTCTGCTCTGTTGGTTGAAAAACCTGCTTTGACGAAGTGACATCACTCACCGCCGCCTCTGCATCTCAGATCTTATCGTTCACTGGAGGTCAGACGCACCGATACGGCGATCCCGGCGTCTCCAGCCGGCTGAAGTTCACAGGGGACCCCAAGCTGGGCGATGCCTCCATCTCCATTTCTGATGTGAGGGTCTCAGACACAGCAACATACCAGTGTAAAGTCAAGAAGGCGCCGGGTGTTGACACAAGAAAACTCACTCTGGTAGTGATGGGTGAGGAGGACTTTTTTCTACCGGTTTTACCTGTTCATCTTCACAGCCTTCTCATTCTTCTTTTAACAGCTGCTCTCATTCACATGGAATGTAGGGAGTCTTTCTGCTCTGGTCTCAGTCAGTGAACACACCCTTCTCTGCAGCCAAAATTAAGATTGTTCTCCTCTCACACCCTCTCCACGATGAGCCAAAGCACTGAGGCTTGACTCTAAAAAATGTTTTTATTTATTTCCTTTCACTAGTTCCCCCGACAGCGCCCAAGTGTTGGGTGGAGGGAGCCGAGGAGAAAGGTGGCCCGGTCTCCCTGCGCTGCAGATCCTCTCAGGGATCCACTCCTCTCAGCTACGTGTGGACGAGAGAGACTGGAGGTTCAATACCATCCACTGCAGTCCAAGGTGAAGAGGCAACTCGGCAGACAAAAAGGCTTTTCTATTATACATTCATGATGCCGTATTTGTACTGAACGTTGTCTTCTTTCATTAAGACCCACAGACGGGGGAGCTTTTGATAAAGAACCACACCGACAGCAACGTTGGGACTTATGTTTGTGAGGCGAAAAACGCTGTCGGCAAAGCTCAGTGTAAATACGCACTGCGTGCATATAACCGTAAGTCCATGATATTATCATCTCATTTTACTCTTAAGTATTTAACACTTTTGTGCCCTAAAGGAACCTTACCTTGCCAAATATTTGCTCTAGTCTGAGAGTCTAAAACCACATGTAAGCCTCCTAAAGCTGGAATTCATGACTACAAAGAATTGAAGCCGAGCCATGTCTTCTCCTTCAGCTACCAACAAGGCGGGTGTCATAGCTGGAGCGGTGATCGGAGCCCTCCTGCTGCTGCTCCTCCTCCTGCTCCTCATCTGGCTCCTCATCTGCTGCTGCCACAAGCGCAAATATCAGAAAGAGGTCGCCAATGAAATAAGGTATATAATAAGGTTTCAGAGCTGGAGAGGATTTTCCAACATTCATGAAATAAGAACGTGTTTGAGACGAGTGTGACTTGTTCCCTCAGGGAGGACGCCCAGGCCCCAGAGAGCAGACCCACCAGCAGAAACTCCAGTTTCCGTTCAGTGATGGGGTACCGGACCCACCCCGGGGTGCAGTACAGCTCCGTGAAGAACCACATGCCCAATGTCAGGGCGTCAGGTCGCAGCGCCGTCTACACAGGGGGGAGTAACGTGTCCTCTCCCGTCGGGGACAAATCTGTTGCCCTCCAGTATGACCATGAATACGGATACCCTGTGTAACTGCAGTCAGAGCGCCTGATAGTGTTTCTCTTTTGTATAAAACTACGCCTTCTGAAGAAAACAAGACTCTTCGTAAAGAATAGTCTCATGAAGTACAACCCAATCTCTAGAATGGGTGTTGGCAATGTACGTTTCTGTAAATCCACCGATATGTTTGTTATGTTTAATGTTCAGGGTTATGTTGTGTTTTATGATCTGGTTAGGTTTAGGAAAGATGGTTACAACTGCGATCTAAGTGGATTAGAAACGCCTTTATTAAACCTCTGCGGCAGTGAGAGTGCAGGCGTTACCTTCTTGTTTATATCCTCATTCCTACATCATGTTTTGGCTTATGAAACCTGGTTCTGTTGCCACAAGCACGGCTGGAAAACTTCCTGATGCCTCGTTAGAAATATCAAAGCTATTTCATGCTCGGATACATATTAAACTTAATCTACGCACACGTGGTTTGCAGAAACATATAATCCCAACGCTTTATTCCTGTTGACTAAGCTGATAAAAGTTTGTATGTGACAAATGGTGCAATAGAATATGTAAAATCGGACAATAATGGGAGCGCTGGTGCTGGTATTCAACACATTAAATCTCACGTCAGCTCAGGACACACGATGTTCACCTGGCTGACTTTCATGATGCACTGCGACACAACATCATCAACATCATCTCAGGATTCAGTCATTATTACACTGATTATGCTAAAACTTTATTTAAAATGTAAATAGCAAAGAATTTGTATTTTTATTGCTGCTTTTTTTCTATGACACATGTAGCTCGATCAATCTATGACTTTTTTTAACGTATGACTACAATTAAAAACATTTTTAACTGATCGTGAACGCTTCCTCCTTTGTTCGATGATATCTGGACTGTTGTTTTGCTCTGTAGATGCATCTTTAGCACCAACTACAAAGCATTTTCTGTGATTAGCCTACTTCAAAATAAAAGCCAACTCCTGTTTCACCAGGTAGATGCTTTTAATTTGAAGCTGTAGCTGTAGGAAATGTTTGCATTAGCAGTAAATTAGCACGGCGCTCTACAGATGGTGAGCGTCTTTACGGTGCAGCAGGTCAAACATAGTTGTCATGAGCTTGTTGCTACTGTAGTTGCAAAGCTAATTTGGGATCTCAGGGCTTCTGGAGACTTGGATTAAAGTGGATGAGCTGTATGCAGCCATTTTATATGTTGTTTTGGTTGTTTTCCATTTTAAAACAAGTCTCCAGAAATGTTTTGTGGACTATGAAACTTAAACCTGACTTTGAGGAGATGATGACTCCATAAATCTTCTCAAACAAAAAGCTGCTCCTGCCATGTGCAGAACCTGCCTGAGAAAAATCATGTTTTTAAGTTTTCTTTAGTATCAAAGTAATCCAGTGATAGTTGTGTGTACATCCACACGTTCACTGCAAACAGGAAGCGCTAAAAGATCATTCAGCAAAGTTTTTATGTAGTTTTAGAGCTTTTTTTTCTTTGGTTGTTTAGGATAATGCTGTGAAGCTCCAGAGACGAAACTTCACCTCATTTATATGTCTATCCTTAATTAAAAAAAAAACTATATTAAGTGTTGATTAGTGAACTTAAGTGCTGGTTGATCCTGTTGGAGACACAAGCAAGTTGCTTCCCATGTTTCCAGATTTTATGCTAAGCTAACCTGCCTCTTGATTCAGCTTCATATTTACTGTACCAACATGAGAGTGGTATGGACCTTCACGTCTGACCCAAAACTTCAAACTATTCCTTCAAGGAAACACGTACTTCCACTGCAGTGTGGACGTGTCAGTCGCTGTTCGTCTAATTGAATGTGATGTATTTTAGCATCTTAATAGACTCACGTATGCAGTTTGGACCTGCAGAATTAGATGTGATTATATTAAAGCAGTCAATTATCTTGGAGAGGATCATTATGAGTTTTGAGCTGGTGCAAAACGAGCTGTTGAAAATTCTGATCTGTGCATAAACACGGTCAGACAAACAACCTGTCTGTTACATAGCCGGCTGATTATAGACGGGCCAGTTTCAGGGCTGTTGGTGGATCAATACAAATTCAGATCTTTGGAGCTGCTTGTGAGTCAGACGATTGGGAGACAGTGAAGTAGATTTAGTCTCTCGTCCTCTTTGTGTGTTTGCCTCCTGGAATAATTTTCATTTGCAAAACCAAAGCTGCAGCAAAATTGCCTTGTTTGTGTTGTGTGTTGCTCCAGTTTTTTTTTTTTTTGCAAAGCAGCCACTAAGCTAGTTATTAATCTAACAGCTAGTGCTGTTAACCTGCAGCTGCCACTTCAGAATCCAGAGTCAGCACTGAGCCCGCGGCACCAGCTCTCGCCTGTATCGGCCTGATCCCCTCTTCAAAAGGTGCGTGTTGAATTAATAAGAGCTGGAAGAAGCGGTGAGGGCTGACGAGGGCTCCTGGTAATAAATTCTGCCGAGGGGGCCTCTCAGCTCTAATCTGTGAAGGCATTTGTTTAGAAACTGTTTTACACTTTCAAATGATCGGAAATAAAACGCATCAGAATTAGACTTTCCATTTCAGACACGCTTCTCTCACTTTTAAATGAGAATCTCTTGGAAATTTAACCAGTAGCACTTTAGTTTGCATTTCCCCCCCGACACACACCCCTGATCACCCACAGCACACACACACAGCACACACACACAGCACACACACACTCATAAAACATGTTTGCCGTGTGCCTCTGCAGTGTATCTGACCGGTTTGCTTTCAGCACCGACACAACTGACATCCTTCGCGCTCACGTCTTGTGTATTTGTGAAGAAGGCGTCGTCCATCAGAGGAAACATTCCTCTGTGTACAAAATCAGTTGTGAGTTGAAGTCTGTCCCTCAATCTGTGCTTGAACTGTGTTAAGTAGATAAAATAATTCATTACATGTAATTTCCTGGCGACCTCACCCAGAAACCCCGTTATCTCTGCTTTTCATAATAACTTTCATAGAGGGCAGAACTTCTAACAGGGTTAGTAATTATTTTTCTTTTAAAAAAAAAAGAAAAGGCGAAGACTCTCACTGCAGTGCTCTTCTATCACCCTCAGTTTCGAAGAGCTTTTTCTAATGTTATTGTGCAATAAGGCGAAATCTGCCCTTGTAATTAGGTTGTTTTGTGTAAAATCGACGATTCATTAACGTGATTGATTTAACTGAGTTCAGCTGCTTTTCATTAAGAAGAACAGGACTCGAGACCTCAGCAATTCGGGTTCTTTGTGCAATGAGTGGTTGGAAGGAGAAGCGTTTAGAATTAAAACAAGCGACTGAAAGAGCGGACCAAAATAAAAAAGTTTCTTGTTATCTGTAGTTATTAATCCATCCAGAGACTTGGAGATATCGTATGTAGAGATGTCGGCCTTCTCTCTAATATAATGTTCAACAAGCTCAACAGCAGTGTCCAGAAATCACGACCCAGTTAGCTCAGTTAGCTCAGTGAGCTAGCGTCTCGACCATGATTTCTCTAAAACCTTGGGTTGTCCCCTGGATGGATGTCCGCATTTGGTATCTCGTCACTTGTAGCTTTAAACAGTGATTATTTTATTATTTTCCTTTGTGATCATCGCTGTTCGTGTCCAGTGTGACACCAAAAGGGAGTTTTGAATTTGTAAGAATTCCCAACTCATAAAATAGTTAAGTTTTGGGATGGCGGCCGACCAAACGTACAATCCTAAAGCCGATCCTTAACCGAAACCGTTAAACCCGAAAGTTGTGACTGAAAACTGAAAATATTCTCTGCTTGGCAACAGTCTAAAGACCCTCATCACTCATAGATAAGTCACCCTGATGGGGTTAAATGCAGAGAACCAGTTTCACTACGTTGTACACTGTATGCTTGTATAGAATAAAACATTTTTCCTCTGCAGTCTGAAGCATTAGCAGCAAAATGTAGTTAAAGTGCTAGAATGGCACTCAGCAGAGCGCTGAGGCCCAACAGTCCTCTTTAATTCAATCAAGTCTAATCCAATATTCTATTTATTACTGTAAAGCAGCTGAAACAAGAGTAACCTTTATGAAAATAAGTACAGCAGATTTTCATCAGCATCCACATTATTTCCCTGAGAAATTAACAAAATGTGGAAAAATGTCCATCCCACAACGTGAAATAAAGTGAGAAAGAACTCCTGGGTCCACACCAAAGGTTAGTGTGGTCTAATCTGGGCTGAGATCCGTCCTCCATCCATGTTTGGTGGAAATCTGTTAAGCATTGTTTCTGTAAACCTGCTGAAAAACCAACCAACCAACCAACACGGACGGAAACATTACCATCGAAGTCCTCTGCAGGAAACATTTGTCCAGCATGCTTCGACTTCGTAAACACTTTCAGGAAAACTTCTTACAAACGCCTTACGATGCGAGAGTAATAAACACATTTTGTGAAATGTCAAGTTTTAAGTTCACAGTGATGCGTAAAAGAAAATAGTTCCTACATGAAACTGCTCACAGCAAAATCTGTGGTTGATCTTGAGTGACAGGGTCGTGATTTCTGGAAAGAGACATTGCTGCTGAGTTATTCGAACATCGTATCAGAGAGAAGGCCGACATTTCTACGGCTGATATCTTTAATAAACTACAGGTGTGAGGGACAAAAACTCCAAGGAAAACCCAAGGTAGACTGAAACACGTGTACACAGTCCACACATATGTATTTCTTATTTCGTTTGTTGTGCACTGTCCCTTTAAAAGTCTCCACAGCACAAACTACAGTGATAAGGTGTCGCATTAGCTCCTGAAGGTGATTCAGAGGTGATTTAGCTTTTCTTATCAGGTAAATAGGTGTGTGTGTGTGTGTGTGTGTGTGTGTGTGTGTGTGTGTGTGTGTGTGTGTGTGTGTGTGTGTGTGTGTGTGTGTGTGTGTGTGTGTGTGTGTGTGTGTGTGTGGTTTGGTGTAAATATGTGGCCGAGCAATTTGCATGGCGTTTCCGGCTGTTGGCGGTCTGTGGATCGGCTGAGCTGTCGTGCCGCACTGATGGACGTACAGTAAAGTCGCAGGATATTCATAACGAGCACATCTCCTGCTCAGCCTGTTAATGCAAATACTCCGTCACCACTTCCTGTGGTCATAACTGATGCAAATCACACCTAAAGCTCCCGTATAAATCCCAGTCAAGGAACACTTAAATCCAAGGACTTCACCTTGCTGTGTGCCTCCTGCAGACGACTCCCGGCGAGGATTACTGCTCGGATAAACACAAAACAAAATAAAAGATCCTTCAGCTGCAGCCACAGGTATTGACTCAGAAAATATATTGTGACGACTAAGAAGATTCCGTGATGAAAGGCCTCATCAGCCCGTGGGAGCTTTGTTTGGAGCAGGAATTGAAGATGTGTCTGACTCTAATTGCTCTAACCTTCTTACCCCAGCTACGCCTCGCTTCATTGTGCAGACGCTCGCCCAAACTGCAGATTTCACATTTATTTTTAAGTGTAATTGAAGAGTTTTATATGAGCCACCCATTGTGTGGATTCAGAAGCTGAATGTGTGACTCTTCTCCTCAGGCTGCTCTGACAAACTGTGACGGATTCCATCCTGTGGCACAAACGAAGAAGCGTCTGGTCGGGTGTGTGCGCGCCTTCTCGTCTTCTCTTTGAGCACAGCAGAAACAAAACACTTCAAACCACACACAGACGGAAGCACAGAGATTATTCTCATCAGCAGCAGATGTTTTTGGGGTGAAGATCATTATGCAAGGGGCCGTTAAATTCACGCTGTGGGTGATGACGGGCCTGTTGGCCGTCACCACCGTCTTCTTCAACGTCTACATCCTCCTGACGAGTGTGTGGAACTACATGCAGAAGAAGCAGTGGAGTCCCAGCGAGACCATCATCGTGGCTCTGTCGCTGGCCGACGTCGCTCACCAGCTCATCTGTTACTTCTGGATGACCATGGACGAAATTGATGGCGACTGCCACATCAACCACACGTCCTACACCGTCATCCTACTGCTGATCTTCAGCCTCAAGTTCACCATCATGTGGGACACCAGCTTCCTCACGTTCTACTACAGCACCAAGCTGGTGAACACCCCCAACCAGTGCTACTCTCAGATCCAGGCCTCCATCCTCAAACACGTCACCTTGGCGGTGTTTCTCATCCCGCTTGGCGGCCTGGCCACCTGCATGCCGATGATGGCGGTGTTCCACCCCGACAACACCACCTCAGAGATCCAAGACTGTGGCGTTTTGATACCCGACACCGGCCCCGGGCAGATCTACGAGGCCGTGTACCTGCTGCTCGCTGACGTTCTACCAGGCGTGCTCATGATGAAATGCTGCATCTCCATCTCCGTCCACCTCGCCGTCCACCTCCGCCACATGAAAGAAAGCACCAACGGAGCGCACGGGCCGAAGCTGGGCTCCCAGATGAGGGTGATCAAGATGTCTTTGTCTCTGGTGGTCGTCTTCATCGTCTTCCTGGTGGTCGACCTGTACGTCCAGTACGAGATCGCCGTGCACCACGAGAACATAATCATGCTCACGTTCTTCTTCACGTCCATCTACACCACCGCCACCGCCATGGTGCTCATCTACGGGAAGAAGACTTTCTGGAAAGCTCTGATACACGAGTACAACGTCTGCCTGGACGAATATCCGTGTTTGTCTTGTCTGAAGGTGCCTGAAAAAAAAGCTCAACCCAGCACTCCTGCAAAAGTTAAAGACTGAGAAGCCAATTTGCTTCACAGCAGAGGTCTTTGTGCTGTAAATCAATTGGTCATTGTCTGAATTTATTAAAAACTTGGACAGAACTTATTCTTTTATCTTTAGTTTTAGCAATTTCAGTAATGACTGCTGTCCTGCTGCAGCACCATTTCTTATAATTTCATTTATTCAGCTGTGCTGAGCCTGAGCAGGGAGGGAAGTGTCGAGCTTTTCACAGATCACAGCAGCCAGGTAACCTCCTTTCCATCCAAATCACAAGCTCTGTACACCGACTGTACCTACGAATTAATATTTTAGTGGGACAAATAATAGTCCGTCTGTTAAATAGATCCCCTGGCATGGTTGCCTGGACATGATGTAACTCGGAACCCATCTAAAAATGTTAAAAAATACATGTGACTGTGGTGAGAGTACAGAGCATATTAATAAAACAACAAAGTGTGCACAACCTGAATTCTTTGCGTTCTTTCATTGCAGAGGTTTTAAGAGTTTTTTTTTCTTCCTCAGACAGTTTTAAGCTGCAGTCGGTGACAACAGCAGCCTGCGTGTAACTGGAAGGCTGCCCAGTCCAACTTCCTGTGCCAGTTTGGGGAGATAAAAATAAAGATGAAGGAGGGAAAAACCGCTTAAAAATCCCCCATCCTCTCCAGTGTGTCTGTTCGCTGGCCCTGAACGAGCGAGTGTGTGTGCGCTCGTACTCGACAGCTCCCAGGTGTCATTGTGTGTAAGTGTGCCTGTGTGTGTGTGTGTGTGTGTGTGTGTGTGTGTGAAGCTGGGCGTTCCTAAGGAGTGCACTCATGCCCAGTGAACCTACGTCGAGTAAACAGAGGTTAGGAAAAAAAATCAGCAGACCTCTTTGCAATGCTCCATTAGTTCACACCCTCTGGCACCACCTAGTGAGGTTCAAAGCCGAGATACAATAGTGCAGCTAATCCCGCTGCACACACAGTCGGCTCGGATCCCTCCAGCTGCTAAATGGACAAAGTAAGAAAGGCCAGATCTTCCTTTGATGCAGAGTTAAGTCGCACCAAGGCCTCGGCTTTTATCCCTCCTGTCCTCCTCTCTCTGTTGGAGGAGTTTGGTTTGGAATGACAGCGGCAGTGTTATAAAATCGTGGCTAATATGGCTCCAAATCTTCACCACATTATTCTTTAGACTGCTTTGTTTAATAAATGACAGCATAGATGATATATTTAGGGTTCAGGAAGGGAGAGTAGGCAGGTAGAAAGATGCTGCTGAGTCGGGAGCGTGCCTGTGTTCCCACATTTCCTTGGGGTTAGCCTAACCCTTAAATTGAAGGGAAACGTAGGAACAAAAGACCTAATTTTGAAAATGTCCTAAAAATGTTGGAGCGTAGGGCTGACCCCGCTGAGTCCTGGTTTGTTTCTGAACCGCCGTTCTTTATCCGGAGGTTCAGACAGGTGTGTGAACAACCTTGATGTGAGCAGCTGTGATGTCTTGAGTGAGTAACAATGGTTTTGAAGACAGCAAAAATCGCGTTTGTAGTCGAGGGAAATGTGTGTAGAATGTGTAACTGGCAAAATCGTCATTAATTGAGCCGTTTATTTATTTTTTGATTCTGGCAGCTTTGGTCCTCCGTAGATCCTCGGGGCGTTCGGCTAAATGTGGCAGTTGCGTCGCTGCATGGCTGAACATCACTTCTCAGTTTAGTCGTAGCTCCTGAGAGTCGCAGGCAGAGTGATATCTCTCACTTCTCCATCTGACAGGAAGGAACAGGCCGTTAGCGATCCAGATTAGCAGGACCAGCTCCCGTCGCACAGCTCCCATAAACATCCCATAAACTCCCTCTGCAGACGCCCTCCCGTGATCATCTTTGGCTCCGGCATCGGCTGCAGAGGCATCATTCTTTCTAATTGTATTTGAAATACATAAATCACCAGTTTGTTAGGTGTTTTCAGCTCGAATGGGTAATTTTTCACACCTTCATCGACCTCCAAACGACTGAGAGTGAGCAGCAGTGATCTGAATTCACTGTGTCGACGCCATCGTAGTTACGAGAGAAAGAAAAATAATGAGGGTCAAAATAACGAGTTTCTTTTTTTAGTTGTTCTTTCAATCAATCAGTCTTTATTTCTGTTCAGTCAACAACAGTTTGTTCATAAAAAAAAGATCATTATATATCTCTGAAGGTATTGTTCGTATAAAATCTCTTTGATGCTTGTTAGGAAAAATACAAAAACAAGTCGATCCCTCGTAAAGACATTTAAAATCTAGAAATAAACTCACATACTGACACGTTAAGTATCAGTTCCATTTCTGATTATTTAAAAAAAAAAGCTTACATGCATAGATTCATCTCTCTGAAGGCACATGAAATGTATTGCTTCTTTTTATAAGATTTAAACAGCGCGCAGTGAAGCAGTGTGTCGCAATTAGATTCAATTAACGCATAAAAATAAACCGTCTCTGTTCACACTGAGTGTGCAAAACCGTGGAAATGTTAAAGATTCAACGAAAAGCAATAATTTAAAATTCATTAATGAACTAAACTAAAACTCGACCAACACCTGAAATATAAAAACTAAAGTGAACTTCAAAAGGCGTTTCTGTTTGTACCGTACAGCGTTTAGAGTTATTCAAAGGAGGAAGTTTGACTTTTTGGGACGTTTTCTCGGATGAAAAGATCGAGTTCATTCTTTGTCGATATGTACCTGGAGCCAGCAGCCGCTTAGCTTAGCTTAGCCTAGCTTAGCATAAAGACTGGAAACAGGGGGAAACGGCTAGCCTGGCTTTGTGTGAATGCTGCGATCGACCTACCAGCACATGTAAAGCTCTCTAATATACACGTTTCAGTTATTAGAAAAGCCAAAATGTAAAAATGAACACTGCTTTGCTTTGTTCACCTGCTCTGAGGCTACAGATTAGCTAGAAGCTAAACCTGCATTAATTTAATCATCTGAGCAATTTGGTGTTTTATAGATGTTATTCGTCCGACTTTTTGTTGGCTGGAAAAATGGTAAACAGAGCTTGTATCCAAAGATTTTTTTTTTTTTTTGCTTGTTTTTCCCGCTTATTCACCCGTGATCAGAGGACGTCCTGTTCTGCACTCACATAACCTTTCTTAAAACCATAAGTTGTTATTTTTACACAAGGAACAGTTCATCCGAATATGAAATCCGGCCATTATCTCCTCCCTCTGTGCTGATGGAAACTCAGGTGATGTTTTGTAGTCCATGAAACATTTCTGGAGCTTCACAGCAAAACTGGTGTAATCCAGGTCTCCATAGTCGGACAAATAACTACTGATTAAAGCACAAATTACTTAGATGATTAAATGTAATTAAATCAGGGACCGTGCACTTGAAGTATTAGTCTCACAAATGAGAACAGATGCTTGGTACCAGGCTCCTAGCTAGTTTCCATCTGTAGTTCCTGGGCAAGTGAATACTAACCAATGATAACAAATGCAGCCATTTTATGTTGTTATCAGTCGTTCTCAGCTACTTCTGTTGTTACACACGATTCTGCAACTCTGTTTTGGACGAGACTTTAAGTATTCCTTTAAGATTTCCATACAAAAACAAAGAAAACTTATTTGCTGGTGGCTCTGTTAGCTTTGAGAGGACATAAGCTAGCAGTTTCCCCTCGTTTTTCCAGTTTTTACATTAAGCTAACTCGCCTCTTGTGAAACCCACATGTGTTTTCGCTGAGCGGTTCGGATCTTTTGCATTTTTCCCAAAAAGTCAACCTCCCTCTTTAAGGAAACATTTGCTTCCCCTGCAGTTTGGAGGCACCAGTTACAGTATTCAGTTCATCACAAACATCAAGACAAATATAATCTGCTGCACATTCAGTAATGCCATCCAGTGTCTCTGAAGATATTGCGCTTTAGGAAAAAAATGCATTTGATCATAACATTACTGAAGCACAAACATAACTAACATTTCCAACGAACAGTTACATTCTGTACATTTATTCCCTGCTCGAGTTTGATCAAGTTCGACATGAATCTAATGCAGCTTTTTATTTTCCTGTATGGAAATGTCGGTATGGAATGGCGGTAAACAGCTCGGCGGGAATAAATCATCCAGTGTCGCTCCAACACGTAAAAGCAAAATTATTACATTGCAGCATCGGTCGTTCCTTTTTTCCCTGCGAGTGATAAAATCTGTACAACACACTGACTTTTTCTTCAAGAATGAAGCATCTGATCGCTGTTTCATTACCTCTGAAAAAGCGACCGTACGTACCCAGAATCACATATACTGACCCTCTCACGACAACAATGTTGTTCCTCACGGCTTAAATACAAAACAACAGCTACGACTTGAGAACAAAAGGACCGCCCGGAGTTATTCGTAGCTTGCATCAGAATCTTTCTTTTCCCCTGCAGAGAAATGTCCCTCGTAGCTGGTGCCACAAATGAAACTGTGCTCTCATCGCAGCCAAATCAGAGAATTAGTGGAGCGTTGTGTAGGCGTCGCCTCAGTGGGGGCTGTGCTCGTACGACGGGAACATCGACTTCCGGGTTTTCGGGGGCGGCGGCGGAGGCTTGCTCTCGATTTTCATCGGCAGCGGCGGAGTGAACTGTGGTGGAAAGAGCGCGGAGAGTTTCACGTCAGGATTTCAAACGTTTACATGTGGTTAAATATACATTAGTGAGGGGGTGCTGGTTCCCGCCAGGAGACGTACCTCTGAAGGGAACCCGGCGTTGTCAATCTCATGCGGGTGTTTCTTCGGAGGCATCGGCGGGGGGGTCCCTGGGGTGTCGACGGTATTGACATCATTGTCACTGAGAAGCGATGAATAACCTGCCACAGCAGAGAGAACAGACGCGTCAGTGAATATACGTGTGTGTGACCTGATTTGGGTGAGCAGGCGTGATTGTACTCTGCGCCCGTTGTGTGACGTGGAGCTTTGACAGGAAACGAAGTGATGACATGCGGCGAAGTGTGTTTGTCAGATGACTTACTGGAGCTGCGCGGTGTGCGAGGTGTGTGTGGAGAGGCAGGTAGCGGGCTGAGGGGATTGGACAGGCTGAGCTGGGATGAAACACCCTGGAACAGGGACAGGGTGAGCCGCCGGTCTCCGAGCTGTAGACTCTTGGGCCTCTGCTGCTTCTCTGGAGGAGTCTGGATGCAAAAACAAAGACGCAGGCTTCCATGTTAAACACTCATGAATAATGGAGCCACTCCCAATCCACAACTGAACAACAGGAACCTAATATTTGGATGACGCGCTCGTGTAAACAGCTCACATGATCACCTGAACGAGGATGTTACACAGACACAGATGTTCCCATGAAGTCAAACCTGATGCTGGAGTGTATTTATTACATTTGCCTTCCTGTATATCTCACCTAGGCCCAACAGAGGCAAAAAAAAAAAGTTCTGCAAGAATTTCAGACTTTGTATTTTTCTGTGAAACCTGTAAAAATCATGTTGATGACTCATTCTGCACTCCGGATGAGTCATCGGCAGCGGAGTGTTTCCGGAGGCCAAGTCTTGTGGATTTCTAACCAAAAACAACTTTAGAACTTTATGCACTGATTTGGGTGAAAGCGGAGGTTCTGATTCTCCCTCTGAAGTCGTCCCGCTGTCGTCGACTCTGGACAGAAAGCTTCACTCGTAGCTAACGTATCTGCTCGCCGCTGCAAACCCAAAGTATGAGCGGACAGTTTTGGTGCTGACGGGATCAATCGAGTTCCCTGATACTGGTAGCTTGGCTGCTAAAGTGACCGCTAACTGTTACTGATGCAGCTGGTTAGCACAGTACTGTGACAACACTAGCAGCTACGTTAGCAGTCCTGTTGGGCAACTCAAGGAGTCGAACCCTCACTGAGATCCACCTCCGTGCTGAACGCCCCGTCGTGTTGAGGGTTGGGTGTTCACTGGAAGCCGCCAATCTGGGCCGAGTCGGCCAACCGCTGGCCTCGCGGCGAGGGGGCGTGATGCTCTACAGTCATCGTCAATCAATAATCGCAACTGCCTGTTTTCACAGGAAATACGTAAATATGCAGATAACACTCCAGCAGCCACTTCATGGGAACTTTAAGTATCAAAAGTAAAAGTAAATAATACAAATAGTTGCATTTATCTGATGCGTCAGCCAATAATCATATGTTGTGTTTATCACTTTTCTGGATATTTAATCTTTTAAGCTTTTTTTTTAAATAAAATCTCATCGTGGGAGAAAATTCAGTCATTTAAATAATGCTTTACTTCGGCTCCGATGCAGCAAGTAATCTGCAAAGTAACCAGTAACTAAAGTCAAGTTAAAGTAGTGGTGTGAAAAGTACATTTGCATCCAAATCGTAATGAAGAGGAAGTATGAAGTAGCAGAAAATGGAAAAATATCCCGTCCCTGGCCAAACGCTTCGACCTTGTTCCCAGTTCCTGTGACACTTTGTGCTAATTATGCATCTTCATTCTCGAAGAGGTTTGCGACTTTCTCGAGTGAATACTACGAACACTTATTATAACTTAACCCACTTAGCTAATGCTTGTAAAGCCTTCAGACTGCCTCCTGTGGGTCAGTTTTTATGATTCTTTCTTCAGCTAGTTCAACCAGGAAGCTCAGTATTGACCCATTTGCTTCCCACAGGAAACTTGCGGATATACAGTTTATAAAAATGTCACCTGAAGAAGATGAAGATGAGAACGTACCTCGTCGGCGTCTGACGGCCTCTCCAGCAGGACCTGGGATTTGCTCACGCTCCACTCTTTCCTGTTCTTTCTGCCGATCCTGTTGTCCTCCTCCGAGCGGGACAGCATGGAGGTCCTGCGATCGCTGGGGCGGGACAACAAGGAACTGTTTGTGAATAATCAGGAGGGGAAAAAGGGGAGAATGATGAAACGGAAAGATGTGACACACAACTAGTGACTTGAGCAAAAGGATAAAAAAAAACAGTGATGGCAACACAACAGCAGGCGGTGGGAGAGGAAGACAAGGGGAAGCAGGAGAGGAGGGAGGACTGACTCTTGGGAGGAGATGCAGGAGGGTCCATCTGAGGACGCGGAGCCGCTGGAGAGGCCTGAGGAGGCGTTGGAGAGGGTTGAGACGGTGGACATGCGACGCAGGGTGGAGGACAGGATGTAGGGCATCACCACGGAGCCAACGCGACTCTTCTTCCTCTCAGTGAGAGAGCAGGGCTGGGACACACAAATGGGATTAAGCATCATCGGGGGAGTCTTGGCAGGGGAGGAGCACAATGACAGGCTGAACTCGGGTTTGCGACGGACCGGCTAAAGGAAGATTTATGGTCCTGCGCTAATATAATGTACACTGCTTTGAATGAGAAGCGTTTGATTGGAAGGCAAGAGGGCCAATAGCTTAAGTTGGCACCCTCTTACACTGAATTGAGTTTTGCGGTTGGCAACGCACCAAGGTTATGACGCCATAATGCTTCTCCACTTTCTCCCGGAGGTCTGCGAAGCAAGTCACCAGACGGTTGTGTAAGGGCTTCAGCTGCTCCGTCGTCTTCTCCCCGTGGATGCGAATCCCATCTGCCAGGAGAGGGATCTGCAGGGGAAGACGAGCGCTTAAGTGTTACGGAACACGTTGTGCTTTGAGGCCGGTGGCGGCGACGGTGGCGGCGGAGGGACTCACCTGCAGGGCGATGAGGTGTTTGAGGACCTCGATGCGCTCGTGGTCCTCTGGGTGCTCTTGCATGTAGGTGTCCGTAAAGAACGCCTGCGGAGGATGAAAACAGGAGGAAAGTTGGGCAGCTTGCTTTAAAATATAGCTGCAAGAAGCAACGAACAGGTTTCCACAGCCTGACAGAGAGGCCGGACGGTCCCCTCATGAATAAATCTGACTGAGAACAGACTCCAGGCCAGTTTATCTCGTGTTGGTGAACAAAGGACTTACAGATTCATATTAATAATGCAGTTGTGTGTTTCAGGCCCATCTGTTGTTGTGTAACTTGGCAATATTCTATAGCGGCAGTAAGTAAATGACCAAAATGTGTCCAAACTCAACGTGCCAGCGCTCTGCACGCTCCATGTGTACGACACCTCACACGTGTCGCCCGTCACTCACATGGTGCTGCTGAGCCAATCAGATCTGTGTGCTGTTACAGTCGACAGATACATTAACAGCTTTTAATAAAGAACAGATTCCTCCGTGTTCCTTCTTCCCACAGGCGGTTCAAAATCAGTATGAATCATATCTGAGACTGTGGAGATTATTAAAAGCGCCAGTGTGGAGCGCCGAACGCAAACATACAGACTCAAACCGAACTGAGGGGGAAGAGATAAAATATGTTTTATGGCTCTGAGTCATAACACATGTTAGATACGATGATGTTCTGGACATCTGCTCGAAGAAACGTTTGTCTAACTTGACCTCTTTCAGTTTTTATCTGTCTTTCTCTGAATCCATTCATCCTGGATCTACAACATCCACTGGACGGCAGGATTTTCTTTTTTAAATCAGCCACTGTTGAACAACAGCTACAATCTAACGCATTCTGTGTTCATTCCTGCAGGTAGTGGACTCATTCTTGCAGGGCTCTGTAGTCCTTCACAGTGGATCTGAAGACCGGTACCAGCTGGCTCTGTAGACCATCTGTTCCTCGACCTCAGTCACTAAAGACTGTTTCTCAGAGGATGAATCCTACCGACTTTTCTTCTAGTTTCACCAGAAGCATCAGCCTCTTCTGTCCAGCTGCACCTGATGAATATTTTCATTGTCAACTAATCTGCCGATCATTCTCTCGATTAATCAATTAGCGAGGTCTGACAATTAGAGCTCATGATGACTTCCTGAAATGTCTCGTTTCATCCACAATCCAAAGATATATAACATGAAGAAATATTCACATTTAAAAAGCTGGAATCAGAGAATTTAGTCTTTTTTTTCCCTTAATAATTGCTCGAGGCGAATATTCGATAATCCAGCAATTAACCGTTGAGCTCAGAGCTGATCAGCTACTCATTAATGTTGTTATCTGGGTTTAAGATGATTTTTGGGGGCTTTATTTGACAGAACAGCTTAGAGAGTGACATGAATCAGGGGAGGAGAAACATGCAGCGAGGGGTCAAAGGTCAGATTCAAACCCTGGCCGCTGCCTCCGGTTCACGGGTTGCGTGCTCTACCAGCAGAGCGATCAGTGCGCTCGGCTGGAAAAATTGCCTTATTGAGCAAAAAAAACTGCCGAACCTTCTCGTAGTTGGAGAAGCCGCCCATGACGGCGGGGTCGACGATGCCGCTGAGCATCATGGACAGCGGGTTGATGGACAGAGAGCGATCGCAGGCCTGCTGCTGCACGAGGTTACTCAGCTTCTCATTGGCCATCTCCATGGTCTCCACGGCGTTCTCCAGAGGGCTGATCTCCTCCTGTGCACCGGGAGGAGCGACGACAACAATCACTTTCAGGACGTGAAGGAAACCAGAAGCAAAGCGTTTAAACGTCGAGGCTGCTTCTTACCACTGAGACAGATTTGACCTCGAACCACTTCAGGATCCCGGGGAAGCGATAGGCGGTGATGTAAGTCGTTCTCTCGATCCACATAGTCTGCAGGGCAGAATTAATACCAATAAAATATAAAAGGGTGACATTTTAGTGTCGCCGTTAATCTTCAGAGGGAGGCATGTGCAGAGACGGGCTTGTTTATGCTTTTCAGCAGTGGATTTATGGCTGTGTGCTTACATATATGAGCCGGCTGCTCTAGAGTAAGTTTAAAAAGTGCTCACCGCAAATTCATTGTCTGGGTCCTTTTCACCTTTCCTGAAGGGCCGGGAGTACTGGAACTGGTCCACTTCATTGGTTCTGTAATAGCTGTGAGGGAACAGGGAAGGACAGCGGTGAGTTAGCGGTTTGACCAGAGAACTATAAATCCCAGGGTGTTCACGAGAAAATAAATCAGCCTTTAAGTGTTCTGTTACGCACTTTAATATCTGCTCTGGAACCCCCTTGTCTTTAAACTGGTGCGGCACGGTGAGAACAGGCTTGACGGTGAAGCTCTGGATGTCTGAAGTTCAGCTAAGGATAAGAGCCAGATTATGTGGAGGAGAAGACAAAGCGAAGTTTTATTGAATCAGATTATTTTTAAATCTGTAATTGTCAGGAGTCCACAGCAGCGCTGCAGCTCTGCGAGGCTGAACTGAGTCTGACATCACAGCGCTCAGAGAGTCGGAGCCGACGGCTTCATGCTCAGCAGGTGCGTTTACCACCACCGCCATTGTGTGCAGCTGATTAGCATGCTAACAATTGCTGATTGACAATTAACACAATGTGCAGCTGATGTTAATGTCATTCTTCTTCGTTTCTCTAGATTTCGTCATTTAGTATCAGACAGATGTGAATATTGAGCTGCTGATGAGACACGAGAAGTTAAAGCTGTGTTGATAAATTATATTTATAGAAAATCTCTTAACTTCCAGAAAGAAATCAATAAATCAAATTCTCTGACAAATAATAGAAAAACAATAATAAACACTTCCTGTCCGTGACTCTTTCACACGGCTAGACGGACGCATTGCTAAAGCTATTAGCGTGCTAGTAGCGCTTGAATAGCAGAGAAAGTGCAGCTAAATTTCCCAATGCTAACATGTTAGCTTAACAGCTGTGAGTCCTAACAACAACCATGCTAACCCAGTTAGCACAAAGCACACACCTTTAGCAGTGAGCTGTACCTGCTCGGCCAGGTAGCTTTTATTTCTGTGTTTATGAGACTAAGGAGAGCTTGTTGAACTAGCAACCTAGCTGCTAACACATCTATCTTTGGTTCTGTTCTGTCAGATGAAGAAGATGCCCTCATATGTGCCTGAATGACTTATTAAAAATACATCTTTCAGACTAAGTTAAAATGGTTCCTCACCACTGTAAATTTAATAGTTCACTCTTATCTAAAAGAGAATTTAATGAAGAGATCAAAAAACCTTTTTGGACCCGGCGGGACTTTTTCATTTTCTGTTAAACAATAACTGTGGGAGGTCGAGAACTAATAATACAATATGTTTGAAACATCACATCAGAGATCAGAAGATGATAATCTCCCTCCACAATTAGACAAACTTCAACAGGAATTAGACGAGTTTTATAGAAAGAGAGTCGAAGGCGCTTTGATACCAACCAGATTAAAACTGGGTGAGGAAAAATAACAAGTACGTTTAAATATAGAAAAAAAGAAACAATATTTACGTTAAATTAAAAACAGAAAGCTTTTACAGAGATTCAAACCAGCAACCTTCCAATCACTGTGCAATCTGGAACTGCCTTCCATCTCTTCCTTAGAGATGCGCTGCTAACGTGGCTAAAACTCTCGCTAAACAAAAAGCCTCAGCGTGGCTGATGATCATACAAGGATACGCTGTGCAGGCGAGTTGCTGATGTTGTCGCCGGGCGGCGCTGTGCTGGTCATGCGCGTTGCGTTGGGGAACTGAGAGAGCAGCTTTAAGCTGAAGTCTTCCAGCCACTCGTACTCCTTCCCTCGGTAGATGAACATCTTGTTCTGCGGCGCAGAATAAACAAATTAAACTCAGTAAAAGGCTTGAATTGTGATGGAGCTTATTTCCCCCCATAATGCAGCTCGAGCAACGCCATGAAGTCAATTCTCCCATTCCAGCATTCCCTGGTGTCATCAGAAAAGCCAATAACCTTTATCGGCATTATTGCACATTGCCCTGAGAAATGTTTAAAGAAGCAGCTCGTTGCGTAAGCTCTGTGCATGATGATGTCCATATTTATTGAAATAGGTAATTATTTTCTTACCCTGAGGAAAGAAGGGAATCCGAGGCCGTAATATCCCACAGCAAAGTACTCCGGCTGCGGCCGCATCGCATGCATTATGTTCTCATAGAACTTGGCTTGTTTTTTCTGTGGCAGAGGACAAAGAGGATGGTGAGGCTGCAGCACGCACACACCGCGCTCTAATTAGTCTCTTTGTTGCCGCAGAATGAAATCGTTGAAAATAAATTAATTTCAATAACATCTTCCAAAAAAAAAAAAAAAGAAGAAAAAAAAGAAAGAAATGTGATTGCTCTCATTTTCTTTTATGCAATTATGAGAAAAAGATTATTGGAGCATAATCAGACTTAAGTACGACCGCTGAGAGACTTTATAAATAGATTCATTCAAACTCAGGAAACATCAGGAAACACAGTGTGGGCGGAAACAAGTCGATGAACAGGTCGACTCGCAATTATCTCTTCTGCATCTTCTGCAAGTTGTTTTTCAGCTTATTGTGCTCAATTCTTGTCCACAATCAAGCGTCAATAGTTTGAACGACACAATCATGTACATTCAGGCTCACGTCGGTCAGGAACGCTGCCGTCTTTGCTGGTTTTTCACTGTGTGATTCTGTGTGCTCTTACCAGCAGCTGGCTCAGCTCCATGAAGTCAAACATGTGGCTCTCGTGCATCTTGGCCAGCTGCTTTCCCAGCTCGATGGCCTTCTCCCACATCTGAGAAGACAAAGTGCATCGCTCGGTTAAAAAAGGTGGGACATAAAGCAACGACATCAATAAAAAACCACAGGAACAGTAGCTAGACTTCTGCCATCTGGCTGCCGCGGCTGTCCTCGGTGGAACCCCCACCCAGGCGGCTTAGAGGGAAAACATTTGCAGCCGGCGAGAGATCTGAGTACCGACACAACAAAGAAACCTGCGGCTGGTGCGCCGGCTTAAGCAACTTCCCCTCGAATTTCAAAATACCGACTCAGAGGGCAGATTTCAGAGAATTCTTTGGGTAATATATGAAGATATAACTTTGTGTAACTTTGCCCTGAGCTCACATGCAGAGCAGTTCGAGATGGACTGAATGTTCGTGCATCTGATGTGTTTCAGCTGCAGTTAGAGGGCTGAAAATGTAATCATAGACCTGGAGTTACATCTAGTAACCTTTGCACACCAAGTCTTTTTTATTTTGTGCGTTTTCTTGCGCACAATTGAGACAAAGGAGTCGTCGAGCAGGACAGAATGATTCTGTGGTCCTCTCACTTCTTGAACAGATAAAGAGATAAAGATAAAGACTTCTCCCCCCCTCAGAGGAATTGAAGACCCGCTGGATGTACCGTAGCTCTGATTGAATTGTCCCTCTTATATATATTTGAGCTAAACATTGCGTTCTCAACGAGGGCCAGCCACATTAAAGGAAGGATCCAAGAGGGAAATTTCTCACAATTGCAATTTTTGTCTCATCAAATACGATAAATCATTTTCCTCAGGAGAAATAAAGAAAAGGAGACGAGATTCATCTGAGACAAATTATCCCGTCGACAGCAGAAACTAAGAAAAGCTGTTATTTTGTTTTACTCATCAGCCTCTCGGAGTTTTGTGTTATTTGTTTTATCAGAAATAAATCATCTTTTTATTTGGCGATTGCTGAATTCTGACCTGTTTCTCCTGAAAACGCCCTGAGGGAGAAATAAGGAGCAGAAGTATAAATCACTCCAGTTAAATCCAGTTTGAGAATGAGAGGAGAAACACCAGAGAGAGTTCTGCTGGGCCCGCCGGCCTCTCACTGGGGTTTAACACTTAACAGTACCGAGCAGTAAATAAACAGTGTAGAGAAAAAGACTCGATTGATGATTTAGACCTGAACGTTGTCAAAGGTTGTTGCGTCTTGTGTGCGTCTGATAAATAGTTTGGGGGCAACAACTTAAGAAAGGAACGGATGGATCGTTACAGAGTTCAAACCTGAGATTTAGTTTCGTTGCCTGACTTTTTATTTTGCTCTCACTCGTTCCCCAGCTAACAGGTGACCTCATCTGAAGCTGGTTATACAACCAGAGCGGTCGGTTCGATATGAGAAACTGTTCACGTTCCTTATTGTGCAAACCTGTCTAATACTGCAACACAACCTCAGCTGGCTCTGTTGTTAACTGAAGCTCCTCCTGCTCTGTGATCCTCATCAGTAAGTGTTGCTGCTGAATGTAAATGTACTTGATAGACGTGATCTGAGTTGAACTCTGTTCTGTCGTACTGCAGTAAATATAATTTCCTACAAATAAATGCTGGTGAGATGTCGAGTCCTTCTCTTTGTCTGACTCTGAGAATTAATCACATTACATTTACTAATTTACCAACATCGTCAGGAAGACATTACATACTCATAAATCATTTTTTCCTTCTTAAAGTCAAATCATAACTAAAATAAAAGCTACTTCTTCTTGCTAGCATGCTCCTCTGGCTCCCCACCCACCCAGTCCTGGGTCTGAAAACCTTCTGGTGGTCCAAAGCAAATGTCACAGCGGTGTAAACAAAACCAACACGGCCCTGATCCCCCGTCCCGAACACTAGCTGCTGAGCTAACTGAGCTAACTGGCTAACAGCAGCTACAGTTAGTGGCTGCTGATATGCTGCTGGTTGATGTTGGAGGCCGTCATGGACAAAAGTGGTCGTGTTTCTATGTTCAACACAACAAAATATATAAATTATCCAAAAAAAAACCTGCTTCTTTTTACCTGGCTAACAAACTACTCACTGTAACTTCACCTGAGAAAAGGTAAACACAGACTCTTCCAGTCTGCACCCAACCCTGGTAGAAGGTGTTGGAAATAATCATCTTGCTGATATCATCATATAGAGGCATCGGTATTAAATTGAGAGTGTTTCATAAGCAGTCCTTATCTTTAAGATGGTTCCTTAGAATCATGTTTGCGTGCACTATCCCTTTTTTCATGCTAGGACGTGTGGCCCAGCAGCTAACGCTCACCTTTCCTTTGTCCAGATAGCAGATGATCTCCTGGAAGAGCCGCTCCTTCAGCTCCTGCTGGGTCCACACGTGATCCCCGTCTCTGGGGATCAGATGAGGTGCGCAGGGTTTGTCCGACCACTGAGGAAGAGAAATCAACATGCAGGTAAACACCGGGAAGCACTGCGGTTCTTAGAAAAGATCTCAAGAGCTCAAATATTTTTTTTTAAATCTGCTCTGAAGTGTCGTAGACCTCCAGCAGCTCAGCGTGCAGCAGCAGAGTGTAGGCCGCCTCCGTGTAGTTCTCACAGTCCAGGTGCAAATCTCGCAGCTTGTACAGGTACCTGTGTACAAGAGCACATCGGTTACACACAGTTAGCCCCTCAAACACCAGTAGTGTGTGTGTGTGTGTGTGTGTGTGTGTGTGTGTGTGACTCACCGGATGTAAATGTCCTCCCTCTTTTTTTCTTTGTAGAAATTCTAAAACAGAATAATTGCATATTACAAAACACATATATTCCTCGAGCGCTTCCCAGAACCGGCCCGGATGATGATTTATGCACACACACACACACACACACACACACACACACAGAAACAGCGCCGGCCCATATAGGCACAGGGCGTACCAGCACGTTGACGGTGCAGCTCATGCGGTGCTCAGGACTCTCGTCGTGTGTGATGGTGCGGTACGCCAGCAGATTCTCCAGCAGGCTGCTCAGCAGCAGAGCCAGCTCCTCTCCCGACTGTGACAGGTATCTGTGGCGCCTGCAGTGCTCCAGTAAGCTGCACATACAAACACACTTCAATCACAGACTGCTCTTTAGCTGTAAACTTTATCAGTTTGCCAAAGTCAGACCATTAAAATCTGTTTTTGAGATAGTTTGGGACGGTATATTCCTCCTCCGAGGGGTTTCTATTGATTACAGGTTGTTTGAGATTCTAACAGACTCTCGTGTCCTTCTGGCTCCTCGAGGACTTCTTCAAAAACACAATCTTAAAGACCTTTGTTGTATTTTAGAAGCAGTCTTATGTGAATTCCCTATCACACAGATCCGATGGATTTTTCATCTGCGCGCTGTAATACTTAAACAACTCTCAGAATAAAAGAAATATTCTCCGTTTGATCCGCTCCTCTGCCTTACGTTTTCTCCAGGAGGACTTTGTACTGCTCATCCCCTCGGCCTCCTTCTACCTCTTGATCCAATTTTGTTATCAGTTCGTTCTCAAACTGCAAAGAGATAAGACGGGAATTAAAAATCACACCATCATACGCATCTCAAATGTCACATTTAGCCGGGAGCTGCTTCAGTTGACTCAAAACAAAAAACACTGAAGTGCAGTGAAGTTCTTAAATCGCTTTTTTTTTTTTTTTTTTACCGTTTCAAACGTGCGTCCGGGGCTGAAGTTGTGCTCACACTGCATCATATCAAAGAAGATGGGGATGGTGGCTTTCCTCAGCTCCGGCTCCGGCACCAGCGTGACCTCCAGAATGGGCCCGACCATGGCCGGGATGAACTTCATTTTGTGCGGGCCTGAGGGACAACAAAACATTATCGCACAGAAATATCGCAGTCTGATTCGAGAAGGCAATAAGCTGCCTCTTCATTTCTCAACAAACAGAGGACAAATCTAATAATGTGGTAAACAAAACAACAAGACTCTGTGAAACTGGACAATATAAAATATTGTCTTGTTATTCCTCTCGCATTACTGGAAGCCACTGAATAAACTATCCCACAAAGCTCTCTGACAGCGGCGGCTGCAGAACACTCACCCAGATTGTACCACATATCTCTGATCTTAAACCCGACAGTCTTCCTCATGTCGCCGTATCTGCGGTAAACGTACAATCAAAGACGCGTTAAATGAAGTTCTCTCTACTTAAATAATCTTTCTGATGAATTGTAAATGATCTCACTTGTTCAGAATCTTATTCCGTTTCTCTTGAGAGAACGATTCCAGCTGCAGTGTCTTGTGGGTGAGGAACGCCACAGTCAAATGAAAGTAGTTATTCCACAGCTGCGAGGGGAGCGAGGTTTTCAAATATTAATACCCTAATTACCCTCTCATAACACAGGCGTTTGATTTTGTGATTAATAAGAAATGTGACCCCTGCCGGGGTGACGAGACGCACCTGGAGCTCAAAATGCGCCTGGTCCAGAAAATACATGTTGAGGACGTCCGAGTACTGGTTGATGGCCCGGAGGAAGACCTGCATCTGGACCAGGTTCATGATCATCCAGTCAGCCGGGAACACGTTACCCATGAGGTCCTTAAACATGATGAAAGTCTCCATGAGGAAGTCCTGAGGGTGGAAGAAGAAGAAGAAGAGTTAAAATATTTACTGCACACTTGCACTTTAAAGAAATGGGTCATTACGTGTAAACTCACTGAGGCGTTCACACTTAATGTTGATTTACATGAAAAAATGATAAAAAGTACATCTAATGCATGGGACCTTGAATACCCTGCAACTGTACTTCACACATGTTTTTAGTTAATCACAAGTTTGGCCCTTCAATATTTTTTGTAATCCTCCATATGTGCGATTTAAGGCGCAGCGTCGGCAGGAAGAATCGTTCATGTCGTTCGTTCTCAGTCGCTTTTCCGGTACAACGTCGTTTAGCTGTGAATCATGTAATTCACAGTTCTCAGCTCCTCGTTCTCACATGATTGTGCGACCGGTCAACACAAAACTGTAGTTTAAGGCAAATACATCGCTGCAACTTCTTCATCTTCAACCTTGACATTATATTGACATGTACTGAACGATGAGCTACGAACGAAATGAAATGGGTTTTTTTTTCCATGGAAACGGTTGCTATGCTTTCCTGTTTCTCATTGGCTAAAATTCGACGACAGTGTCCTAGACTCAGCATACGATTGGCCGGCTCTCAGTCCTCTTCACCACTCTGATCACTAAACGGTGAACAACACAGCGACTCGTCTGTGAGAACGACAGAACGAATGAGAGAGAAGTGAAGCGTGGAATCAGGCCCGTCCGTTCAGATCTTTAGTGTCTCTTTAGCTCATTCGTTTTTGGAAATGATCCTCTGTGTTTTAACCCAGTCCAGTGAAACAGAAGCAGCTGCTGAGGCTTATTTTGTTTTCTTTTTACTGGCTGTTATATTAGATTCAGTGGTTTTATTTCATACGTAGATTTTTTGTCCTGTGACTTAAAGGTTTTCTATCTTTTTTGCGTGATGCTCGATGAGCCTGTTCTGGAAACCAGCCGGTTTCACTCCAGCTCTTTAGCTCAGTACACACATACATTATTTCACCATTTCAAACTTTCTGACAGCGAGAGTGAAATGAATGTGTGCTGAGAACCATCCCTGGGGTCTGCTGGATGTTCAACACACATTCCAACCCAATCAAGTGAAAAAAAAAAGAAAAGAAGCGACTGGAATGAAACCACTTATTTCCAGAAATCACACAAAATGATGAAATTTATCTCAGAGGGCCAAACATCAAAGAGGAGAGAATCCACAACGCTAACGGAAAAAAAAAAGTTCTGAATAGTGAGTTGACACGGACCGACCCAAATATAATAATACTGTAGTAAGACCTACATTTTAACCAAACTCGGCAAATCCACGGCTGCACTGCTGCGCGTCAGACACGCCTAATGGAGGCCCGCTGACATCCTCATCATGTCCGTCCAGTCCGGTGCATGAAATGTCTATAATCAATATTCTCTTAAGGAGCCGTAAGTGGCCCGGCTGGTTTTTATGCCTGTTATTGATGAGATGTTTCGGGACAAGATGTAGCCGACAGCGGAGGAACTGGGACACTTACAATGATATCCTGTCTCGTCTTGAAGGTGCTGATGTAGTGGGCGTAATGCATGTCATCCATTTGCTTCAGGATGGCCGTCATGCAGGCGAGATAGTGACCCTGCAGCAGAGGAGACGCCATTACTCACATGAATTCACTGGGAAAAAAAAGATGCATTTACAGCTCATGTTCCTTGTATTTGTGTTTTGCTAAAAGACAGAAGTGTATTTAATGTGCTGGCGTTAATATTGACAGAAACGCTGAGGGTGTGAGCTGCGACATCGCAGTGCGTCTTACGATGAGAGGGGACGATCTGTCCATGCTGATGACGGTGCGATTAACCCTGCGAAGAAGCCGCTCCATTATCAGCTGCACGTGGCCTCTGGTTGGACCCTGCACAGACAGAACCGCCTCAGGCACAAACACCAGCTGACACACAGACGCTACAGAGACCCGGGTCACCCACGTTACAACATCGTTCTTCCCCGTTCTCTGGGGATTGTTTTGCTTTGAGATCATTCGTCCTGAGGTTTCTCTGTCAGTGTTACACAGAGGAGTTGGAAGGACTTTTTTTAAGGCGTTCACAGTTTTGAAAGTAGATTTTAAAAATTCAACAGCTCTGTGTCTTTTAGAGACGCTGTTCCAGTGACTGTGGATTAATAATACAGCTGGCGTCAGTAGAACAAATATACAAACTACAGCTGAAACAATTAGTCCATTAAATTTTGGGTTATTATTTTGATAACAGAAGCCCCGTTTCCACCTAGAAGGCAGTTTGAGGGCTGGTTCAGAGCCGGTGCCTTTTCTTGAAAAAAAGATCTTTGAAGTTCGACAGCCAAAGAACTGGCGAGGGATTATCTACCGCATTTTAAACCAAAGCGAGCCACATACAGGCTCCTGGCTGGTGGTGCTGGTGCGGATTCAGAGATGGTTCAACCAGGAACCTTTAAAGAACCCGGTGGAACGACAGCCACCGCAGAGTCACATCGCTCGGAACCGCTATGGCCGACTGGATTCAATTTGCTACCCAAGTGAAAATCTTTTGTTTATTCTCTTGTGGATCAGATCGGTGACACCGGCTCTGGTGGTTAAAAATGGCGTCATGAGGTTTTAGTTGGTTGTGGGTCCAGATAACTCCTGAAGTCAGCGGTTCTTTGAGCTCTTTTAGATTTTTTAAAACCGATCGATACCAGCATAGTCGAAGATCGTTCAAGACGAAGAGTTTACACAGCTGAACATCATCAGCTTACATTCACTGTTCAAAATAATCGAAATTATAATAACGTAACTGTTAATCACTGTCCATGCCAAACACTCAAGTCTAAATATTATATATGTTATTAATGATTAAGTAATTAGTAGTTAATGAGTTTGTTCATATCTGGGAACAACTGATTCACAGATATTAATGAACTAACATTACCTAATGATTATTAATAAAGTATTTCCCTGTCTGTTCTAGTAACTCATCATTATCCAATGTATAGTCATTCAATCTCATTTATTTAGGAACTACTCATTAATGAGTAAATAATTATCGAGTAGTTCCTGATTCCTTCCTCGCTCTCTGTAATTCAAACAGGCACGATTTCACCTCCAGCTTCAGAAAGCTGTGATCATTGTGAGAATTTCATCCTGTTGCTGTCAGTTTTGAATGGCGTGAGCGTCACAGATGAATTCCGTTCACATCCGTTGTATTTGGGCGTTAGCGGAAACCTTGATAAATAAACCCCACGCCGTCTGCGTGACTCGATGTTCCAAATATCCATCCATCCGTTCCGTCTGCAGCGTGCGTCGGGGTGAAAGCTCCGTCTCTCCTGTCTTTAGCTACATCCTCCAGCTCCGACAGCAGGAAGACAACTAGATGCTACCAGGCCAGATGGGATATGTAATCCCTCCAGCACGCTCTGGGTCTGCCCCCGGGCTTCCTTCCAGTTGGACATGCCCATAAAACTTCCACCTCAACTGGCTCCTTTTAATGCAAAACAGCAGCACTTTTACTCCGGGGTCTCTACGGATGTCTGAGCTCTTAAAAGAAAACTCATTTCAGCCGCTTAGATCCACAATCTCTTTCAGACTGGGTGTTATTGTCTTTAATTTGTGTGCACCGGCCCTTTAATTTATAATCTGTGTGAACTCGACTCCTCACCACATCCTTGCGGTCCAGGTTGTCCAGCACGGTGCTGAGCAGCTGCACGCAGGCCTCGTGGTCCGGTTTGCACGAGTGGTCGTCCAGCTGTCCGCTCAGCTGGTCGGTGACGAGCGGCAGCAGCACATCTCGACAGTCTGCGGCGACAGAGCAGAGAAACACTCACTGCTCACCGGATCACAAAGCACATTTCCTGTTAATGGACCCGACCTGACAGACGTGTGTGTTAAAGTGATGCTGGAGCTTTTTTTTTTCCCTCCTCCTTCATCTTGTGTAAAAAGTCATTATGTGATTTTAAAGCCTGGAGGACTCCTACCTGGCTGCCTGAAAAGGTCACTCTCCACCATCTTACACATGCAGCCCAGCTTCTGACGCACGAGCTGAGAGTCGGGAATGCTCTCGATGAACTTGGCGAGGAGAACGCTGAGAACGTAATGAAAGAAGAGAGCAGCTGTGATAATCTTACTGCTCTTCATAACTCACATCTGGTAATTATTGCCATGGAGGCTAATGAGAGGAACATGTTACAGGTTGATTTTACAGCAGCAAGAATTGAGAATAAAGCCTTCTTTGCTCAGAAGTAAATATGATAATTTGCTCTGAGACAGGCAATTATCATTTCCTGCAGTGCAAACCCACTGGAGAGTTACCTGAGCTCCACGGGATCAAACACCGTCTGGATGTCATTAATGATGCTGGGGAGGTATTTCAATATTGCTCCCTGTAAAGGCAAAGAATCATCAGGCTGCAGCGAGGGGATGGTTTTTATTCTTCAGCACAGAGAAAGCTTTTGAGCAGAGCTGTTCCTCACCTTCCTGAGACGGCCAACAGGGAGAACACACTCACTTTGCAGTTAATTTGTAGACCTTTATACTGTAAAAACTTCCATAACTGTAACTAATTTTCACAGCAGGATCACTGCAGTCGCTCTCAAACACAAAGACTGGAAATAAAAAGCAGCGTCTTCACACAGCGGAGGCTTTTTTACTTGTACTTTCAAGCTGGAAGTTGATCGATTTGAGACATTCAAAAATGTTTTCACAAGATTTTTAGTTCAATCCGACTACAAAGAAGAAATCTCCTCGTCATATCTCAGGAACCGTTCATCTGATCTACTCCACACTCGGCGGATGTGTTGCCGCGGGCCCAAGTTCATTCAGCAGAACGTGTATTTTGACAGATTATACGACTGTCAGGATTTGTGCGAATGATCTTTTTTTTTGCATCGCAATGTTCATTTTCACTGAAACAACAATTAAAAATCCTGATTAAGAGACGTTTGTCGCATTTGTTGGGGTCAAACGAACACGTTTTCTCACACCTGTGCAGCTCTACTTTACTTTTACAAACGTTATAATGACGTTTATCACATTTTACCTTCAGCAAAAAAACATGCAGCTTCCTGCATGTTGGGTATTTGCACTCCAACATATTGTGATTGGGGACAAAGTAGTATCTTTTCTAGCTTCAAACATTGTTGTGGCAGCTTGTTTTACGTGTACCTTCGTGCAGCCCCACAGTGCAGTTTTGAACTTGATGTAATTTGGACACATGAAACATTCAGTATTAATAAACTTTGAATAAACAGGCGAGCAGCACTCTGTGCAGCGGCGGGGGTGAGGCTTCAGGCGGCCTGAGTTCCCTAATTGACTTGAAAAGATGGTATTTACGGCATTTTTAAGCCGAAACCTTCACTTTAAATGATAAGCTGTGTGAGCCGGCACCCCGTCTGAAGTGGGTCGGCCTCACGTCGAGGGTGTAAATAACATCTTCTCTAATCAGGTCGGGATCTCGGGGCTTCTGCAGACTCGGATTTCACCACCTGACGAGCCGTGTGGAGCCACATTATGTTGATTTTTTTTGTCGTTGTTTTGCCGCGACGCTTTAAACTTCACCTGACTTTCCATCAGCGTGGAGGGAAGAGAGGAGGACTGAATTTTCATCTTCGGGTGAACTGTTGAAAATACTGATCCAGTTCAGAGAAAGACTTCAATTAATGTCTCACAGCAATCCTGTGTGTTCTCTGATGATCAGGAATCTGAATAACAGGGTCTATTATCACAACACAGTCGCATAAATTGGGTTAAGTTGATTAGATTATTGATTATTAATATTGTAACGTTCACGAGAGAAGTTCTGTTATTTATTAATGGTAAATTAACTGTTTAATTCATGAAGGAGTGCTTTAATAATGTCTGGGATATTGTTAGATTAGTCATAACAGCTGTGTAGAGAGAAGGTTGACCCTCCTCCTCCACGGTGCCTGTTAAAGCTAACGAAGCGTCTTCTAATTTGAGTTTTGTGTTTTGATAACACAACACAGTCGGTGTCGAGTGTGAAGTAATTCAGATGGCTGGTTCTCAAGAAAGCTGCACAATCGGACCAGACTCGTTTCACTAGTACTATAAACTAATACAAGCTGATCAAAAAACGGCTACCTGAAACATTTTTCCTCCAGCTTACCTTTATCTTCACCCCCTCATCCAGAGGTCTGTCCATCAGAGTGTTGAAGGACAGGAACAGGGTTCGAATGGAGTTGAAGAAAGCGTCCCCGTCCTCACTGTTCCCATAGAATCTGAAAAACAAGGCCAAGGCTGCATCAGAGCTACTCATCCTTAGAAAGTGAGAGTGAGGCGCCGATAGCTGCGTGGCAGCGTACCTGAGATAGAGCACCCGTGACTGCACGATAAACCTGAACAGGTACTTGAGAGCTTTGAGCGCAGCGTAGAGCCGCTCGGTCAGGACGGGCTCCTCGGCGTGGCCCACGTAGTAGTTGAGGACCCGGGTTAGCTTCCTGAGAAAGTGAGTGAGTCAGGCATGGAGGTCTGCTGGTTATTTGGGTGTAGGTGGTGGATATGAGGAGCAAAAGAAAAAGTAAACAGCGTGAAGCGATCAGAGGAGGGAAACACAGAGCGGAGACTCACATGTAAGCCAGAGTGGCACTGAAGTGTTTGTTGATGTAGGTTTCCAGGACTGGGTTGAAGTGCTGGAACTTGATGTCACCAATCAGAGTGATTATAAATACCTGATTAGAAACGAGAAGGGGGAACAAAATGAAGGCCCTGTGCAAGTTAAAAGGAACATAAAGTATTCCTTTATAGCCACAGGAACCAACAAACATTGTGACTTTGTTTATGTGACAAATACGACGGGATTGTTTCATTTCATATATTCAAAGATATTTAATTTACATAAGTGATTGTTTCGAGAACTATATTTAAATTCAGGCATATTCCTCACCTTGAAAATGTAAGTAAATGTGACATTTAGCTTTACATTTGCTGGTTTGTCGTGCAGTGTTGCTCTAAGTGTCACCTCTCTGTTAAGGGCCAGGTTGTGCGGGAGAAGAACTAGCTTGTACTATATTACAACATGACGTCTGACCACGTACGTAGTCGTCTCTAACGACTCTTGAAGGTGGAGTTCAGACATCATCGAGACAGAGAGATTGTTAAATATGGGTGTCACAGCGCACATTACCAGGAAGTCTCTCCTGGGAGGCTTTCATAGTGTTGTACAACTGAAAGGTGACAGAATATGTTGAATATTGTCTGTTTCTGAATGTTGACAGTCCTTCACTTCATGGTCAAAGCTATCCCACAAAACCTACTCACCAAGGCGTTGAACACCAGGGTGTCGTAGGTGTCCTTCTCTGACGTCTCCATCATGATGTTGAACAGGGCGTCCAGAGTGTCCTGCAGAAACTGCAGAGAACAGAAGAAAAGTGGCATTAAAAAAAGGATGTTATACAACATCCATCAAATATAGCAGCTCATTACATATTTAGTGCCGCATCTGTGATGCCAAGAACACTCACTTTGACAATCTCCCCGCCCTCAACCTCCATCAGCCTCTGCAGGCTCTGGTCCAGATCTTCAGGGTTCGACCTCCAGTTCAACAGGCCCAGTAAATCCACTGGAAAAACATCAGCGCAGACACACGTTGGTTCAGAGGGTTCACTCAACAAAATGTTATCATTTACCTTTATAATAACACAGAACTAATAATCTCAGGAGGAAACACAATCTAATTATCAGCTTCTGAATTCTGAGCTCTGATGGAGCTCTGGATTCACCAGGAGCTGCTTCACTCCAAATTTCTGCCCTGTGACCTGAACTCTTACAGTCGCTGTGGTTTGCACACTACATGACTGAACAGCGTCAGGGGATCAGACAGCCGACACGCATGAATGCCTTGAAAAGTTCACGGGGCAGACGCCGATCTGACCCAGTTTGAGGCGTTTTGTCGGCAGGCTCCAAAGGCCACCGGGGACAGCGAGATCAGGACTGAGATCATGTCGTGTGAGTCCTGGCGTGGGCCTATACTTGGAAATTAGACTGCTATTAACATAAACACATGTTTTATTTAGAAGTTATCCTTATGACTATGCATCATTTTACCTGCTCTCTGTAGATTCTAACCAGTCCAGGACAGTATTCAGTTTTTCGGCAAACAATAACTTAATCTCCTGAGAAATTTCTGGGATCTGTATCTGGTTTTATGGGTTTGGTTTCTAATTCTTGCAGTATTCCATGTCTCATTAGAAGTATACGTCGGGATATGATGCACCTGCTGGTATCCTGATTATTCATCGTTGTGCAAATGTTATATACACAATAAATTTCCTCTGGATGTTTACGTTGTGATCCCCCGACCTTAAAGTTCAACACGCGCCCGTGCACATCAGTTTACACTCCGCTGCAGCAGCGCGGCCTCCGAAGATAATTGTGTTAAACGCCTGAAATTTCAATATAAACCTAATTAGATCTACATCAATCAACATCAACACATCAGCAAAATATTAGCAACACAGATCGGTTTAATTAATTTCCCAGCAATCGTGGGGGGAGGAAGCGATGGTGGCACTGTTTCGTGACAGGACATCTTTTCGTTATCGCAAACTGGGAACAATGGAAACGGCGCCCTGCGTTACCGTTCTGCGTGAGCTTGGTGGAGCAGGTGAGCGTGGCGAGCTGGAAGCTGTCTTTGGTCACAGGAATCACCCCTGAATGGTGGAACTGCTTCCCCGTTTGCTTCTCCTTCTCCTCCACCTCAGCCCAAGTCGCTGGCAAGGTGAGATAAACCTTTGCATCCTCCGCCTTCTTCACATCCACCTAGGAAATTCATAAAATGGGGAATAAATCATGGAGCGTATTGATCGACTGAGATCTAATTTCATATGTATTGATTGGGGAGAGACTCATGCATAATCCATCCAGCCACTGTCAGCTACTCAAGACATATTTTTTCGTGTAATTAGATAAAAACAATCTCCTTATTTAAAAGTTAAGTGAATTAAGTTTGGTACAAAATAAAAACACAACACCACAGTCTTGCATCGGTACCTTATAGACGATAAGTTCATGCCTGCCATCTTTTAGCGTGGTCCCGTCTCCTCTCATTAGCCGGACGAAGGCCATACCGAACGGCTTCTCCGATTTGTCCCGGGCTGAAGGATACACACAGGAGGATAAACTGTATCTAGCATGGTTGGCAGGATTACGTGCGGGTGTTTGTCATACAAATAAGGCGCAGCCACTCACAGTCCTGGGAGGATCTGTGTCGGAACATCACCCTCAGGTGACACCGACACACGTCTTCAATGGGGATTGTCACCTTGCGGGGAGCAAAGAAAGAAAGTCAGGGGAATTACGGGGAGTGAATACAGGATTATACGTACGGAGGAAATGCTATCAGCTGGGAGATTTGTATGACGAGCACATTCTGTGCTGATATCTTCCGCAGAAGATTATTTCATTGCATTGAGCTACAGTAAATCCAGTTGAGAAAACTAATAAGGGAAGGTGAGATATGGTGCTGGCTGCACACGCGGGTCCTTGACATTCGCTTACCTTCACTGTCTCATTCCAACACGGCTGCTTCACCTGGTAGTAGATGACAGACTTGTACTCGGTGATGCCGTCGTAGCCGGCTCCGGGAAATATCGCTTTCTGTCGAAAGTGAAGGAAGGAGGTTAGATAAGTTGATGGGAACAATATATATTTGCCCTTTGAGACGTTTGTAACGTGGACATAAAGGCACCTCGGGCTCAGCGTGCAAAGACGATGCCAGCAGTCGGTCTCAGAAGAATAAGCTCCGTATTGATTTTAAATTCCTTTATTTGTATATAAAGCACGACATGGCCTTGCACCAGACAGTCTCAGAAATGCGTTTGCTTTATGAAGCACGACGGCCTCCTCGATCTTCACTTCTTCTTCTTCAGCTTCTTCAAAAAGCAGAACTAAAACATTTAGTGATGCTGCTTTCAGCCGTCACCATCCAGCCTTAGGAGCCTCCTCACAGAGGATCGAAGAAGAGCTAGAAATTATTCTATTTTTAAACGTAAACCAAAAAACCCATTTATTCAGTCTGGCTTATATAGTGTTGATATGTATGATTTTATAGTTTTAGTGTTCATCTTTGGTTTCTGCTATACGTTTCTGGGTGTTTCGAGACATTCGGAGGCACACGACGTTTCAAATTTAAAGAAAATCTCAAGTACTTTAGTGTTTTTGAAGGTTTCAAATGTGAAGCAATCAGAAGTTGCTGACTTTAGACGCTTCGCACGTGAAGCATTTGCTTCATGAGCTCTTCGGACGTTCCAAATGTGTTTGTCGGATGTGATTGTTTTTGGACATTTCACGAGTGGTTTTGGGACGTTGTACATATATTTCCGTCGGATGTTTCATATTAGTTTTTTGTCGGATGTTGTTCACGCGGTTTTTCAGATGTTTCACGTGTGACGCATTCTGAGACTCGCGGTTTTGCGAACGTGAATTTCACGTCACATTTTTCATTTCATGATTTTGGGACCATGGTAAAGTCAAGTCGAGTCAAATTTATTTATATAACACATTTCATACGGCAAGCGTGAACTCAATGTGCTTCAAGAAATTTAAACAAAGATCACATCATGTATTATTATCATTTAAAAAGGGAGATAATAATAATGATAATAAAAAACTCTAAAAGCAAACAAGACAGAAATAAAACACACTCTTTAAACATAACTAAAAGCTTGCAGAAAAAGATATCTTTTTAGTTTACTTTTAAAAGAAGACACTGTTGTAGCAGACCGTAATTCATGTGGAAGAGAATTCCAGCGAGTAGGACCAGAGTGGCTGAAAGCGCCATGAGCTGATTTGGAGTTGATTCTGGGTGTAATGAGGAGCTCTTCATCTGATGATCTAAGGGATCTCACCGGTGTGTCTTTGGTGAGCATGTCAGCAATGTAAGAAGGAGCCACGCAGTTACAACATTTAAAAACAATAAGAAGTATTTTAAAAGCAATTCTTTGATTTTCAATTCCTCTTCAATCAATTCTTCTTTAAAGGACGATGGTGGCACAGTGAGTCACGTCAGACATCGTTAGAGAGACTACAGAGCGTGTGTTGTATGTTCTGTCTGTTTTTACCTCCACTGGATTGCCCTCATCATCATGCACACTCAGTATGACCTCAACGTTTTTCGGGGTCTTCTTTTTGCCACGGTCAAACTCCCCCTGCAGCAAGGTCACGTAAATATCATTCCTCACGTTACCTGGAGGCAGAACAACACACCGTCATGTGAATGCTCTCAGATCTTATGCACGCCTCTCACGGCTTTGTGAGCAATTAAAACGAACATGACCACGGCGTATGTAGAGCAATGCCTAGCAACAAAGACTTCAATCCACCTGGGAGGATGATTTCTGGAAAGCCCATTTTCCTGACGATAGCCGTGCTGCGGTCTACAAAGTGGGGGTAGTCCTTCCTGACTTGGGCGAGGTCTCCCGGGAGGAGCTTCAGGGTCACGAACAGCCCTGCAAGCAAACATGCAACGAAATTCAATGAGGCAGACACCGTGAGGACGCAGCCTGGAGACTTCTCACACATCATTTATTTCCCTCAAAACAACAAAGGTCAATTTGGAGAGACCCTTGGAAATCACAGGGGAACAGACTGTCTGCGAGCGCTTCATTTTACCCTGGCCTTTGTGATTGACCTCCCGCGTAGCAATGACTTTGTTGAAGACAGCGGTGAGCGGCTCGTTCTCTCCGATGACTCGAGACGGGATGAGTGGAGACATGATGAGCTGCCTCTGACGGATGTACGTTTCCATGGCTATCCTGGGAGAGAAACATCGGGAAGAGAGGAAGACAATATCAGCCGCCGGCCCCTGACAGGTGACAGACAAATGGACAGAAGAGCAGCAAAGGCGACGTGAGGCTTTTCTGAATCTCTCAACAGAAGCACCATTATGCCTCCCCACATCCCAATTTACCTCGAGTGACTACCACAGAGCAAAGCAACACAGTGTGAGTGCTTCGCTGAGCTTTAGAAAGTGCTCATGTGTGTAATCAGAAGTAGCTAAATTTGATCAAAGACTCATGTTGGATTTTCTCAGTTTCTTTCTGTCGGATGGAAATTGTGACTCTCAAACGCTGTGCGGTCCTCAAAGCTGCACTCCATTTCTTCCCCCAACAGTAAACGCATTTCTTGTTGCTTTTGTGCATCATTCAAACGCACTGTATGAGCATAACAATCCAAACAAAATATATATAATAAACACACACAATGTTTTATGTTTTTATGCAAAAAAAAAAGAGGAAGAACTTAATATAAAAGATTTGCCGAATTAACAAGAAGGTCCAAATAATGCAGAATGAGTCAGAGACAGAGTTTCACAGAGTTTATAAAGTGTCTCCAACTCAACAACTCACTAAACTGACACATTTGTTAAGGGAGTCTGGGGACTTTCTCCACGGGGACAAAGAAGGAGCCTATATTGTTCCTGTTTAGTGTCTTTGTAACATGTGACATGTTTAGATCAATAACATGTTTCTTCTTTCATAAATGGAGTGTAAATGGTGAAATCAGTGTAAACAGTGTGTTCAAACAGCTGATCAATGTTGGCAGGTAAGACTTTAGCACTTTAGACACAGAAGCAGACAGGCTGGTACAGACATGCTGCCACAAACTGACACTTTTTACAAGGAGACAAACAACTGCAGCTGAAAGATTCAATGCCGAATTTACAACAAGGACACAATATGTTACAATCTGTCAGAGACACAGTTTCATAATGTTTATAAAGCTTTACGCTACGCAACAACTCCTAAAAATAGCTGATTTGTTAATGGAGTCTGGTGAGATTGTGTTAATAGTCGGCTTCATGTATTACATTTAATGCTGAATTTACAAGAAGGACTCAATTATTTAGAATTAATCATAAATAAGCTTCACAATGTTGGTTCAGGGTCTCCTCATGAAACAACTCTTTAAATCACTACATTTGTTAATGGAGTCTGGTGATGTTGTTGTCGCTAGGAGACCTAACCCTGCCTAACATGTCATCTCCATTACAGTCCAAATCATTTGTTTGTTGTGTTTCACACGACTGAAGGTTTCTGTGAACGAGGGTTAACTCTGCAGACGATTAGATGAAACTGGCATTTGATTTGAGTCGAGGCTGCCGTGAACTCTAGACTATTTTGTTTGACGTCTAAATGAGATATAAATACAGGAAAAGGAAATGTCAGCAGACTTTGATGCCACAGCTTCTCAGACAATCACCAGAAATGAGACAAAGACAACGTGTCATTTTGGGGGCAGCGATGGATCCACTGATGATATTTACTTCTGACTCTCCAGTAAAACGCTTTGACGGCCTTTTCGGGGGACAAATTAAGAGTCAGACAGCGTCGTGTGGATTGATGTGATGATTGCGCTGAATGTTTTATGAGCTGCAACAGAGTTTCAGAAACACTGCTGAATGAAAATATCAGTTTTTCTTTTGTTATTTCAAGCTGAGAAATATACACTTGTTACAAAATATACACTGTTCATTGTTCATTGGAAAATTCATTAAGTGTGACCTTTTTGTCATTAATTTGCAATTATCCAGCGGGAAATAAGTCACTCCGTTAATGAAATATAAATTAATTTGTCAAGGCTGGAAAGCTCGTTCTGTGGTTCATTTGTCTTCCGTAAAGAAGAAAACGCACTGGAGAGCAGAAAATTGCATATCCAGGAAAGTTTTAGTCACTTCCACGGAGAGAACGGCAGACAAAAGTGTGCCTGAAGTCACTTCTTATGTCAGGTTAGAAAAATGTCGTAAAAATCCACTTTAAATATTTAAAATAATCATCCAAACATTTGATGAGTCCTTAGAAATCCCACGAAAACATGTTCTCGTCTCCCCCGGAGTGAAACTGTGACAGTGTGACACGAGACAAAGAGAGTTAAACCTCAGAGAAAATTTGGTTTGGATGTCAAGACTCAATCGAGATATTTTTAGGGGTTCCTCCATCTAGAATCCTGTATTATCGTCCTCTTCCCCCCCGGTGAGCAGGTGCTGTGAAAAACGTGGCCTTGAAGCCTGTCTTTGACAAAAAGCTAACACTCGGTATTGCAAAAAAAAAAAAAAAAAAAGGTTTTCATATTCGTCCTTGAGATGCAGCACCGGAGGAAATATTCGAAGTGCATCCTTGAGAACAGTCGCGAGGGAAGGCAGTAAGCAAATACAGCAGCACAAGTCCTATTCCAAATGTTTCCCATTATTTCTGCCCAATTGTGTCGCTGAAAAAAAAAAACAACAAAAAAAAAAACCCAAGGTTGGGCCTGCAAACAGCAGAAGAAGAAGTGTGACAGCATCAAAAGACTCACTGCTGAAAAGGGATGAAATGCTGTTTGTCCTCGTCGTCGGTTTTGCCGTGGGCGACATCTGTAACGTCCATCACTGCGGTGACACAGAGAACATCAGTGAGGCTGCACACTTTAGTCAAAGATAAGCTCATTTAACAGACGCAACAACGCAGAAAGCAGCAGAACAGGGAATTATTAAGTTTCATACTTCTGAAAACGGACTCGGTGTGACTGTACTCGCTGAGCCGGGTGTCGGCTCTCACTCACCTGTTGCCTGGCGGACAGAAACGTTTCACACTTTCTTTTAAACAACCTGTTTGTGAGTAAAGATGTTGCAATACCCTTTTTTCCTTCCTGATATCGAGCTCCATACCTGGGCTTTTGGGTTTCGGACGATAACCAGTACCGGTCCGATACCAGTGCGCCTTCTAGCAGCTGTATATACGACTAACCTGTGTGGATGTGATATGATCATTGTTGTATCGCTCACCTTGCAGAGACTGACTGCCATGTAACATTCTTTTATTCTCTATTTTGACAGTCGGTCGTAACCGAAAAAGAAAAATTAAAGAATCTCTGAATAAATAATTCCCAAAATGTCAGTACTAAAGCTGACCGCCTGCACGTCTCTCAGCCTACATGAAACATGTTCCCTCGCTGTCTCGTAGAGTTTGGGGAGAGCAGTTTCATCGAGCTGTTTTCGTGCGATGCGTCTTCAGATGCTTCGTAAGGTTGCTGCTGTTGAAACCGGCAACACTCAACTTCTTCTTCGCTGCTTTAAAAACAGTAGTTGCCAGCGTTGGCTTTCAGAGCAGCGAAGAGGAATTGATTTCCGGTGTGTAACGTTAAGCAGAGCTAACGGAGCTAACTGGGAATTACGCAGGGTCCCGTTTCTATATCCTGTGGTATCGGCGCTTTGCGTTTAATTTACAACTGATCAAACACTTTGGGATGGCAGGTCAGGATAATGGATGGATGGACTGTTTGTGTGTCAGCCTCAGATTGGACGGCAGAGGCTGCGTGGGCGTGATGAGAAGTTTCAGAGTTACAATCCAGCAGCACTGATATGTGAGGTGCTGATAGGCTGCAGCTCCAACAAGGACTTTATCAATAAATAAATACACGTGATCATTACACCAGCCAACTTTATCATAAATACACAAAGGTGTGTGCTGTAGCTACAGACAGTCATAAATCCAGAGGACAAAAAGGTTGTTTCTATAAAATGCTGCTTCTGATTCTGTTTCTGTACGAGAGGATGAAGCTTCTGATGAGATATTTAATATATTTAAATGTTAATTTCTCAGCCGATGTTGAGGTATTAATATTCAGTGTTGGATCCATTCTCAGTGGATATAATCATGATACAGCAATCAATATCTGCGGCTCTGGTAAACAGCATCAGCTGTTCATCTTGTAAAACTTGGAAGGAAAACCTTGAAATGTCTCTGACTGACGGCTGAGCGGTTTAAATTATAACGTTATCGTGATACGAGACTAAACGTCGGAGCGCGTTGTCATCAAGACCACTCTGAATTGCTTTTGACTGAGATCTTCTTACGTGTTATGTAATCCTCTGTTCTCGTTACACAAACCGGCTGTGGAAATATTTGCTCAGAAGGAAAATAAGACGGCACCACTGCAAAGTAAAATTGGGATTTTTTATAGAAGGGATGTATAATTGTTCGTCCAGTGATTGTAAAATGAAGCGTAACAGAACACTCGGTCAGTCGTCTGTTATCGTTGCAGGTCGCAGGTTTGAAATAACCCGACGCCGGAGATAAAAACATGAACTGACCTCGCGGCTTTCAGCAGGGAGAGAACACCAGCGCTCACACTGAGACTCAGCTTCACTCGTGTTTGTTGTGTCTTTGGGTTTGTCTCGCTGAGGGTTGTGTTTGTTTCCCTGCTCTTCGCTTCTGACTCACAAACCTGACTAACATCTGTCAGACGCTGACCTCTGCGGCACCTCGAGCACCCCGTCATCGTTTATCAGACGCCTCACGGCGCTGATACGTTTTGAAAGTACCGATTAATACTGATACGGACGTTTGCTTGTGAGGAGCTTTAAAAACATCCAGATATGTGTCGCGTAGCGTGATATATCCTAAAAATATCACAATATTATTTTAAGCCCTGCTCTGAAGCGTTCATTCCACTCATCTCTCTTTCTTTCCCCCAATAAAATGTGTATTTTTTTTTTCCCTGGCTATGAAAAATGTGGCTTCCGAGTTAAACGCTCCCTCTGACTCTGGTTTCAGTCCATTTGCTGGAACAGCAGAGGGAACCATTTCTCATCAAACCCACTAATCATCTGGCCAAAAACAAAAAAGACGGGCGCTAAACCAATTTCCCACCGACTCCCTTTGCCAAGGCAGAGTGGAGGCATTTTTCTAGGTCATGAAGCAGGTGTTCCCATTTCATTCAGCACATGGATCCTTCATTTTTACGCCCAGGCAGAACTATTCATGCACCTAAAGCTGCAGAAACGAGGGAGGGGTTAAGACAAATCTGAAAAGTAGCTCACCAGCCACACCGAACGGCCTCCGCAGCCCTCCCGTGTGTTTCTTGCCCTCTTTGAGCTCCATGCTGCCCACTCTGATGATCTGACACACCAGGAAGAGCCGCTGCCTCATCAGGTCGCTGCTGCTCAGGTCCTGGATGCAGAGGACAACAAACACAAGGTGATTCACGGCGACGTGCTGAGTGATAAGGCGCAGAACAATCGGATGGCCAAAGCTGCAGAGCAGATGGTGAATATTACAGGATGAAAGCGGCAGTAAAACCCTCAGACGCATCACCTTTCTATCAACTGTATGTGGGTGAAGCCGAGCGAGGCCTCTACTTGTGTGCTTTGATGAGGCAAATACGACTTTGAACTTTCAGCTCTTTGCCTCGATGAACCGCTCACAGGCCGATTAACACCACGACTTGTTTGCGGGGAGCTGCTGACTGTCATTAACATAAACTGCAGCGTTATAATAGAGGCAAATGTATTCAAATTTTCAAAAAGACGTGCCGTGAATGTGAGCCGTTGAGTGAGAAACGTTCAGTAAATTAGAAGCCTTCCAGGAGCAAATTGTCTTCTTTTGTCACAGATTTCAGGCAGCGGTTTGGATTGTTTTAATCCGAAGCGGAGGGAATACAGTCGGCGGGCTGGGATTCACTTACCGTGAATAGTGCTGGCAGGTTGTTGAGTTTTTCAATTTCTTTAGGCATCCCCATACTGTCCCAGCGCACCAGGAAGTTCTCGCTGCATGAATTCAAATATGAATCACAGTTAGAAATCACATTGTGTCAGGCGTCAGGAGGAAATACAGAAAACTAAAGATAAAAACTCTGTTATTCTCAGATAAAACACAGAGGCAAGAAGATTTTAGAGAAGCAATAATGAAGGAGCCCAATGATCTGTCTCACAGCGGACGTTGTGGCTCCACAGTTTAAACATTTTCAGCCCGCTGGGTTCAAAAATGTGACTCTGCGCCCCGAGACTCCTCAAAGAGTTTGACATTTTTAGGCCCAGCGGACCGATGCAACAGGATGAACAATAACAGGCACAGAAACGACTTTCTGGCAGAAATTTAATGAGCCCAAAATGACAAACACCTCAGGCTGATACTTAAATGTGGAATTAAGAGAGAAGTGCAAAGCGGACCTGATGAATTCGGACTGGTCCGGGTCGTACAGAGACATGAGCAGCTCGGCGTCTTCCCCGATGTTGCAGACGAAGTTCTTCAGGTTCATGAGCAGACTGTATGTGTGCACGGTGCTGAACAGAGTCTGACGCCTCATTTCCAGGTTCTGAAGCCGCGTCTGCACAAAGGAAAGGTTCAGGGTCAGAGCACGGACGCAGACGTTATTGGAAATGGACGGCTACTGTGGGAAAACAAAGTGACTTGTAGGAAAAAATTAGCTCAGTTCTGGTTTCTGCTGTAAAGAATTATCGCTCCAGCTTTGTGATTCACAGCCCGTCTTAATATTAATGTCAACAAAACGTTCCTCCGGTGATCAGTCGGGCAGGTTTATTACACACCCATTAACTCTGGGGACAAATTAAAATGAAATCAGGTAGAGAAGAGCAAACAGGAACGGCACGTGTGAGGTGACTGAGTGTAAATTACAGAAAGGATAACTCAGCGGCGCAGAGATAGGATTTGTTGGCATCATTAGCCGGACTATGAATTATATCGCTGGATGAAGAAGGTTTAAATGTGAAGTCGTGCCTTCTCTTCTTGTATCCTGTCGTCCACGCTGCGGGAGGCGGTCTCGTGAGCCCGGAACAGGCTGACCGTACTGGTCCAATCAGGATCCAGAGTGTTTCCTGCTTCATCTCGCACCACCAGGTCCAAACCCAGAATCCTGAGCAGCAAACAGAGTGAGAGTTAGACCCGGTTCAGACATGGTTTCAACATCCGCCCTGATGATCCGAACACAGGAGGTAACACTGAGGACGCAGAAGAAGAAGAAGAAGAAGAAGAAGAGGAAGAGGAGGAGGAGGAAAAGGAAGAGGAGGGGGGAAAAGAGGAAGAAGAGGAAATGGAAGATGAGTTGGAAGAAGAAGAGGAAGAAAAGGAAGAGGAAGAGGAAAAGGAAGCAGAAGAGGAGGAAGAAAGGGAAGAGGAAAAAGAAGATAGTAGGAAGAAGAGAAGAGGAAGAAAAGGAAGAAGAAGAGGAAAAGGAAGAGGAAAAGGAAGAGGAAGAAGAGAAATGAAGGGAAGAGGATGAAGAAGAAGAACAGGAGAAGACAAAGAAGTGGAGGAAGAAGAAGAAGAAGAAGAAGAAGAAGAAGAAGAAGAAGAAGAGGAGGAGGAAAAGGAAGAGGAGGAGGAAAAAGAAGAAGAATAAGAGGAAATGGAAGATGAGTAGGTAGAAGAAGAGGAATAAAAGGAAGAGGAAGAGGAAAAGGAAGCAGAAGAGGAGGAAGAAAGGGAAGAGGAAAAAGAAGATGAGTAGGAAGAAGAAGAAGAGGAAGAAAAGGAAGAAGAAGACGAAAAAGAAGATGAGTAGGAAGAAGAGGAAGAGGAAAAGGAAGCGGAGAAAGAGGAAGAAGAGGAGGAAAAAGGGGAATACAAAGAAGATGAAGAAGAAGAGGAAAAGGAAGATGAGTAGAAAGAAGAGGAAGAAAGGGAAGAGGAAGAAGAAGAAGAGGAAAAGGGGGAAGAAGGAATAAGAAGAAGAAGACACAGCAACAGGCAGAATGGATGACTAACCCTGTAATGTAACTATTACAGGTTGCTTCTGTAGAAAGTCACCAGACTCCCTTTAAAAATGTCTCAGTCTAGTGAGTTGTTGAGTTTAGAGAAACTATAAACGTTTGGAAGCGACAGCGCTGGTAAATTATTAATTATTCAGGCCTTCTTGTTAATTCAGCAAATGTTCTACACGGAGTTCTTCCTGTAGAAACATGGCGTCTCTTCGTCGCGCTGATGTACGTGTTTATTGCCGACAGACTTAGAGCTGTCCACTTGTGATCAGATCACTGAGGACAGATGTTAATACCATCTCCCAACAGCCTCTTACAGAAATGACTCAGGCCAATAAAACTTTACAATGGCGTTTATGATATGAGGCAATTTATTACAGTAAAAGAAGGAAGAAGGATTCATACCGGTTTCCATAATCAATCTTGGCCGTGACTTTCTTTTTGAGCTCCACAAGGTCATCCTTCGGCAGCGTTCCCGACACTATCTGAGATCGATACTCGATGAGGCTGTAGGCCATCTGCTGCAGACTCCTGAACTGGGTGGTTTTGTTTGCCTGTCAGATGAACACACTCGTGACAACACATCCTGCACAAATAAAACGTATTGAATTGGTGGAAAAAAGAAAAAAAGAGAGCGGTGATCAGAAAACATACGACGAAGAACTTGTGCCATATCTGCGCCCATTCCCTCAGAGTGGCCCCCAGCTCCTGCACCAGCGGGATGTCTGCGGGGATGATTATTTCCTGCTGGCTACCAGCCACAAAGAGGGAAAAAAATAAGTTATTGGCAAAGTGGCTCATCACTCACACATCATGTCATTTCACTTGGACAGACACAACATTTCTATGAATGATAAATAGTTGGGTGGTCTCCCCTGCACGGCCAAGAAAAGCATTACCGAATCCTCACTTATGATAATGACACGAGCTAAAATCAAAGCGCTTCATCTTCATGTTGGTTCACTGATATGTGTCTCACCCTATCCCCTCCACCGCAGCCTCCTTCAGTTGGATGTATGAAGCCGGGAAAATGCCCTGCAGGAAACAACGAGGTAATCAGTATGTATAGATCCGAGGCTTGTTTCCAGGATAATACAGTGCTAATGATGCGCTCACCTTTTGTGACTTCTTACGCAGCGTGTAGCCTCTGTACCAGCCTGAGGAGAGAAATTAATAGAGAACATGTTGGAGTGAGGAGGCGGCAGGAGTGATGACAGGCGGGAGGACATTGTGTTGGACCTGTTTACATTACTATGCATAGCATATTGAGCGCCGCTTAGTTCAGCATTTCACTGAAGCTCCTGTGCCAGCTTGCTTCAGAGCAGGAGGAGGAGGGCATGTCAGGGCCTGTTCGCCTCACTCACCTTCCAATTTCTCAAGTATGTGCACGGTGTCGCCCACCTGCAGACACAGCTCCTGCTCGCCACCGGGCGCATAGTTGTAGATCGCTGAGGAGACAAAACAGGAGCGTCTCATGAGGAGAGGGGGACACAACATTCACCACAAACTGTTTAGGGAATTCTCCAGAAGCTCAAGTTGATTTAAAAACACGTTATTAACAACCTCTTTAAAGCTGAAATCTTCACTGTAGCTGCTGAGCTAAAAGCATTAAGCTTCAAGATGACATCCTGGAGTATTAAGTAGCGGGACTACTACAGTTTTTTAAAAAGACATTTATTTTACAGCCCAAATCTTCACTGTAGTTGCTAAAATAAAAGTACCAGCTGCACAACGAGGGTTCTTTCAGATCAGGTTGTGATCACAGCAGACGAGCTGTGTGGACACATCTGATGTTTCTCTGTTTGCTTTTTAAATCAAGTCTGCAGCTGCTTCAGTTGTTCAGCAGAACGCTGCAACTCTGTTTTACTGTGAAGCTCCAGAAATGTTCTGTGGACTAAGAATCTTCTCCTGCCTGTGACAGTAGCAGCGTCATCATGATACAGTATCTTTAAAAATATAAATATTTATTAACATTTTCAAAACCGCAGAGAGACAATGAATAAAATGCTTTTATTTTGATTCAAATATAAATATATAACTTGGAAAACATATTGCAAAGCAGCGCCGGGCGACATGTCACCGCGTCATTACAACATTATTTCACACACACACACACACACACACACACACACACACACACACACACACACACACACACACACACACACTCAGGCTGTAACACGACAACGAGGAGCGACTTCTCTTTTCTCGGCCCGCGGCTGAGAACAGCAGAATGCTTGTGTTCAATTAAAATCACACTTTTTTTAGAAACAGGTTTATTGTATTTCTTTAAATCAGACCTTTAGAAACAAGCGCTGCTGGTACTTTTGACTTTGATACTTCACAAAAACAAAACCGCTTCCGATATATTCGATATTTACATCGACGCCGGCGAGTCCACCTGCTCCTTTAAGAAAAGACTTCAGCCGACAGTTTGACTGATGAGTTTTGTTCCTCCACAAGGTCCAGTGGATTAAAAAAAAGAAAAAAAGAAAAGAAAAACCCAAATCCCTTTCCAATCACTCATTGCACAGAGGAGCGGGTCTGTTTTTTTTAAAAAAGTTCTGGATCAGAGGTTTGCAGAGCTTTCTCCCAGGAAAAGGAAACCAATTCAGCCTCCTTGTTGCAGAACTTAAGACGATCTTGATCTTCGATTTATTCCTTGGCTCTCTCTCTACCGGCAGGCTGTGTGTTTGCGCGGCAGAACCGTGTGACTCAGAACTTTAATGCATTTCGACGATTCTTAATTGAAACGGATGCCCTGAGGCCGCGTTTAACGTTCCAGTTAATGGGACCGGGCTGCAGGAGCAGGAAGAAAGTGCGGCGCAGAGCCTCAAAGGCGATGGCATCACATCCCGTTTTATTTCTGATGTCATCTCACCGCCGAGGCCTTTTGGTCAGTAGTTACACATGCAGGTTTGTGCGTCTGCCAGCTGGCTCACCTGTGCAGCTCTGCCCCACCTTCACTCAGTTTATTAACCCAACAGCTTTCCTGGAGGCGGCTCACTCTTTCCTTTGCACCTCTAACCAGGACACATATGGGAGGGATCCCACACGGATACGTCTGCACACACACACACACCTACACACACACACACACAGTAAACCAGATGGTGTTGCAAAAGAGAAACCTTGGCAAACAGTTGTGTAGCAAAGGTCTTTGTAACAACTTGAGGGAGCTGCAATAGAGTGCGATAGAGGAACCACAGCCCTGCCCGGACTTGCATGGCGATAATGCTCGTTGCTGGAGGCTAGATTTCACAGCACGCTTCAACTGGCTCAGCTTATCACACCTCAGTCTGAATACCAAAACTCGACATGACTGAATCCGACTAGCTCTCTCTCTCACTCCACGACTTCCTCCTCACTCAGAGATATTTCCCAGCTTGCCACAAAAAACATTTGCTCAGACAAAAGCCTTCTCCACGGGGATTCTGTTTGTTCGTCCGAGACCGTGTTTGTGTATGCGGCTCGTGTCTTCTCTTAACATTAGGTCAGACACATGCAGGCTGTGTTGTTGAGATATCACCTGCACTCGACGCCTTCCTGTGAGATCCGCTTATTCAGACGGAAAAAAAAAAACAGTGCCGACACCTCGAAGTGTTCAGCACTGCCAGAATGTAACTCTGGACATTTACTCGGTTACAAATGTGAGGTACTTAAGAAAGTTTAAACTTCTCCAGTCTACTATCTCTTTTCCACTACGTTTGTCTGACAGCTTGAGTTACTTGTTGCTTTCAGGATTGAGTGAAAAACAACTTTATCTCCACATGTGCTGATTTTGAATGTTGACTTGCAGCATTCTCCTAACCAACTGAAATAGCCTGAGGCTTATGATAAAATTCTCCAAAACTACATTTAAACTTTGCCGAATTATCTGTTAGCACTTCCTGTTTGCAGTGAACGTGTGGATGTACAGACAACTATCACTGGATCACTGTGATACTGAAGAAAACTCAAAAACATGATTTTTCTAAGGCAGGTTCTGCACATCGGACAACTGAAACAGCTGGAGACGTGTTTTAAAATGGAAAACAAACCACCAGAAGACATGAAATGGCTCCATACAGCTCGTTCGTGTAATCCGAGTCTCCAGAAGCTCTGAGCTGGACCTCCTTCTTAAAAATGAAATCTTCACTGTAGCTGCTAAAAGCGAGGCAGCGCAGGAGCTCCAACGCAACTCGAGGGTGTAGATAATGTGTTTTAAAAATTAATTTAGGATCTCAGGGCTTCAGAAGACTTTGATTAAACCAGACAAGCTGTATGGAGCCATGACATGTCTATGCTGCGAAGCTCCAGAAATGTTTAGTGGATAAAGACTGGAACTACATTTTTGGGTGAACTGCTCCTTTAAGAAATAAGGAGGAACACTTTTATCACAAACATTCAAAACCTAAACATCTGATGTGGATCTGAATCGATATGAAGCGGATAAAATAAACTGTAACGTCTGACACCATGAAAAGTTTTTAGACTGTTCAGATAAACACGGTCCTCACAGGACAGCCGCGCTGCCGACACGATGATTTTATAGAATATGATTTAACTAGCCGACGAGAAGAGGAGTCTTCTGGCTGACGGCCCTGCTTGCTGTATGTAGGTCACGCAGAGGCATCACTATTAAACTGAGACCCAGCGTGTCGGACGTTAAACTGAAGGATCTGAAGACTTTTTCACCCGCTGAGGTTCTAAAACTCTGTCGATACTAAAACACACTCTTTACTTCCTTTTTCAAATCAAAGAAGGAATTTCCTCACATCACAGTTTTAGTACAAAAACAGCTCAGAGTGTCGTGAACAGAAAGTCCAGTTCTTTTGAACTCACTTACTAAAATAGTGTTTGCTTGACGTGATGTGAAGGAGGATTTGTTTCAGCAGGATTTCTTTCTGAGCAGCCAGAACAAATGGCGAATGAAACGTGCCTGGAAAAAGTGAGATCTGCCTCTGGTCACGCCGAGAGTGACAATGGCCCATTCAGCTACTTGACACAGTGTCCGGGCCCGGCAGCAGCGTGGCGCTGAGCCCGTGTCAGGAGCCCAGCTGAGCGTGTTGTGATGCCACACTGTCCAAACTAAAAGCAACAGGCCGGCTCGTCTGAACCCAGATCTGCTTCTTTAACCTTGAACGCCGAGCCCGGAGCTGCTGATGTAAAGCCTCTATCTGTGCGGCTCGGAGTTTTAAAGCACATTGTAATTTAAAATCAAAGTCTTGGCTTGTTCACCCTCAACGATTTATCATAGAAGTAGATTAGAAAACAATTAAAGGGGCACACGGCTGAACAGTTTGAGCGGCTGCTGGCAGCTCGTCAAACTTAACACGATTCAAAAGAGAATCTATTGTTCCCGCCAACACGTCGACAACTATTCCGACGTACGGCATTCACAGCGCTCGCAAACAAACAGAACAAACAGCTTAGCAACCGGGCCTGAAACACTCAATCGCACAGAAAACAGGTCCAATGAATTCGTTCTGACTCTCGAGGGGGAAAGAAGTGAAACAATAAAGCAGGCAGGACACACACACACAACAAGCGTGCTTCACTGGTACACTGAAGCTTTTACACAAAACCTTTTATATATAAATACAATATATACAACTTCACAATTAAATGGAAATATTTTGGTTTGAAGGCGACTGAATACGTTTGTTCAACGTCTTATTTTCACTGGATTGGGTGGAAATGTGTCCTGAACATCCAAGAAAGATCATTTACAAACCGATATTATCGGCCGATATTAATCATTTTCCAAACTATCGGTATCTGCATTTCTAATGGCTGATAAATGAATATTTAACAAATAAAATAAAAACGGATGAAACACTCTAAAACGTCCCTGTTGGCAACACTCGTGTTTTTTGTTGTTATTGTGTTTTTGTTCATATAACTTTTAGTTTCATATCTTAAGTTTGTATTTTTATACATTTTATTAATCAGAACTTTAATATATTTGGATGTTCCTCTGTTCTGTTGTGACAATAAAACAAGTTTATTTTTAAACTGCATTATCATATTATTTCAGTGAGGACTCATAAATAACTACAAGTAACTAATGTTACGGAAATCTGTTTATGTTTGTTACACGTATCAGGATTTTTTAAAAATGTATATATCGTCATATCGGATTTTAAAATATATACACCAAATATTTGTATCGTATCAGCCTTAAAAATCCTTCATCGGTCGGGCTGTGTTTACAGATAGTTCCTAAATGTTAGTTAAGTTCTTAATATCCACTGCATGCATACAGAGACCTGTCTCCACCCCAACGTCTCAGATCAGTATCGACTTATTTTTTCGCTCCCTGATATTTCTATCAGCATCGGCCCTGAAAATCCAGCAGTGTTCGGTCTCTGCTTCACACGGGCTGCAGAGGATCCTGAAGGGTTCTTGGTTGTTCAGCACAAACTTCAGCACGATCCGGTGAAATACTGGCAGCTGGTGAGGCGTCAGAAGACACAAAAACGATGAAGAAAATTTCACTCTGAGGGGTCAAACGTTAAAAAAAGCACGACTAAATAAGTATTAGGAGTTTAGCAGAAGTCCACGACCTGAACCTTCTGAAGTCAAACCTTATGTCTCTTATAAAAACTCAACTATACTAAGATCAAGTGCTACCGAAGCAGGGAGCGGTTCAGTCTCTCTAACTGTAAAAGAAAGTCTATTAAAAGGTTATTTTTGAGCCAAATCTCCTCAGGCCAGACATTTCAAAACATAAAAGGTAGAGAAGCCCTTTTGCCTGCCGTCTTCTGTCTAGACAGCCAGAAACGATCCGTAGCTCTTTAAACTCTGCCCCAGCTAATAAGTCCTTATAGGTTATCCATAAATCAGCAAGTTAATTCTCAGGTTCACTGCAAAAAAAAAAAAAGTAGAGCAGTGAGGGCTCATCTTTTAATCCATTTAAAAACCTGCTGCTGCATTTAACAGAAAGAAAATGACACCAGACTCATCTGAAGGAGAGAAAAGCACTTTCTCAGAGTTCTCCAAGAATCACTCTGAACTGATGTCTTCTAAACGACTGACGAGCCGTCCAGTCAGTCCATCAGACTCTGACCCGCCTGGCAGCAGTCAGCTGCCACGCTGAACAAACGAGGACGTACTGATTTCATCTACGGAGGCTGCAAATCTCAACCGCTTTACGTTTGTTTTGCACATATAAAGACTCCCACACACGCCGTGAGCAACTGCAGAACAAACAACTGCAAGCGGTTCATCATTTTATTTGTAGTTATTGCGTAATTTTCAGAGAGCAGAAGTCGTGCCGGCGCACTCGAAGCCTCTGAGTGCAGCGAGCATTAGTCAGCTTTTATGAGTGCAGAGGCTTAAATGGTCGATCCCTAAAGAAAAACTCAAGGTGATTACAGGAAGGAGTGAGCACCTGCACGACATCACAGTCATTAGGAATACCATATACACACACCAACACACACACACAGCGTGTGACCTGCAGGTCTGCTGCAGTAGTTACACCTGAACACAAGCATCTGAACTTTCTCCTCCTCACAGCTTCAGAACAGCCTCGTTACTTTAGTTTGATGCCTCTGAGGTGAATTCTGGATTCTTGTTATTTCCCAGCATCAGCAGACTGATGTGGACCTATCAGAGCGCATCACGCACGGCAGACGCAGCGAGACGAGACAAAGACGTAAAAGCCGTAAGAAGCCGTAAACAGACAGAGAGGGAGACTGGAATGTGGAGAAAAGGCGTGTTAGTGTCTCGTATCTGCAGAGAGTTTCTGATTTTCTCTCTTTGTTGCTGCTCGGGACGCTTTACCAACCCAACATGTGTCTGTTTGACGTCCTGGGAATGAGACTCAACAATCAGCTGTCTTTGTGGTGCGTTCAGGAACAGCTGGGACAAATCCTACTGATTCTACCTTTAACTTTAATAGTCTTTGAATTCTATTAATATGACGTGAGCTTCAGTTAGCTTTGAGCACAAATGTCCTTCAGAGGGAGACTTTTTACTCTGAGACTCTCAGTACATGTCAGAGCCTGTAATCTATTACTTTACAGAAGTAACGTACTTTGACCAGAGTCTGTTTTTACACAAGTGTCTGAACTTCTACTCCTAGGAAACTGTTCTCACACCTGATGAAGGGGAAACACCTGAAATCTGATTTTTCACAGGTTACATCTGAGCATGATTTGTGACATCACAACCTGTTTGAAAGCCAATCAGAAACATGACATGCAACTATCTCAGGTGTGACACCTGATACCTCCAGTGCGCAGTGTACAGTGACGTTCACTCTACAGGATTTTAGCCCTGATCTTCAACTCGCCGACGGTTTCTGGAGATTTGCACACACTCCTGTGAACAACGATCGATGTGTGGTCCAGGAGCTTAGAAACAGCTCGCTGCTGGATCCCTCGCAGGCTAACCCTGCGTTCAAAAAGCTACACTACCACACTGTCTGTACGCCAAGAAAATATTGTGTCCCCGTAAGAAGGATGTGAAATGCAGGATGTCCGTCTGCATCCAGTCACATTGCGCAGCGTGCAGCCAGCATGTTTTTCTGGCATTTCTGACCCACAACAGTCACACATGTCACCGCGTGTTGTGTAAATACAAACAGAGCACAAACATCTGACAGCTCACAGATGGATGAATGCACATTCAAGTGTAAGAACCTTTTCTTTGCACCGCACGATTTCATGCCAAGGCTGCGACGGATATAGAAGCAGCGGGGTGAAAGTTCAAGGAGCTCCGTCACGACAAAGCAGCAGTACACATACTTTCCCCCTCTGAAGGACGCACCTTCCAAAGAGTAAAAGTAAAAAGACGGAACGAGCGACAGCCAATCAGAGCAGACATTCCTGTACCGTCTCCCTCTCTCCTCAGCCCAGCAACCCTTCATCGTGCATTTACTTGTGCAGAGCGAGAACAATAACAGCCTTTAGCTTTAATCAGAGTGTATTTCCTTGTGTTTTTACTTTAAATCAGGGCCCAAAAATCCTGGACCGTGTTGATCCCCTGTCCCGTCCTGCCTGTGTGAGGTTGTAACGTGTGTCTGCTGGTCTCTGATCAGTCCTGTTCTGCGCAAACCGTAACGACTGCGAGGCTCCAGATTACAGAGCAGAGAGTTGTGTTGTGTGAACAGACGGCGATCTCTGAAAGTCGTGCAGCGAGACGAAGGCAAAAGAGACGTCTCTTAAAATGAAACACATTTGCATATTCAGAGAAATGAACCGAGGGAGACGAAGCAGAATCTCTAACTAGTTATTGAACTTTCTGTGTGGAATCCTGCTGCAGCAGAGTCTTTGCCCGTCACCATTACTTTGCTTTCCCCCACCAAACAAAGCCGGCATAATGCAGCTCAGGTGTGAGGATTTGGAGAGCACGCTGGTGTTCGGCACAGGTAACAGCGTGTCAACCTTTTTACAGACGTTGATTCAGCTCCGTCACAACCTCTGCTGCCAATTAAAGCTGAAGAACAAGGCTGCGTTTGTGCCTTTAAAGGGGAACACTGAGGCGAACACAGGACTCATGGTTTACAGTAGAGGTGTGGAGTTTCCTGCAGCCTGATTGAGGATGGGATGATAACAGATTTTAATCACAGGTCACACACTTGTGATGTGTGTCGCAATAAGCGTTTTTGTGAACGCCGTTTGAAGCTCCAGAAATGTTTTGTGTATGATGGAACATCACTGAACTTTCCAGCAGCACGAGGACGAGGAGATAACGACTGAATAAAGGTTTGTTTTTTTTGCGTGAACTCTTCCTTGAAGGAGACTTTGCCCTGAAACATCTGCAGCCTTGGGGTAACATCAGAGATGCAGTTAATTAAACTGAACAAGCGAGTGTTGTTCAGCAGCTGATTTCAACGCTTCACTTGAGTCTGTGGCTTCTCTTCAGGATGTTGAATTAAGAAGCGATCCCATTATGACGGTGTCACACATGCGGCGTTAAAGATTGTGATATCTTAAGCTCCATATTATCCACATTTCCCTGTCAGCTAACATGATAGTGCCGATATTATCAGAAACCTTAGGATCCCCCCTTTCATCTCAGACTGTAGTCGCCTGTATTTGGGCACAGCCGAGGGTTCACTAATCGGATTAAAAATGTAAGACCTTGTATAGCGTCCGATGGCATTTTGAGGATTAAGTACAGCGTTGGTGACTCCTGCCCCGTCTGTGAGGCGAGTGGCAGCAGGACGGCAGCGCCTACACAATCACGCGGGGCAACAGTTTTGAACGCCGTACAGGGATCGAAAAGGATTACCACAAAACATTTCTCCACGCCGGCCGTTAAAACAAGGTCGTATAGAGCTGCGAGGGGCCGTGTTGGTGCTGCAGGGCGCTCCCTGCACACCTGAATCTGTGGGGTTCAAATGTTTACAGTCACAACAGCAGCCGAGCTTTAACACCGGAGATAAGTCGGTGAGAGGAGCCGACGTATTTTCAGTCAGAGCTGCAACTATCAGCCAAAGCAAAGTATTGTGATTAGTTTCAGTGTCTTAAATGAGACGATTTGCATTTTCTTTTTTCATTTCTGATTGTAAATGTTTTTGAGTTCTGGGGGTTTTGCACTGTAAAGAAGCAGAAGCAGCATAATGTCACATCCTGTCCTCCAGGAGAAGCTCAGATGGTTGTCTAAAAACAGACTCTGGTAAAAGTAGAAGTTCTGATTCAGCTTGTTTCCTCCAGTAAAGTAATAGATTACAGGCTCTGACATGTACTCAGAGTCTCAGAGTAAAAAAGTCTCCCTCTGAAGGACATTTGTGCTCAAAGCTAACTGAAGCTCACGTCATATTAATAGAATTCAAAGCCTATTAAAGTTAAAGGTAGAATCAGTAGGATTTGTCCCAGCTGTTCCTGAACGCACCACAAAGACAGCTGATTGTTGAGTCTCATTCCCAGGACGTCAAACAGACACATGTTGGGTTGGTAAAGCGTCCCGAGCAGCAACAAAGAGAGAAAATCAGAAACTCTCTGCAGATACGAGACACTAACACGCCTTTTCTCCACATTCCAGTCTCCCTCTCTGTCTGTTTACGGCTTCTTACGGCTTTTACGTCTTTTTTACGTCTTCTTACTTCTTTTACGTCTTCTTACTTCTTTTACGTCTTCTTACGTCTTCTTACGTCTTTTACATCTTTTTTACGTCTTCTTACTTCTTTTACGTCTACTTACTTCTTTTACGTCTTCTTACGTCTTTTACATCTTTTTTACGCCTTCTTACTTCTTTTACGTCTTCGTACGTCTTCGTACGTCTTTTACATCTTTTTATGTCTTCTTACGTCTTTTACGTCTACTTACTTCTTTTACGTCTTCTTACGTCTTTTACGTCTTTTACTTCTTTTACATCTTTTACGTCTTCTTACTTCTTTTACGTCTTCTTACGTCTTCTTACGTCTTTTACTTCTTTTACATCTTTTTTACATCTTCTTACTTCTTTTACGTCTACTTACTTCTTTTACTTCTTTTACATCTTTTACGTCTTCTTACTTCTTTTACGTCTTCTTACGTCTTTTACTTCTTTTACATCTTTTTTACATCTTCTTGCTTCTTTTACGTCTACTTACTTCTTTTACGTCTTCTTACGTCTTTTACGTCTTTTACTTCTTTTACATCTTTTTTACATCTTCTTACTTCTTTTACGTCTTCTTACTTCTTTTACATCTTTTACATCTTCTTACTTCTTTTACATCTTCTTACTTCTTTTACGTCTTCTTACGTCTTCGACATCTTTGTCTCGTCTCTTTGTGCTCTGACAGGTCGACATCAGTCTGCTGATGTTGGGTAGACGGCGTGCGATGACGCCAAACAAAAATAATCCATAATTCACCTCAGATGCATCAAACTAAAGTAACCAGCCTGTTTTAAAAAATGTGAACAGCTACTGGAAGACAGTAATGAAGTACTTGGAGTGACAAGTAGTGAGTGAGTAGGAGTGAATGAGTTTTTGATTTACTAAATTTGTCCACATTCATTTTTCTAACACAGAAGCAAATCATACACCCTGAGAAAATCCTTGAGAACCCTCCAGGGAACCAAAAATAAACGTGTACAAAGCGATTAGATAACAACGTTTACGAGGCTCCTCGTGCACTGATGAATACAGGCGTGTCTTCAGATTCTGGCCCTGGGCGCAACATTTCAAGAACCTCTCATCTCGACATTAAAAAAAACGATGAATCATGAGAAATAATCTGCAGATGAATAAATAATAAAAAATAATCTTGCAGTTGCCGCCCTATTCTCGGCCTCTGATTCACACCCACACACACACACACACAGGCTGCAGACAGACTGTGTTCATGCAGATGTTGAACCTCATGTGTAACACATCTGCTGCACACCAGGAAACGACCGTCTGTCGGAGCGCGTGTCGCTTTAAGAGCAGAGCGGTGAGTCAGGCAGCCAGCGACCGACCGGCCGGCCGACAGACCGACCTGTAAAGTCCTCTCACTAAACCTGGAAAGAATTTCTCACAGAGCCGACTAGCTGTGCTGATTTACCCCGAGGGTGTGGAGGAGAGCTGATAACACACACACACACACACACACACACACACACACACACACACACACTAAAATACTACAAAACAGAAAAAAAGCTGAGGATCAGATCTGACACTCGGCCGACCTACATTGTGCAGTTACTCTATAAACGCTGATGGAATGTAACTAAGTATATTTACTCAAGAACTGAACTTAGAAACACATCTGAGGTACTTTGAGGTCGTATTTCCATTTTCTGCTCCTGTGTGCTTCCACTCAACGACACTTCGGAGGCAGATATTGTTCTTTTTTACTCCACTACATGTATTTGATGACTTTGAAGTATAAAGCAGCAAAGTAAAGTTGTAATCCAGCACAGATATTGAGTAAATATATTCAGTTTCTTGTCTTTATTTTAGTGACAGAGTGTAGCAGAGTGGAAGTATAAAGTAGCAGAAGATGGAAATATTAAATACCTCCCCCGTCTACTTCTTCACACACCGCTGCATTAGTAACTTGTAGTTACTCTGCAGATTACACGCTGCATCAGAGCCAAAGCAGCTCATTTTAAATTAATCTGATCAGATATCAGATTAAAAACAACAACAACAGAAACACAAACATGGCTGCTGAATATCAGATCCAACTTTTACTGAAGTGAAATCTGAGCATGAGATCTTTTTGATAGTAAATGTACTCAGTTACATTCCGGCAGACGCGGGGCCACACCTCACTGCAGTCCGGATTACAACCCTGTGGAGTTACAGGGACTTCAGAGAGCCTGCTGGCCTCTGGGGGACTCAGTTCTCTCTGCTGGGCTCTGACAGACACTCAGATCCTGCCCTCTTATCTGTCATGCGCTCTGCTCGGGCTCCCATGTGGGGCCCCACAGGGAGTCCTGTCCTGGAAGGGGGGGGGGCTTCCAGCAAAGTGAGGATCCAGTAAAGTCCCCCTCTGGAGTCCCAACGAGTCCGCTCGGTGATTCAGCAGCAGAATGGCTGGTATGCTCATTGAACTCTTGGCTGCTCTCCACTGATCCTCAGTCAGTTACACAAGTCATTTACTGCAACAAGTGAACCTCCAGCTCCGACCCAGGACCAGGACCAGGAGGCTCCACAGCGACTCATCCAGAACACTATAAAAGTTCGTGATCCCCACCCCCCTTCCCCGGATGGTGTGGCGGACCCGACACGCACCAACACCACCCACAACAACAACACAGTGTTTCCCAACTTTCAGGGAGTTTCGCTCGGCGAGCAAACGCGCACGCAGCGCCGAACCGGAGGACTTACCGACTCCGTACTTCTCCTTCTTAGTGGGGATCCAACGGGTCATGGCGGAGCAGAGCGCGGAACCGGATTCAATACATAAATAACTATATACAAAACGCTAAACGAGGACGGGCGGTGGACTCCTGCTCGTCCCGAAGTCTACAGTTCCGCCATCATGACTTGTAAACGGGGAGGTGGGGAAGGAGGAGGAGGAGGAGCAGGAGGGCGCACACGGCCGGGAGCAGGGAGGAGAGGACGAGGCGTGAACCAGCAGCGTCCTGAACAACAAGCGGCACACTGAGTCCAATCAAGGAAGACCCGAAGAAGACAATCGATACCTGCAGCAGAACTTCACAGCAGAGCTCAGATCCAGTCCGGAACCGTCGTGCGTCACGTCAGGGACTCACTTCACCAGCTGCTGGCACGTTAAAGCAGCACTGTGCAGGAATCCAAACTCACAAGTTTAATGTTTACAGTGACGTCATGAGTGAATAAACTCTGTCTGAAGCTAGAGAGGTGGCAGGGTCCGCCACATGGAAACAAAGTAGAACAGGATGAAAAAAAAAATTATTTAATGCCTGAACGAACGAAATAATCCAACTCTTTGTTTCTCATGACTGAATAAAAACAAAAGTGACCTTAAAGTACAACGCAACTTCATACTTTTGTTTACATGTGGCGGACCCTGCCACCTTCCTAGCTCGAGTTCAGTGACCTTGTTTACCTCTGAGAACAGCTTGTTTATTCACTTATTGGGGGAAAAAAAAACTCTTATCACCTCATTAATATTGTAAATAATAAAATTCCGAGTTTGAGTTTCTTCTCCAAAACCACGTACTGCCCCTTTAATTTAAAAAAGCCATAATAGAATTACAGATTCTTGTTATCCTCGCTTCTGATTTACAAATGCAGTAAATTTTGAATTACTCTGCCAGAAACTACTTCCTGTTGCAGATTTAATGAGCATTAATGATTCGTTCTGTTGCTTAAAGGGGCATTACGTAAATTTATAGAAGAAATTCAAACTCAGAATAACTCAAAATATTAATGAGGTATTAATATAAACTTTTTTCCATAAGTTGCTAACAAGTCTCTTTACAGGCCCACTTTAGCTACACAGTATTCTAACTCTGACTTTACAACATGTACATTGATCAATTATAGAAAACCTGGATAGTAATTGTGCAGTAAGACTGAATGAAGTTGTGTGACCGTGATGTCGTCTGTTTGTAGCCTAGCATTAGCTTCTTACTGCTACACATTTAATTTACATAAGATGTGTTCAACTGTGACAATTATCTTGATGAACAAAACTTGCAGAACATGTTAGCATCACAAACTTGTTGTTTGTCACAGAGTGAGTAACCGGGTCATGGTTTCTGGAAAGACACACGGCTGTTCAGTTCTTTGAATATATGTATTTGGCGCTTCGAGCACCGCGAGCCGAGCGCCATCTGTAGTTTCGTTATATTGGAGAGAAGGCCGACGTCTGTCACAGCTGATATCACGCCAAAACAGTCCAGAGTCAAAAAAAAAACCGAAGAATGAATTCAATCAAATGTTCTTTAATCATGTCATTAACCATTTTCCATCATCTGAACATGGTCGACAGTCACTTTGCACAGGAAGTCTTCGGGGTCCTGGAACCGTTTTGGATCTTGAACCATGACGACATGTGGTTTCTTTTGGGGTCGTGACCCACCATTATATTTCAGCCTCAGCTCTCCAAGGCAACAGGTTTGTTCCCCCCCTCGATCGAGGTTGGATAAATGACGCTAGCTAAGATTGGCAAATATGTATTTGTGATTCTGGGGGTGAACTGTCCCTTTAAATGTCATTCCAACAGGGCTGGTGTTTCCCAAATGGCGCTCTCCTCCCTCCTTCCCCGCCCTGTGAAGTAATTTACAGCTGCTGGCAGAGATCTGGTCGTCCACTCAGCCTTTTGTTTGCCCATCATGTGTGTTTTTTTTCCTCCCGCTGCCTCCGGTCAGCCAACTGTTGCTGTCAATAACGTTCGACCATCCAGCGCTTTTGTTTGTCGCCTTTGAAAGTGTGATGTCTATTGTGATGCGGCTGCCTTTAAAACACAGCTTGTGGTGAATTAGTACCAACAGGGACGCGGTCTGATTGAAGGCTATTATTGGATCTTATTATGTGGAATCTATTGAACATATGGCAACAGCAGAACAGCGTTGTGAGAGGCTGTTTACCCGCCAAAACTATATAATCAAGAGGAGATTAATTTAATAGCCCCTTTTCACAAAGTGAGAAGCGTACATTTGTGGAGTGTTTTCTTGTTTTTCAAACGGAGACGTACACTTTTCCTTTTGGCTGTGAGGTTAACGAAAAGTCACACTGCTGAAGGATTCAAACAAAATGCCTGAGCTCATCCTGAGAGTAAAGTAGAGACGTATCTTGCAGCTATACGTAGAATATCCAGCTGTTACACATGATTATTCTGGCCTGTTTCCGTCGGAGCTGCAGGTGCTGAGTATTTGAATTTACTGTAAATCTGCTCGTGCCCTTTTCACCGCTGACTCTCCTCATCCCTCCTGCTGCACGTCAGCTCAAAGGAGTTGATAGTTCAAAAAAGTGAGAAAACAATGAAATCTGCAAAAAGGAATGCAATATTGCCATCAACTGACTGCTTTGTGCTATTGCATACAGGAGAAACACCCCTGATAAAACCTCCAGATCAGGTCACATTAAGTTCTGACGTGGTGTTTTAGATTTCTGCGCCGATGCAGCTACAACTGAGAAAGTTAATCTAATTCAGCTGGTGGAGTGCCGGTCGAGGTTCGTTCGCGTGCGTGTCTTGCACGAGTGCGTTAAACATCTCGACAAGCAAACAGGGTCGAAACTCTTGAGTTCATCTGGAGTTGAGGGCTCTGTAAGCGATCGGAGTCGACAGGCTGAGTCTTCACAGGGGATCTCATTTTCTCAATGAGATCATATCACGCTAAGCCTCCGACATCCAACCATTAAAAGTAAAACAGCATCGTAGTGACGGTGATAAAAAATACATGCGGACGCGTGGGATTAAACTGGCTCACGTGAAGACGGACCGCTCTGGTGTTGTGGTGCGAGCTGGCTGTCGTTAGTTTAGATAAAGAAGAGATGAAGCTATTGTCTCGAAAGTAGGGAATCCTCTCCATCCTGTTTACTTTGCCTCGGGGCTTCTGAGCGTGATGCCAAACAGGCTCATCGTGAATTAACATTCAGCGTGATAGACACTTGAAAGAATAATATCTTCCATCCACTTCCTCACAGTCCGGAGCCTCAGATCAGTTGCTCGAGTGCACGTGTGTGTTTCAGAACATCGAGCATCCATATGTATGAACTGTAGCGCTGACCCGGTTTGCCTCGGCCGACATTAAAACCAAAGTTGGTGAGCTGTGATTTCTCTGATGTGAGGGAGTGTAATGCTTCAGAGACCTCTGAGTGGTCGGCTTCTAAACGCTGGTTGTAGCCCCCGCTGGGGCGCTCAAGTCCTGAGACAAAAGCAGACAAAAGGCCTAATGGATTTATGGGTCCGCTGCCAGGACCACATGACGCCACAGGCAAACTGGGCCTCAGCATCCACCTGGCTGCCTGGCAGCAGAATCAGGTAATCGTCCGGGCCTGCAGTGCCGTAGCAGACAGGTCAATGCACAAGAGCTCAATGTCCGGGGGCAGAGTCTGATATGCAGTGTTGGTGCAGTCGTATCAGGACTTCTCTACCTTTACAGAATATATGTTTCTGTCCGCCCGTCTCCATGGACACAGTGTGAGGATACAAGCTCGCAGTCGTCACGTGTCCGTGCTAATATTGACACCTGCCTGGACTCCAGTTTGTTTACTCTGCCTGTGATCCATTCTTCCATTTGATAAAAGTACAGGCTGCACATAATCTATAGTAGGTAAACTGTAAAGGTTTGACTCACAGCTCAGTCTGAAGAAACTACAGCAAATGTGTAGCGTTACAGGAACAGCTGGCAGAAAAAAAGTTAAAATGTTGTTCCTCATGCTGACATGAAGTCAGGTGACGTTTGGTGGTCCACCAAACATTTCTGGAGCTTCACAGGAAGCAGACGAGGACTTTAAAGTGCTTGCTATCTTTTGAATGGTACCATACAGCTCCTCACCCACAATCCAAGTCTTTGCAAACCCACAGAACCCAAACTGATTTGAAGAGATGTTATTTACACTGCCTTTTTACACTGAAGCTGCTAAGCTAAAAGCGTTAGCGTTAGTTGGAAGTGGGTGCAAGAGCTCGAAAGTGTGTTGATGGCGTAAATAAATTCTTATCAAATCAATTTGAAATGTCTGAATTTCAAGAAACTTGGATTACATTTAATGATTGTTTTTTTTTCTGTTTGTTTTTTCACGTTTCATAACTCAGTTGTTTAGGAGAAAGCTGGAGCTCCAGAAATGTGTCGTGGACCGTTAAACTTCAGCCGACCTTCCATCGGCACAGGGGTGAGTTGATAATGACTTTGAATTTTCATTTGATATGATCACGGTCCTCAGGTGAGTCAGGGTGAACATAATATACCCACAAGTCTAACATCTCATTTCCAGGTTGTGATTCACGACCGAGGATGTGGCCTGAGGCTCCTGCATTTGTCTCCATGTGACTCAGTGAAGCATCCTTTGTGCCCCGGTAGCGGGTACACAAGGCCATCTGAAAACTGTAGCTGTGTGTACACCAGGAGAAAGCGAGCATCTATTTTTAGAGCCGGAGTGCCACATCTCTAAATGAAATAGGCTCTGTCTGCTGTCTTCCAGGCAAATGTGAAGGCTCATTCAGCAGAGCCTTTTTAATTAGGTTGATTCTCCCGGATCAGCAGAGGGAGCCACAGCTCTTATCTGAGACGTCCTTTTCTTTGTGCGACAACCAAACAGGCAGACTGCAGCGTGACCACCCTCGCTGTCTGGACCGCAGCCCGAGCTGTCTGAGATGAGCGAGCACATCCACCTCAAACCTGAAGAAAAAAAACACATAATCAGGACGCGAAAGGAGGAGAAGGTGAATCATCTTCTTTCCAAAGACATTGACAACATTTCCCTCCAGTATTCATTACGAGACTGAATGTAAAATGTTTTTTTCGGTTGCATTCTGGTGCAGCGTTTCACGTCAGCATCAATTTGGTTGTCAAGGTTATCATGCGGGCCGGAGCACAGAACCAAGTAACAACCAGCAGTGCCGTGCAGTGAAGAACAGAATATGGCTGTATCCTCTGTCCTCGTGTCTTTGTTGTGATGGAGAGCTGCTATTCTTTTCTGTATATAGACAATTATTCATTGATTCATGACTCATGGCCAAGACAGATTTTACACAATGTGCTGCAGAAGAGTCGAAGGTCAGCCGGGCCGATTGGTCCTTTTTCCTCCCCAACAGTTAAAATGTTGTGTGAGAGAAAAGTCGCCTCTTCTTCAGGAAATGTAAGAAAGCCACAGTCCTGTTCCAAGTTTTGTCAGCTTTTAAAGCAGAGCAACAAAAAGCATCCTGGAAAACATCTCAGACTGGAACGGCTTGTTTGCAACCCAATCGCCAGAACAAATGTGATTGTACGTTTCTGCAAACCAGAGATATGCTGAAACTTTATATTTCCTTATGTTGCAATTTTGTGTTTCCTTTTCTATTTGATGTTGGGACGGCGCTGTGCTTTTGTTTTGGTTAGGTTCAGGCACAAAAACCTCTTGGTTGGAGTTCGGAAAACACTGTTTCAGCTTGAAATACTTCATCCAGAGGTCTTTTTTTTTTTTTAAATATCCAGTGGTTCCGTACTTCTCGTCTGTAACTCCTCCACCTCCTCCTCTGCTTCCTCAGATGAAAGTCAGGTCATTAACATGTATTGTGACACGTATTAGAAATGCCACGTACTATTGTGAACGCATCAGTAGTTTGCAGTCATAATTCTCTAAGCAACATGCACACAAACGAAAAAAAAAGGAGGACTGAGGACAGAAGCTGCTCTGTAGTCTGGTGGTCTGGCAGGAAGTCTCTACAGCAGGTGATTTGATCCACCCAGAACATCACTGGTGCCCTACAGAGCATCAGTGACACCGCTGAGCCCGCTGAGCCAACGTGATTGTGATTTCGGGGCTATTTGAATAAAACTAATACGATTTGATTTGCAGTGAGACGTCTGCACGGAGCCCAAAGGATACTGAGAGACAACACCCACCCGGCCACAGTCTGCTCACCCTGCTGCCAGACGGCCGGAGATCCAGACCGTCAGACCACAGAACAGGCTGTGAGAACTCATCCATGAAGAGCTTTTCTCTCATCCAGTAACTGATGATTACGTATCAATTACTATGTCTATTTTTTGTTATTTTGTGTGCATGTAGCTTCAGGAATTGCATCAAAGATTTCACAGCCATAGCCACGGAATAAAACGTTGTCAATTTACGTTTGTGCAAACCAGGTGATGCGTTCACATTTTCATGTTTGCAACTTGGCTTTCATATCGGGAGGTGGAGAGATCGCAGTTAGCTCTAACCGAGAGCAGCACTGTCACAAGATAAAGTAGAAAATTAAACTAAAAAATAAAGTCTCAACATATCTGTGGTTTGCAGAAACGTCCGCTCCCAACAATTATTCTGGTGATTGTGTTGAGATGTAATGACACAGTCTTGTCCTGCATGAGGTTTCCTGTAGTGCTGTAACAATCTGAATGTAGATGTCAAACACACAAACTAGATATCTCTATTTTGGGTTACTGTACTGGTGCTTATTCCTCTTTCTTCTTTCACAGGAAACCATCTGCTGCCGATGTCTCGCGCTGCATCTTCAGCTCTTTGTTTTTCATCAAAGGATGGAGCGTTTGGGAGGTCTCGGCGGGCCTCGCTGATGGTTCTCTCTCCTTCTGACACAGTGTAGGCCCACAACAGGGAGAGGGAGGTATAAGATTTATATCCCGGTCTGTTCCCGTCCCGAATGTGACGGATGAAATGAAGGATGAAACTCAATATCTGAGCGATGAAATGTGGTAAAAATAATACAGCTTTGCTTTGATGTGCCACCTTTACAGGGGATCTGTGTCCCATCATGCCCTGAGATGCACACACACAGCGTTCACACACACACATACAGACACACACACACACAAACACACACACAGCCTCGAAGCTTCCTGTAGCTGTGTGCAACAAGATGGATGATACACATGAGCACCATGAGGAGGTTTTATATATATCCTGCTGTGGTTTAGCTGTAACTATTGAGAGGAGCTCAATCATGACTTAATCATCCTGTCTGCTGAGAGGTAAGTGTATTAAAGGAACAGTTCACCAAAAATGATCTACTTTACTGTTTCCATGTAGTCCACAAAACATTTCTGGAGCTTCACAGCAGAGTTGAGCTGCAGCTTTCTGCTAAACAACTGAAGCAGCTGGAGACGAAGCCTTTGCTGTGAAACTCCAGAGTGTCTTGTCCAAAAATCTTTCGTTTTCTGCAAACTGCTCCTTTAAGATCCAGCCAATACTACATCATGACCGAACCTTTGATCACTAATAAAACATCAACAGTATCGCTGTCTCTTTGAGTGCTCAAAGGTGTGTCTGAGCGAGGCCAAATCCATTGCAAAGTATAATTTAGGATGATTAAATTGAGTGCTCCTCTGGAATGGCTCCTTCTGTGGCGACGGAGAGCAACAGAAGGAGGAGGGTGGTGCAGTTTAGCTCGGGGCGGAGGTAAAGCGAGGACAAGGAGGATGGAGAGAGGGAGAGGAGAAGGAGGTTGAATAAACACTGGGGCATTTTCTCCGACACACACACAAGATGTGCTCGTATGTGAAGCGCGCGCAAAAAGTGTCATTATGTGAATACTTAATTAAAGGTTGATGCAATATTTCAAAGTGTGTTTCAGAAACATCAAACCGATCCTCACGCGCCACATCCACTCCCGTGTGTGTTTGTGTATCTGAGATATGACGTGTGTGTGTGTGTGTTTCAGGGTTCATCTGCGTGATTGGGATTGCATCTCTGCTGATGCCTCGAGGACGCCTCTGGACTCTGAGCCTCTTTACAGGGTAAATAACAGCCCGTCCTCTGTCAAGGTTTAGTGCAGTGAGTCTTTTTCCCCTCTCTCTCTCTCTTTCTCTCTCTCTGATTCCTCCTTAATCTCTCTCTCTCTCTGTCCCCAGTGAAATAATGAAATTGCTCTTCCTCTTCCTCGCTCTCTGTTGCCGTCCTGCGTGATTTGACACTTAGCCAGGTTCTTTGGTGCAGCAGACTGGCTGAGTCATAAAGGTTTCAGTGCACCCTGATTTATGGACAGTGATGTGGACGAGGGTGAGGCAGCAGGAAAAACACCGGCGTCAGCTCGCTGATCACACACGCTGGACAGAGACGACCTGCTGACTTCAGATAAAGACAGAAACGCTACTGTAACTCATTTCTCCTACACCAAACTTCTGGTGTTCTTTACTGGCCATCATGTAGAAAACGTGAGGCTTTATACTGATGGACATGATGGTTTTTTTGCAGATTTTTCTTGTTTGCTGTACTTAATTGTGGTGTGATTTATCAATAAGGGCTGTTTGGCTGCTTTTTCCATTAACATCCTGGTGAGAAAAGAACATTTTTGTTTTTAACTCTGAGTGAAAATGGAGCCTCGGCCGATTAGCAAGTAAAAACTATATCTATCCTGCTGGAGTCACAGAGTTTGGACATGAAATATGTTTTTCTGCTAATGTGTTTATTCATGCTCAGTGTGATTGACAGTCATTAGAACAGTTCCAAGTAGACGTGAAAAAGCCAGACGCCAGCTCCAGGTTGACAAGGCTTTATTCAGGATCAACGCAGCACATTTAAAGAATTATTTAAAGCACTCAGTGAGGACTTAGTAAGGCATTTCAAACTGGGTTATTGCACGCACAGACAGTTGTTCAGGCATGTTTTGGTGACAGTAAAGCACAAAGGTGTTTGCAAACAAATCTCCACAAAGCAGAATTTCTACCTCCGACACTTGTCACATCCTGTCTTCATCAATTTATTGATTAGCTGTTTGTTTTCTTTGCTGGTAGAGTGAGCGTACATGCTGTGAGTCACTCAGACGATTTATTCACCGACATGTTGTCTTCTGATTTCAAGAGCTTTTCGTTTGGTTTGAATGTGACAAACATCTCTGAGAGCACCAGAGAAGACATCCTTCAGCTGCAGAGCTAGCAGGTTATTTTTAAAGCACTCAGGTTTAAACTTTCGTATCTGTCGTTTTTTCGTCTTTCTCTTTAGCCTCCTTCTCTTCTTCTTTGTCGGGTTCTTCGTCCCCCTTCTCACCCTCTTCATCACCCTCGTCCTCTTTCTTCTCAGCATCCTCCTCTGCTTGAGCCTCTCCCTCCTCTCCTCCGTCCCCCTCGTCTTCTTTCTCTCCGTCCTCTGCCTCACCTTCTTCATGTGAGGATGGAGAAGAGTTAGAATTAGTTTACCACCACACACAAACCAATTCAACATATTTACCACACTGACCTTCTCCTTCTGCCTCTCCCTCTTCTTTTTCCTCCTCCTTTTCTTCCCCCTCAGCCTCCTCTTCCTCCCCCTCTTCTCCCTGATCCTCCTCTGCCTCGGCCTCCTCTTCTTCTCCCTGCTCCTCTTCCTCCTTCTCTTCCTCTTCGACCTGCTCTTCCTCCTCCTCCTCCTCCTTAGGAGGGCTGGCCTCCGCCTGCTGTGCTTTGCTTGCGGATATTGTCTCCTCTGTGGAGAGTGATGAAGTGTACAGGCGGCTGCTCAGCAGGTATGGAGCTGCAGAGCTCAGCGGAGACTGGAAGGAGAACTGTGATCTTCCGTAGGACGGAGCAGCGTACATGAAAGATGCCGATCCTGCCACATTCAGGCGATTCTCCTCTCCTTCCAGGAGTTTCCTAACAAAATAAGACACATATTGCAGAGATGCTCAATTTTGGTGGCAATCATTTAAATCGCACAGTTTTACAAAACACTCACCTGTAGGCTGCGATTTCAATATCCAAGGCCATCTTCACATTCAAGAGGTCCTGATAATCTTTCAGGTAACGAGCCATGTCGTTCTTGTTTGCTCTCAGCTCATCTTCCAGCTGACCGATTGTATCCTGCAGGCAGAAGATACATGAACATGTTAGTGGCTCAGAACTGACAGCTTATCTGTGGAGTCATTGCACATGAACAAACTGGCAGCCAGACTTCTCTTAATTGCCAAAGACATAGAAATATAGAGAAATTGTTTCATCATACAAAGTACATTAAGAGGTGTGCGGCCTGCTGCTCACCTGCAGTGCAGAGATCTCAGCGCTTTGCTTCTCCTCCACTTCCTGCAGTTGGTTTTCCAGCGCGTGACTCATCTGGCGGCAGGCGTCGATCTCCAGCGTCTTGGACTTGAGGAGCCGGCGGTAATCTCCAGCCTCATCTTTGGCAGAACGTGCACTATCTGTGTTGCGAGTGGCGCCGACCGTCATCACATTCATCTTGCTGCAGAACCAGTCTTCGGCCGCTTGAAGGTTTTGTTGCGCCAGCTTCTCGTACTGGACTCGGATGTCACGGAGAGCAGCAGACAGGTCGGGCTTGGCGATCTCCATCTCCACTGACACATCGGCGCTGTATTGTATTTGGGCCTGCAGCTCTGCGATCTCACTCTCACAGAGGCGCTTCAGGAAGGCCAGCTCATCCAGCAGGGTCCCAACTCTTTTCTCCAGCTCAGCCTGGCCCAGTTCAGCCTCGTCGGCTTCCTTCCTGGCATCCATGAGCCGGCCCTCTGCTTCCTCTCTGCCGAGCACTTCATCCTCGTAGCGCTTCTGCATGTTCCTCAACACATTTTCCATCTCATCCCTGTGGTCCTGGGCTGCCTGCTTCTCATGGCGGGCCTCTTCTACAGCGGCACGGAGCTGACGGATCTCATGCTCGTACAGGGCCCGGATGTTGGACGGCTCCGTCTGCCTCTGCCTGAGCAGCAGGAGTTCAGTCTCCAGCAGCTTGTTCTGCTGCTCCAGCTCATGGACCCTCTCGATGAAGCTTGCAAAGCGATCATTCAGGTCTTGCAGCTCAGCCTTCTCCTGGGTCCTGATTGATTTAAATTCAGAGCTGACCTGGGCTGCTTGGTCCAGGCGAAGCTCAGTGGCAGCTGCAGACACCGGAGCAGAGAGCACGGAGGAGTAGCCGGAAACAGCTCGGGCGTGTGTGGGATAACTTCTGCGTGAAGATGCATAAGAAGTTATTGGAGCAGAATGGGTTGAGTAAGCCGACCTCGATCCTATTCCTCCACCTGCTCCGTATCCTACATTGCGCACCACTACTCTCCTCTTGTAGGAAGAAGGGAAGTAAGGGTCAAAGCCGATGGAAGTCATGGCTTTGAGAGACGGGCTGCACTACGTCTAGGAATGTAGCTGGGTTGACTGCACTGAGAATCTGCATTACCCCGGCTTTTATACACCCAGTAATGACTATGACGCAAGCAATTTTTTTTTGCCGGCATGCTGACAGAAGGAATTGATAATAGTGCCAGCCAGCCAGCTTCAGCCAAGGCTGAGATGGGAAGGGAGTGGCGGGGGGGGGGGGGGGGGGGAGGAGGCGGGGATAAGCAGTGGAGCAACCAGGGACTGCAACAGACAGGGTCACTGAGGACAAAAACAGTATACTGTTACTCCTAAAAACTGCAGAAGTTGTTACAATTTGCCAACATAAATCCTGAGTAAGACATTATGTGTCTGCCTTGTAGCTGTGCAAACTCCTGAAAAGCTGCCTGATGGCAGAGAGGAGGAGAAACAGCATCCTTTTGTAAAAGATGACACAGCTTTGCACTGTTTTGTCTCATCTGTCTGCTGAGTTACAGACAGTATTAATGACAATATAACTATGATCCATGAAAAGAAAGCAAATCGTCTGAAGATCAAAGTGTTCTGAAGATCCTGTGATTAAAAAAATACCACATCAGTCTGAGAGAAAAACATTTCACACCATTAGAAAATGAAGGTTTGCCCTCTAGTGGTTGTCTGTTTACCATGCAGGCTGAACATTACACATGCTGAGTGTAAATGTCTGAGACACATTACACTGATATAACATAATTATCTGGCATAAGAAATTATTTAGATGGTTCCTTCCATGTTATTACCTAATCTGTTCTGCATAGAGTGCATATTTTATAGAGCTCATGCCTCAGAGAGATGTCATACTGTGTAAATAGTGTAGGCTAAGGACATGCACTGACATGATATAAATAATTAATTGAATAAATAAATAAATAAATAGAGTTGACTGTTATAAATATAAATGAAGAAGACTGCTATTAAGGTGCAGAAAGAAAAGGAAAGTGAAACCTGTGCTTTCCCAGTTTTCACTACATTTTGTGGTAAAGTGGATTTTCACAATTTAAAACATCGTCCCGAAATGAATATATGCTATTATCTTCACTTTTAAGTAAGTTTAAACACAATTTAAACGGTTTTTAAAACTTATTTTCAGAGCTGTCACATACAAGTGCGAACAAAATGACGTTAAATTGTTTATTCTGTCTAAATATTTCATGTAATTACGTTGATATAACTTATTTTAGTATAATTAGCAACATAAAAGTATTTACCAGTGACATAAATTCCATTTTAGCACTGTGCGTGATGACGTAAGGTATCGCCTAATATGCTAATATATGATTGGTCACATGAATACACCCTCAGCGTATTGACCAATGAGCGTCGACTTTACTAATTGGCGGGTAGCAAATGTCCTTCTGTGACGCAACCGGCCGCAACGCTAACAACAACAAAGGATGGAGAATAAATGAAGTTTGAAACTTGCTTCGAGCTTCGTGTTCGCTCATGACCGCGGTGTTTTTTTTTTTTTACACTTTGCTGCCTCGTTTGTTTTAACAGCAGCGTTACAAGTGCAGTTAAAGCGGAAATGAACGGTAGGACGTCCGAGTTTGCGAGTGATGGTCACCCGGTGAAACACAAGCTAGCGTTAGCCTAAATAATGTTTGCTAATGTTAGCTAGCTGAGAGCTGTAAAGTGAGTTGTCGAGCCCGTTGGGATGATATTAAAACCACCTGCTGTGGTTCTGTTAGTGTGAAGGTGAAGTCAGGGGAGAACTGCATCGATACCCTAATACAAGGCTAAGCTAACCAAGCTAAGTTTTGGATGGCTTTTTGTGAAAGGTTAGCTAATCGATCTCAACGTCCTCTCAATTAGCAAGTGTGCAAAAATGATAACGTGACTACACCGGTTTGCCTTGCTTTTCTCTACAGTTGGCTCACATATACACTCAACGTGACACTAATTACATTAAGAAGAGAGGTTTTTGAACACTGAGAAGTTGACTGTAAAACGTGCCACAGCAGGGTTTTGTCTAAATGTTTGTAGTGCTGCCTTAATCTCCCTCATACATTTCTCTAGATCCTCTTTAACACTCGAAACCGTGAAGGCGGCCAGGCTGCTTTCTACATATCAAAATGGTAAGGCTTCTATAAACGTGCTGTTTGTATAAATGCACCTTGTGATCGTGCAGATTATTCCTGGGCTATGAATCTGCTTGCTGAAGGAGTTTGTCTCCTTTCCTGTGCTGCTGTTTACAGATCCGCATAGCAGCACTGAATGCTGCTTCGACAGCTGCAGATGAGTCTCAAGATCCACTGCGAAGTAGCAAGAGTCAGACCAAAGAGGCTCAGGTACAGCCCAGATGAATCAGCAGTATCGGACCTGTTTGCTAATGTGGATCTAAACTGATTTTTCTTTTTTTTTTTACCTCTGTCCACAGGAAGCCGAGGCATTTGCCTTGTATCACAAAGCTTTAGATCTGCAGAAACATGACAAGTTTGAGGAGTCTGCCAAAGCTTATCATGAGCTTCTCAGAACTCCTCTGCTCAAAGAGGTAAAATATCTAGCAGCATCCTGTCTACTCAAAATACTAATGTGGTGCTGTGTGTCTGGGATGTGACACCTGCTCAATAATCTCAAATATCCGCCCCAACACACCTCATTTAGTCACTGAGGATGATCACTTTTTAATCCTGCATGATATCAAGAAATGGTAATCTAGTTTATCTTTATCAATAACAAAATGTGTATCTGTAACATTCGCTGTAACCCAGCCCGTGTGCAGCAGAGTGGCTAACCTGCATCACTCTGTGTTTTGGTGTCAAATTTAATGTATCCTCTACTACTTTAGGCAATGCCCTCAGACGACCAGAGAGTTGGTCTCAAGCATCCCGGACTGATGTTGAAATATTCTACTTTTAAAAACTTGGCGAGTATGTCTGCAACACGGGACGACCTGGAGACCGCTATGGAGTTTTATTTGGAGGTAAAACAATTTTAAAAAGTCTCAGTTTTCTTCACTGTGCGTGACTGAATATCTTGCACATATAATGAACGCTGTGGTGAGTGACATGTCGTATTTTCTGCTCTCTTCTTTTCTCAGGCAGTTATGTTGGACTCCACTGACGTAAACATGTGGTTCAAAATCGGTCAGGTGGCTGTGCGACTCATGCGCATTCCTCTGGCTCGACATGCCTTTGAGGAGGGACTGAACTGTAACCCAGACCACTGGCCCTGTCTGGACAACCTCATCACTATTCTCTACACACTTAGTGACTACACCTGTAAGTGATGCATCATCGTAAGCTCTTTTCCTCTCATCAGGAGCTCAAGTATAGAAAGATGAAAGTAACTGTCATCTGCACACTTTTCTAGGCTGTTTGTACTTTATCGCCAAAGCCCTGGAGAGGGATCATTGTTACACTAAAGGCCTCGTGCTGAAGGAGAAGATCTTCGAGGAGCAGCCCTGTCTGAAGAGGGACACCATGCAGATGTTCTTGAAATGGTGAAGCCACCTCACTTTTAATTCCTCCATTTCATGAAGATGGTGAATTGTTGGTTATCTTTTATTGAAGAAAGATCTGTATTGTGCATCCCCAGCAGCTCTATCCTTTCACATCACTGACGAGCCTCTGTGCTGTGCTGTGTGTCATTTGCAGTGATATGTCCATCCACTATGTGGAAGTGGAGAAAGAGGAACGAGACTCCATCATGGAAGAGGCTCTGGATATGCGGAAGCGCAGGCAGGCTCTTTCCCACCGTGAACCAACACCTGACCTTGTCCTGATTCAGCCCATCCGCTGCCTCTCGTGAGTCTCTGTCAAGTGTTTAGTTTTTCCTGTCTGCGTGCTGGTTGACAGTTGCCTGATTGTTGTCATGTGTAGTTTTTGTCTTTGCTGTGAATCAGTGACATTTCCTTTTTTAAAGACCGTTATTTTAAGCTAACATTTAACATTCTGTTTTGTATCCCAGATGGAAGCACGTTGGTGAAAGCCTTCTTGCAATGTACCGACATCAGACCACATGTGAGCCCCCGCGGCCAAGTCTTGGGCGCAGAATTGACTTGTCAGAGTACCTTGACCGAAACTTCCTCCAGAACCTCCCCCAGCCCAGCAGCCCTGTGAGTATGGGCCAGACTACAGTGCTGAGCAGCAGCCCCAGCTCATCCCTGCCACCGGTGGTCCTCCCTGAGCCAGCAGTTCTGCCCCAACCCAGCATTCAACCTCAGATTACCCCCAGCCACACCACCGTGGAGGTCACCACCTCTGCTCCCCCTGTTGGTTAGTTGTTTGTCCAGAGAAATGTATTTTTCACCTGCCAAATATATGATAAAGAAATGGCAGTTTATGTAATATTGTCTGATATTTAATGTCATCGTTCACAGTTACAGCAATGGAAGTGTCTCTGACTGATAAAGTTAAGAAAGCTCCAAAGAGGAAACGTGCGGTGGAAGATAGCGGAGAGACGGCCAAGCGACGCTCGGCACGTGTTCGAAACACAAAATGCAAGAAGGAAGAGAAGATAGATTTTCAGGAGCTGCTTTTTAAATACCTTCCTTCTCGGTATGTCTCTCTAAAACTTGGCATACAATAAATGACTTTATGCATTGTTGTAGTTCTGTTGATTTAAAAACTCTGTTTCTGGTTTGTCTCAGGTTAAAGAAGTTCGATCCTGATAATGATGACGAGAGTCTGAGTAATATGGAGACGCAGTGTGATGGGAAAGAGGACATGCAGACTCTGCATGGCAGCTGCTTGCCTGTTGACTCAGTTGAATACATGGAATCTGGTATGTAGTGTGTGGTGGATATGTTCTTACAATACACTATCGTGCCTTGTTGCTGTTTCGTCATGCTAACTAGTTGTTCCCTTCTGTAGAGCAACAGGATGTCCACAATTTCCTGCTAAACAATATGACCAATGGAGGGATACTGGACCTGCTGATGCGCTATCTGAAGGCAGTGGGTCAGAAGTTCCTGGAGGAGTGGCCTCGGGGGCTGGCTGCCGTGGTGCTGGAGGTCTATCAGACCTGGAGGCAGCACAGCAGTGGTCTTCCTAATCCTCTGCTTAGGGACTGCAGTAACCGACACATCCGGGTAAACAAAAGGAAACTGCTTCATTTTATTAACAAGACACACGACAGAAAATATCAGTCACTGCACTTTGAGAAGAATTCCTCAAGTATTCCTAAAGGTTTACTGTGGTGGGAAATTTAATGTCAAATCTTAATTAGCTACCCAATGAAGTATCTTAGGATGTCTTCACATACAGTCATTATTGAAGGAACCAAACTCACTCCTCTTGAAGTGGACCGACAGAAAAGGGACTTTTTTTGGTCACATTATTAGTTAATTGAACGACTCTGTTCTGTTTCTGGTCCACTTTAGCTCAGACGGGCCCTCAGTTATCTTTATGTTTACATTCTATGTCCTTTGAGACTGCTTTGCTTGATTCGTACTTTTCATTTGGAACAAGATGGCAGAGGATCCTCCGCTACTGACGTCCTTTTGCTTTTTTAGCGAATCGGTTTTGTAAGAACAGATATTTGGAGGGAAGCCTTAGTGTTTTGTGCTTTGTCAACAGTTTCTGTTTTATGTGTTCTTTGCTCCACATCTGGAGAATTGCAATAGTTTCTTCCTCAGACCAAAATACTCTTCGTTAACAAGCCTTGCTAGCTTAGTCCATCGGTCTGTGTTTGTTTTTTCGGGCAGCCTCGTGTTGTCTATGGCAAGTTATGAGGTCTGAAATAGTACGCCAAAGGGCGAGGTCAGTCTGAAGTGATTTGTGTTAATAGTCCACAGTTTGGGTGAACTGGTCTCTAACCCACCTCCATAGGAGATTTGAGTACCGTTTTATTTATTTCAGAGGGGTCGGAGTAAATGCATTTATGCAAAGAATGTTGCCTAATCAATCTGAAGTTGTTTGGCAGGCTGAACGGCCCATTAAAGATTATGTTTTTGTGATAAAATGAGAACATTGGTGTAGTCCCAGACACTTCTGATATGTCTAGGCTCACTCTGGATCCAGTTTGAGAACATCTGCAGTGTCTGGGGTCAAATAAACATTTTACTTAAATTGAAACAAGGGATGTAAGTATAGTTATTCATCAGAATGAGGCTGATTTTCTCTAATACATGTTTGTATCTGCTACATTTACAGGACATGTTGGCAATGAGCCTGGCGTGTATGGAGTTGCAGTTGGAGCAATGGTCACACAACAAAGGGAAGATGGGTAAGTACCAGTGAGCTAACCATCTTCATTTCTGCATTTTAACCAAACATGGTTTATTGTCAGATCTCAAGCAGTACTGAACAAATGTTTACCAAACCTTTTTTAAGTAGATGAATGTCCTAAAGGAGGCACTGTAGTTTCAGTTCTAAACAACGAGACATACAGGTTTTGTGTTTCATTTTGGAAAGTAATTTGTAGGGAATCACATGTTTACACTTGGCTTGGTATATATATTTTTTTCCTTGTCTAGGGCCTCTAAGAAGAAGCAGCATCGGTCCTGGCAGTGAAGCCGCTGACTCAGAGTCTTCTGAGCAGCACTTCCAGGGTGATTTGTTGTTACTGGCGTTAGGTTCCTCTCAGAAGGACCTTTTCGAGGATGGCTGGCTGGATGTCATGGTGCGGGTCTACTGGCTCAAAGCGCGATTCCTGGCTCTGCAGGTAAAGATGTGTTGTTGTTTGTTTTGTTTTATTTGACTTTTGACTACAGCTCGGCCAGATGTGACTTTATTTCTTGCCCTCTGTCAGGGAGACATGGAGTTGGCCCTGGAGAGCTATGATGTCTGTATTGGCCTTCTGCAGAGCAAACCAAAGACCCCAGAAGGGAAACATTACACCATCATACTGCCTAATCTGCGTGTAGATGGAGCAATCTCTGTGGAGGAGGTTAGTGCTGATTGATTCTTACATTTTTCAGCACAATAGTAATCTATTTTTAAAAAACCCAACTGTGAACAAGTCCCTCTCAGAGTTTCTAATTGTTTTGTCTGAGCATTTCTCTTGGCTTTCATCTATCCCCATGGACAGATTGACAAGAGGCTGAAGTCTCTGGAGCGTTGTCAGTCTCTGGAGGAGATCCAGCGCCTCTTTGAGTCTGCAGACTTTGAGTCTGTTGTGCGTCTGCTGCAGCCCACTCTAAATTACGGCGGCAGGAGTAAACCTCTTGAGTTTGTGAGCTCAGCACCAGAGCGGCCTGCTCAGCTGATGCTTCTGCAGGTTAGATACGCTACAAAAGTATAGATTAAATGTACAAAATATCATTCTGAATGCACGGTATGACACCTATGAATTTTAACTCTCTGGTGTAGAACTCGCTGTTGAAGATTGAGGACTACCAGCAGTGTTTGGAGTGCAGCGAGCTGGCGCTGAATGAAGCCTTGCAGCAGCTCAACTCTGCTTCAAACAACAACTCTCCCCCCAGTAAGGAGGAGTGGGTCAGCACCATTGGAAAGTTGCTGGATGGCACCGAGGTCTGCTTCACCAAAGAGTCTAAGCTTCTTAGCAAAGTCCCCCAGTTCTCTAGTATGGCAAGACTGGCAAACAACCTCATTCAGGTGAGAATGAAACTAAATGCAGCGCTGGTTTAGGTAAAGAAACAGCTAAAGGGGCAGTTTGTAAGATGTGGCCAGAATTGTACATTCAGCAATATCTGTTGTAACTCCAAGGTTGCAGTGGGCATACACCCCCTTTAGCTAATAGGGCCACTTAACTCCACTGCTAACCGAGCAACTTGCTAATGGCAGCTAGACGCTCCAGCAAAAAGAATAGTGAGCACCAGTAAGCTGTAGTTTCTGGTGCTGCCTTTTTTTAAAATGCTGGCCACTTCTAACAAATTACACCTTTTCTTAAAATGTAACTATAATGAGGCACTGATGGGATTTTGATGTATTGTGCGGTCGCTGTTGTGTTTTCAGCTGATTGATCTGAGCATGAGCGTTTCCGACGATCCCAAGGAGCCTTTTTTCTTCTCCGTTCTGCCTTGGATCATCCTGTATCGTGTTATCAAACACGAGGAGGCTGCTTTCGACTGCATGCTCCGACAGCATATGTCTGTCGGGGATGATGAAGGTTTGTTGACTTCTTGTTTTCATGCCTCCAGTTTCCCCTTGGTGTTCGTGCCACGGCAGTTTTTACACTGAGTGACCCTGTCAAGTCTCGCTTTCAGATGACTCAGACACTCCCATGCTGCCCTCCTCACTGATGCTGCTGAACACAGCGCATGAGTATCTTGGTCGTCGCTCCTTGTGCTGCAACTCAGAAGGTTCATTCCTCAAGTTCTATGTAAGTTTACAAATACTGATGTACAGCGTGCATATATGCCTTTTTATAATCTGTTTGACTGCTTATTTCTTTAATTGTATGGACTGTTTGACAGAGCTTTATTCTCATGTTTGTTGTAGGTTAAAGTTTTGGAAAAAGAGCTTGCAGCCTCTTTCAAAACTACCTCTCATCCCTATAAAGAGGAGCTGGAGATGGCTTTGGAACAGTGTTTCTTCTGCCTGTACGGCTACCCGAGTAAGAAGAGCAAGTCCCGCTACCTTGAGGACCACTCGTCTCCACAGGTCAGAAGATTTGAATTACAGAGTACAAAAGTCAAACTTAACCAGCGTGTAACCAATATATTATACATTATATTGAAAATATAAAACAAAAGACCCAAACTGTGCCTGAGCTGATATTTAGTTAATAGCTAAATGGTGTTGAAGAGGCGGTGAAACAGTGAGGGGGCGGTGAAACAGCCTCAAGGCTTTGAGTAATTGGTATCATTTCTCACCTGTATTGGGAAACTTGCGTAAATAGTGTTTGACGGAGAGCAGAATGCCGGTGACGCAAATGTAGCGCCCTCATCGACCCTCACAGCACACAGGAAGTCAGCTTTCACCATTAATGTTGTTTGTCAGCATGCCGGGTACACATGTTAGTGTCATTAAAATAAATGGAGGCTGTGAAACGCCATTAATGGCGTTAATTCACTGAGCGAGACATGCGAACGCGGTTTTATCAACCACAAACAACATACCTGCGCAGCCAGATCTGCAGCGGCTTATTCGCTGTTGTTTTTTTAGTTTCTTTCAATCTCAATGTTTTTGTAGTCGAGAGACCAAAACATGATGGCATCAGGAGTTTTTTGTCTCTGTGTTTATCTGGAGATTATGTTCACTCATTTTTAGTGTGTGACAATTAAATCTATATATTTGTGTTGCCCTCTTGATCACTACTTTTAACGTCAGTGAGGATTTCACCTTGTTGAATCCAGTATTTATATTTATATGTATATAACTCTAGTATTATTGTGAGAATTAACCCAGTAGAGTGACTCATGGCTCTGGAAAGCGATGTGGAAACTGCCCCCTCGCTCTCATATTTTTGTAATTCTCATGTCGAGCCACCAGGTGGGTGTCATTCCCACAACTGTGAATCAGTGCATTAAGGTGACTGGCATTAATACTACAGTGTCAGTGAAGCTCCCCCAGGAGAGCGTGATGGGACTGAATTGCTCTGGCGCAGTGTTTTAAACTCCAACACAGAGTTCTGACACTAATGTTTCCCGTGTAATGAATCTGCTCTGCAGGTGGAGCTGCTGTGGTCGGATGCCCACTTCATGTTCCAGTACTTCAAACCAAAGTCGCTGCCCGAGTTTGACAGCTACAAGACGAGCACGGTGTCTGCGGAGTTGGCCAACTTGCTGAGGAGGTTTGCTGGCATCGCCCCCACGAGTGACACCCCCATCCTCACCATGGATGAAGTGGCAGCCTACATCGAGGGCTTGACAGAAAAGGTCAGTCGGTGGGCGCACACTGAATGTGAGCAACACCAGTGAGTCAGATATGCTAAACGCTCTCAAGTTTGAAGTCTTCATAACCTAATAAGATATGCAAGCTGAGACTCTCCCGATTATTAAAGAGATGTTAATTTTTGATCTCTTGAAGGCTCCGTGTCCTCCTGAGGGCAGCGCGCCTGCTCCGCCAATCGTTGATGAGATCTACTACCTGCTGGCTGATTATCACTTCAAGAACAAGGAGCAGTCCAAAGCAATCAAGTTCTATATGCACGACATATGTGTTTGTCCCAACAGGTAGCTCGTCTCTCTGCAGTTCTGCTGCACTTAACCAAACTTAATCTAAGGTCATTCGATAGCAACTCATCCAGAAGTCAGAACTTTTACCAGTTCATGTCAAAAACTCCTTTTTTAATATCCTTTACTCCAAATACTTCAGTTATTGATTGTTTTTAAGTTCGGCTCTCTGAGATAAATGTAATTTATTTTTGTGATTGTTGCTTATTTTTCACTGGATTGGGTTGATAATGTTTGTCTGGTCTGATATAATACGGATTATTAGTAATGAAGGAGACAAATATCTGACATTCTAGAAGCAAAACACAAATCTTTGAGTCAAAATGTAGAATAGCCAGTGAAGGATTCGAACTATTTTAAGTGATTTTCTGTGTTTTACAGTTTCTGCTACGTTATACTTCTGCTCTGCTACATTTTATTAGATAACTTTTAGTTGGTAGTAACTTTGATTGGCTATTACTTTTGACATGACTGAATAATCTGAAACTATCAGCAGTCAGACACAAAACACAGATTACGATAATTGGAATAATGCTGAATGTTGGCCCCATTGGCCAATAATCAGTCTATACCTGCAAGAAACCCGAAGGGTAACAGTTTATTTTATTTTCAGAGATGTATACTTGTACTAGTTTTGACTTTGTTGCTACTAAATGCTGATTCTGTATAGCACTTACTTACTTACTCACTTGTTTACTCAATTATTTGTTTATTTATTTATTTATTACACATTTGCAAGTTATTTGGTCCTGCATAAAAAAAACTGAGTGCTACAGATCGTGTTGAATAGAACCACCGAGCTGAAAAACACACTTTTTCCGTTATTTAGACTTAAGATTTTCCCAAGGATAATTGTAAGTATATAAACTTATTTTACGCTCTCTGTACTTTTTCATTCAGTGTTTTTATTTAATTGTAGATATTTATTAGTGAAAATAAGCAGTTGAGGCTGAGAATATACTGTAGATACAAAGAACTTTTTCTATTGGATTTTACAAGGTCACGCACTAATTTTATCGAGAAAATCCTTAATGAATTGAGAGGGCCTGGATGAGTTGGTATGGAATGACATATTGGCAAATAAATGTGAATATGGGGGTTGATTTTGTTGTATTTTGAATCAAGTTCAGTCACTTTACTTAAAAGATGTGCTGTATGCTTCCTCAGGTTTGACTCCTGGGCAGGTATGGCTCTCGCTCGGGCCAGCCGCATTCAGGAAAAGCTCAACTCCAACGAGCTGAAAAGTGACGTTCCCATATGGAAGCACTCGCAGGCCGTGCTGAACTGCTTTAAGAGGGCCCTGGAGATAGACGGCTCCAACCTGTCTCTGTGGATCGAGTACGGGACCATCTCATACGCGCTGCATACGTTCGCTTCGCGGCAGCTGAAACAGTGGCGCAACGAGCTCCCGCCGGAGGTGGTGAAACAGGTGAGGGGCGTGTTTACACGAGCAGAGTTTTGTTGTTGCTCATCTCTATTCGCTGTCAGCATTTATGTCAGACTCCATGTGTGAACTAAACAATGTCACATCCTGTCACTTCTGCTTCCACATGTGAATTCATCGTGGAGTTAATTGATCTGTCGCCTTGAGCGAAGTTGCTCACGACGGCTCCTCTGTGCGCCTGTGTTGTTTCAGATGGAAGAAAGGAGAGACTCCATGTTGGAGACGGCCTTCCAGTGTTTCCAGGGTGCTGCCCGTTGTGAGTGTGACAGTGATGAAGAAGAGTGGCTCATTCACTACATGCTGGGGAAGATCGCAGAGAAACGCAAACAGACTCCACTGGATTATCTGCAGCTTTACAAGAAGGTAAACGCTTCAGGCTATAAATTAATCCATGGTCGACCCATTATGACCGGATGCAACATTTGCATGTTTCTCCCTTTAGAGCGTGTTTTTAATGACATTGACACCTTCAAGTTGTGTCGCATGCATTTTGATTGCATCATAACAAAAGTTTTTCAGAAATCCCTCAGGCTTTAGAATGATTTTTTGGGCACCCAAGGTCTTAAAGAATTAAGTATAATAGTTGAAACTGCTGTTAAACGATTTTTCCAGTAATTTTAAAGTTTATAGGCTTTAATTTGATTGTTTTGTACCATCCTGATGATTGATTTAGGTTAAAGTTACAGAGAAAGCACCGGGCTCAAGCTTTGAAGGTGATTTATGATGTTCTGAGCACCCTGACATCTCAGACGGACAATCAGCTGATGTCGGGCTGTCAGTGAGCGTGTGGAGAGTTATTTCCGCTCACCTCAGCGCTTACTCAAGTCGATGCAACATTTCCTTTGTCGCAGCTAATTTTTTTATATATATACCTGTCTGCACCCCAAGGATATAAAACACACACCAATGTGATACGCATACTTTGTTTGACTTTCAAATTGAGTAATATCTGTATCGGAGAGTAGTTTCAGCGATAAAAATCTAAAGCAGTCAGTTAAATAAGGAGGGAAATGATTTGTATAATTCAGTCCAATAAAATATACTCAGTTTAAAGTAATCAGAATAATTCTGTATCAAGTCGTTTGCAGACATTTTTCTTTTCTCTCCCTGGACTTGTTTCATAATCCTCCTACGGAAACAAAGATCTCTGCCCTTCCACCCTCACAAGATGTTTTTCACCAGAGACATCAACGTATGGAGTTAGTCATAGCTCTGCTGTTCTGATTAGATCAGTGGAGGCAGATGAACTTGGATCAAACGCAGTGTCACGGAGGTCAAGAGCGTGTGAGAGGGGGGTAGTGTGAACGCAGTGAACCCTGATGTCGGCGCACACGACTGTTTTCTGCTCATTACTGCACTCCTTCCCTCCATTTTACCTGTTGATTTATATTGCCACGTGATTGTGTTGGATTGGTGATTCTCTCCTCTTTCTATTTATAGGCGGCACACTATCTGCACGAAGAAGCTGCCAGGTACCCCCGGAAAATCCATTACCATAATCCTCCTGACCTGGCCATGGAGGCCCTGGAGGTAAGCTACCTGTGGCTGGTAGCTCAAATAGTTTCGTGCTCTGTCACATTGATTGTGTTGCGTAAGATAACGGTTTGAAAGCATTAACATTTAGAGACGTTGTCCACATACCTGCGGACCATTAAACATCTTCCTCTTTCTTCTAGTTGCATTTCCGTCTCAGTGCCACCATCCTAAAGCTACTGGAGGCTAACGAGCCCGATCTGGAACACGAGCCCTTGTTCACTTTGCTGGTTGAGGCTGCAACCGGGCCATTTGCCAGAGGGGAAGAGAAGAGTATGCCAAGCATGCCTAGGTCCCATGAAAAGTAAGATGCAGATGTATAATCCAGCAGGAATTATGAAATAAAGCCTTCAGTTTTATGTCTGAACATTCACTCTTACTGTCCTGATTGATTGCAGGGAGAAACCCCCCTCCATGATGGATGAGGACTTTACTTGCTCGTCAGTTTGTGTAGGAAACACCCACAGCTCCTCCCTTCCGTCAGCTGCCACCCCAGGTCTCACATCCCCTCCTTACGTGGCCACGCCGTTTGACCACGATTACGCCAAACGTAAAACACTCCGACGGCAGCAGTGGCAGCAGCAGCGGCATGAGGAGCAGCAGGCTGATGGTACAGTCCCAGTCCTAGACACTGTCTCTGGGGTTGGGCTCTCTGCCCTTTCTGCACTGGGACAGGAAGCCCACTGGGGAGTGCTCAGATTGCTAATCACCATGCTTAATGGCTTTGGTTTCAGTTTACAATGATCCCCATGCACTGGGTGATTGGGATGTGGTGAAATGGGCAATATGGCTGCTGATTATTTGACTAATTTGCTATGCCTGACAAAGCAGCAGTGTTGAAACAAATGGAGATTGAGTTTTGCAGAGAGCATGAAGGCCTGTTTGTTTGTGTGTGTGTGTGTGTGTGAGCTGCTGAAATAACATCCATTTGTAGTCGCTGCTTTATTCCTGGACTTGTTTCTCTCCTCAACAATCATCTTGCCTCTCCTAATATTTTGTTTTCCTCTGTTCTGACTTCCTAAAGCCTGAAACATCCTGGAGACATCTGTGTGTTTTTTAGCCTCTCAAATCAGGAATTCTTAGTGATCCTGATCGATCACTGAGAATTGGATCGAGGTGTAAATTCTGTGAACGATGATACATTTGCCAATTTCATAAATCTACCACTTTACAATTTTGATCACAACAACTTTTCACCATAAAGAAAGTAACATCTAGGGATGGTAATGATTAATCAATCAATTCTTTACTGATTTTAAAAATGTATTTACCAACTATATGAGTTGGTCACAGATCTTGTTGGCAAGTGACAGACGGGAGCACCGCACTTAAAATGAAGTCATTGTTTTGCGTTACTTAGTTTATCATTCAGGTCTCTTAATGTGGCCGACTCTGATTTTGCATCAAACATAAATCAAGCCAGTGGTTCAAACAACTTCTAACATAAAGCTTAACTGTGAAGAAGACAAAACAATATTTTTTTGCTTATCACCTTTATGAGCTAGCTGACTTTTCCTCTGCTCATAGCTTAACAAATTACACGTAAAATCGATTTCTACTTTTTCTTTCTCACCGCTGTTCTCCGTCACTGAACATCGTGGTTGAATTTCAGCCTGCAGTTGTTTTATTCAGCCTGCAGTTGTTGAAAAAGATCAGCTGAAATTGCCTTAGTGAGAGAAAAAGACGCTCGGTTTGTTTGAAATTTAAATTATGCTGATTTCGTCCTTGGAGGGGAGTAAATATCTTGTTTTTGTTCATGGGAATGTCAAAAGGAAGGCACCTCCTAACCATATGTATAGATGTCTTCTCTTTGCATTGATGGTATTGGATTGTTAATCATAAAATTGATTTGGGGGTTTCAAGGAGAGAAAAGAGAATTTCCTGTTTTTTGAAAAGCAGGCTTGAGTTGTGCGCACTAATGTGGTAGATGTATGTTATTGCTCTCAGTGACGTACATGCAGTACAATGTGTACAATGAACATTACAAGTGATCTCTCTGATTCATGCGCATTAACCATCTTTATTGCACAGGAGCTTCTGGTCCTGCAGTGCCGTGATCGTACTCGTCTTTGCTTGAATTTCAGAGAATTTCTGTGTGTTTGTCTGAGAAATTTTATGTGGCATTGATTTTTTTGTGTAACCGAGATGTCAGAATTAACAAAAAAAGAAAAACACAGCCACATACTTGACACACTGAGTATGTGGCAGAGTTAAAGGAGCCAGAATTTCAATTTTGGATATTGGATTGAACACTTTCATGAGTTGTAACTCTGCTGGGGATTCTGAACCAGAGGCCGTAATACAGTGTGGAGAAAATGATCCTGGTCATTCTTTCACATGACAAAAACCAGTGACATTCGTTCACCCACCCCATGTGTTCATGTTTAGCTTGAATGTGCAAATAACGCAGCCATATTGCCCATGTTGCCAGTTTTGTCACCCTTTCCAGATTCCTTCCTACCTACCTACCTGCCTGCTACTTCTTTGCCTGCTTGCTTTTTACCACCTGCTTTGCCATTTATATGCATGTAGTTCTAATGGGGTGAATGTCTTCACGACTGGACAACGTCAGTCCTCTGTCACAATCCACTAAACTGTCTGGTGTATCATGTGGTCACATTATATTTGAGTTTGGTGTGGGCTTAATTTGACATAGTCAAACTCCCCGGAGATATTTCAGAACCTCGCGTGAATCATGTGTTTGCTGTTTTTCACTAATTGGATATAATTTCCCAATTATGGCCAATTAGTGTGAAAATGTCAAGTCGGAATGTGGCTGGCCCGTTACTGGCACACAAGTCAGGAAATACCCCACCATGCACATGTTTGCTTGTCGGTGTCCAGTGTTTCTGGCTTCTGCTTAAAGCACATCTGGGTGAACGAGACTGTGGGACCTGATTCAGACACGACTCTGTCAATTCATTATCTTGGAAAATGCTCCTGTTATGATCCCTCATCATCTCCTAAGATCATCTTATACAACTTAGAAGTATGATTTCTGATTTTCATGTGTTTTTATTTAGAGCCTGACAGATTTTTGCAGCCGATACAGATACTGGCGAGTATAAAACTCTATCGTGCCTTCACTACATATCTATAGTTTCCAACTGTGAACTTCGCTGGGAATTTGATGATTATAAATCAACCCAAGCATTTTTTTATGCCTCCGCACTGGTCATAACTGTAGCTAGATGTATTAAATTATCCGATTGTCTGAATATGAAATCTCAAGAACGCTTTGAGGGAATCTCTTCAAAGAATGAACTGATTAAATTAGGTCAGATATCAGCATCACTGTGACCTCACAAAACACATTTTTGGCATTTCAAGAATTCACACCGAAATGTTTTAATCTAATATTCTGTTATTCAGCACCACAGCTCAGTAACAGTGTTAACTCGTGCTAGGAGGCAAGGTGGTAATTTTATGTTTTTTAAAAGGCTGCATTACAGTAAGCTGACGGTCGGACTGTGCTACTTGTAGTAGTAATTACCCAAAGTCACAATATTGATTTCAAGAATACAGTGATAGTTTGTTGTCCAGTGCAAGCCTCTATGGTGTGCTTTTAAAGGAGATTTCAAAGCTTAAAAATATTGTGATATTATATGAAGGTCACACCGCTCAGCTTTATCGTATCGGACAACTTGAACGCCAATACGGATCAATATCGGCTGCCTGATAAATCACTCAGGCTCTGTTGTTCTCTTGAGGTTGCTGCTCTATTTGCAGTAAAATAGGAGATCGGTAATGCATCCATTCATGTCCCAGGCCTTTATTAAGTTTAGAAAGGACATTTTTATTTTCAGAAATAACAAAATTTGTAAGACCATTGACGTCATATCCAAACTTTTCTCATGTCGTGTGGTTTCAAAGGTGTTTGTGTCTGAATCAGGTCCTACTTTCTCTCGGGGAGTGGCATTAAATCTGCTGTCAAGAAAGGTAAATGATTTGATTTATGAAGAATTTTTAAGAAAATATATAAATTCAGAGATACAGCTTTTCTTGAATATATTTTAAAACCAGCTCCCCGTATCTTCAACAGCCTCACCAGGGTTTGACCATGATTACTGCCTGCCCAGGTCTTCAATGTGGCTGGCTTCCCTGAATGGTACTGCTCCTCAAACCCACCAAACTCTATAAGAGGCTGTATTGTTAATCCTAAAGGAAGCACTGTTTACTGTCAGCTTATACAACTCTTACAGTACAATAGTAACTGTGCTGTTACCTCACTACTGTGAATCTTGTGAAAAGTCCCTCGTGTGCATTACTCACTGAAATAGCCAAAGCTTGTTGCCCCTCTGACTGTTTTACACTTCTCTGCCAAGGACTTTTTCTTTTTGCTGAGGCAGCACAACATGGCAATTAAGAGGATTGCTGGCATTTTGGATTTGGACCACTTACAAAAACAAGCCTTCTCTCCTTTTATAGCAGTGTGTCATTAGGGATGCACTAATAAGGAATTTGGCTCATGACCTATTTTTGTTTCATAAGAGCATTTATTTTTTTTTTTTTTTACCCACATTACTACAGGGAATGTTTGACATTTAAACAACAAATCGCCAATCAACAGCTTTAAAAAAAAGCCTACACAAGTACATGTTTTGGATAATTGGTTGAAATGTACACTAATCTAAATTAAGATTGTCCCAAATGACAGTATAATAACTTTTTTTAAGTTCATAAAACCTGCTTTTTGGAATGAAAACAACTTATTTATGAGCATTTATCCACCAGTTGTCTTGATCTGGGTCCATGCAACTGGTGGCATGACCCGTGATGTTTTCTTTTTGTTTTGGCAGAGCGCAGTCAGGACAGCGAGGTGGTGATGCTCTCCGACTCCAACTCCACGCAGGATGCCTTCACGGATCCCGCCAGCTCACAGGACAGCAACCACAAACCCGCCTCTGTCAAAGCGAGTTCGTCATCGTCAGAAAGCACAACGCCGGTGAAGGACGGGCAGTTGGTATCTGAGGACACAGGTACACTGGGACTGAAATGTTGGATCTTTTCTGGCTGTGTTTACTTGTTCCATTGCATTGTTTTAGTTAAATGTGAACGTCACTTCACAATGATAACACAGAATCGGAGTCAGATGTGGTAGCTTGTTTAGGGATGCAGCAACTAACCAATGACTTTTAACTTTGGTTTAAAACATCAGTTTTATATCTGTAAAGGCTCATAAAAAGGACCATAATGTCTGATTTCGTAATAGCGGTGAATTAAGCGTTTGTTGTTCAACCAACAGCATTGCACAATTGGGTTGGGCATGATTTTGGTTTTGCAGGTCCGGTGAACGAGCTTCAACAGGTTTGACTTTGTACCAACCAGTTGAACCTACATTTTTCAGGTGTGATGTCAGGTGGAGAGAAATAGCAGGATGTGACTAGTTAGCAGGAGCCGACGGATCGCCAATTAGCTCAGCTCCACAGCTGGTGTGGTGCATAAGTCTTGTTATGATGTACCAGAGATGTGGTAGTGGTGAAACTCAGTGTTACAGGTTCGGTCTTCTTTTTTTCAAAATGCATTTGATCCTTCAGGGCACAACACCTGCATAAGAGATGTTAAAGTAACTTTTGTTAGTTTTAATTGTCATTTTGTTCTGTATTATTTGGCGCTGTACTGCCAAAAGGAAATATTGTGGTTAAAAAAAAACTATGAAAATTTCTGATCAAGATGTTTAAAATCACACAAGCATTTTTAAAGTGTTGCTAGAATGCATGCTGTGCTAAAATTCTGACATCTTTTAATCCTACTCTAGTATGTCATGGAGAACATTCTGGCATCCAGACGGATGAAAAAGTCATCCAGGAAGTCATTGAATCTGTGGTGGTGACGCTCCCCGAGTCTTCAGCTCCTAAGGGCTCTGCGGACCCTTGTCCTCATCCGCTGCCTGTCCCGGCCACCCCTCCAAAACCAGCCCCCTCTCAGCAGACCGCTCCTCAAACCCCAGCCAGTGAGGGGAAGAAGAAGCCCGAGCTGCCCGCTGAGGTGATCGAGGTGCCCAAAGCTCTGCCTGCAGAACGTGCCGAGCAGAGACGGATGCTGCTGGACATGTGTGTCCGTGCTCTCTTCCTCTGCCTCAGCCGCTTCCCTCAGCACTACAAGAGTCTCTACCGCCTGGCTTTCTTCTACAGCAACAGCAAGACCCACCAGGTCAGTCCGCCCCTGTTAACTGATGCTCTAGTCCATTCTCATTGCATATCAAAGGCCAAGTCATCCATTAAATCCTTCCATACACCTGTAATCAGTGTCCTCTGTCATTAACGGTGACATTTACAGACGATGGAGCTCGCTAAGAATTCCTACAATTTCCTCAAAAGTCACATGCTGCAGAGGCTATTTTCTTTGTTTCTCATTTTTTTTCCCCTTGGATTTTCTTGTGGGTCCGTGAGCTCAGCAGTGAAACACGACTTGCTGAAACAGCCTGTGTTGGCTGTGAGGCTCTGTGGGCAGAGGTGTGTGTGGGTGGTAGCACAGTGCTCTCTCAGCCAGTTTGGCACAGGGAGTTACCGTTGAGATTTACTGTGGCGGCATCCTTCTGTCAGCACTCGGTTCGTCGAGCCCTTTTACTGCAGCCTTTGTCCCTTCTCAAAAAGGGTGAATTGGCCATTAAAAGGTCCTAGCTCTTTATATTATATGTTTTGTGATATGATTTTTTTGACCTCAGTGTGCTGACTGTGCAGCATTATAGTTTAATGGCTCCCAAAGGAAATTATCTTCCTAATCTGCAAACAAGACTAAGGATCACTGAAGAATCTTTATTTCATAACATTACTTATAACAGTCAAACACTACAACTAATTATTAAGTTTAATATTTTTAAGACCAGCAATGATGATTATATTGAGGGTCAGTAAATGTAGAATAAGTTTTAGTTAAAGCTCAACCAGGTGGTAAGGTTTCCTTCAGTTCTCGTCTCCAGTGGAGTTATCAGCAGCCTGAAGAAAAGAAATGCACCCGGCCAGTTCAGGCTTGTGATCAGATCACTGATAATAGATGTTAACACAAGTGGACTGCACTAATTCAGGCAGTTCACACCTGGAATTGAAATCGAATACGAGTAATACAAAGCAAAATTGCTTTAGTTGACACGAACTGACACTTTATACTAGGGAACAAACAACTTCATGTTTTGCATTTTAATGCTGCTAAAACAATGTGGTTGCATGCGGCCCAGGCCACCTCTGAATGTGGTCTAAGCAGGGCTGTAACGACACACCTATCAAAACCGAAATCGCGACACTCCGATTCACAAACCTGTCTCGCGGTGTGAGAAGGCAGAATCGCGACACAACTTCCAGTACCGATCCAGCCCTGTGAGCTATAAGTAGCTCCTTCCACGCACAGACGCTGCGTTAACACCACAGCGGTGGTTCGGCAATTCTCCGCCGTTGGCCGTTCACACAGAGCGAAGCACCGCTGGAGTAAAGACGAACCGCTGTGTAATTCACACAGAAAGCCGGTGCTGCGGCTCCTAAAGAGACGTTACACTACACGTCATGATGATGACGTGTGTGTGTTTTCAAGGTGTTTCCGCGGTGTCCTCCAGTCAATCTAAGTCTCTAAGTTAGAATCATATGTATGCTGTTTTAATGTGTCGTGATTGAGATCCTGACCCACCAAACATCCTGGAATGTAACAAAGTTACGTTTTTCGCTGTAAATCACATATATAAGTTGCCAAAGCCAGTTACAGAACCAAAAAAAAGTAACGTAGTAACTGTAACGTTGCTTTGTGGGGCGTTTCTCTTTATTTAGTTGAGTGAGGGGCCTGTGCAGTTAACAGACTATCCGGCAGACACGCCCTCGATACGCTCAGCCGGCTCATCCATTCACACTGGGTCAGTTTGCCAATACTGCATCTCTGAGGTTTGTATCGAGCCGTGGGTCAAAAATCGTGATACAAACCGAATCGTGAGTTTGGTGTATTGTTACAGGTCTGAGTGATCAGATCTCAGATGCAACCTCAATGTGTCGTTTGGACATTCACACCCGTATTGAGAGCTGTCCGCTTGTTAATACGAGGACTGAACAGGGCCGACGACAGCAACCTGTCTGAACGCGATCCCGTCAACTGACTAAGTCGCCCTCACAACCCGACACATCCAGCTTTAGAAGTCTTACATTGACTGGTCAGCTTTATCCTCACAAGATGGAGGCAGAGGGGGCCCATCATTTCATGCTATAGGCTTCTGTGTTTGTCAAAGATAACATGAAGTGGCATTTGCTTGCTATCTTTTCCAACAGCACTGGTGTAGACACTGATTTGTGAGTCATCACACTGTAAAAGGAGCTCTGCTTTTTCCTGATTGCAAATGGCACATTTTTCTGCCGTTTCTTTTATAACCGATATAAAATTTGTTTATCACTTCTGTCAATCTGTTCTGATTGAGGACTGCCCTCTTGTTTTTTTCCTCCAGATATCTGTCGTGTTGTGCTTATACAAAAATGTACATACACATGTATGTTCCATTTATTTATTTTTTTATTTATTTATTTCTCCCCACAGAACCTACAGTGGGCCCGAGACGTGTTGCTAGGAAGCAGTGTCCCATGGCAACAGCTGAAGCACATGCCAGCACAAGGACTTTTCTGTGAAAGAAACAAGACGAACCTGTTCAATGTAAGTCAGAGTCGAGCATGCCTGCATGTCATTTTGTCGCCACATGTTGCATAACACATTTTGTTGTCGCCTGTCATCGCTGGATTAATTGCCACTCTATTACAGTAACACATTAAATTGTTCAGAGGTCATTACCGGAAGCGGCTGAACACATTTCCCCTGACTGAGCTGTGACGTAAAGATAGTTGTTGACGTTTCTCGAGGTCAGTTTTGCTTGAATATACAGTGTATTTCTGTTGGTTGCTTATCAGGTAAACAGTAGCTGTGTAAGGTCTGTTACTAGGGGACCCTCAATCAAAAACATGAAAAAGAAAGATGTAGTTTTATCATGATCTGCAATAAACACTTATAATGTCCCATCCATAGCAAGTCCACAGCTTAATTGCTGAAATGTTGCATATTATGTATTTTAAAAGAGGAAAAATAGGATGTGGTTATGGTACATTGGCCTGCAGTAGCCAAAATAACAGAAGCACTGTTGATAGAATAATCTACCTGACTGTAAAATACTTGTTGACGAGCTAATGGAGACTCCCAGAGTGAGTGAAGCTCTGAGGTGCGTCCTCACGTTTGTGACTAATGAGCTGTCTGCGTGTAAGCTGAGCGAATGATTGGCGTACTACAGTGAGGTTTACCCTTTTCACACACATTATTCAATTTGATGCACACAAAAAAGAATCATCCCTAAATATGGATCAGTAGATACAAGCGCTGCTATAAATGGAGTCTCAGTGGGAGATGGTTGAATTATCTGCCTCTCAGAATTACAAGGCTTCTGTTGGGTTCCAGTGGAGGAGATTACAGTCTGAAACTGTCATCTGTTCTGCGTGTCAGTTCATTTACCTCTCCTCTCTTGAAGCAGATATTATGTTTTTTCAGTGTGTGCAGGAATTGGCTCACTTCTCGATCTGTTCCTGGTTTGATTCGTCAAAACCTAAATGCTCCCACTTTTTGTTACAGAGCAGATGGAAACAAGTCAAATGTCACATTATGTCAGCACCTCATGTCAGTCAGTTGTTGGAGCACATTTTTGTGGTGCACATTGTTTTGGACATAGTCGACGCCGTGTTGTGTAGAGTCAAAGACTGACTCCCGAAGGCTTCGATAACAGACTGTAGAAGCGATGTGGGCCAGGTCTGAGCTGGAGGAGAGCTCTGCAACGCTCTGGCTCCCACTGGGTTCTCACAGAGCCCCTTCTGGAGGGAAACCTGCCACCCTGGCATACCAACTGTTAGGGCTTTACTGTTCCTTTCAAATGAAGCCGTCTCTCTTTGCTATAGGACAATGCAAACATTTCTAAATATTGATCAAACATGCTTGTTATCGTCGAGTCTATGAGCTTGTGGCAGCTAGATCATTGATTAAAAGTTGCCAGAACACAGTAATGGCGTGTACTTTAGTCCTCAACTTTGTCTTCTTCATGAGAGCAGGGACTCTTCAAATGAAGGTGGATACAAAAGGAATTGTTCAGAACCCAGTTTGTGCCAAGTGGAAGTGGGTTTTGAACCAGAATTCTTCATCAAATACATCAAATAACTCACAGCAATCAAGGCCGATACCTCAAGCCACCTGTGTCTTCAGAGAGAACAACTGTCTCTACCTGTAAACTTTAATCAAGTTGATCTGTTTGTTTCACACAAGAGCCGTAAATTGAAAGAGCGTTGATTACATTAAACATATGGCGCGATGGAGACTTGACTCTCAGTTGAGGACGCACCTCAGTGAACTTGTTGGTGAACACTGAGTTTCCTAATGTAGGTCATGATGACCTACTTTTCCACCCTGCTTTGGCTCGGTTGCATTAACTAGGGCCTGCATAAAGTAACCTATATACTGGTGTTTAGAAATGATCCAGATGAGCTTGTGTTGCATAATTTATTGGTGTGGTTGTCAGCAGGAGTGCTTTCTAAGGGGGCCAGCTCACTTTTAAACTAAAAATAACCCAATAATTATGTAGTAATTACTAATTTTAAAAGTAGATTACGTCTAGGTTAATATTTCTAGATTCACAGACATGTGACAAATAATTTAATTTGTGATATGTCATCAGAGCTGCAGGGATTAGTCAATTAAGTAGGTCTTAATTATTTTCATCATCAGATAATCTGCAGATTGTTTTAGGATTAATAGGTAAACTGTTTAGTATGTAAATTTGTCAAAAACTTGTCAAATCAAAGATGAATCACAACAATTTCCCGGCAGCAACAAGTTGGTGATGATGTGTCGGTGAAGGTTCTCAGTCATCCAGGTCATGATAGATCTAGGTGCTGTATCGTAGACAACTGGACTTGTTTCAGTTTCTTGAAGACGTTTCACCTCTCGTCCAAGAGGCTGCCTCACTTCTAACGCGCTCTGTGTGGGAGTGTCCTTACAGAGTCGTTAAGAGTCGACACGTGTGAGCTCTGAATTTCTTGGTTGTTGGTCAAACCAGCCTTCATGTGGGCTGCTAGTGCTAGTGAGCCCAGGTGTGACTGGTTGTTAAGCTGTCTGGGGAGAGAACTCGGTACAGGATTGCAAGTGGGTGATAAGTGATGTCTTAGGCCACCATGATGATGATGATGATGATGATGATAAGGTAGGCACCTTCACATTAAATGTCGGACATCTGGTAAACACTGTCCAACTTTTAGTGTGTCTGTCCGTCCATCCGTCCAGAACAAAGGTCCGCCCGTTGAGTGCAACAGCTTGATCCAAGGTTTTGTGGTGGGTACAGGTTTCTGTAAAGATGTGGACCCAACAGTCTGATTGTAAGTTGTTTGGTCAGCCTCAGTCCAATTTAGACATTAGCCTAATATTGTTCTTACATCATAATTAATGTTGTTCCTTTCTTGAGAACAAGCTCCAGATTCTCTTTAGACTAAGCTGACATGATTGAATGGAACATATTGTAATCTTGTTTATTAGTTATATTATACTTATATACTTAAGGTCAGTTATTATTTTCTGTTTCTTTTTTTAGTTTTCTGTCCCTGTTTGGAGAAGTTGAGGCAACAGAATACTAAATTTAGTTAAGTTTTAGAAAAACATGGCTTGGGTTAAAAATAAACTTTCAAAACATTAAACACATTTGAAAGAATATCTTCCGAGCGTGTCTTTCCAGTCTTCTTCCTGAGTCCCTGAGCGGTGACATTACAAGAACGTGATTGCTCAGTTGTAAGGAACGCCCAAGACGAACATTAATTATGATGTTCCCGGAACAACAATAACACGGCGATATCGGATTGTGCAATGAAAATAATTGTTAGTTGCGGCTCTTTATGTCATGCTTCAGGCTTTCGCAATGCATTACTAATACGCTGACATTTGTATTGTGATTCTTGGTGTTGTGACACTAGAGCAGAAGTGTTGGACTGTCTTGTATGCTAACTAGTCTACTCATTATTTCATTTTAGCTCCTTACATGAAAACTCTCTAAAGTAGCTGACTAATTCCTCAGAAAGCTGGTTTGTTTACTGCACTACAGAGGTTTATCTTCCACTTTAATCACAGATATTATGCTGCAACAAAGACCACAGGATCGCTTTGTGTTGTGGAAACATAATTGTTATAAATTACTCCCGGCTCTCGTAACAGCGTATCCAGGCTGAATCTCATGATGTTGGTCGTCATGCTGCAGAAATGCGAGGCCCCTGGCTGTTGGGACTACTGCGATCGTGAGGAGTCCCTGTGTGTTCACTCAGACACGGTGATACCTCCTCCTCCCTCCTCGTCCCCGACTCTACACACCACACACATATTCTGCTTACATATTCTTCCTCCCACTCACACGTTCACTCTCTACGAAGCTCCAGAGAAAGTGATGTCGTTGTTGCTGCGTTTTTAAGAAAGAAAAAATAATAATCCACCCCGCTGTTGTAACTTATTTTTGAGCCGATGCTGTCGTTTCAGAACGAGCATTTCGTGTTTGATTTGACTGTAACTTTGCTTATAGGTAAGCGTCAGTGTCTTGTTGCATTAGGTCGGGGTAGTCTTCTGGGGAACAGTTACACTTGTATTACTTGCCTCGGTTTGATGTATGACTCAAACATTTGTGTGTTCAGCTGTGCTGGAGGTGGAGCTCCACTCAGGAGAACCTTGTTTTTTTTTTTTTTTTTTTCTTCTTCGGGGAGGAGTGTTGGCCCAATGAATGCATCTTGTAGAAGTTGATATTTTGATTTGCATGTTGGAGGATTACTGCCAGTATGTTTTCAGTTGCCTTCTTCCTCTTCTGTGTCTTCAGTTGACATTTTTCTGCAAGTATTTTTAATTTTTTTTGCCTCACTCACACAACAGGAAGCAGGAAAAACAAGGTGTGTTTACTTAATATGTTTATGGTGACCAGCAGGAGAGGCACGAGCAGATTTGAAATAGAGGAGCGGAAGAAGGTGAGGGCTGCTGAGCTGAGGAAATACTGCGTGTGTGTGACTATGTGTTTGTGTGGGTAACACAGTCCTGTGCTCAGACATTACTGATCTCCAGCCTGTGGTTTCTGTGGTTAATGAGGGGCTACACTTGCACAAACGTGACCTTCTTTTCACTTTTCTTGTTCTGTTTTTGTCACTACTGGCGTGATGCCTTCCTCTACACGGATGTGGTAGCGTTGAGGTAATTTTTCAGTCAGTTTATGTTCTCTTGTTCTTTTCCTGTTGCTCCGTCTTCAGGGTGATCACGCTCTACCCCTCCCCCTCGCTCTTATTCGCTCTACTCATCTCCTCTCTCTGTTGCACTCGCTCTGCTTCCTCATTACTCTCTCTCTCACACTCCTCTGTTTGTGTGTGTATTGTGTGGGTGTGCACTAATGGGCGGGAGTTTCTCCGTTGGCCTCCGATTGGCTGGCAAAGGCCTGCGAGGATTGGCTGTACGCTGTGCATAGTGCGAGAGAAGGGAAGGAAGGAGGGGGGCAGAGAACTCCAGCAGGCTGGGGTCAGGGGAGAGCGGAGATAGAGTGCGTGGGTGTTTTTGTTTTGAGATGGCAGGGTTTGAAACCAGGAGAGGAACGACTCGGCTTGTCTGTCAGTGGCACACTGAGCTCATAGGCCCTGACTCCAGCCCCAATTCTCCTCTCGCCAGAGAAGCTGCCATCCTCCTCTTCTTCATCTGCTCCTGCTCTGCCGTGTGCAGCTGTGCTTCGCTGCCCTAGCACCCAAATGCAGCCCACCCCCTGCTCCCTGTGCGTGAGCCTCTTTCAGAGTAGAGGCGCTGCCAGGGCTGCTGGTGCTGCTACCGCCAGCAGGAAACTATCCAAAAGCATACAAACACAGGCGCCGTGGAGTAGCTTTCTTTGGTGATGGTGAGTGGCTTTCTCTGTTCGACTCTGACTTTTACAAAATCGAGAATAAGTCGGTGTTGATTTTTGTGTGAGCCGAGTTCCTGTGTCGTTTTGTGAGAGTTTGTGTTATACTAGAGTGATGTAGTGATTTTAAATCAGTGCTACTCTTGTGTTAAAGGCACAGAACTGCAGAAGAAAGTCTTAATTGTGCACGGCAGGGTACGACAATGTATGACCGCTGTTAAATTACACCACCCACCTACCAAATGCTGCTAGTATTAGAAGGTAACAAGGTAACCTGAAGTTGTATTTGGCTGGTAAAATAGTGCAATTGTTACCACTAAGCTGCAAAATGAACTGCTGGTTGCTAAAAGACACTCCAGGCAGTTATAAAGTTCTACTATGGGGTCATATTTTGGGCCTGTGCCCGTTCTGTCACTGACGGCATGTTATTCATGAGAGGGTGACATACATAAAACCACATGCTGAGGGTTTTCCCCCAGATGTTGTGTAGCCGACAGCAAGCATTTTGTTTTGGCTAAATATCACACCAGGAAGTTTGGAGACTATCTTTGCATTTAATGATGGATGAATGACAATTTTGACACTAGTTCTCACCAGTTCCTTGTCAGCCAAAGTCTTGTCGAGGTTTACGCTGAACAGTTTTGAGAGATTTGAGGTGATGTGTCATTGAAGAGCTTCCTGGAGAACAGATGCACTCAGCGTACGTTTAGGTGAAGGAACGGATGGAAAGTGAATTTTGCATCCTTGAATGAGATCTCAAAATTAATGTTAGCATTTCAGCATCCAAGTCTACCGTTCCCTGTTGTAGAGCCCGATTGGTTGGAAGAATCTGTATTGACGTATATATTGTCAACATGAAGACTTTTAATATCAGTATCTTTGGTCGGCATCTAGTTTTAAATCTCTTAAAGTCTCATAATGTTTCTTAAAGATTCAAGATGAATTTTATTGTCATATTGTTGCATGTTGCAACAGACTTTCCTAAAGTTGCTGTTTTTATAAAACATTCATAAGCAACTAACTAGAATTACTTTATAAAGTCACATGTGTACTGTCTGTTTTTATCCCAATCGTTTACAACCAAAACAACCCTTTTGAACATAAACGTGGTCCGAAGAAAGACCGGATTCCTCTTGTCCCAAAGGATTCATCCCTTTGGTCATCTCTCACTGCTGTGCATCTTAATCCGTCTGGTTTTTCGCGTGATGTATCGGCAACATCTGTGCCAGAGCGTCGCTCCAGATATCAAGCAGTGCTCATATTTTCTCTCACCAAAAAAAAAAAAAAAGAGGGGGGGGAAAAAGATGCTTAAAATCATTGCAGTTAAATTCTTACAAATCTGCTTTAGCTGTTGTGCTACAGCATAATCTGTGTAAAGCCATGGCTCTGCTCTCCCCAAACAGATTTGCTGTGGTTGGATGGTTCTCTGATGAGGAACAACTCTCCTCCATTAGACATGTTTTTTTTTTTTTGTTTTTTTTTTTATAAGTGATCAGAGCCCACCCCCTCATCGTACTTGTCCCGCTCCGTTGGAGGCTTTTGGTAATCTGTGCATTGAAAGGTTGAAACCTCCCCAAGCCCTGCATGATTGCATCATATGATATTTTTATATATTTCTCATTTTCACATGTACGTTTGTTGTTCAGAGGTTATTTTTTGAATTGGGATGATTTTTACCAGTTAAATTGGATCCAGGACATCATAATTAATGAGCCATCTGAGCAGATGAGATTGATTCCTGAATGAATTCTGAACAGATGCCAGCGAACAAAAACTCAGTTGAAACTAAATGAAATTGCAAAGTGAAGCTCTGATTTTCAAAGGAGGCAGTGTCACAAAATCTGAAATTTCTAACTTTGATACACTACCTTTGAATTATCGCTGTCGATAAAAATTAAGCATTGAATATTTAAAGACATAAAATAGACATGGAGAAATATAATGCTGTTTATTTATGTACTGTGTTAGGAACAAGAACATCGAAGTAGATTTACTTCTAAACGACGTGGCTATGTGGCAGTAAATGTGATAAATGCGACTGCGATAAATGATTATTGATGGTGTTTTAAATATTCAGAATCCATGCATCTAATATATCAACATTTTTGACAGCACTTGGATGCGTTTAATTAGGGCTGCGACTAATGATTCTTTTCTTTATGGATTAATCTGCTTTCTTGATTTAATATTTTAGTCGTTTGGTTAGCGAAATGCTGAAAAATGTCAATCCGTGTATCACAACGTCTTGTTTTGACCATAAGATATTCAGTTTACTGTCATACAGGAGCAAAGAAACCAAAAAAAATTCACATTTAAGAAGCTGTGATTGAATTCAGACTAATTTTTCTCTTTACAAATTACTCAAACAAATTAATATCAGAGTAGTTGATTGTTCATTAAATTGTTGACAACGAGTCAATTTAGATTGCCACGCTTCCTCAGTGAGTAGGCGTTGAATCCATCCTCAGGAATGTGATTTGGTTTATTTGCCTCTCGCTCCTTTCTTGTTCCTCTCTGGTGGCTTTGAAAATGTCATCTGACAATCTGTCTGTGAGGAGGAGCGCCGCACTCCCCGGTGCCTTCAGCAGCCGATGGAGCCATCTCGTTTGTTGTGTTCCATCCTGATATGGTCATCTTTGTTTTGTCTCGCACACATTATGTGAGGCCAGAAGCTCTCGACTCTGTGCCATGTGTCCTTATGACTGAGCACAGCCTAGGCCACCATCTGCACTCGCATCAGTAGCTTCAGAGTGCAGAACCTCGCCTCGCCTCACCTGCTGGGAGGACATGTGCTCACAGAAAAGGTGGACTCGTCCATCAAAAAAAGGGGGGGAAAAATAAAATCATCACGCTTTCTGCAGATAAGGACTGTTTGTTGGTTTGCAGCCAGTCTGCTGGTGAATTGAATTGCTTGGACAGAGCTGAGCGCTAATGAGGCTTCCTATCATGTGTGCCCAGAGAGAAAGCCCCCCATCTCTCCCTTCCAACCTCCTACATGGCCAGCCAGTCCGCAAGATCTCTCCTGCAGCCTTTCCATCCCCTCATTAGGGCTTTCTTCTTTGAATGCCATGGTTTTAACTGCCATTAATTCTTCTGCTTTCAACTTTCTTTCCTGTCAGTTTTTCCATGTCTTTAATTGTTTCCGTGTGCTTTTGAAAACCTGGAGTCGTAGCAGAGAGCAGGCTTAAAACATAAACTTTCAGAATTTCTCCAATTAGCCTGCTGGCTTGTTGTCCAGTCAAATGTGAAAGCAGCTCCTCCCGGACAACAGTTGGCCTCCTCGTCCATAAGTTCGTCTGTGCCATGTTCCACTAGCAGATGGCTGAAAACATAATGTTTTTTTTATTGTTGCAGTACAGACAAACTCAACTCTTCTGCTTCTCTTTTTCTTCTCTCCTCGTCTCCTTCAGGGCATCTGGCGTATTCCAGTAGATGAGATTGACCGCCCGGGAAGTTTTGCATCTCATATGAACCGATCCATTGTCCTCTTGTTGGAGGTGCTGTCTCAGCTTAAGGATCACGACACTCTGGTGAAAGTCTCTTTCATGCTGCAGAGAACCCCTGACCAGGGAAAGTAAGGACCTTCTTTGAATGATGCCGCCCTTTGTGATTTGTATTATGTATTTCTTCCGTGACATCTCTCCTTGCTTCTTTCTCCTCCATGAAGGAAGTATTTACGGGATGTTGATCGCCAGGTTTTGGCCAAGAGAGCATTTTTCCTAACTGTAAAAGTCCTGGAGGACAATCTGAACAGTCTCACAGGGGTAAGGAAGCACAAATCACTACACACACAAGGAGCTCAGAGACGCTTGGTGTTTTAGACCTCTGGCATGCACCCACTTCATGTTTTGACAGGCTCTGGTCTCTTTCAGGTGTCGGAGCAGCTTCCAAAAGCTCCTGCGCCCTCCATGGGGGAGATGACCACAACGGACCCATCCAACAGGCCCAGTTCAGAGGACAGCAAACATGTGCTGCCTAAGAAGTCTGGGCTCACAGAGGGAGCCTGTGCCACTGATGCAGGGCCCAGGGAAGCCTCGCAGGCTCAACTCACCCCACCAACGCCATCCATAGATAAAGGGAGTAAGGTTCAGGAGAGCTTCCCTGGAAAGGTGGAGATTCCTGGGAATGAGGAGCACAAAGCAGGGCCAGAGGAGCCCATGGAGCTGGAAACTGGCACCTGGAGGAGGCCTCCTACTACCACAGAACCTCAGGTCAACCAAAAGGACGCCGAGACCTCCCTAATTGTCGTGGAGCCCCAACAGAAAGTGACTGACAGCAGCCGGACACCAGAGCTGTCTCTAGAGGAGCTGAGTATCAGTTCCAGGCAGCAGCAGCTTCAAGCCGCAGCACCCAAGGTCACTGTGGCAGCCAGCGGGACTGATCAGGGGTCACTACGGAGGCCGAACAGGAAGAGGAAGCTCCTCGAGGATGTGGAGTCGGGGAAAACCTTACTGCTTGATGCCTACAGAGTGTGGCAGCAAGGTCAGAAAGTCATGACCTACGACCTGGGACGCATCGAGAAGATCATGTCAGAGACTTACATGCTGATGAAACAGGTAAAGATTAGTTACCTCTGCTGTGCACAATCAGATAACACTGTTGTTGTGAGTGCACTGCTATCATTTCTTTTCTTTTTTTTTCAAATTCATGCATCATGCATGGAACCTCCTAAACTAAAATAAAGTGGCCTTGGGAAACCCCTCTTCTAACTGAACTAGTAACACAACGCCCACTGTAGAAGAGGGACTTTCCCTCTTTCAGATTTCAAACACTTTGACACATCCAGCTCACAAAGTGCGGTCGTACTCTCTTTTCACCAAAATTCAACCTTTTGTGACTTTCTGCTGCTACTCCTGAAACTACTTGCTGATTCTAAAAGTAGCTCCGCTGGGTATTTTTTTAGAGGAACTGGGATTTTCTTTTTTTTTTCCTTTTTTACATGATGTCACTGTGAATCATTCATTGTTTTTGTTTTTTTTACATTTCTTTTTCAGTTGATGCATCTAATCACTGCAATCACACACTTTTTAAGTAGCAGTGATTGGCCCCCAGGTTTCATTTAGACGCAGCACTAATGGAAAATAATGTAGGATTTGTGTTCCAACAATTATATTCATGATCGATTAATTGTTTTGTGTAAAATGTAAAAGTGACCTGTTCATATTCCTCCCTTTGTCCACCCAGCAGTCCAAAACCGAAGTGACTTTTCATTTTCTTTGATAAATGACAAAGAAAAGCAGCAACTGTTTGACATTTCTGCCTCAAAAATTAATATTATCAAAACAGTTGGCTAGAAGTTTCAACTCGCCAGTGAAAGCAGCTCTGTTTTCTACTGTTGTCCAGTTTATGCTTCCACACAGCGACTACTGAATGGCAAAAGACTTGTATTTGATGGATGTGTAGGGACATCACAGACACAAAAGTCCGACTGTATTGTGAGATTATTGCAGCCAACAATCATTTTCATGATTAACTGGGGAATTGTGATGAGAAATTTTAGACATTTAATGGACCAAAAGATTCATCAGAGCCCAAAACAATGTCTTCAAATAGTTTTTTGGACTCTTGGCTGGACAAAAGAAGCAAAACAAAAACTATTTATTTACTTCACTTCATAAATGACAAAGAAAAGCAGTAAATTCTCACCTTTAGGAAACTGGAACCAGCAAATGTTTTACAGTTTTGCTTGAAAAATGTCTAACAGTTAATCAACTATCAACATTTCTGGCAACTAGTTTTCTGTCTGTGCACTGATGATCGCAGCTCTGTTTTCCACTGTATTTAAGCCGGTTTATGAATGGTGCAAACAAGTGGAAACGTGTGGTAGCTTAGTGCCATCACAGAGACAAACTCTGACTGCAACATTTGATGAATTGAGGAAGCAAAAGCTCATTTCAAGAGAATCGGAGGTTGAAATTCCCTGATTCCAGCCTCTCAAGTGTGAATATTTTCTGGTTTCTTTCGTCCTCTTTGACCGTAAACTGAATATATTTGTGTTGTGGACAAAACGAGACATCTGAGGACGTCACCTGGAACATTTTGAAAACACTGATCAACATTTTTCACCATTTTCTGACATTTATAGACTAAACAACTATCGATCAATCAAGAAAATACTTGACAGATGAAATGACAATGAAACTAATGTAGTTGCAGCCCAAGGCTTTTTTTCTATTAAGCAATACGTCTAAAATGTTAATTAAGTCGGAGAAAGTGTTTTGATTTATGTGTCAGACTTCTCCTGCACAGTAGACGTCACATTTCTCCACAGCCGGTGTTCCTCAGGTGTTGAAAGTTAGTCCAACTTCAGGGCTTTTTGTTGCATTAATGATGTCGTAGCAGTTGAACCCACATCAGCTTGTTTCTCCGTATTGAGCTGAAGATCGATGCTGGCCCTACAGAAGCAGCCTTGTCATTGGCTGTGTAGTGCAAGAGAGCTGTAGCTGAAGTGGGAGGGCAGTAGGCGAGGGACGGATGAAGAAATCAGTTTCAGCAGGTTTTTTTTTTTTCTTCTTAGGTGCTTGTGTTGCACGATTTTCCTTCTGCGCTTTATAAAACCGTGAAGAGAATATTTCCTCAGACACACCCATCAGAGAAAGTAGCCACGACCAGCCACAGCATGTTTCCTGTCACTGAATGAGTTATATTATTATTATTATTATTATTATTATGCCTGGACGTTTTCCAGAAGCATCTTCTGATTGTGCACCTACTTGCACGAACTGCAGCACTTTGTGGTTTTATGGTCTGCTGCACTGCAGGCTACAGCTGCATGTAGCCACGGTTTAGATCTGTACTTTGCGTCTTGTTTTGGTTTTTCTTTTCACCTCCACGTATTTCGGTCAGATATATTTCTTTCTTTCAGTTCAGTGGTAAGATTTTAAATTTCCAAGAACCTCTGAATCGTCTAGACATATAGAAAGCATTTCCTGCCATCAGAAAAGAGAATATCCTGACACATCAGAGAGATAAAATATAACTAATCACTTTTACTCAAATGCATTTTTAATGTGCTTACACCTTACTTGGGTATTTCCCTACTTTTGAAGACTTAATTACATACTTCTAGACTTTTACTCAAGTCTTAATATTCAGGTATGGCTTCTGGGTGGTACTTCAGATAATAATCACTATCTGATATTGATGAGCCGTTGCTGATCGCTGAATGTGGTGTCACAGGGAAGGTTTGCAGTCAGTCAGACATGAATAGAAAGCAGAGGCCTGTCCTCTGTGATGCACCGAAGCTTCTCTCAGCTCATTTAACAATTGGCATCGTTTGAGAAGCAGAATGAGGCTGCTGTAAAAAATCCCTCCTTTTGGGTGTCCCTGAACTGTTTGGTACAACGGGCTTCTGGAGGGAACATAACAGCTGTGTGAACAAGATTACTGCTAAGTGTACGATGTTGGGCTGCAGCTAAGCTTGCCAACTCCCACACATCCGTGAGCTGCACTGGACCTTAATGTGAGCCTTTACTCAGAAGAAATCCTGCTGGCTCACAGACTGAATCAGAAGAATTTGTTGTTGTGTAGACAGAGTGTAATTAACCTGCTCTGTACAAAGGACAGGTCGCCTCGGAAATACACAATGACTTTGCAGTAGTATACTCACAGCTCCAGTGTTGTACGAGGAGGTTTTTCTACGTAGAACGATGTGTGAAAAGATTTGACACTGTGGAATATAAACTTGAGCATCTGAAGACACGTTGCTCTGCCCTGATGTTCTGCCTGCTCTCCGTTCTCAGGTCGATGAGGATGTAGCTCTGGACCAAGCTGTGAAGTTCTGCCAGATACAGTTGGCCACTTCTGCCCAAAGACAGGTAAAACTCGTCTTTCTCTTTCTTAAAATCCTTCACAAAGGTCTGTGTGTCAGTCCATTAGACGCTTTGCTAAATCATTTTGTGTTTTGTAAGCACTGCTGCCTACTCAAACAATTGTGTTTTTAAAACATTCAGAAGATAAACTAACATTATCAACAGAGTGGGAAACAACAGTGTCGACATTTTCAATGCGGAGACGTCTGCTGAAGTTAGCATGCTAACCAGCTAGCACCGGCCTGTCGTGTCCCCTAATACCACTTTGTACCTCAAGAGGTGATAGACTGAAGTATTCTAGCAACGAGTCCACTACTTGGTCAATACGTAACAAAATAAACTCTCAAAAATATCTTCCTTAACAGAAAAATACAATCGTACACCGCAGAAGTACAAGAGGAGCTTAATCGCCTCGTTAACTCATCATAAAACACACTTCATTCAAGCTGGTCATACAAACTCACCAAAACACTCTTCATTTGCCTCCACAATCACCTCCGGTTTGGTCCAAATAAATCCTCAGCTCAAGATGTAAATATATTCTGGCTCTACATGCCGACTCTCTCTCCCTCTCCTGTCCCCGCCTGCCTCGTCTTCTCATCCCTGCAGTCATAGTTCTGATCAGAGCTGCTGTAAATCACCTCTGTACTGTATCCCCTGTCTTTAACCCGGCCTCAGTCGGTCTCGGAGGCTGTGTTTGGACCCCTGGTGCTGCTGTATGTACGCTTTTGGAAAATATTGCCACTATTCAGAATCAACATATCAAAAGATTTATATTTTAGTCTGCCTCCGCCGAACGTATGCTCCTGCAGCTGTGCTGAAATGATCCATCTGAGTTGTCGTGATGTTCCCCGTCTGCCAATCCAAACCGTTTAAATGCTGATTTTACTGATCTGTTATTTTGCTCAAAGTGGCAATTTTGAAGGACTGCTATTTTGCTGTTCTTATGTGCGGTGAGGTAAAATGTGGCATCTGTAGTAAGATGTGCTAAAATGATAAGTAGCCTGGTAATTCCCACACTTATTTGAGTCTCTCCTGCTCCAGCCTGCCAGCACTAAATATAGCCCAAAGTGTGGCGCGAATGCTCCCTGTTGTCCCCTCGCACAGTCGCTGCCAAACTTGTCATCGGTTTCATCTGAGCTCTGGTGTGCATGTTGCTAATTTGCACAGTCATATGATTTAACAAGGGAAGTGACAGGAGTATCTGACTGCATTTTAATACGTCTGTCTAATTGTAGTAAATCTAAACCAACTATTAACTCGGCAGCTTTGTCTTCAGCGCTCAAATTCCTCATCGAATTATTAGTTGCTCTGCCTCATCCTGTGTCGGTTACTCCCCCTTCCTCACATCCCTCCTCCTGCCCACACAGTCAACAAGGGTCTCTCTGCCCACATCCTGTTGTCACGGTGATGTTCCCCAAACCTCAGGCTCATGAGAAGTAGCTGCGGGCAAAATAAATCTCTCTTTCTTCCTAGTTCACTGATCCTATCATCATATTTTCTGCTTGAGTCTTTTTGTCGGCATTGTTCGTTTTTGTCTGTGCGTTTGTTTGTCTAATGTGCTCACATAAACACCCGGCGTAGAGATGATGGCGCAGAGGAGACGAGCATTTCTCAGATGTTTTAAAAGATGGTTGGAATTAGAATCTTTTGACTCCGTGTGGGCATCTTTTTTTTAAATCTAGCTTTTTGTTTTTTTTTACATAAAATCCTGCAGCATGCCACGTCCCGACCTCCTGGTTTTTAAAATTGGTACACCTTATTTTATTAATCAAACTAAATTATATTTAACTTCCATGAAAATGGTGACAGTGAAGAAAAATCATAAGATGCCTGAAGCGAAGATCTTTGCGGTTGAAATGTCTGCAAATGAAGTCAATTAAGTTATTATTCAGTCCAGTTCTCTTGTGTTATTCCCTGAGGAGGATCTGCAGAGGCAGGTAGAGCGGGACAGATAACAATGAACACACAAGGAATACGTAAGAATAAAAACACAAAACAAACCGTGCAGCGTTGCTGATTTAGTAATGCATCAGTGCTAAAAAGGGTATACAAGTTGTATACTAATACTATTACTGTAATTAGTGGCAGATTAGGAACCTACCAACTTTAAAATCATCAACAATCGAAAATTGGTAAAATAATTTATACTTTTTTGTTTTGGCCGTTTGTTACATCATTTAAGAACACAACTCGATATCCAAACCCAGAGAAATTTGTAATTTCACTCAAGATGAGGGTGCGTTTCTTAGATAAAGCTCTGAAAAACTTCCCCCCGTCTGTAAGTATTTGTTTTTTAATCAGAATTTGTGGTTGGTTGATGTTCTGTTCGCCACCAGCTAATTGAGTGTAAACACAGGAGCACGGCTGACGTCACGCTGATGAACAGGAGTGAAGATAAATCCACTTTTTAATCCCAAAAGTTAAAAAGTTATCTCTGAGCACTCGTCCCGTCGGCAAACAGCTGCAAAATCTGATGAGACTCCCGGTGTTTGTTCCTCCACAAAACAATCAGCAAAGCGTCTTTTGATTTGTTTTGATAGACTGCTGTTACTATGATGTATATCATATTTAAATAAAGTTTAGAAATGTATATTTAGGGCTGAAAAATATTATTTTTTGGGGGTGATTTTTGAGGCAGTGGTCATTTCAACATCCTTACGTCTGAATAATATGATGTATATTGTTGAACTCAGCATCTCTGTGGCACCATAATAATTAATTGATAAGGTTGTGACACATTGGACCTCAGATATTGCACTTTATCGTTGTGTTTTTGATGATAACTACATTAGTTGTTGAGCTCTGCGTGTAGAGTTGTCGCTGTATGTGACATGATTAACCTGGTGAATATTCTGATCCTGAGCCGGCGTTTTGTGGTTTGTGTTGATGCAAATAAGATGATTCTGCACAAACTAGCTTGTTCTGCAGTCGGTTGTTTATTATGCCAGCAGCTCACGTCGTGGTTTTGCATGTGTATGTGCTGGGGAATGTGAGTAGGCACCTCGGAGTTCGCAGCTCGAGGACATGAAAAATTCTTGCTTCTTACAGATTCACACATTCCTTCAAGCCCCCACAAGTGCAGAGCACGATCTGAGGTGAAGTGCTGAGCTGCAGAACGGGCTGCGTGTCGCGCGTTGTGTATTGTTGGCTCCGTCAGTTTGATGCCACACGGAGGAACACACGTCAGGGCTTTACGACCTGTGCTCTTTGTGTCTGTCACTCAGCGAATGCACGATACGCTTCCATCGTGTTTTTGTTTTTTACCCTCCTCTATTCAGGGAGACGGTGCAGCTTTTTAAGAGACTCTGTACTTAATTAAAACACCGCCGTCCCCCCACTTTGGAAGGATGTCGAGGTTTTACTCATCAAAGAATAAGGACATTTGCTTCACAAAGGAGCCTCGGTGTCAGTCCCATTTGAGCCGGCAATTTAATTAAAATGTTCAGTTGGCCGCTCTTTCAATTGTGTTGGAAAGATGACCGAACCATCTACAGCTGCTCTAATCTGATTTAAAGCCCAATCTCGATAATTGCAAAGAACCATCTTTCAATTCAAATCGTGGGACCTCAGTTCGGCTGCCAGCAGCCCACTCTCACCACCCAGCAAACCCTGGAGGAGCCTCCAGCCCAGCTGCATGCTCTGTGCTGCAATTTTCTCAGGTACAGTGTTTTTCTAATGCTCACGGTCCAGCTGACTTGTTGGTGTCCTTGTTGGCGATGTTTAATTCATGACATATGAATCATCAAAGCCCGGCTATGGAGCTGCTGCATGCTTGAAGCTGCTGCAGCGAGCTTTAGGTTTGCCGTCGGAGCGTTTGGAAGAGCCACTCTGTTTGAACTGCCTCTGCTCTGCTGTGTGAATCCCGTAGGGAGCTTCATCACACACAGCTCTGATTCAGAGGACAATCTGACTTCAACTCCCAGCAGAGAGCTGGAGAAAATGGCATGAGAGCGCTGTTATTCTGTTATTGCCAAATTATGTTGTGCTAACATACTGTATCTGTCAAAGCCTGCTCGTCACGACACAGCGTAATGTGGCCCTGAACGCTGCCTCCAGGCTCTTCTTGACAACCGTTACACATTTAATAATCAAAGATGCCTCTGAGACAGAAGCTGTTCTGTGTGGCAGATATAAAGTAGAGCTGCTGGATATGGTAAAAAAAATGTTTTTAAGTGCTGCTGGATTGAGTCCTAAAACGTGAACATGAGTAAGCATTTTTGCACCACCTGTTCTCTCGTCTCAAAGTCGGTGGATTTTCTTTGAATGGGTTTTTTTTTTTGTTTTTTGGTTAGATGGCTCAGAGGAGGTGTGTGATTAAAGGGGAATTCCAGCATTAGTATACCGCAGCCCTGTATTTACATGTTTTGGTTTGTAAATGATTCACACTGTCAAAATTACATCCGCTAAAAGTGCTTGTTTTTGCCACCGGCAGGCTGAGGTTGTCGTCGGTTTCATTACAGAAATGATTCCCACAGAGGCCTTTTTTGTTAAATCATAAGTTCAGTTTTGTAACTAGAAACACAAGTCTCGTTCAAGGAGATGTCTCGCTCTGAAATCTCGCAAGGTGAGTTGTTAACTTACAGTTTTTGTCAGAAGATTTGTCAGAAACTTTGGAAATTAATTCTTGCCGGCAGTTCCTTAAGTCGAACTTTAAATCGCTCTCTGTCACCTTCCTGCAACATCTCGCCTCTCACAAGATTTCAGAGCGAGACTTCTCCTTGAACGAGAATTGTGTTCCACAGGCTTTTTGTCGAGGGAACCAGGGCGATGTTAACGTCCGGGTTAGCTGGCAAATCAGTCATCTCGCCCATTCTCTACACAGCGGTGATTGGAGAGTAGTGGGACGATCCTTTCTGCATCATGATTTAAATTATTTCCCCCCAAAAAATCATGATTATGCGACAAAACGTCCGGAGATGGAAGATATGCATCAAAAAATGTGTCCTCTGCGATGTGGCTCTTTCTCAGTTTTGATATTTTGATAGAATATTCTAAAATAAAGTAATTTACTGTCTGACATGCTTCCATAATTAACACAGTACATATCTGTGCAGTCTTCTGCCGAACTTGTTCTTCAGCTTGTTGAATCTTGCCTGCGGTTCATACGGGACGACTGAGGAGCTGGTTTACAGGCTAGCTTTCATGCAACTTTTCATCCATTTTAAATAGAAAAGCTAGGGAAGGTGTGTTCGTGTCTTTTTGACTGTGCTGCTCTGTGTTGCCATGACAGCAGCTGTGGGAGCAGGGCGGCTGTTGTCACCGGTTGTTTGTGCAGCTCTTGTGTTTAGAAGTGGTCCTCAAAAGGACACACAGGAAAGTGGCTCAGAGGGATTCAGAGCGGCGTAGAGCCGAGCGCCCAGCACACAGGTGAGCCTCTGAACCCCTGGGGGACGACGTCGCAGCTCTCTGAAGGATTTCATGACTGTAAGACTTTAATACTGCTGATGTGTGTTGTTTTTGAAAAGTGCAGTGATGTCGACTGAGTGTTTTTGTTTGTCTGGCACCGAGTCCATTTTCAGGGTGTTCAGAAATCTACCTGAGCAGAGGAGGGCTTAATGCTGCAGACGGATCCCCAAGGTCAGTCACTCCTCCTCCTCCTCCTCCTCCTCACGACCACTGCTCTTCTTCTGTCTCCAACAGACTGCAGGCGATGCCCCGACCACACCCAAGTACACCAAGGAGCACCGAGACCTCTTCTTCCCCGCCTCCCTGCCCACGCCGGTCCTGCTCAGCCACACCGCCTGCCACCCGCTGTCCACGCAGGACGGCCAAGCTAAGGTGGTGTACGAGCCCCTGAGCAAGCTGTCCAGACCTCAGACCTCCAGCTTCCACGATCACACGCAGCACAGGAGAGCGGCCGCCCACCCCGCAGCAGCCATGGCCTTCTTACCACACACAGGTACGACGGGCTGCACACCAACACATCTCACCAGCGTATCTTCACAATGTCTCTAAACTTTTCCAACGATCACAAAGTTTAATAACTCGTGCAGAAACAAGTCTTGTTCTTGTATAAAACTACTGCTGAGGTAAAGTGCTTTACTCTGTGTGAGCAGCAGGGGGCGCCTGTGGACCTGCACAGATCTGTTACATAACTCCGGCCTGGTTATATTTTGCCTTCTGGGTTTTGTCTGTCCCCCAACAAGAGTTTTAGAAATCAGTGTCCTCCAGATTGTGACTCTGTCTGCCTACATGAGCTTCAGGAGGGGGTTTGGCGTAATCATCGCTCATCCACATGATGAATATTCAGCTGGATACATTTGCATTTAACTCATGTTTAATATAATTATAGAAAGATGTAATTCCTTTTTTTTTTCCTGAGCTCCTGAACCTGTGAGCATTAATCACAAATTTGTTGTAATCTTGTTTTTTTTTTAACCCAGAGCCATTCAAGGGCAGCAAACAGCTTTCTGAGACACAGAAAAGAAAAGAAAGCTGGAGGATTGTCTTCAGTCATAAAGTGCTAATTAACTCATTTGGCTTTTATCCAGATGGCTCTTTTGTTTTCACTCGTTTTCAGCTAATGGTCATTGCTGCAGTCTGAGACACCTGAGCTTAATTTGACCTCTTTGTTACCTGCAAGATATCTGCAGATATCAGACGTCACAGTTTTTGCTTTTAGATAAGCTTAAAGAATGTTGTATTAGAAGGACTTTACTCAAAAATCTACTGTTTGTTTCGATGGTTCTCCTTCATTCAAACAGGTAATTTTGTCATACACTTATATAAATGTGAGTGTTTCCTCTGTCATTGTTCTGTAGCAGTGACTCAGGTGATTTTTGTTTCTACTCCTGTTGGTCTCAGTTTTGGTTCTAGTGGTTGCAGTCAGTTGATCCTGATTATAATGGCTACTTCTACACGCGAGGCTGCGTGCTTTCTGTTACAATGTGACTGTGGCGAAAAGGCGAAAACCTTTCTCTCTCCTGTTCCATTGTGATCATTTTGAGCAGATTCTATTCTTGGATATTTGTGAGTCAAAACTCTCCCAAGTGCAAACTTTCAATTAAACATCAGTCAGGCGGAGCAGCATCTCGACATTCATCTGTTTTTATCCCATATTCGAAATCCACAATGCTGCTTCACAGCAAACCTCAGACTTGAGAAACAGAGAAGTTTACTGGCCTGATATTGGGACATTTATATGTTAAAATATGTTATATGTTTATGTTTTAAGTTTGTTTGCGATCCACCAGTTAACAGAGGAAGAAGAATCAGCTGTTTAGAGCCACACAGTGAAGACTTACAGAGCCAAACACGTGTTTTTACACTTTGAGAGGAAGAAATTGTAAATTGCAACACTTCTTCTGCGATGATTCAAAGAGGTGTGACAAGTTTTAATTCAACACGAGCTATGAATCTTTAAACCCGTCGTTGCTTCCTGCTTCTTCGCCTTTTCTACCCTCACTGTGTTCATGAACTACAGGTTAGGAATCTTATCGTATGGACCGTGAGACGCAGGTGATTATTGGTGTTGGCTGGAAAAAATCCAGAAAAAAAGTGTGCAACCTTAAATAACAATAATTAGTTATAGAATCATGTGTACAAAACTGAGGGAGTCTGACCAGTAGAGTCAGAATCAGAGTATGCCAGTGTGGAAAAAGTGTTTTGAGTCGGTATTTAAAGGTCAAGGAAGAGTCAATTTTGCTAACTTTTTGTGTGAGAGGGCGCCAAAGGTGGGAGGCAGAACGGCTGAAGGCTGTTGACCCGCATGGTAGTCAAGTGGGCGGATGGTGTGGAGAGAAGATCTGAGCGTGCAGGACGATGCAGAGGAACGAGGTTATGAAGGGCCTTAAATGTGTAGAGTGTTTATCACCTATTGAATCAACACGGCGGTAAAAACCTGACGGCTTCATGCGTGGACTCTGATTACATCACTCAGTCCATGTGTCTGTAACCAGCAGCTGCAGTTTATCAATTCATGTGAATCTTTCAGAAGCGATTTTTATTCTCAGTTTATTAAAGTTGGATGAACTTTGAAGGTGTTGCAGAAACACACATGCACATATTTGCATGCACACACACACACACCTCACTGCAGCACTGTGTATTATGTAATTGTTTCCAAGGCAACATCAGTGGGTACGTCTGAAAAGAGTGTTGGATAATTTTTTGTTTTCATTTCTGTGTCTGAGCTGCAGATGGTTCTCATGTTTCAGAGCGATGTCAACAGGGATCTTAAAGTCTCATCAAACAGAATTATCAGTAATCTTACAGACGACGTGCGCAGAAACGTTAACGCCGAGTCATTCTAAATAACACGATAAACTGTCTAGAGGTGTTAGTTTTCTACCTGTTGAAGCCAAAGGGGATAAAGTTGCTGGTGGCAAAGAATCCAATTTAGCTCATTACTGAGGTGTTGAACTACAAATATTATAAAACTAAAAAAGACAGAACTCGAGCACTCACAGACAACTCGTCTTCTTCCCTCAATCAATCAACTTGATTCTTATCGCACTTTACCTGCAGCACAGTAACATGAAGTGGAGTAAACCTTTAATGACGTGTTCAATATGAACATATCGGCACCTTATAACCATGTAGACGCTTGAGGTGGATGAAATAAATTCTTTCTTGGCATGTTGCCTCACGGGGTGACGACTTAACGGAAGAGACAGAAACATGGAGGTAGATGAACAGAGCTTGTCTGTGCAGATACAACGATACAACAGCAGGCACACACAGAAACAGAAATCATTCTAAAGAGTCCAACTTGCCCATCGGGTTGAAGAAATATTGTTTCGGATCAGGCTGATGGTGACTTAAACATGTTGGAACAAGAAGAGTTATCAGTGAGTGCCGGAGTTTTGTGTCTTTTGATTCTTGTATGTGTAGAGCTGTGCTGTTATTCTTTGAAATATTGTAAAGCCTCTAAATACTCTGCTGATAGAATTTTGTTGCGGTGGTTTTTGTCCACAGAGGAGCGGGAGGAGCCCTCAGAGGGACTTTCGTACCGACAGCAGGAGTCACACCTCTGTCAACAGATGAAACTCGCCACGGTTTCCCAGGGGCAGGAGTCAGCGGCAGGCTGGTTCCAGGAGGAAACTGCCACATGTAGCACCGCACAACCATGCCCAGGTCAGAACCTCTGAACCCGAGCTGTGGCGGGAAAGGTCACAGCAGGATGCGCAGATTGAATTTTGACTTTATTCAAATATTGTTCCTCCTCTCGTCTCTCAGACCAGCAGCAGTATGCCAGCAACGAGCAGTCGAAGCTTCCAGACCCCAACCGGATCCGCTCCCGTGTCCCGCCCAACATGCCAAAGCTTTTCATCCCTTCGACCGTCACCAAGTTCCCTCCAGAAATCACAGTAACACCTCCGACACCCACGCTTCTCTCCCCGAAAGGCAGCATCTCAGAGGAAACCAAACAAAGACTTAAGGTGTGCAGTTTGCCTCTAAATATACATATTCAGTGTTCAGCTTTGCAGACGTCGTGTTAACATCCGTCCTGAGTGATCGCTTGTCATCAGATCTCACTCTCGTGCACATTTATCATTGGGACGAACAGACTGGATGTTTTTTTACACAAAGACAGAAAATATCTTCATGTTGAACATTTGCTGAATTAACAAGAAGACCATAATAGTTAAGAATTTATCAGACAGCGTATCACAAAGTCTATAAAGTGTCTCCAACTCAACAAGTCACTAGATTAACTGTTTTTTTAAATGGAGTCTGGTGACTTTCTCCACGGAGACAAGCACTAAGCACTTTAGACACAGAAGCAGACAGGCTGGTACAGACATGCTGCCACAAACTGACACTTTTTACAAGGAGACAAACAACTGCAGCTGAAAGATTTAATGCTGAATTTACAACAAGGAGACGATGAGTTAGAATCTGTCGTTGCAGTTTCACAACGTTTGTTCAGTTTCTCCTCGTGAAACAACTCTTAAAATTGCATGATTTGTTAAAGGAGTCTGGTTATATTGTGGTTAGCAGTTAAATGGTTGGATCAGTTGAAACGGTTGGAAACATTGGCAGGCTAAGAGAGTTAACATTTGAATATTTTAGTGATGATAAACATATCAAACATAATAAACGGTAATCAGTATAGGCTGCTTCGTCGTTGCTCGTGCAGAAAGTCCCCAGACTCCATCGGAAAAATTGCAAAATTTTGTTAGTCGCTGAGTCAGGAGAAACTTTATAAACTTTGTGAAACTCTGAAAAGTTGTTTTTCATTTGCTCCTTTTTGTAAACTCAACATTAAGTTCTTTATTTCTCTGTGTGAAAAACATTTTGTTTGTCTCAAGTTTATTTGCATTTGGTGATCAATGACAAGTGTTCACTCAGACCGGACAGCGTCAGTGTGTGAGTGTTCATTAACCGTACAGCACATGTATCTGTTCAAACTCTAACATTCAACAGCGCCCCCTGCTGTCTCCTCTTGTGCAGAACGTCATCCTGTCGTCTCAGTCTGCAGCCACGGTGAAGAAGGACACTCTGAGCCAGCCGGCGCTGGAGGTGCAGGAGACGTCCAGCCAGGAGTCGTCACTGGAGAGCGAGTCGGACGAGGAGGAGGACGATTACATGGACATCTGAGCCTGCGGAGACCTCGCGTGCACGCTCAAACTGAACGAGACCGGGCCTTTTGTCGCAGCAGGGCCTCACTCTGCCAAACCTGTGCACCTGTCTTAAATAAAAGGAACGGTACATGTCACTGCAGCTGTCTTCTCCCTCTCACGCACTCCCAAACTGAAAGAAATGCAGTATTGTCATCGCCTGTCATGTCGCTGACGGTGCTCTTGACAGGAGGCTTCAGTCTCACAGCATGTCTGTAAATTTGTGCCATTTATGCATATCACACTTCAGCTTCTGGAGCTCTCCTGCACTCTGGATCTGCCAACAAAGACTTGCAGCCTTCACGGCCTTCCAGTCTCGTGTTTATGCATCTTATTTTTTTTACGTCTTGTGCTGCCTGTACCTCCGAGCTGCAGCTAAACCTGAGAACCGGTCCGTCTGAGGTTGCACCTGCTGTCCTCCATCATTTCCTTTTTGGCATGAGAAGACACATCGCATCAGTATACGATATATTTCAAAGAACACAAAGGTGGGATCAGGACAATCGGCTGCACTCGTCCGTGGAGCCGCACAGCCTCACAACCCGTAGCAGATTGGAAATGTTTACACTTAACATTCGGGATGTTTTTCAGTTGGCACTCGACTGTGTGCTATTTTTGTACTCACTGTATTTCTTGTAATATTTTGTCTGATATATATATTTTTCTTTTCTTCGGTGTGCATTTGTAGCTAAGAGGAACAGTTCTTACCAGGAAGACGTCCTGTCACCAGCACTGATCTGAAGGAGGGGTTTCAGTTGTTATGAATTAGCTTTTGTACATATCATAATGTCACAATCCAAGTCTCTTTCCAATGTGTTTGGCTTTAATGCAGCGAGTGTGAAGGGCCGTCCTCACCGAGAAACAGAACATTAGAGATTGTTGTTAGATAACGACAACAAATATATCTTTGTAAATTCAACTGGATTTTAATCCGCTGTCCTTCATCAGATCGCTCTGAACGTTTCCAGAGACATTCTGGGGACATTATTCTATAAAATAATATGACATGAGTGCTTGTAATCAATATTCACCCTGAGAGATCCAATCAGTGGACAGCTGCAGGTTTTAATGCCCGCAAGACGTATTGACGACACATTTTGACATCCAGTCACTCGGAGAACATTCAGAGATGGTCTGAGGAGAAGAAGAGTCACAGATGAGTAACTCCAACGTCACCAGACTCCCTCGCTATAAGAGATTCTGCATCATCGACACTTTTTATAAGGAGACAAACAACTTCATGTTCTGATTTAATGCTGAATCTACAACAAGTGTCAGTTTGTGGCAGCATGTCTGTACCAGCCTGTCTGCTTCTGTTTTACTGATCTAAACACGTCACATGTTACAAAGACACTAAACAGAAACAATATAAGCTCCTTCTTTGTCCCCGTGGAGAAAGTCACCAGACTCCCTTTAAAAAACACTCAATTTAGTGAGTTGTTGAGTTGGAGACACTTTATAAACTCTGTCTCTGACTCATTCTTAAATATTTGGACCTTCTTGTTAATCTGTGAACTACTTTTTATTTTTCTGTGTAACGTACAACAGTAAAAATGTATTGATGTACATTTTCAAACGCTGAGTGTCCAGTTCGCTCAGTAAGATGCTGACGTCACTATCGGTACAGTTACAGTCGTGGTTCTCGGTGTGGACGGCCCTTTACCTGGAGAAGTGTGTGTGCATGCGTGAGTGTAAACATTACGGTGAGGCTCGCTCAGGAAACGACTCGACGCTAACAGACGTCATCGTTCCCGAGCTGAGTGGAGCTGAAATACACGTGGAGGAAGCCTTTCTAATACAGATGCCTTTCCAGTGAAACCATTTTGGTGAATTTGTCACAGTTCTAGCTTAACTCAGAGGAAGACAACCGAATGTTTTTTACAGATTGTTTTCTATAAAAAAAAGAGAGATATTTAATGATTGTGTTTCTTGAAAGCTGTCATACTTTTTAAAAAAAAGAACACAAATGAATAATTGTAAACAATCACCCTTGATATTAAAAAAACAGTTTTTTGTATTTTATTTCTTTTTTTGTTTTGCTGTAAGATAGTTTTTCTATTGTTCTGCTGAGCTTCGGGGAATGTGCGGCAGCCGGAGAGGCTGCTGGAGGGGAACTGTTCTCTCTGTCTGGACTGAATGCATTATAGATGTCAAACCAAAAATATATTTGAGAAACACATATTTGTTCTGTGTGCTGCTTGAAATTTACCGTCCAGGTCTGCAGAAAAAATGTTCTCCACAGGGTTCCTCACATCAGATAAGAGCTCGGCCGACTGTAACAACACATCTGTGGTTTATTAGAGGACGCGTGTGTCTCAGTGAGTACAGTAACAACTCATCATTCATCACACGTGCTGCGAGCTTTTATTAAAGTTTGTGGCATGTTTGAATCTTCAGCAACATTCCTGCTGCACTGCAGGTTTTCTCTCCATCAGCAGTTTATGGAACATTCACAAAGTGTGGACATGTTCGTGTTATGGACATTAAGTGATGTTAAAAAGGATTATGAACGCATGTTAAATATTAACGGGTCACCTGTAAGCTCCACCAGTTTGGCTGTCATTGTTAAAAACAACAAAAACATGCCCTTTCACAATAAAACACAAAATATAAAGTTGAAAATATAAAAAATACAATAAAAGAACAATTAAAAATATGTTTAATATGCAAATATACAGCATGCGTACAATATACATTAGTGCGATGTGTGTTTTAGGATTCAGAACAAGAACATTAACAGGGAAACGACGTCTTCATCTGCACGACTTGATTAAATTAATCCATTTTAGTCTTAATATAAACCAGGACTTGTACTAGTGGGAGCATTAGTTCATAGTTTTTAATGCTTTAGTGACTATAGACATTTTGACGACTTTATTAATCCTTTTGGGAGGTTCCCTCACACACAGCACTGTTACACACATATACAGGATCAAGAAAGAATAAACACCAAAGTACCCGACACCCATATAAAGATATAAAATAAATTATATATATTATACATAGATATGCAGTTTGAATTGATTTCATATAATTTTACTGTATCTAAGAAGCACAAAACAACTAAAAATACGACACTTACACATCAATACTCTGTCAGAATATCCTGTCAAGATGTTTATATTAAACAACTTCCTTTTTTTTTTAATCAATAAGGATAAAAGCTGTCTGATGGTTTGGATTTTAACAATCATTATGTTTGTTTCATGAACATGTTTAGGAAGCTGTCGGGTGATCGAGCCGAGACGTCCGCGTGCTTCCACGTTCTCCTGAAGTCGTGAAGGTGATGGTGACTCACTAAAACACACAGCAGTCGGTTCTGTCACCAGCGAGGCCACAAAACATTTTAACAGTGATGGTGACAGTCAAGTTTATTCTCACTGTGTGTGTGTGTGTGTGTGTGGGTGGTGATGAACTTTATATAATGTCATTTTAAAATCAAACAGCAGGATTCTCAGTGTAGGTGTATTTTATTTATATAGCCTAAAATAATGAATCACAAGTTGTCTTCAGATCTGTAGAGGAAGACGAGCAGCCCGCCTGTTTCCTCTCAGAATCGAGGGTTTAACGTTAGACGATCAAGGGTTTCTGTGATCTGTCTGATCTAAACTAAAGCTGGAATGAGATGTTATGTTCTGTAAAGGAGCTGCGACTCGGCCGGCGGCGGACCACCCCGCTGACCACACTGCCTCTGTGGTCAAAGGGCTCGTACACGCTGGTGTGAAGTCTCCGACACGAGGGAAGTCATTAGTCTTCATTAGCAACTTCCAGGAGTTTCTTATGAAGTGCTGTGAAGTTGTCATTTGCCCCCTTTGCCAGGCAAGCTCGATCTGAGGTTTGTTTTCTTATGTGCTCGACCAAATGTGAGCCGGGCCGGCCCACCGTCAGCGCACATGAGACCGGCGGAGTTTAGGACGCCGACGTCAGACGGGAACAAACTGTTTTCTGTCTTTATTCACAGTGAAGAAGTTTGTTTTGAGAGCGTCAGGAAAAAGATAAATCTGACTCATCAGTCGGCAGTGATGGAACGTAGCTATTCACATTTACTCGAGTAAAAGTTTGATGTACTTTTACTTGAGTATTTCCATTTTCTGTCCCTTCATACTTCCACTCCATTAACGTTGAACTTATTCCCGTCTGTTATTCTCACACATACAAATATAACCTCCAGATGAACAGAGAAACTCACAAAATAATTGTATTATAGGTATATTACATAAAAATAAGAGTAGAATAAAATAGAAACTATACAAGAGTGTTACAAGTTTAGATCCTTAGAATACACTTTTATTTAATCAGGAAGTCGTTTTAAGACCAAGATGTGGCCATATTTAAATAAACTGTCCTTCATATCGACCACAGAATGACTAAATGCTTTGTAATGTATAAAAAATGTAACAGAAGAACAAATTTAGTAAAAACATATGTTACAGAAATAGCCTGACTGCATTATCAGTAAATAATGAGTTTAAATGTCTCTGGTGTAAAATATAATTATAAGACTAAAATCGTGTTCTGGTAAACAGCTGCATCTGAAATCAATAAGTCCTCTGATCAAACGTCCTCGTCGATATGCTCTAGCTCTCCTGTCTCTCTGTGAAAGCTTCCTCCACGCGAGGCTGTCGGGCCTCCTGTGGCATCGTGTTGTTTCTCTACAAACCCCTCAAAGTGGCCAATTAAGCATCAAAAGGGCATGCTGCATGGCTAATGTGGGCGAAAGGTGTGAGATTTCTCGTCAGTCCACTCCGGGGGCTCTTTATTGGGCTGCTAGAGAGCCGTCTGATCCTCCGGGCCCTGGCTGTATATTGGCAGCTGTTAACTGTCGAGCACAAGGGGATCTGTGCAGTTAAAGCAAATGGCTGAAGAGCGGCTGACACCTGGGAGGAGGAAGAGCGCTGCTGCAGGAGCTGAACATGTGATCGGTTCTGATGGATGCAGAGAAAATGTGAAGTAAACTTTTAAAGGAGTAGTTCACCGTCCGCAGATCAGTTCTGGAGCTTCACAGTAAAAGAGAGTTGCAGCATTCTGCTGAACAACTGAAGAAGCTGTGGCCACCCAAAAATTTAAATAATGGCTTCATACGAGACATGAAATCTTCACTGTTGCTAATAAACTAAAAGCATTAGCGGGAATCTCATCTGAATGTCCCAACAACCGCAAGATGACGTCCTGGAGGAGAATAATGAAGCAGCAGAAAAATAAAACCAGAGGTGGAAAGAAACAGACACGTCTTCAGGCGTCTGTGTTCAGATGTAGAGAGGGAAAGTCAAAGAAACACTCAAGTAAAATAGAAATATCTGAACTTTCTCCTCCTCACATGTTCAAGACAAACATCCAGGGAACTCAACAATCTTTGTTGTGCGTTCAGGGACAGCTGGGACAAATCCTACTGATTCTACCTTTAACTTTAATAATCTCTGAATTCTATTAATATGACGTGAACTTCAGTTAGCTTTGAGCACAAATGTCCTTCAGAGGGAGACTTTTTACTCTGAGACTCTGAGTACATGTCAGAGCCTGTAATCTATTACTTTACTGGAGGAAACAAGCTGGATCAGAACTTCTACTTCTACCAGAGTCTGTTTTTGCACTTCTGAACTTCTGCTGGAAGAGAGCAGCGTCTCCTCCAGATGAACTCCCTGATGTGTCGCCCTCCGGGCTGCTGTTGCGTAAGGCAGAGCTGCCCGTCGAGCCTCCAGGCGCTCACCGGTCACGCCTGTCACCTCCAGACCCGGCGAGTAATGGGATCGACACTGTCGCTGCTGAATTGTACACCTCAGCTCCAGCACTCACACACTCTGCTGCAGAGAATTTGCCATCAAAATCTCTAAATCTCTCGCGACATTTTCCTCCTCAGAGCCGTGTGACCTCCTCGCCCCGTGAAACAGTTTGAGGGAATCCCCGTTGCGGCTCGGAGGAGCTGACTAAGTGCTAAGTGAGGAGAGCCACACTGAACCTGTGATTAATAACTCCTCCTCAACAATTGGCTTCACATAAGGAGGATAAAACCACATCACACTTCCTCAAGGCCAATGTTGATCCACAGAGCAGAGGAGGGGGCGCTGAGAGTCCTGCATCACAGCGTTTAACGTCTCTTTAAGTGCATCATTACGAGCCGAGTGTCATCCTGCTTTTATTCTGCATCGACCGCACGAAGAAGCCTGAAAGAGGCTCGTCAATATTCTCACAGTTTCTAACGAGCGGCGTCTCTTTATGGACGCGTTACTGCTGATTCCACAGGCGAAGCCGTTTCTACGCGTCGCTTTGAAAATGATTCGGAGCTGGACAAAGTACACAACAGTCAAACTTTAGTAAAAGTAAAGATATCAGGCTGAAATGTTACTTTGGAACAAGAGGAAGTCGCCTGGATGAAGAAGACTTTTACTTGGGTATCGAACGTAAAATTATATCCATCCAACTAGAAATATCTGTTGCATAAGCCGTTGTTAAATGTGACGGTCTCGCCTTTGGAGCATTTCCTGGTTGTGTCACCAGATGTTTTACTGTTGCGTCACGATTTCTGCCGCCCAGGCCCGCGAAAGTGACGATCTACGCCACGCAATAACGCCATTTTCTCTCTTTCTTTCTTCTTTTTCGGGTGTGCAAAGAATCTTGGGATATGTGAGGCCACGAAGGATCGCAGCGGTGCGTCCTCCAAAAACAGGGAGAAGAAGGAACATTTGGCGTTGTGCGGCGTTGTGACGTAATTGTCCTTCAAATGCTCCTCCGAAGGACGCAGACCCTGAACTGAGACGCAGCAATAGCACAAATAATAAAGTATGAGTATCGTCACTAAAAGTAAAATCACATCCATGTATCTGGTTTTGGCTTCGGCTCTCACACACACAGTTACTCAGAGCTAATAAACAAAGTCGTGTTTCGGGGTGTCGAGCTGACAGGAGGACTGTGAGCGGAGTGCGACTGTATGCAGCAGCAGCAGACATGAGAATACAAAGAGGGATGAAGGTGGAAGTGATGCGTGCGTGTTAGAAAGCAGACGTGACAGTCGCCTGGATTCAGATCCTCCTGTCAGCGGCGGAGCGCAGCCCTCTATGCTAACGCTGCACTCTGAGCGCAGACACGAGGAGTGTTATTTTCTCCTGGAGGTGGATGTTTGGAGGACGGCGGCTTGTCGTTGTGGTCTGCAGGTCTTTATTGTCAGAGCTCCTCGTCCCCATTCAGGCCTGATTTGGGCTCGTGGTGCTAACTGGCTGTTAATTGCCGGCCTTTACCGCGGGCCTTTCTCCACATGCAGAAACCGCCTCTTCAAGGGAAACTGGCCTAATGAGATTATCTATCAGAGCGCTGGGCCTGTCTAGACACCCAATACACAACCCCACCCCCACCAATCACCTCCACCTCCACCTCCACCTCCACCTCCACTGCCTCCAGCGCTGCAGGCCTCACAGGACGCCCTCAGGTAGAAGTTACCTGGAGGAAGAGTTCATGTTGTCATCACGTCATTATGGGTTTACACACAGTTTCCCTCCCACCGCCTCGGCTCTGTGATGGAGGACTCACATCTTAACCTTTAAACTGCTCCACCAATCAGACGCAGCTTCCTGCGCTGACTTCACCCCACTGATGGAATGTAACTAAGTACATTTACTTAAGTACAGTTCTTTAGAGCAGTTCTCAGGTACTTTACTCGAGTATTTGCATGTTCTGCTGTTGAGTTTGGAAGGAAACGTCGTGCTTTCTTTCCTCCACTACGTTTATTTGATTTCTAGTTACTTTGCAGATTTCCTGCTGCATCAGAACCAAAGTGACACAGATTTTTATATCCTAAAATATTTATCCAAACTGATCACAGGCTACATTTGTGTGACATCATATAGACAAAGAATATGGAATCAAGACAGTTAGTCGAGAACATCAATATGAAAAAAAGACTTCCTGGTAAATTAATGACTTGTTATAATGAACTTTTTCACAAACATGACCTGAAACACTTTTTAGGTATTTCTCCCTTTTTAACTGAATTATCTCAGACAGCATGAACGATTCTGATCCTGTCTGCAGTCTGAACAGTTAAACACTGTATATGAGAGTAAATCAGTCAGTAATGATCTGATATCTGAGATAAACTCATTACAAAGAGGATTTATGAGTTCAGTCTGCTGCTGCAGAAACAACAGAATCATTCAGAACCGCTCATGGACGCAGCTGACGTGTCCCACCAAAGTAAAAGTTCTCATTTTGCAAAAATATTTTAGATGATTGGATTCTAATGACTGATGTGTTTAATGTGTGCGTCATGTTGAAGCTGGTTTAACTAGTCTGTGTAGCTAATGATCGTCATATTGTAATGTAATATTAGAGATTAATCTCAGAGTAAATTCACAATTTATTTGATTTTATTTATGATTTAATCAGCAAAGTAAGTAAAACTAAAGTTATTAAATAAATGTAGTGGAGTAAAAATACAATATTTGTCTTGAGTGAAAGTCTGAAGGAGCAGAAAATGGAAGTAACTGTACTTGTGAATGTACTTGGTTACACACACACACACACACTAAGCTGTGTGTGTGTGTGTGTGTGTGTGTGTGTGTGTGTGTGTGTTGCTCGGGTCGTGGAGCCGCTGCAGCGTGGAAGTGCGTCCATATTTGTTTTAAAGTCTCTTAGCAGTTAATAAAGAAGCGTTTCCTCCGTCCCTCTTCCTGTGGGGACGGTATCAAGGCTCTGTTAAGTCTCTTTGATTTCCAGCCCCGTCCAATCACAGCGGGCCCCTGACTCATCATTGTGCCACTTCAAAGCGTGTGAATGGCTCTCCTGACCCCACCTACTCCACCGCTCCCCTTAAAAGTCACGGTCACCTCCGTGTGCAGGACTCCGGACCTCTGAATGATCCACCACAGCGCGGCTGATTGACCCTGTGACTCCCTGAGCTGCTGGATTTCTTCTTTTTATCCCTCCTGAGGCGGGAGAACAAGCCGGAGTAAACTGCTGAGGATATCTCACACTCGTGGATTGTTATTGGCCCCTCGGTGTATGAACAAGCTTTGTTCTGCTGAACCTGAAGCATGCAGTCCATCAGAGGTGAGTGTCCCCGACAGGTTTCAGCCTCCACACTTTCCCCCCTCCTGACATCTGACTTCAGCTGTGATGACTCTTTTTCCTTCCAGACTTGAAGCCAAACTTCAGCGGCCCTCCTCCGTCCTCCATGGCTGCCGGCCCGGACGCGTATCTCCAGGGCAACATCAGGATGACTCTGGAGGACCCCGACCTGTGGAAGACCTTCCACGGAATCGGAACAGAGATGATCATCACCAAGCCGGGCAGGTGAGACGACCGAGACATGCCATGTAGAAACGTTGATTCATGTGATCGATCTGTCTAATTCTGAAGTTTTCTGTCACTTTAAGTGTTTAAACTAAATAACTGGATGTGTGATTTATTACAGAAGACAGAAAAAACTATTTTAAATGCAACATTTTACATTTAAAACTCAAATGATGCCTCTTAAAAGATAAGAAACAAAAAAATGTGCTCAAAGATTTCTTAAATACGTCTCTGTAGCTCCATGAAACGTCTGATTGTGTCACTTAATTATATAAAGTGTAAAAAGATATTTTTGACGAGAAATGATGTGAATATAATTATTTTAGTTTTTGTAGAGTTGTAAAACACATTAATGTCTATAAATGTTACATGAAATAACTGAGTAGACACAGAAGCTTTAATGTGTCAGTCTGTAGATTTAGTTTTTAAATTGTATTCTTTGATAGAAAAACTTAAAACATTAAATGTGACTTTAAGATAGTCAAAGACCTGAAATAATTATTAATAAAGATAATACTTACTCAGTGCATTTCACTCTTCACTGTGCTGCAACATTAGTGCTTTATTAAACATTTTTACACTGAAAAAATGACTGACTGAGGCACAAAAGACACATTAATGGTCAATTTAAGAATACGAAGATAGAAACAAGTAATGAACTTTTAAAACAAGATGATTTTTCTCATATTTCAGTTCTGGTCTCAAGATTTTTTGCAAGCACAGAACTTTTTATTTCCACGCAGTTAGAACTTTGTTTATTCTGAGTGTGTTTGCTGACTCGTCCTCGTGTCCTCTGTGTCCAGGAGGATGTTTCCACACTGCAAAGTGAATCTCTCCGGTCTGATTCCATGTGCCAAGTACATCTTACTGGTGGACATGGTCCCCGAGGACGGATTCAGGTACAAGGTGAGACAGCACGGATTTGTTTTTATGAATTTCACAGAACAGAAATGTTTTTACGGTCGAGCTTCTGTGTGCAGAATAGTGCATTAAAAAGAGCTCCAGGCGCTCGATGTGCAGGACATAAAATCTACATTTCTTATCAAAAGTAAAGCGTTGATTCTTCTTCGGTGTCTTCGGTCCTCACGGTGTCTCCAGACAGACCCCCCCCCCCCGTTTATCACCTCCTGACATGCTACATCAAAGGCTGCTATCTCTTCCTGTTTTTCTATCCCCTGCTGGGAGCCCACTGTAGCACCCCTGTCTCTGTGGGTGGTGCAGGCCAGCAGTCAGTCCACTCTGACTGTGGGAAGGTAAATCTCTGTGACTGACTGACTGACTGACTGACTGTCTCCTTCCTACAGTGGAATAAAGAGAGATGGGAGGTGGCCGGTAAAGCGGAGCCCCAGCCGCCCTGCAGGACCTACCTCCACCCCGACTCTCCGGCCCCGGGGAGCCACTGGATGAAGCAGTCGGTCTCCTTCCTCAAGCTCAAGCTCACCAACAACACGCTCGACCAGCACGGACATGTAAGTTGAGAAGCGGAACAGCCCTTTATGCACAAATGCAGAACTCATCCAGAAGTATCAGTTTGTGAAAGCAGCTTCTGACTGAATCTCCCGCCTGCAGATCATTTTGCACTCCATGCATCGCTACCACCCGCGCTTCCACATCGTCCAGGCCGACGACATGTTCAGCGTCCGCTGGAGCGTTTTCCAGACCTTCACCTTCCCTGAGACTTCCTTCACGGCCGTCACAGCCTACCAGAACACCAAGGTGGGTTTCCGTCTGCCTCACACGGCTGCTAGGACACCAAATCTAATCACGCTGCTGAGATTTTAACTGATTTTAATTTCTCCGCCTGCAGATCACAAAGCTGAAGATCGATCACAACCCGTTCGCAAAAGGTTTCCGAGATGAAGGCACGAATAAAAAGAGGTCGGTGTCGCACGCAGGTTCTTAGTTTTATCTGGAAACCGTGAGGGAAGAATCCAGATTTCCTGATTAGATTTTTTTGATACTTCAGTTGTTGAGCAGAATTCTGCAACTCTGTTTTACTGTGAAGCTCCAGAACAACAACACTTCATCTGACTTTCAGGACATTATCATGAATGTGGTGAAGACAGCGTTGGGTTGTTTGTCTTGAGAGGCCGCCATGTTTGATTAACTGTTCTGTTTTATTCTGGAGAAATGGGAAACAAAGTTAAAGAATGTTTAATAATGACTCTGATGTTCCTCTGCAGACGTGCGAACAAGAACCCAGCCTGTCTGGAGAAACGAGCCAGGATGTCGGACATGTTGAGCCGAGACTCTGAGGAGGACAGTCCACCAGGTAGCTTTACAGACAGAAATACACATCATGTTCTTAGTGAACAGAGTCGAGCAGAGACACTGCAGGCGGTTTCTCTTCTCTCTTCTCTTCCTCCTGTTTTTATTTGACGTAACTGATCTGATGTCTCGCGTCCTCTCAGACTTCTGCAGGTCGTCGTATGAAGGTTACGACGGAGAGGAAGCAGAACCGCCCAAGAGGAAAGAAGACGACTCTGTCAAAGAGGAGCGTTACTCCCCGTGGGCCGCCGACCGGGATCACAGAGTGAGGACCGAGTCTCCTGCTGGTGCCGACCCGAGAGACCTGTACAACACAGAGCAGCTGGTTCCTGCTGCAGGTTCTTACCAGCCGTACAGGTGAGAGACGATACAGAACCCACAGACGTCCTTCTGCAGTCCGAGTGTGCATTTATAAAATGGACTGCTGAAGATAAATGAGATTAATGTGAAACTGAACTCTTCATCTTGTCTCTCTTCAGGGCCCACGAGTACGGGAAGTCTCCGTCTCCGTCCTCCAGCATCGGCAGCACCAACAGTGGATCCGGACGCAGCAGCTTCGAGTCCAGAGTCCCGGACGTCGCCACCGTTCCTGACCACGACGCTTCGAAGCAGCGCACGCACGAGGTGGGCCCGTCCTCCTGCGGCCCGCAGCACCTCCCGGGCCCTCAGGACTACACCGGGGTCCTCAACATGACCATGGCCCCCGCCGGCAAACCGGGAGTGATCGGCCACCACATCTACAGCCCGTACAGCGCCGAGCAGCCTCTGGGTCAGTGGAGCGGGCCCGGTCCGGCCCAGTACCCCCCGCCTCCTCACCACCTGACCGCCGACTACACCGCACAAGCTGTTCACCACGGTTATCACCATGGCAACGTGGCGGAGTGGAGCCAGTACCCGCTGTTCTCGTACTCCTGCTGGTGAACGTGATGGACTGAGACTTTAACTCCAGCACAGCTGACAGGATGCATGTCCGCCGAGGAGCCGCCGCTTCACGTTTTATCGTCTATTTATTTTGTATTTCATCTCGACTCCAAGTGAAAATATTATTTTTGTATAAAAAGAGAAAGAATTAAGAGTTCCTGGCTGAATAAGAATGTTAAATAAAAGTGTGCAATGTCTGTGAATTGTGACGTGATCTGAAAATAAAAAACAAAAGCAACATGTTGGATGTTTTAATTTGGTCTCTCACCTCAAAATCCAGTTCTGAGTTCATGGAGAAAGTAAATTAATGTGTACACTTTCTTTAAGTTACTAAATTCTTTAGGTTCTGATCTGTTGATTTTGGGTCTCTGAGCTTGATTTCAGCATTTGTTCTGTGTAGTTCTGAACCTCAAATCTCTCATTTGTCTCCGGACTGAAATGTGTTGTGGACATTTATTTAAAGAGCCGTTGCTGAAAGTCAAATTAACAGGAAATCATTTAACCACAAAGAATCTCAGTCAAAACTTCATTATCGTCGATAGTTTTCCTTTTCTTGAAACAAAGTTCTGGTTCTGTGTGGCATCAATGTAGTTCTGTCACCTCCAGAACTTATTTGGTCCGTCATCACAAACTGAGTGTCACAGATCTCGTTAAATATCTTCAGAGCTGAAACACTTTTAGTTATTTTGACTTCACATTTTACAACAAGGATTGTTTTAACTTCCAAAACTTCCAAAAAAAGGTATGACAGTGAAAAGTCCAAAGATTATTATTATTATCACTCCATCATTCATTTAGCTAAATGTTTTACTTTCCACTGGCTGTAATCTGGTTCAGTGGATCAGTAGATATTTGTACTGAGACTTGAAGGTTTCCTGTCTGATTCCTACTGAGCCGGTGTGTTTTTCATGGGGCTCTGGGAATGTGCAGGTTTCATCCTGTAAAGCTTCAGTTTGTTACACGAGACGTGATTCTGTTTGGTGTCTGGACACGTGAATCCCTTCACTGAACTACATTTCTGTCATCAACCAGCCTTTTTCATAAACTTTGACTGAGGTGATGTCAGAAATGAGTTCAGATGTTTCACACTGTAAAAATGTTCAGTGACAAACAGCTCAGAGAAACGAAGGAGTGCTGACGAGTCTGTGCTGCTCGTTTCTCCTCCACGCTCTGATTTCTGTCCGCTTCACGTTCTGCAGACATCAGCTGAACATCAGCCGCTCTGCAGCGTCCTGCTCTGATCGCCGGCTCGTCCTCTGCTGCTGTTTGTTTGGATTTGCTCTTTGTGGATCTAATGAGCGGCACTCTGCTGTCTCCACGGCCCAGCATGCATTAAAGACGCTGCGTTACTGAGGCTGCAGCTCACCTGCTGAGGTTCATAAAGCACGTGCACGACCCTCGTTCTCCAGCTCAATGAGCCTTAAGAAGCACGACAACGAGGGCCGTTGGCTCCTTTTCATGGCTGAAAAACACAGGCTGCACCCGTCGCCTCCACCCATGGGGGTGGAAATGAGCTGCTAATGACTGTTGTAAAGTCCAGGGGGAGGAGGAAGGGGAGGACGGGGGAGCTTCTCTGGCACTGGTGTGGATTTAATTCAGTGTGATTCATTATCTCGGAGGCTTCTTCAACCTCAGACTTCCTCAGCTGGATGATGCTCAGAGTTCATTCGCTCCCTTTAATGAGGAGTGATGGTGAGAAGGTCAAACACGGAGATGTCAGGAGATCTTTGCTCCCAGGAGACAGAAACCCAGAAAACATCAAATTAATTGTCATGAAATAGGAAAATAAAATCCAGGTGAGAGCTTCAGCTGCAAAACATCGATGAGGATCAAACACAATAAAACATACGAGTGATTTATCAGCTCGTCCTGCAGAATGAACTCAGACATAAAATATATATCAAAATAAAGATCATACGAAGCATTTTAAGCTGCAGGAACGTCTGGAGGTTAAATTGTGATTGAAAGATTCAGAAACGATGAGAACAACGTCAGCTGATGGGTCCAGATCTCTGAGTCTGTTCCAACATCTCAGCTGTTTTCTGGAGGAGAGAAAAATGATAATCAGGTCAGATTATCAGACTAAACTGGTTTGTTAAACGTCGATACTCGTGATGTTTTTATCGACATGAAACAGGATGAAACAAACAGTCGGCGGCTGCATCAGAGGGAGAATCACAGGATGTTTTAGTTTTGTATATTTGAATTAAAACCTCCCAGCTACATTTTGGGTGAACTGTCCCTTTAAAATGTGCTGCTGTTTGAAGACAAAGCTGCTGGATGTCTGCTGTCTGCTTCCAGCAGCAGCCAGATCTCATCCACAGGTGATTTCTTTGTTCTATGTTGACTTTTATCACTGAACACAGCGGCTCAGTCAGGACCTCGTCGTCTCCAATCAGCAGGGGGAGGCAGAAAAATGAAAGTGAGCACTTAGTAAAAAATCCCCTGACACTCATCCACAGCTCCCCTGGGTTTAATCTGCATAGCTCTACATCAATGGCTGGTTTGGGCCTTTTTTAATTGCTCTGATAACGGCGGCGTTAAGAGCAGTTCGACCTGCACTCTGATGCCTTTAAGTGGGCGACATATGTCTGAAGCGTCCCCTGGGTGGTTCTACAGCCGCAGGATGGAAAGAGAAAAGAGGAGAGAGCGACATAAAGCAGCAGATTGTTGATCCTGGACGTCCAGAGCTGGTGTCAGCAGACGAGTCGGAGGAGGCCGGCACAGCGGTGTGAAACAAAGAGGAGGAGGAGGAACAGATGTAGATGAAACAGCCTGGAAGAGGAAAGCAGCAGTCAGGCCTTCATAAAGCTGATGGGAGTGAAGGGACAAATGGAGAGGAACTGCAGGAGACTGACGTTCAAACAACTTCAACATCTTTAGATTTGAACTTTCCTGCGATGCACCAGAAACTGAAGCAGATTCCTTCCATGTGAATAAAACAATAAACCTGATTCTGAGATGTTTCCAACACATCAGGAGCTCTGAGGGTCGAGAGTCACACGGAGAAAAACTTCTGAGCTCAACGAGATCTTAAAAAGTTTGAGATCAATCATCTTATTTCAAACGTTATCTCCTAGTTTCTGTCTTTGAATTCTTAAATCTGATCATGAACGTGTCTCATGTGTACGGAAGCCCGGAGGGACAAGTGAGGAAATCTTTTTCTAAATCTGATCGAAATTAATATTTTCTCTCCTGTGTTTATGACTTGAGAACTGTCTGGAAAAAGAGTTTTTGCTAATTTTAAATGTATCAATTAATTATTAGTAAGAATATTAACCAAAAACTATGATGTGACATGAAAAAGGTTGTATATTAGAATGAGGCCGTTAAATGTTCCCGCTTGATCGGACTTCATCACACACAGAACGCATCTTGTCTTCAGTCCGATGTGTGACACGACGTCATGGCTAAAACTTTCTTTAGCAGGTTTATTTTATTTAACCTATTTCCTCAGATCACAAAAAAATATTTAAATTATCCTAATAATTTTAATTTACTGGGGGAAATTTTTTTTCAAACTGTGAAAACAAAAACTTTATGTTACTTGTTTTGACCACTTGAAAAAAAATAAATTGTCCCAATTATTTAATTTTAAATTTTTTCAGATTAAATAAAATCTCCTGATAATTTTATTTGACCTGTTTTCAAAGATTAAAAAAAGAAAAAAAAATATTTTATGTTTTCACAGCTTGAAAAAAATGAATTGTCCCAATTCTTCAATTTTACATTTTTTCAGATAAAAAAAATCTCCTGATAATTCCATTTTACTTATTTTAAAATAAAAAATGAATAAAAAATTCTCCCAATTATTTTATTTGATCTGTTTTGACGCATGAAAAAAAATCTCCGATAATTTTATTTGACCTGTTTTCAAAGATAAAAAAACACTTAATTTGTCCTTCAGGGCTTCCGTAGTATGGACGTTCACACAGAAAATCATTCTGAAAGATGAAAAACAAGAGATGAAAGCAGATCAAATATCTGAGGCAATAAAGGCCTCAAACATTTAAATGTTGAGCCCAAAACTCACAGATAAATGCAGCAGCGTGACCAACAAACAGACGCGACAGAAGAAATATATTTCTATATTTATTAAATTTCAAAACGTATCTCATGAACTGGAGACTAAATTTGCATATCTTATGGTAACAGTGTGTTCGACTACAGTGCAAGACACAAATCTCATTATGTGAAACAGAACAGCACATTTTAAACTTCAACGACAGAGAAACTAAAAAGGACACACAGAAGAGTGGGTGTCGTTAAACGTCTGAAACGCTTCTACTGAGCAGCGGAACAATGAACTGAGGCGACAAGCAGAAGCAGGAAGAAAGGTTCAGAAATCCTCCGTCACTACTCTCATTATTCTCTTTGGATCAAGCCGTGGAATAATTTATATAATGACAAAGATCGATGAGAAAGAACACAAAGAACGAGTTTCATCACATGAATATCAGGACTTCAGACGTGAGCTTCTGTCTACAACCTGCAGAACCAGCGCCACACAAACACACTGTGACATCAGAGGCACAATAACTAAGGCTCATCTCCACCTGAAACATAAAAACACAATCCACAGCAAAAAAAAACGCTCAGGATGGTTTCACAAAAACAAGGCACGACCTTCAAACCGAACAACTGGACGAGAACACGACTCCTGACAGCCGCTGAGGTGGAGATGTGAACTAAACTATGAGCAAAAAGTCAACGATGTGCGTTAATTCTCAGAAAGTGAACAATTTAGCAGAGAGCTCTCCACATTACAGTGTTCTTGCATAGCCGGGACTCGTCACCTTTCTGTTGCAGGAGCAGCTACAGTGACAGGAAATAATGAGGGAGCAGCGAGAAACAGGAGCGTTAGCATGTGAGCAGGCAGGGATTCATGGAAGAGGAGAGATTATCTACAGCTCTGTTCAGACCTCGTGTTAGCATCCAGTCCTGGGGTGGACCACGCCGAGTCCGTCAGTCCACACTCATGACTTTCACACACAAAAATAGAAAGAACTTAATTCAGAATATTTGCCGAATTCACATGAAGACCCAAATAATTGAGAATTTGTCAGAGACGGCGATTAACAAAGTTGATAAAGTTCCTACGAACTCAACAACTCACTAAATTAAGCGATTTTTTAAGGGAGTCTGGTGACTTAAAATAAATGTTGTCTTCTTTTATAAACCGGAACCGTTTGGAGGAGTGTCATTAAACTTCTGATCACAAGTAGACAGCTCTACGTCTGTCAGCTCTGACACGATGTTTTTTATGAATATAAGAAAGAAATTAATTCATAACATTGACAGAATTTACAAAATATTAAGGATTTGTCAGAGACAGCGATTCAGAAAGTGTATAAAGTTTCTCCTCATGCAACAACTCACAAAACTGAGCGTTTTTTTAAGGGAGAAGTTTCCTATTTTGGTTAATGTTTACTGTTTGTTTCAGCTAAACATATCAAAATGCACAGATTGTGTGTTCACAAACATCTGCAGGTGAAGAGAGAGCAGACATGTCATTTACATCACAGCGACACACATGGAAATCAAATCGGATCCACTCTGCCTGTTGTGTCTCCTTCTTCTTCTTCTTCTTCTTCTTCTTCTTCTTCTTCTTCTTCTTCTTCTTCTTCTTCTCCTTCTTCTTCTTCTTCTTCTTCTTCTTCCCTCAGTATGCACCACCTCTGATTGTGGTCTAAGTGATCGGATCTCAAATGCGTCTTCAGTGTCCGGAGACATTCACACCTGCAGCTGTAGAGCTGTCCACCTGTGGTCGACCTCTCAGGACGGATTGTTAACACCAGGTCCGATCAGGGCTTAAGAAGATATTTTCAAAGTAAGTCGTTCCCGAATGACACTTTGGTTCAGAGGCACTCAAAGTGGTCGCCGTGCAGAAAGAACGCGATGCTTTCATGATAGAACAAAAACAAAAAGGTACCAAATCTCAACATGCTGCGTATGAAAAGTGCTCGTTAGTCTCCGGTGCTCAGACATTCAGTTCGGCGAGGCGGCTTCAGTCCTCGCTGGAGTCGTCCGAGTTGTCCATGTCCATCTCTTCCCAGGATGCCTTGGTGCGCTGCTCCCAGCTCCGGGCCTCGGCCATCACGGCGAGCGGCATGAGGACGACGCAGGCTGCCAGGCCGGAGACGCGCTCCTTGAAGTCTGTGCCGCTCTCCCACTCGTCTGTGTCGCTGTTGTACACGTGGACGTATTTCATCCGGTTGCCTTTGTCGTGAGATCGTCCTCCCAGCACGAAGATGCGACTGTCCAGCACGGCTATGCCGGGTTCTCCGTGTCCAGCGGGGAGGGGGGTCACTAAAGACCACGAGTTGGCTTCAGGGTCGAAACAACCCACCTGAAAAAATAAAAAAAAGGGATTTAAATTAATCCTGTTTCATAAAAGGTGCTGAATGCTGTACAAAGAAATTATTCTTCTGAGTACCTTCAGGACGTCGCTCCGATAACTGCCCTTATCGTTGCTTCCACCAATCACGTAAATGCGCCCGTTAACGGCCGCCATGCCGTGCCACGCCCGCTCCACCGGCCCGTCGGCGCACTCTGTCCAACTATTGGCCGCTGGGTCGAAGCAGTAGGTCTCTCTGAGGTACGCGCCCCCTCTGCGCCCAGAGGTGATGTACATCTTCCCATCCAGCACCGTCCCTGCGTGAGCATACACCTGGAGGGAAGGTTAAAGGAAAGTCAAGGAAAGGTGAGCATCTGAAAACCCCGTGACCAACACACAGGTGAGGAGGTAGCACCATCATGTGGATGGACGCGGTATTACAAGCGGTCGTCTCATCTCACCTCTCTCTTCAGGGGCGAGACAAACTCCCAGGTGTTGGTCTGAGGGTCGTAGCGCTCCACTGAGTCCAGCTCGTTGCTGTAGTCCCGCCCTCCGACGGCGTAAATATGGCCGCCCAGCACACACACACAGTGGTCAGCGTGCCGCTTCTGCAGAGACTGTATGGAGCACCAGCTGTTGTGACGCGGATCGTATCTGGAGAGAAAGAATAAAAACAGTTCATCATTTCTAAATACACAAAAATTAATCTGCCATCATTTTGATAACTGATTCTTCCCATGAAGGATTAGTTTAAGTTGAGTGTGATGATGTACAACACATTTAGTAAACAGAAAATCTGAAGTTTTGACATTATTTTATTCTTATTCATTAATAGTTTTGACTTCCGCTGAATGCAACATGACTTTCAGAGGTTTAATTTCATACCTATTGAGCCTGTTTTTCTCTCTGGGATCAAGACATTTTTGAAGTCACATCTTGTTTTCTTGCACACTACATGATCTCATCCTGGTCTGTGTCCAGATCCTCTGATCAATATACATATTTACAGAAACCCTGAGGAGCAACTGAGGACATTTGTTTTTCCTTGTGATCAATTTTTAAAGTCTAAATAGTTTTTCCATCTCTAAAAACATGAGTTTTTTTCTAGGATGCATTTTTGATTAAAAATCAAAACTCTTATGGAACTCTTCTGGATAGTGACGCGTGTCGACCTCGTGTGGTCAGAATGAGTATTACACAAACAAACATTTTTCTTTCCACTCAGTTCCACACATGAAAAACAATATTTGTCATGGGGTAAAAATCATTGGATCCATACACGGTGTTTTCACAGATAAAAAACACTTGTAGAGATAAGATTATACTGTCACTGGGGACACTTGCCCTCCACAGCTTCCGTGCATGTCATTTTGGAATTTAAAACACATCACTGAACATAGAAATGTCTGAATTCTGGGTGAAACACTCCTCGTCAGGCTGCTTGTCACACATTTAAACTGTTTCCAGCTTGGCAAACATGAGGATTTTGCTGCTCGTCTCTGTTTAATATCAGCATAAACTGAATTCCTTCAGGTTTGAACTGTTGGTCAGACAAAACAAACAATCTGAGAACAAGTGAAACTGAAAGTCACATGGTCTTACACGTCAGTTAATATTAGCTTATTGCAAATACAGCAAACAAAAGAAAGAACAAGAGAAACCACAGATATTTTGGAAGTTCCCACAGTTTGTCGACCAGAGACAGTTTGTGACACTGAATATCTTGGTGGCCTGTGGACTTTGTCTGAGGACGCCATCGTCGGCTTTGGGAAACACTAATCAACATTTTTGTTTCACATTACAGCTGTAATGAACATTTGAGAATAATAATAAACAGATTTGTCTTTAAAGAAAATAAGTTGCCAGGTGTACATTCTGTTACACAGAACCAATGGGATGTGATCTCACCTCCAGCAGCGACTCTCGGCACGAAACCCGTTGCTGTTCATGTCTCCTCCGATGAGATAAACAAAGTTGTTGAGCACGGCGATGCCCTGGTTGGACATTCGGGGGGCGTGAGATGCCGTCAGAGTCCTCCACTCCCCCCAGCTCGGGTGGAACACCTGAAACAACTGCTCGCTGTCCGCGAGGGAGTTGGCGCTGAACATTCCTCCAAAACCCAGAATACAGTCGAAGGTGGAGCGAGGCTGGGTGAGAGGAGTCTGCTGGACGGGCTGCCACAGCTCCTGCTCGTGGTACCGCAGGGCGGCGGACACGGAGTCCTTCAGCGGACACTGGCTCAGTCTGCCGTGCAGCCGCTGCAATACCTGTTTCTCCATCAGACAGAAACGGACGGCGTCGAGCATCTTGAGATTGTCCTAAAATGGTTAAAGATTAGTTGAGTGCAGTTCAGGCGGATAAAGCTTCAACAAAGTGTGAGTACAACTGATCAGGGATCTAATGATACAGAGGCTGTTCACACCTGGTACTGACATGCGTCTCCAGTGACGTTATTACTGTTATTGGATCTGACTTTTACGGGGGAAAACTCTCAAAATTATGTGATTTGTCAAGAGCAAAAGGAAGTCTTCTTCTTCTTCTTCTTCTTCTTCTTCAGAGGATGTCCGATGTCTACACACTGCTAACAGGTGTGATCGATCACTCAGGACGGATGTTAACACCAGGTCTGAACAGGACTCAATCATTCCCTTCTTGCTCAGTATTTAGTGTGTATGTGATGAAGCAGGAGAGATGAAAATGCAGACACACCTTAGGACTGACCTGCAAGTACACCTGGTCAGTCTCCACCTGCTCTGGACTGAAGTGGTAGTGAAGAGCCGCCTCGTACACCTCGTTCTCGCTGTTCACCTGCAGCTCGTTGCTGCTCAGCGCTCTGAACACTTCCTCCTCGGGGAGCTGTCGGTACACATCGGTTCGAGACAGAGTCTGGATGTTCCTGAGGATGTAGGAGTGGACCCGGTTGTTGAGCTGCTGCAGTCCGTAGACGTCGGCGAGATGATGCACCTCCAAGATGTTGCTCTCGTCCAGCCAGGAGAAAAGGAATTCACAGCAGAAGCCCATGACAATCTCAAGCTTTAAGACACAAAGGGACACGAATGAGCTGAAAGAAAACAGAACAATGAACACTGTGACGCAGCGAAACAACAACAAGGAGCTCACCTGTACTAGCGTGGCAGCTGTCAGGACTTCCTGCACACACTCCAGATCTAACTCGATCTCCGACGTGTAGATGTAGTCGAGGATCTTTTTCATGGCCATGTACGAGACGCCATGTATCGGGATTTCCTGTTGTTGCGTCTCCCGAAGGCCTCCAGCAAACATTCCCCTGGTGGAGCGACACAGCGTTAAACGGGTCAACTGGTGAATGAGATCTGATACACTGAAGGATTTCATGTCTCAATTCCTAAAGAGCATCTCCAGAGAGAAGCGAGGAGAGGTGAGGAAAACACAAACCACAGCAGGACTCCACAAATGTGTCCTTGTATTCATTAGTTGTATTAGTTATTTATAAACATCACACACAAGACGCCACTTTTATGAATTACAAAAGTTGTCGTGAACACGGCTCTGCTCGTCTGACAGACTGTAGAAAGCAGCAGCAGGCTAGAACAAAAGAATCTACAGACAAGTAAACACAAGCTGCATAGTAAAGCTAAAACACAGCAGCTGATCATAAGACAGATAACGATAAGCTGCAGGGGCCACACATTTGTTTACACTGGAATCTGCACCGAGTCTTGGCTGTGTCTTGTGACATATTGTATCCAAACACAAGACGCCCTCATTGGTAGGACTGAATGTTCTATTGTGTAAGTAGGAAACACAACCGGTTCTGCAAAAACAAGAACTCCAGCCATCTGGCTGCAGTCGATGATATCCAAGATACTCCTGCCTGCACACCGAGCTCTGCTCCCTCTACACACAGGATGGGTTTTTACACGACTCAAAATGAGTTAGGGATATTGGGGAACGGGTTCATATTAGCATTTGTGTGCATGGATTCATTCGTTAATTCGAGCTTTGAGCCATGAGTCTGCAAACAAAACACACAAATGAAACATGGATATGTAACAAATGTGTTGCATGATTTTTGGGGACCAAAAATAATCAAAAAATACAAATTCGGACATGTGACACAATAAATAATCCAGTGGAACAGACACACACAAGTGTCAGTGAGTCATGCATGGGCGGAAAAACAAGTTGCACAGGTTGGATGATTATGACGCTTTGACACAAATAAAAATGAACTACAAGAAAAATGGAGAAACCGGAAGTTAAGCATCCTGCACACCTGCTGTGGGTTTTACCTGAAGTAATCGCAGGAGGCTGCCAGAAGGATCCGGTGGGCCTGGATGGGTCGACCCTCCACCAGCAGCACCACGTCGTACAGGATGCCGCTCTGTCTCAGAGCCAGCAGTCCGTCCAGCAGGCTGCGGAAATGGGCCGAGCTTGTGTAGGTCTGCCGGCCCGGGCGGCCCGAGGATCCAGCACGTCCCCCCACTGGACTCACCTCCCCACCCTCAGCCATGGCAGGACACTGACGTTCAGGCTTCATCACTTCGCTTTTTATATCATCCTGAGCGTTCACATAGTTGTTGTTAATGTCAGCAACAATGGAAGAAGACGAGCAGAGACGGACAGGAAGTGAAGGAATGGGCTGGGCAGCTAGCTTAGAGGCTAAAGAAGGTGGTTATGATTTCTTGAAATGTCACAGCACAGTCAGTGTGAGTTATACACATCTTAGCTTCATCTACACAGCTTATAGAAACAAGTCAAAGTTTATAGTTACATACATTCGTCGAACCGTCGACCCGCTGCTAGCTGCCACCTCGCTGCGAACCCGCCAGCTAATGTTTTAGTTAGTTTAACCGTAAATAACAACAACCTAGCTTAGCAAGCTAGCTCACAGCTTCTTCGCCTGCTGGCTCGTCAAACGCACTAATAAAAACAGAAAGCAGGATATTTGTAAAGTGAAACAAAACGATAAAGCGAAAGTATCGTCTGTGTTTGTCAAACAGAAAGTGTCTGACAGTCTGATGACCGCCGGTGTAACGAGCCGTTCAGTCGGCTGGTTTTTTTTTTTTTTTTTTGACAGATCAAAACAAGACTGTTTACTTTCTGATGTGGGGCGGTGAGCTCAAACACTATTGGTCGCTGCTGCCGCATTGTCCCGCCCACTGTCTGAGAATGAGCCAATCAGAGGCGTTTGTCCCAATGCCGATAAAGAAATGTGTTTTTCTTTCAAAATAAAAGTACGTTTATATTGGATTAGCTTTTTAATTGTTGTTTTTTTTAATCCACATTTTATTTATATTGATAAAATAAATCTTTAGTGAAACAAATGTTTGGATGTTGTGACTCTGTCGGTTGAACACAAGAGGGTGCTGTTTCCTGTTTATAACGCCCTGCTGTGAGATACACTGCCAATAATAATAAAAAAAAGTATTCATGATTGTTTTCTCCTTATTACTGGTGAAAAAAAGACAACAATGTAATGTCAATAAATTCAAAATATATCATGTAAAATAACTCTGCAAGTCAGTATTCAGTAGATGCACGTTTAGCTGCAGTCACAGCACTGAGGTTTCTATCAGCACATCTGGACCTCTGTTGAATCAGGTCAGTCACTCTAAAATGGGTCAATAATGCAGTCACTTATTACATGCATTATATTTTTTATGCAACTTAACACCTCCACTCCACTCCACTGCACTTCAGGGCTGAATCATGTAAGTGTTCTGGTGTCACGGCTTTGTTGATTTGGCTTTCTGGTGATCACACAAACTGTTCGGCCTTCTGAAACAGCTACATTAAAACAAATGTCAAACTCAGACTTTTAATATTTACAATATTAATGAGGTAATAATACAAACTTGTCCCCATAACTTAATAAACGAGATGTTCTCAGAGGGAAATAAAGTCCCCAGAACACTGAAAGGTGGCAGGGTCCACCACAAATAAGCTGAGTAAAAGAATATATATTGTGTTTTCCGTCAATCAGTCGTGAAAACAGAGAGAGTTTGATAATTAAGTTTGTTTGGGTAAAAAAGAAACGTCAGTCAGTGAATATATTTCTCTTCTGATTAAAAAACTACATAATGCTCCTTTAACCAGAAGGGTTTTACTGGTAAAGGGAGTACAATGTGGTATTTTCTGTCTCCTCTTTTATCAAAAGTTTATTTAAACTAGAAATACACAAGATATCTTCATGTTTGAATGACACTTTTACATAACACAAGAACCTCAGATAATAACATGCTGATAAAAGGAATGTCTTTGATGTGCCAAGACTAAAAGGATTTTCCGTCATTCTCGCCGACTGGTTTTTGTATTTATAATTTTTTTTCGCCTCCCCAATATTTGGTCTCCATCTGATCAAACGCTTTCCAGATTGATTTTTACGCTGTTTGATAACTGCATGAGCTGCCACACAGATTTCCTCAGGCAGCCAGTCATCATGCTCATTTTATTTTTCTATTCTTCTTATTTTTTTTTCATAAAAACTGAGGCTTCCATATTGCTCAGGTTTTACAGCCTCGTTCATCTTCTGCCGAGGGTTCAATTTGCATAGATCATTTCCTGACGCGAAGAGTAGAGATTTTTCCACTCGAGAGAAAAAAAGAAAAAAAAAAACCCTGTTGGAATAATCCATCACTTGATTTATTTTCCAGTCTCACATACGTTGCAGCAGGGGTGCACAGGGGAGAGCGCTCCCCTGGCTTTTTGTCTTGGGTGCAGAAATGCCCTTTTCAAATAGCAATAACTTTTTCCCCTGACACCCTGGCTGTATCTGTCATGTGGCTGAGGAAATGCCCTTCGATAGTTCCCGACAGTAATGAAGCCTATTTCAGCTCCCTGAACAGCAAACATGCACAGCACATGATGTGACTCTGACACCCTTTCTTAGATATCACGCCTTTGATTAATTGGTCTGCAGGAAATTAAGCTGCGGCTATTTGATAATCGAGTAATCGGTGACATCATTTTTAAGTGAAAATTTGTCTCATCCTTCACACTGAATATATTTAGGTCTTTTGGAGGGTTGGTTTGACAAACACAATCACTGTAATGACATCACCTGGGGCTTCAGGAAATTGTTTTGGACTTTCCCCACTATTTTCTGCCATTTTATAGACGGTGTAAAGGAGAAAAAGTCATAAAGCAAATGAACCCAGTGACGATGAACCTCCTGTGGGCGGCCTCGAGATTTATTTTTTGCATGTATCTACTTAAAATCTGTCTAAAATATAACAACAACAAAAGCATGAGCCTTTCTCTGCAGCAGAAATCTACTGCTGCTCATGATGATGTCACTGAAATGCAACATTTTAAGATCATCTAGATTTCTCGGTGAAATTATCAAAACACTTTCTGCTCAGCTCATAAAAATGAGAATATCCTAAAAACTGAAAAACAAACAGCTCAAATAACTCTCAGTGTAAAGCAATACTTTAGATTTTTGCATTTTTGATTAATTATTGTGATTATTGACTGACATAACTGCAAGAAATACAAGAAATGGCATCACAAAGAAAGAAAAGAAAATACAAATAAAGGCCCAGGTGAACCATTTGTGAGGCAGAGTTGAAAGGTTCAATCAATAATGAAAACAATAATTGTAACCTTTATCACAGTCTGTATTTGTCATGTATCACTGTACTGACAGAAATACGAGGGTACAGTGTCACAGCCCAGAGAAATGCACCACTCATTAGTCTCAGACGGTGAAGGTTATGTCACCGCTTGTTCCATCTCAGGTTGCTAACGGCAACCATTTTTTATTATTTCTTTACAATAAAAAAATCCTGATGACTGAGTTTTATTTTGAAATGTTAAAATGATTCTACCATGTACCGTAGATTATACAATGTATGGAGGGCTGAAACTGTCCAAATTAAAAATTAATAAAAAATAAATTATTGTGATTGCACAGCCCCCCTCATAAAAAAAAAAAAAAAAACAGAGATAATCTTTAATGGCACTCAGTAGAGCGCATACCTCCGCCAGGGCCCAACAGTCCCATTTAATTCAATCTAGTCTATTTCAAATTCAAATAAAACATATTGAAAGCCACTAGATCTGAATCTTTATTTAGATCCACATCAAATTGTACTCAATCGTAGATAAAAGCCACCTTCATTTACATGCATTCTTACCTGAGAAACTGACAGAAATATTTCCTTATCTTGTGATATTAAAGAAAGTAAGAAAAAGATTCCTGGATCCGCTCTTTTATCAAGATCCACAGCAAAAATTAACGGGCTTTATTCTAGGCTGAGACTCATCCTCCATCCAAGTTTCATGGAAATCAGTCGAGTAGTTTTGTTTGTGTAATCCTGCTGACAAACCAACAAACAAGTGGACGCGGTTTAAAAATAACCTTCTTTGTTGAGGTGGTAAGTTTGTGCATTAAAGGGGAGAAAACGCAGCAAGAAAAGAATTTGAAATAAATGTAAAAAATTAATTACAAAAAATACAATTAAATAGTTAAGTAAATAATAGCAAATAAAAAAAATTAACTTTCAACTTTTAAAAATTAAAAAACAATAACCTGTGATATGCTTCGTGACATATTCATCTGTTTTTTTTTTCAAGCCATGTATTTGTTTCTTAATTTATTTTTGATTTGGCAGCTTCAGGCCTCCGCACAAAACCCTCTAAGTGGTAAATATCAAGTGCTGAGCTGAGCTGGCAGCTCGTCATCACATACAGATGCAGATGTCACCTGTTCAGCATTCATTTAAAATAATTTTTGCACCTTACTTGCTAATTAGGGCGACATAATAACAGGTACACACTCAGCAATGCAAATTAGAAGATTGTGCGAGCGCTCTTGCTGTGATGTCAGTCACTGTCAAAGACTAAAAGCATGGTTTTTGTTTTTTACTCGACCCTCCTGGAGGTCACAGAGTTGCCCGGCTGTGCCATTATTGAGAGAGAGGCATTGCGGTACATTAGCAGCCAACCGTCCTCTCTCATCAGGAAAAGGCTGAGCAGCAGGCGAGCCGAGGGCTGGATGAAGATCTGACAAAGAAATGAAAACAAAGTGGGCTGCTTTTACAGAATTAACTGTCAATTTATACTACAATCAGGCTATGAGAAGAAATGTTGGCTGCGGCCGTGACTAAGACATGACAGAGGCTGACCTTGAGCTGTTACACAAATCACTTAACCTTCGTTGAGGTAATCACTGAAGGAGATCATTTCACGGTGCCATTACTGATTATGATGAGGGGGGTGGGGGACTGGTGAATAAGCGAGGAGGGGGACTGTTTGCTGTGGACACAATAGGCACTAACAAGGGAAGGTGCAGTGCAGCAGGTTGGCTGAAACAAACAAAAGCAGCAGCCATCACCACTGGCAGAGCAGCCGACAACGCGACTGATTAGTTTGGGACAGCAGGGCTCCACCGGTGCCATTTATTCTGCCTGCACCACATCTAAGATGGTTTCCATGCCAACTACCTGCCATCTTTCCTGTGACACTGGAGATTTGACAAAAAAAAAAAATTACATAAAAGTAAAATTGAATAAATCTCGTCTGTGAAGCGCTGAGATCTTATTTTCAGCCTTTAATACAATATGTTACATAACAGGAGAGATTCAACAACCCAGATCAATTTAATTTTCATTACACAGCACAAGATTATAATTACATATCTGTTGTAATTTTCTACGAACCAGAGTCCCGATCACACAGGAGCAGCACAAAAAACAACGAGGTGCCATCAGATGCAACTAATCAGAACCGCCAGCAAACTTTCAGCTGCACACTTTCTACAATCATGTGTGCAAATTCTGTTTATATTCTTCTTACAATTGAATTTTCCTTTTGTTCATCATTTATTGTTTATCTTTGTCAAAGTTTATCTCTATTGTGGTTTCGCCATGTTTTGCCATATTTTGTGTCCCAAGAACTTGTTCCCACAATTTGGAAAAGAGACATTTTTTTTTTATACTAATATTGAATTGAAGTTGAATATTTTGGTATCAGGGCAGCTTAATGCTGACTCTGAATATATAATAGTCAGAAACATCAACTACCTCATGGTGGAGTGTTGCTGTTGTGATTTGAAGAAGAAGTTTGGTGAGTTTCTTCTGTTAAATAAAAAGTAAACAAACCATTCATGTCCGAGTGTTCACAATGAGTTCAGGAGCGAAGCTGCTGTCGGGTCTGGTCGTACGGCAGAAGATACGTCTGTATCTGTTGTCAGATGGCAGCAGGGTGAACAGACTGTGGCTGGGTGGGTGTTGTCTTTTAGTATCTTTGCTGATGGTACCGGTGATGTTCTGGGCGCTGTAGAGCCGTCCTGTCCCGGGCCATGATTGGTGCCAGTTTTTGATGTTTCCAGTCGGGATACTTTCTATTCTATTCTCTGGAAAAGTTGACGAGAACTTGGGAACAGAATTTAACCTTCACAAGTTTTCTTGAGAAGTAAAGTTTTTTCTGTGCTTTATTCAGCCGGGTGGAGATGTGTGAAGACCACGACAGCTCTCTCTGTTTACTTGCTCAACCTCGGAGTGTGCCGCGTCAAGATTAAAAAATTGGACAGTTTGTGAAGTATATGGGAGAGGTGTGAAATGAACTGTGTCTCCTGTATGATACACACCACCCTGCTCTGTGATCCATAAGCTGAATGGATGGTTGTAAAGTGACTGAGGTGCGGCTCTGGCAGGTGCAATTTTGCTGAGGCTGCTCCGAGATTGTGAGGCGAGTAATCAATTTTCCTCCAGACCAAAAATCCTGTAACAACAACTTCCAGCGCCGCTGTTTGATGAAGCCTGCCAACTGACTCCGCTCTCACAGCGGGGGGTCGTTTACACTGCTGCAGGATTTGGACGGATCTGCCTCAGTTTATTTTGTCAGAAATTACAATGGCACAACAGTGGGAAGCAATGCAATTTTACTCTGCAGCCAGTCAGATCAAACTAATTAAAATTACATGGGAAAATACTGACATTTATTGCTCAACAATGATGGCAATTCCCAAGTCAGCTCGAGGAGTGTCTCTTTCTTTCTCGGGTTTGAGGTCAGAGTCGTTGCTTTTGGCTCACTGGAGACTTAAAGAAAACAAACCCCACGATGCTGAAATATTTAAGCATCCCAACAGAGTGAGCTGCTCCTCAGGATGCAAGGATCGTCACTTGGTGGTTATATAAAGATGAAAACATGGAGTAAAGTCAGCATGTGGTGCTGCTGGGAGGGAAAAGCCGAAGACCCTGTTCGGAAACTCCGTAAAACAAAAACAGAAAAACAAAAATATATCTATGGGGAGTCACAGCTCTCACAATACCTCAGTAATAATGACAAAATGCCTCTTCAGGGGATCATGAAACTGCGTTACTTCATTTTTCCACCTTTTTAAAGATTGCCCAATAGACCAAACAAATGACAGGCGTATAACATAATAATACTAAACTTTATTTTAAAGGGCTTTGACAAATAAGCAGGAAACAGGAAACTCAGGAAGACAACACTCAACAGTCAGACAAACACGAGGGAGCTTCAGAAAATGTAAAAAACAAAAACTCACTGAGTCTTTACAAGTAAAATGAACAACTACAATGAAAACAAATAAACAGATTAGGCAAACGGGATAAAAATAATGAATAGAGGCGGTCAAGGACGGTAAGAGAAAAATACATCACAAGGGAGGAATTACACTAAAGGGGTTCAGTGAAGATAAAAGAAACCTGAGCACGGCCCGGTTCTGATGCAGAATACTAAAAACTTCCCTTAATCAGAAAGAACAAGACAGCAGAGAATGTCAACAAGCAGAGTCTCTGGCTGACAATCTGTTCGGATGAGGTCCTTGTCGGTGAGTCAAGAACAGAATCACAATCACCCCGGTGTCATTCCCCACCTCTCTTAAGCCTTCACCAAAAGACACCATCACACCCTGATTGGCTGCGAGGGGAATAATCCGAGCTGCTCTCGATCACTAATTAGCAGCCAGTCTCCACACCCAGCACACACCAGGTGATCTGAGCCTACTCCAATCAATCCAGAGGGGTTTAGACGTTCAGCAATAAAGAAAGCGATAGTGCACTGCAATACTGGGTCTCATGTAGACACATTTCACCCACCACTGACTTCGGATTATATATATATATTAAAAAATAATCAACACCATCTTTCTTCCAACCTACAAATAAACAAATCATTAATATGCTGGCGCAAATCTGGGCTTTGTGACACTTTGTGAGATGCTGCATATGTATATTTCATCACCTATGTGACGCTCTGTTTTAGCTCCTGTCTCTTTAAAGCAAAACTCTCGTTAAAATGCAACCTAGGCTTTTTTTGTGAATGTACCCGAGTCAAATCTTCACCTAAACGCACAATTACGACGAAAGAGGCCATGACTTCTCGGCTGCCATGACTGCAGCTAGCGGAACAAGCTACTGCTAACGTGAGTTGTTCAACAACTTTCTTTTAAGTAAACTCTGTGTACACAAACAATGTTCTCAATGCTCGTGTTCATGTGTAGAGACCCTGGTGATACTACGAGCAAAGTTTCATGTTGTGTCGAGCCTTCTTAGTGTTTTAAAAACAGAGATTTTAATGCTATCATAAAAGTGCCCGTAGCACTCCCATTGAAAATGAGTTTGCCCCAAAAACAAAAATACGGTAAATCTTAAAAGTGCCTCTTTCATCTTAATTATGCTTTTACACAAAGGTTTGACTCATATACATTCACAATAAAAGCCTAGGTTGCATTTTGGCGAGAGTTTCACTTTAAGGCCTCGCTTCCCAGCTACCCAGTCTGCTCTGATTGGTCACCTCACAAACGCTTGAGCCATATAAGAGCCACTATAAACAACAGAGCAGCGAAACATGCGAAAATAGCAGCTGGGCGTTAAAAATACAAATACGTGGCATGGTGACGGAGAATGATGTCACTTGACTCTTCAGTCACGGGATTCTGACGTATTTCCCGCCGCGCGATGTGATGACACATTATCAACATCTGGTGGTTGCGCGTAAATAAAGATACTGTAGTAAAGTGAACAAACTGGTGATCGACGCCACATCGTCACTGGCCTCCATGCTGCCAAGAATATAAAACGGTGAAAGGGAAAAAAATGAAAAAGCAAAATAGGTCTCCTTTAAAGAAAGACAACACCTTGTACAGGAAGGCAGAGGTTAGGATCAGGGCATCAGGGAAGCTGCATCTCCTGGGGAACGTATTCGACAAGACAGCAAGCAGAGACTTGATAGCAGATGTCTCAGCTGAACTGAGCTCTGACAGCTGCTCTCAGAGGAGAGCTTTGCTCTGCATCATGTACAGTTTGCTCACAATGCTAATGGAATATCATGAAAAAGCTTTCAGTGTCTTGTTTTTTTTTTTTTAAATGACTAATGTACATGATCAGTATGCTTCTTCTGTGATTCAGGAGACATGGCCGTGTACAGTAACCCTGGTAACGGCCATCTTCTCAACACTTACGATGAAGCCAAATGAGACTGATGGTGGATCAAATTTTAATTGGGATGAATCTAAACAGTGGCCAAGAACCCGAGTGGGCGGTTGGTCATATCTGCCATGTGTCAGTGGATATGGGCTCATATTGAACGAGGCTTCAGTGGATCAATAGCAGCTTGCCTCCCTCCCTCTATCACGTTACGCCGCCTCTGAATTCAGTTTTCTGCCTCTTGCTGTTGGGATAAGGGCTATTTTTGGGTGTGACATCCACCGTCTTATTCGCTGTGACATTGTTGGTGTAAACTCTGAATCATACGCTGACACAAAAGCGAGGTGGTAAGAAGGCAATGTCTGCGCCGCACACAGATGTGACTGCAGCTCGGCCGAATACTTCTGTGGCTTTAAAAAAGCAGAACGGACATGCAGAACATTTATATGAATTAAGGGAGGACGGTCAGCAGGTCTAATGCACACTGGATTGATTCTACCTTTCGGTCTGCTAATGCAATTGTGTTTTAATAAACCCCAATCTCAATTTCTCTTTTTCTTCTTTCTCTCTTTATTGCTTTTTTCTCTTTAGCCCTCCTTCAAATCAGTTTATTCGACTTAACTTAATGTAATTCTTGAGGCGGCACGTACAAAAATTGAAATCTGTTTATTTTTAGCTTTGCTTCGTTCCAGGCTGTGGCAGACTTCAGGGTCCAAGGGTTTACAGTTTGCTTGTGGAAAGCACATTTGTAACGAATGGGGAGAAAATTTGGAGGGTTATACAATAAGATGAGATCAAATTTATTGATCTTGCGCAAGGAAATTCACGTGTTACAGCAGCTCGAGAGACAAAAAGCTGAGGAAATAGTGACTGAGTGTCAAATAAAAAACTAAAACAATATAAACACAAACAAAAGTATAAATATACAAGCTAAAAATGTATAAATATAAAGAAATACCTTGGGGAAGTATGATTATTTACTTTGTTCCTGAGAAGATTTAGACTGCTCTCATGTGAATGGTGATAAAAGCTGGTTAGCTTAGCATAGCATAAAGACTAGAAACAGGGGGAAACAAAAATCCACCTGCCATCACACTCTGGTTGGCAGATTTTGTTACGGTTCGTCTTCATGCCAGTTAGATTTTCAACGAGGGAATTTGCACCTCGTATTTCTTGTGCAAATTTTCACTTCAGGATCATTTTGTGTTTATTAGCAAGAGTACTTTTCTGTACATTAGCCGTAAACTAGCTGGCAACGGCAGCAACAAATGGTGTGTGTCTGTGTTGAAAGTTAAAGTTCTTCTGTTGGTAATCGGCTCCGGATCAGATCAGAATCTGATGAGACTCCGGGTGTTTATTCTTCCAGACGGTCCGGATCTGCACCTGACTCTCTCCTTAACCGAGCTGGGAGTGAAGATAAACCAATTATTTAATCCCAGAAGAAGAAGTTATCTCTGAGCTCGTTCCCATCTGTAATTGGCTCCGTATCAGAGCAGAATCTGATGCGACTCTGGGTGTTTATTCCTCCAAGCGGTCTCGCTCTGCATCTGACACTCTCCTTAACCGAGCTGGGAGTGAAGATAAATCCTAGAAGTTGATCCGAGCAGAATCTGATGGGACTCTTGGTGTTTATTCCTCCAGGAGCTCTGGCTCTGCACCTCCTCCTCTGCCTCTCTGCTCCTCTCGGCCCTCCCCACACTCAGCAAACATCGTTTTGTTATGCCTGAGAGATCCCCTGCCTGTTAGGCGAACGTGTTAGCAGACAGTTGGCCTGTTAGCGCCACATCTAGCAGCTCTGGAGCAACACGAGCATGTGTTTATTGAATGTTAGTCCAATATTAACTCTCCTTTTAGTGCCATTATTTGTCTCCACTAATTCCTGAGGGAAATATCTGGCTCTTTATCTGCTACATTCACCCACTAGTTGCTTGTTTTAGCTGCCAGTCTGCCAAACCACCGAACAGCAGGTGAAAACACAGCCAGAAATCCAATACAATGAGCTGAGAGATGGATGTTATAATCTGCGCAGAGTTCGAGGGCTGATAATTCTCTGTGGGTTTGTCACTCAGCACATGATCCGTGCTTTTCTTTAATGCCCACCAGTGTGTGCTTCTCCCAAAAGTCACGTTTAAGCAGAAGAGCACCGGGGTGAGCTTCTGTGTCAGATGTGATCTGTGCAGATGATGGGGGTTGTTTGTCATCCACGCGTACCTGAGGCATTGTGGCATTTGTTCTTGGCTGGGGTTATTTAAAGCCTCGGGGGGGTTTATAGAAGTGCGTTGCAATAGCGGTGTCAAGGATCAGCCAATCCTTGTAAGGGGGGCTGTAATACTGCAGGGGAGATTGTCCTTCGCTCAATGAGCAGCTCCCTGCACACAATGCATATGGATTTACTGTAGGGTTGTAATGACGGCGGCGTGGAGGGAATAATCAGGCCTCATGATCAATAATCTGTGTTTGATTTAGATGATGAATTAGACTTTAGACATGTTCAGGTTTTTTTATTGTTAGCTTGAAGAGTTTGCTGCCGTCATGAGCGGTGTGTGGACAGCAGACGAATCAAAAGTGAATAAAAATGATCATGTGCTTTGAGTTTTTCGTTCATATATCGTAAAACATCGTGTTAAGACTCAGAATACATATTGCATTCAAACCCACATCACATAAAAAGCCATAAATCACACATACATTCAGTTACACATAACAGTAAACACTGCAAAGAAAGAAAAAGGTCAGTTTCTCCAGACTCAAAATGCACAAATGCTCCTGTGCAAGGTTACTTGTACATGTATTCCGTAAGCAAACAAAACATTTTCAGCTTCTTTATTAATACAGCATCAATTTTTTTGCTCCCTGCTTTATTCAATCTGCATTTTAATGCACACATATATGAAGGATAAGGATCCTTATCTCTGCCTGACATGTGGGATTTATGTAACTAATTTACGGCCAGCACCATTTAGTCGTAGATTTCAAACAGCATAATGGTTGTGTAAGGTTGTAAATCTTTTCATTATGGTCTTTCTATACTTACACCGTATATAGAGTAGCTGTATACGGGAGCATGGGAAATTTACATACAAATATGGCAGCCTGTGTTGTAATTTACCTTACTGCTGATTGCCTTAGGGACTAAAAAATTATAATTTCTATGCTTTTTACAAGATTTTATGTTGCGTAACTCCCTTTGGTGCCCATATTTATTAATACTGCAGCAGTAGTACAGACTACCACCCTGTGGTTCTCGCCCCCATCCTGATGAAGTGTTTTGAGAAACTGGTTCTCCGGCACATCAAAGACAACATCCCTGTCAGCTTTGACCCGCACCAGTATGCTTTCAGAACCAACAGATCCACAGAGGATGCCATATCCACTGCCCGTCCCTCGGTCTGCAAACAGCGGGAGATTAAGAACAGCTACATCAGGATTCTGTTTGTTGACTTCAGCTCAGCATGCAACACTTACTCAGCCATGAAACTGACTGGAAAACTAAACACTCTGGTCATCTTTCACCAAGGAGCAATAGAAAGCATCCTGACTGGAAACATGACAAAGTGGTACGGTTCATCATGGACCAGGACCGGAAGGCTCTACATACTCTGTGTGATTAAAACCACCCAGAACATCAGTGGTACCATCTACAGAGCATCAGTGGCATCAGTGAAGTGAGACGTCTGCACAGAGCCCAGAGATACTAGAATACTAAAACACCCACCCAGACACAGTCTGTTCACCCTGCTGCCATCTGACAACAGATACACAAGTTTCTGCTGCCGTACAACCAGACTAGACAGCAGCTTCACTCCTCAACTCATCATCAACACTCGGGACAGAAATGGTTTGTTTACTCTTCATTTTAAACTTTGAAAGAAGAAACTCAATACCTCTCTCTGTGCCAGAACAAAAAGATAAGAAAAGAAAATCAGCTCTAGGGTCACAGAACAGGGCAATTTCATTTCATCACTTCAGAACAGCTGCTTTCCTCAGATTTCGCAAAACAACATTTTCTAACTTCTTGGCCTCTCGTCCACAAACACAAACGGCATTTCAGTTCATCACACTCAGATTCCTTAAAATGCCCTGTGCTTCAAAAACTCTGGTTTCTGTGTATCTGCATTTAAAATGTTTGGGGAAACGACAACGTCTCACTTGTCGACTCGTGAATCCCCTTTTGTTTTCGGTTTCCCCACAGCACCTCCACGGTGTGCCAGAAAGTTGTTAGCTACTAATTAGCACATTTCAGAATGTTTTTCTCTTGTATTTGACGCATCGGCGATGTAGACTTCATCGCCACCTGCTGGCATGCATTGGTAATTGTTTTTTGTGCTCTTGCGTGCACAGAGATATTTTGCAAAATAAAGGTTGTGTGAAAAGCATTTTGTTTTTTTAAATGAAGGGAGTAAATATCTGTTTTTGGAAAAGATATTTAGTGTATATAAGGCCTAAAACTCCTAAATTCATCATCAACACTTCACCATGATAAGTTTGATTCTTCTAACCTGATTGTTTTTTTTATTAATTCATCTACAATGTCTGTGTTTGTTTTTATTTTTGTGTGGTTTAGGGAAACTATCTTGTATTTTTTTTTAATTTTGGCTCTTTGCAGACTCCCTCTTTTCCTTCTACTTTCTTTGCTGCCTTCACAATTTATGTGCAGACCCTGAAACTGCAAGAAAATGTACTCAACACTGGCAAGTCGTAAGTTTAGATCAGTAAATTTCTCAGGTCATGTGGACGGCTGCCCACGGTGTGTTCATGATGTTTTGACTTTGCCAAAGAAAACCCTCACTGACCTCAAATACCTTTTAAATCTCCGTTATGTCGTGAAAAAGGCTTCATTTTACAAAAGAAACAATAAATAAATTCAGTTCTGCCCTTATTTCTTTAAATGAAGAACACATTGCGTACTAGAATTGCAATTTTTTACACAATATTACAGCTCCTCTCACAGCAGCGTGAAGTATTGATTTACACCACGCTTACAAATGTTTGGTTTTTTTCCCCCCATTATTAAAACTCCTCCTGCAGTCTGGAAATATCTCACGAATGTTTCATGGGCACATCATGACTTGTTTTTCTTGTGTTTTTTATTTTCCTTACAGTTTCTTTCTGCTGCATGTCCTTTGAAACACGACTAAACAAATTGTGAAGTCACACGAAGTCACGATTTCTTTCTTTGTTTTGCTTTGCTGATCCACACAGCCGAGGTTATTAGAGGTCTGTTAAAGAAGGAGTTTTGTGTCAACAAAAATCAATCACACAGAAACAGGGCACGCACTTAAAAATACAACAACAAAAAATAAAAAAATCGCTCTCCAAATATGCATGAATATGTGGCTCTACAGCAGGGGAACAGTTCATTGTCAATTGGGGCACAGTACTATATTGATTTACTCTGTCAGTGACACGTAAAACTATGAACTATTTTCCCACAAGAACAAACATCTTACGTAACGTGAGTCTGTCTCTGAATCCTAATATGGACATATATTTCAATCAGGTTGCATTATGTATCGTGTAAACGGACACAGGACGGGAGTCTAAACAGTTGATAGAGCGTCCGGAATGAAAGAAGTGATCAAAGTATTTTCATGTGACAGCGAGATAACATTTCGGAAAATGTTTTGGAACATGTTATCTGGTCTCGTTCCACGTTATCACCGAAGACGGGGCAGAAAGTCGTCTGATCTGTGTTTGGTTTTGCACGGTACGTGCTCCGTGACAGAAATGTGCTCCTTCTTCCATGACAGGGTTCAACAAGCTTCTCTGAACACACTCGATGGTGCTAAATGTCCTCGAGTAGCTAATCAATCACAAATAAACTGCTTGATACGCTGTCAGAAGAAGAACCCCCCACCCTCCCCGTCATGTCACCATCGTGCCCACTCGTCTAGACACTTAAGAGTGCCAACGCATCCCCTGAAGCTGAGCCATGCACCTCCATTTTGATGGGCTATTATTATTAGATATTCCTTATTAATATATGACCAACACATCCGCATACACAACTCCCAACTAGACATATATATATATATCACCGCTTCCAAAATAAAATGGGACAAATCCTACTGATTCTACCTTTAACTTTAATAGTCTTTGAATTCTATTAATATGACGTGAGCTTCAGTTAGCTTTGACCACAAATGTCCTTCAGAGAGACTTTTACTCTGATACTCTGAGTACATGTCAGAGCCTGTAATCTATTACTTTTACTGGAGTAAAGAAGCTGAATCAGTACTTCTGCTTTTATCAGAGTTTGTTTTAACGCGAGTATCTGAACTTGACTTCCTCCTTTGCTGACACAATAATAACTACGGCCACCAGGGGCTGCTGCCGAACAAGAAACACAAAAATGGCCCCTAGTAAGCTGCATTTTGATATATTTTATTGGCATATTCCTACATTTTTATTACATGTGATGCCTGAAATTTAACTTAAGTCTAGCAGTGAAGTTGCTGCACTTTGTAGTACTTCTCTAATAACACACAGATACTAATAATAGCCTATAAAGCACAGCTGGTGTCCAAGTAATGAAGGTGATGACGAAAAAATGTGGACGAATTGAGAGCGTCTACACTTTGTCTGTCTCCTTCAGATTAATTGTAAATTACATTGTGATAATCCCGGATTTCCACAGAAGTGCGAGACAAATCACCGCAGCTGTAGACGACATATTTGAAATGTCCAGTCACATCTGTTTACGCATCAGCGACTACTGATGACGCATGAGGGTCCTGAAGGTTTGTCTCACTTCATCGGAGGAGATTTCAACAACCAGCTCCTCGTGATTCTGTTCTGAAGGGCGAGGAGGCACTTCAAAACAAAGGCTAGGGCTCAAAATTGGAAATGCATTTAAGCCTGACCCTAAAAAATGATTTTCTCTGTCCTTCCTTCTCGCTGAAAGAAACAATCAGAAAGTGAGTGACAGTTGTGGAGATTGCAGAATGGAAGAGGTACAACAACCATTCAGCGTCTCCGAGTCTCAATATAGTTTCTCATGAGGGGCAAAGAATCACAAACCCTGCAGTGCAGTTCATCAGCCTTTGTCAGCAATCCTGCCTTTCTCTGAGGAATATGTACGGAGATTGTCTTGAGTGACTTGACACTCCGTGTCAACGAAAACACCCACAGAGCCGTTGTTGTTGGTGGCAAGTCATCGCGCCGCTCTGCCTCTCAGACAAACAGCTATTACTGTTCTCTCATGCAGCCTCCACTCCAAACAGGAGTGTGTGGGGGACAGTGTGAAGAAGCAGCTAACAATCTGGTGCTCGAGCGTGAGAGGTGCAAAAACTGGGTTTAAAATAGTCGGAGGTGTGAACTGCGGAGTGATCGGGACGAGGATGATCATGATGTTGTAGCTCGTACAAACGGTATGAACATCATGCAGAAAGGAACACGCTGCACCTCCGGAGAACGTGGCACATGTGTAGTTTTGGGTATCGATCACTCTGATCCATTAACACTCAGCGACAAGGTAACGATCTTTACGACAGAGAGAGAAGTCAGCGCGCTCGCTCGCATCCATCAATATTTATTATTGAGTTCAGGCAGCAGCGAACGATTTGGGGATCTTTTTTTTTTTTGTTCAGATTTATGCATCACAGTGATTTTGGGCGACAAAATAGAATAAATGAACGGAGCACAAGATGATTTATGTCCTCTGTTGCTGACAGTCTGTGTTTGTCTTCGTCAACACACACTATGAGCTGCGCGCCCACAGACTTTCACAGGATGCGAGAATATAACAAAATCTGTGTGAAGTTCTCTGCACAGCGTTGTTTCTGTTTATCCTCAGCGCGCAACGTTCAGATCATCAGGGAAGGAAAGTAACTAAGTACATTTTCTCAAGCGGCAATTAAAGCACAATTTTAACACACGTTCTCTGCTGCTTTATTCTTCCACTCCATTACATTTTAGTGGCAAAATTGTACGTGAAACTCTTGTATATTTGATAACTTCCATTACGCGTTACAGATTTTATGCTGCATCAGAGCCGGTTGGTCAGCCTCCAGGGAGAGGACAGATATTTAATTTCAGTGTTGAGGGGGATTATAAAACAATTCCTGTTGCCAAATGTACTGTTACAGAGAAAACGCTGGTTTCTACGATTTAATAACTTCAGGGTTGCACCAGCATGTTAATAGATTCAGATGCATAATGTGGCTGTGTTGATGCACGAGATTCAACCGCGAGGAAATGGACCGAACCAAATACAGCCTGGTTATAACTGTAATGTGTTTTGTTCGATTTAGTTGCTGTAAGTGAATAAAAATATCAGACATATCCTTACATTTAAAGAGGGACCACGGTCACTCACTCTGTGTGTCGGGTGTTCCAACATTTGTAAAGGTGACACCGCTGTGGATATTTCTAAGGTGCATTCAGGACAACTCGTGCCAAGTTTTTGGGACTAAAACTGTTTTTTTTCCCTTCTTTTTGCCAAAACTTTAATATGAAGAAATGTACAAACATTTATTCTGCCAGTTGAGTTTCACCTTCACTTTCAAGTAAACTTCTGCAAAGTAACAGGTCAGCCGCCACCACCAACACACTCCCAGAGACGTCTCCACGGACACGAGTACCTACGCCAATGTGTGGAGGTGCAGGTTGGTAGGCAGTGGATCGAACCACTTTGAGGCAAATGGAGGGGGCACCAATCTTTAAAACTTAAAAACATTGTTTTGTATCTTTAGCTGGTACAAGTGGTAGAGTTATTATGAGTTATGAACTGAGATTATTTTGTATGGCTCGCTCATTAGAGGAAGGTGTGTCAGTGCTCATGCATATCGAGTTAATTCAATGTAGCGAGGTGGAAATATTCCCATTATTTTGAATTTGGGGGGCGAAAAGGACAAAATCACGATGAAATGTGAGTTGTGCCTGGAGGATAAGTGCTTGTTGTGTTGATACTGTCTGCCTCTGCACAGATCACTGTCAGGTTGTTATGATAAAATAAAGAGCTGTAAATGTCATATTGTGTCTGTAATTCATATTATTGGGCACGCAACATGCAGAGTTTTACCATAATCTTTTGTAACTCTAAAGAACTCTAACATGTTACTTTTCTCAGTAAGATAACACAGTAACAAGTTACTCTTTAAAAGTAATGTTACCCAACACTTAAGTGACATCACTGGAGGCAACTTATTTGACTACATGCGTCCTCTGGAGTCACAGAAGGCTTCATAGGACTGTTTTAACATCTGCAGCAGGGCTGCACAATTAGTTGCAAAATAATCAAAATCGCAGTGTGACGAAGTTCAAAATCGAAATCACAATAACTGCAATTATTTCATAAAAGTCTGGCCCACAAAGCTTCTTCTCTACATGTAGTAAAACATGTTTGTTGCCAGATTATCATGATTTTACTTGGTTTTCAATAACAATAAAAATTGTGATGTAAAATGTAATCACCCATAATAATGTCGAAATAATCTAAATAAGATTATCACCTGATATCAGATACTAGTTGTTCAGTGACACATGATAAAATGTCGTCATCAATAATAATGATCATGGAGACCTGTAAACACACCTTAATGTGGAAAAATGGTGTAGTTACCCTTTAAGTAGAAGCTGTGAGTGCCTCCCCCACCTGATTTAAACATGTGCATATATTTATATTATACAACCTATGTGCATTTTTAAACATGTCACCAGAATAATATAATATATCAAAATTACATTTCTGCAAGATTTAATTACGTGAATCTTCATCATGTCAGGAACTCATCTGCGGGTGGAGGGCTGGTGAAGCAGCACGTGCACAAAGAAGAGAAATTCAAATAACTCCTGTGGGGGAAACGCGTTGCCTGCGCGCGCACACACAGGCGAGCGCGCGCGCGTGCACTCGTGCATGCGAGGCGAGGGAGAATTGTATTATGTAACGTGTTCCCAGTCACATCCCAGCCGAGTCTGAGGCATAAGGTCGCTTTAAGAGACATCTCAGCTGCTGTTAGTGCTCCTGGCAGGACACCTCCTCCTCCTCCTCCTCCTGCACCTCCTCCTCCTAAAACTCTGTGTCTCACCTGATGAGGAGCAGCGCGGACTCCAACAACAGGCAACATCTCGGTGAGAAAACAGCTGGTTCACTTATAACATTTCATGTGACAGCTCATAACTCTTTTTGTTTTTGGAGGATATCCTGAAAGTGAGAAGTCGATTTTTTTGTGTGTGTTTTCCTGTCAGAGTGTCTGAAGCTTTTCCAGGTGCGCACACTGAGTTTAATGACCTGATGTGACGCGCCTGTGTTTTGAACTGCTGCCGTGCTGGAGGATGTCACCGACGGGTCTTGTGACTTGTGTCTGCAGGTGAAAGTGCTGCGCGGCGGTGGAGGAACGTCCGCCGGGTCCCGAGCTGGAGACGTGATGGGAGAGCAGTGAGCTCACAACACGCTGCTGCACCAGGATCTGCTCCACCTGTCCGGAGCCGAGGAAGTCCGACAGACACACTGCTGCTTCAGACACACACACACACACAGACAGACAGCTGCAGAGACCGAGGTGAGGACACACACACACACACTTTCCATCACTTCATTGTGCATGAATCAAATATCATTGCGCATGAGTGGATGTTGACTTGTGTTGAAGTGTTTTCAGTGACTGAAGTGAGACGAGCTGTCACGTCTCTGTCTGTTTTTTCTCTCATAGTGTTTTTTTTTTTTTTTTTTAAATCTAATTCCTGCAGGATATTTTTAAGGCTCCTCTCAGATATTAACCCTGTCATGCACATCCATTACAGCTGGCAAGATTTATAACCATTTAAGTTGAAGCACAGTGTCCCAATTAGAGCTCCACCGATAAATCAGTCGGCTGATATCGGCACGTCACAGATTTATCGATATCAGCGTACACAATGCCTGTTACAAACCGCTTAGAAAATCCTTTTTAGAGATTAAGATGCAGAAAACAGACGCCTGGGATCATTTAGTGAAGTGTACAGTTTTATTGAATATGTGTTTATGGACATTTTTCTTTTGGATTTTAAATCAATTGTTTTGTTTTTGCTCCAGTATCGGCCGTGCGTCACTGGAAACACATCCAGTGGACATTGCACACTAAAGGTTATATTAAATCTGCCATATTGTGTTTTATTTAATTTGATAATTACAATATAATTTACATTTGAGCAGTTTGATGGGTCCACTTAGCAGAGTACACCGTTTGGTGCTGAAGCTCCACTGGATGTATTTTCGCTCACAGAGATATCGATTTATTGTCAGTTAATCTTAAACACACACACAAAAAAACCACCCATGATTCTGTTGTGCGTGGAGGAAACCTGCTGTTAATTATGTAGCCGATTAAAACCGACGTGCGCCGAACGCCACCGCAGCAACATGGTGCACTTAATAGTTTGTAGGAAGAGCGGTCTGTGTTTCCAGGAGGGATGAAACAGCAGAGAGCGTCCCCGTCTGTCTGCAGAGCTCGCTGACTGACAGCAGACGGGATGTTGTTCTTGCGGTCGCAATAAAACAATAAAAGCAGCCAATAAAATGCAGCAATGGGCCATCCCGAGTGAAGCGTACGTGTGGGAAACACTGCCCCAGATGTGTTTATTAAACACCTTTGAGGAAATACGTACGTGACGGAGGAAGGATATTTTACAGTTTGCCAAGAAACAATAAACCTCACTGGGAATTTTTCAGGATTATAAACAAATAAAGTGAAGCATCTTTGTCTGCATTGAGGACGAAGACAAAGTTCTCATATTTGGATCATCAGTGTTGGATCGAAGATATAAAAATGTCCCGCCCACGTCAGAATCAACATCCAATCAACGCTGAGTAATCTGCATCTGCAAAGTAACTAGTGGAGTGGAGAGGAAGTACAGGAAGTACTCTGTTGTTCTGATTTATTTCATCACTGGTTATTCGAAATTTTGACACAAAGAGTTTAAGTTTTACTGTAAATGTAAACTAAAATATGGGTTTTCAGTCCACTGGATATCTAATAACCGGAATTCATATCGACCCTGAAAACCCACATGGGTCGACCCTGAAAGCCGGTTTATCTGTGAGAGGTTTATCAATTCATGCATCAAAAGGTTAATAATGTCCTCTGTAAATCTTTTTATTCGTCACTTCTAAGTGTGCAGAAGTCTGCCATAAATAATCAGCATCAAGGCTGCAGCTTGTCGGACCGACGTATCCGGTCAGGATTGATTATCCCGCTCAGAGACGACTCTGTGCAGCAGAGCAGCTGAAGTGATGTTACTGTACTGCAGCTACAAGTGTCGACGTGTGTTATGAATACTCCGTCTTTGTTATTAATCACCACGGATGAGACAGCACATCATAACAGGAATTTTCTGCTCATAATAAAGACAGCCCGAAGCAATTAAGGTGTCGGCGTTTATCATCGTTAAGGAGTCCTCAATTAAAAAAGATGGATCCTTTAAATCCCGTAGATTTCATTCTGTTCGCGGAGCCGAGTGTTGCAAAACTAATTTCCCTGGAATTGAGCCGCGGGCCGAAACATCTTGGTTAATCATTGCTGCACACACACGTGTGTGTGCACTATTCATACGCTCTTAGTGGAACAAAATAGCATTTCTGTTCCGTTTTCCAGATCATTAATTTGTTGGAATTTGTCCGGACCACATGCACTTCCCAGGAGCTGTTTGTGACTGCTTACTGGCGACGAGAGGCGTCTGCTCCTTTATGGACAGAAACAGAATCAATTCCTGGCGTCATGAAGGGGAGAAGAACAGTGTGAGGGAATGATTGTCTCTGAAGGAGCAGTCATTATCACTGTTATTGTGATGGAAATTTAAATCAGCATGCCATTACAGCGAAGCCACGAAGAGTGGATCTGTGCTGCGCTCTTGATGATGTGCCATCAGCGTATCATTTATTCTTAGAGCCGGTCCTCGAGGAGATGGAGGATCTGCCGGCAGCCTTGTGATCTCTGCACGCCGGCATTAATTATTCCCTTCATAAATCTGTTTCTCTAACACTGAAGCCACCGTCAGGGTGGGCAAAGGTTAAGTGGACTTCACACTTCACCTGTGGAATTGCATCCAGGAGTGATGAGAATTCAGAAGAGAGTCGGTCTGCTTCTGTTTCACATCAAGTTGACGGTCCATTTATTTTTATGCTGCAGTGTTTTTTTTTATTTTTATAGGAGCCACATTTCAATTTGAGCCATAAACCAACGAGGGCCGAAACATAACACTGTTTCAGCATCGACATCGCAATCTGCTCGTGTGCAACAGTCACATTCAAGATGTCTCGGAGGCAGATTGACTCAATCAGGTCATGCAACAACTTTTTTGACTTATCTAGAAGAAAAGTCTGTCTTATATTACATAGTTTAGTCTGATTTAAAGGTACGGTTCACCTAAAAATGAAGCATTAAGTCATTAGTCAGGTGAAGTGTCGTGGTCCACAGAACATTTCTGGAGCTTCGCAGTAAAACAGCATCGCAGCGTTCTGCTAAATAACCGAAGGAGCTGCAGACTTGATTTAAAGGTAAAAACAAAAAAGCTCCATACGGCATAATCAATGTCTCTGAAGCTCCAAGATCCCAAATGTATTTGAAAAGACGTTTTTTACACCCTCGACCACGCGAACACTTTTAGCTTAGTAGCTACAGTGAGAAGATTTTGTCTTGGATTCCGATGAACAAGCGGTATGAAGTGATTTTAGCAGCTTTTTTCTTTGTTTAGCAGAATGCTAAATACAACTCTGTTTTGTTGTGAAGCTCCAAAAATGTTTTGTGGACTACGACACTTCACCCGGTCTTGGCTCTGCATGCACAGATACAGAAACATCATCGATGACTTCTGATGATGTGCGAGGGTTGTTAAGGGTCGTACAACTAACCCTTGTAACTTTGCTCTGAGGGGCAAAGAGGCGCTCGAACACACCGTTTCTGGCCTGTTTTGGTTGTTTGACGACCTGCACGCCCACAAAATCACCGCAATCATTCTACAATAATTATTTCCAAATAGAGCTTTTCAAGTTATCCGGTTAAAGATGCAAAATGCCGCCCTCAAACCAACCTCCTAATGTCTTCATGGTTCAAAACTTTAATTTCTTCAGAAGTGGAAGTTTGTCTCCAGTTATTAATTTGTCCTTTTTCTTGTTTTTCAGGCTGCGAATGAAGTCGGCTGTGAGGACGAGAGAAAGCTGTGAATGCAAATATTATTCATGAAGTAATTACAGCAGGTGTGACCCAACAAATTAGTTCATTAAGTCTCTGTGAAGTGGAAAAAAAGGACAAAACCATCATGGAGCTGCAGGTCAGCACCAACTACAACCAGGCCATGTGGAAGGAGGACTTCCCGGTGGAGTGCTCGCTGTCGGTGAGCGGCACAACTTTCCTCATCATCGCCTACAGCGCGGTGATGGCGGTCGGCCTCGTCGGGAACTCCTGCCTCGTGTTCGTCATCACGCGGCACAAGGAGATGCACAACGTCACCAACATCTTCATCGTCAACCTGTCCTGCTCTGACATCCTCATGTGCATCGTGTGCCTGCCGGTCACGATTATCTACACTCTGATGGACCACTGGATCCTCGGGGACGCTCTCTGTAAGCTCACGCCGTTCGTCATGTGTATATCTGTCACCGTCTCCATCTTCTCCCTCGTCCTCATCGCCATGGAGCGCTACCAGCTCATCGTCCACCCGACCGGATGGAAGCCAGTGGTGGCTCAGTCCTACCTGGCCGTGGCTATCACCTGGATCGTGGCCTGCCTCATCTCGGTGCCTTTCCTCTCCTACAGCGTTCTCACCATGCCTTTCCAGAACCTGAGCGTCCCCTTCCCAGACCGTCTCATTTGTATGGAGCACTGGCCGACGCTTGAAGAGCGGCGAGCTTACACCACCTCCCTGCTCGTGTTCCAGTACATCCTCCCTCTCGTCCTCATCATGGTGTGCTACCTGCACGTCTACCTGCGCCTCAGGAGGCGGAAGGACATGGTGGAGCGCGGCAGGAACGCCACGCAGAAGAAAAACAAGGGCTCCACGAGGATCAACACCATGTTGATCGCCATAGTGGTGGTGTTCGCCATCTCCTGGCTCCCTCTCAACGTCTTCAACACGGTGTTCGACTGGAACCACGAGGCCATCCCGCGCTGCGGCCACGACGTCATCTTCTCATTCTGCCACCTCACGGCGATGGCGTCCACCTGCGTCAACCCCGTCATCTACGGCTTCCTCAACAGCAATTTCCAGAAGCAGCTCAAGTCCACGCTGCTGCGCTGTCGCTGCTGGGGGGTGGCGGAGCGGTACGAGACCGTCCCGCTCTCCACCGTCAGCACCGAGGTCACCAAGGGGTCGATCCTCAGCAACGGGTCTATCAGCATCAATACTTAGATCCCAGGCTTTTCAGTCGGAGACAAAGAACCTACGGGGGCCTCCTCCGGCCTCATTGTGTCATCCTTTGGAGCTTTTCTTGCTTGGCTGCGCCCTAAAAGCAAGGTTGACGTTAACAATGTTATAAACCTCACAATAGCAGTCCGGAGGGAGTCGACCGAAGACACTTAACCAGCTCGGCACGGTGCCCTCGATTCAACATGTAAGAGGAAGTAGATAACACAGTGATGGGACAAAGGTTGGACAGGTTTAACTGAAGGCACTTTACATGAGCACTTTTTTTTTTTTTTTGCATCCGTAGTCTGTACAGTCCACTCCTCGTGAATGAAGAGGCAGCATTTATCTCTCTGATATAACCTGTCATGTTTTCTCTGAAGCAGCGGGATCGACTCAGAGCTGTTTAACATTTTGCTTTCACACGTTTAACCGCTCTGGAAGCAGCAGCAGCAGCAGAGGAGCGATGAAGGACGGCGCTTTCTGGTTGCTGTTTTATTGTTTTCATAGATTTGATGAAGAAAAAAAACAAACCATGAACGGATTGTGAACTGTGACGTGTTAATGATTATAGGCAGAGCAGTTTAACCGAAAGGAGACGACATTAGTGCATCAACTGAGACTGCAGGCGTTCACTCAGAAGCATCATCTTAATGTGTTTCTTATTACCTAAATCCACCACAAACGATGTAATGATCCTTTACAGAAAAACCTTGGCGAGAGGCTGTAAACATTTCCCGCCGCCTGCCAAGGTCCGCGCTGCAGTATATAGTGCGTGTGGGGTGTTTTTCTTCTCATTCAATGTGCCATACAATAACCATATATCAAGTGCCATAAAACAAAGTGGCAGTAAAGGTCTCACAGCTGCTGTATATAACATTACTTACTACATGTCTGGCCTGTAAAGATGTGACTCAGTTTATAGTTTATGAGCGTGTGTACGGGAACGACGAGCACCGTGTAGCGTAGCAGAAATCTCCTGTTGTTGGTCACTTCTCTTTGTGGTATTCAACTGAATTAAAATATTTACTATTATCTTTACTGTTGAGATTCTCACTGTTGTTTTTTTTTTACCTCATGTCATGAATATGCATCTCGCAGGTCGTTTCATCGCTCTCAGCTTTCAACTGCGATTATCGCGGCCGAACGAATTCACAAGAACGATTCTAGCACCACTCCAGCAATCAAATCTGTCTTCGGCTGTGTTTTCTGTGTGTTTTTCTCTTTTATTGTGATGAATTACCCTCAAAATACAAGTGTAGGAACGTGGACAGAATCTGTAAACGTAACTGTAAAGAAAGTGGACAAAAACAACAACAGCTACTAAATTATCAGTGAAAAGACAAACAGGTGAACTCGTAAAACAAAAGATGCACGAGGCCGAACTTCTCTGCTGGATTATTCAGACGATAACATCTTGATATCTAAATTTGAAGAAAGAAATGCTTGCAAATCTAGCGTTAATTTAAGAGTCTAACCATAACAAACAACCACCATCAACGACTGAACTGACGAACATCTCTGCTGGATTATTCGGACGACATCGTGTGTGTGCGATAAACATGATATTGATATTTAATTTTTGTGTATCGGGTTAATCGTGAATATCTGAACATCAAACCATTCCCAGTAGAAATACTCTGTTTACAAGTAAAAGTCGTGTCATCTTAAAAGTGCCAAAACATTTTTTAGATGAAGGTGTGACGAATGAATTCAGAAGTCTCTGGATCCCAAATTGATCTGTGAAGATGCTCCAGAAACTTCTTTAAGCATCCGTTGCTTCACGTGGGGCGACGGGCGATCAATGAAGTGGATCAGCGGATAAACAATTGCACATTTGTTGCTCGTGAAGCCTGATTCGTTGATCCGTGATCATATGTTACCTTTGCAGACAAAGTGAAACAGAGAGACTGCAGCGTCTCCAAACCGTGTGATTCCCCACAGATGAAGCGTCAACACATGAATCAGTCGACACTTTTCAGTCTCTTGTTCTACAACGTGGGAAAAAAAAGAAGCTTCTGCAGAACAGACGAAGTTCAAAAGAATCTGTCTGAGGTCAAACTCGGTGCGCCGCCTCCGTGTGCATTATTCAGGGGGAAAGTCTGAGATCACAACACATCCCAGATGCGCCTTGTAGCGTTTGAATAAATCAACGTTGTGTTCGTCGGCGTAGATGTTAAACGGCTTCTGTCGTCAGTGAGGAGGTTAAAGATGGTTTCTGTCGGGGGAGGATGATGTCAGGAGGTCAGGTGTCGGATGTTTTCACACACCTCGAGGGAAGGAAGTCGGTTTTTTTCGACTCTCACAGCCTCTCAAACTGTTCCCCAGCCCTTCAGACAGCTCTCAGAGGTCCACGGCGACATAACTGACTGTGTGCTCCTGCTGCCTTTGTCCTGATCCGACCTCCTCAGACTGCCTCCTCCTATTCTCCCTCCTTGTAACCTTTTTGAAACGCCACTGAATGAAGCTGCAGTGTTCATTTTGTTTCGGGAGAGAAAATAAAGCACCCGAGATGCCGGAGGTGCTGACGTACCCCAGCGACTGTTCTCCACAATGAGAGGGGAACTTTAAATGATGCCGTGCTACATTGTTAGCCGAGTGGCTGTTCGGGGGGCTGCGGGCACATTACAGCGCTACGAAACGAAGCTCAGCCGGAGACAAACTTAATGAGCACACAGGGGCCAGACTCTCCTTTGTCAGTGGAGCAGTTCCAGAAAGATTAGCATCTTGGCTCTCTGCATTTTAATTTAGAGAGATTCACATATAACCACAGCAATCACAGGAACAACGTGAACTGCATAGTTGGCCGGGATGTTCCCCAAGCTGTCGTTCTGAGCGTTTGAAGGCTCCGCAGTTGCATTTTTTATCTGCTTTGATACTGTCAGAAAAAGGGCATTCACATCTCATTAAAGACACGAATAGTTCGACAGGTTCAAAGTCAAAACGAGTTTCATTTTGAGTGTGTTTTCTAGTGTTTGTAGTAACACATTTGTGCCAGTTGGTTTCAGAACTCCCACTGATGGAACGTTTTGCAGTCCACAACACATTTCTGGAGCTTCGCAGCAAAACAGTGCTGCAGAATCCTCCTGAACACCTGAAGTAGACGGAGACTTGATATAAAATGCACAAAAACCAAAAAAAAAAACATAAAATGGGTCCAAACAGCTCGTCTGTGGAAGATAAACTGATTTGAAAAGATGTTATTTACACTCAGACATGTCAAAAGTCCTCACATCCTCTAATCCAGGAGAAGTTCAGATACTCGTGTAAAAACAGACTCTGGTGAAAGTAGAAGTTCTGATCCAGCTTGTTTCCTCCAGTAAAGTAATAGTTTACAGGCTCTGACATGTACTCAGAGTCTCAGAGTTAAAAGTCTCCCTCTGAAGGACATTTGTGGTCAAAGCTAACTGAAGCTCACGTCATATTAATAGAATTCAAAGACTATTAAAGTTAAAGGTAGAATCAGTAGGATTTGTCCCAGCTGTTCCTGAATGCACCACAAAGACAGTTGATTGTTGAGTCTCATTCCCAGGACGTCAAACAGACACATGTTGGGTTGGTAAAGCGTCCCGAGCAGCAACAAAGAGAGAAAATCAGAAACTCTCTGCAGATACGAGACACTAACACGCCTTTTCTCCACATTCCAGTCTCCCTCTCTGTCTGTTTACGGCTTCTTACGGCTTTTACGTCTTTGTCTCGTCTCGCTGCGTCTGCCGTGCGTGATGCGCTCTGATAGGTCCACATCAGTCTGCTGATGCTGGGAAATAACAAGAATCCATAATTCACCTCAGAGGCATCAAACTAAAGTAACGAGGCTGTTCTGAACTTGTGAGTAGGAGAAAGTTCAGATGTAGAGAGGAGAAGTCAGAAGATGTCAGAGAAATAAACACTGAAGTCGAGCAGTTTAAGTAAATCTTCACTGTAGCTGCTCAGCAAAAAGCACATGCACGAGCTCGACTGAGCATCGAAGGTGGAATTAACGTCTTTTCAAATCAACTTGGGATCTCGAAGCATCCAAAGACCAAGATGAGCTGTGTGGAGCCATTTTGTGCTTTTTTATTTCCCCCGCCTGCTTTTTTTTGTACACTTGCTATCATGGCATCACTGGATGATCTTTAAAGGGAACAATTTTCAAGTCTGGTACAAATGTCAACCTTGGACGTAACCATGGTTTGCAGAAACGTTTATGGTGACGGTGTCGATGAAGGTGTCGATGGTTTCAGGAGGCGAACATTGGCCAGCGTTTATTCTGGAGACTGGGTTTGAAATGGTTCTGATCTGTGTCCGACCCATCCAAGAGTCGGCCTGTAATGTCCTCTATGTCTGAGGCAATCAGATGTGATGCTGCTTTCTCTTGCTCCCTCGCGCTGCAGTTATATAAGGTGTTACCATAAAGACTCGCTCCACGATCATGTTTTAGTTGCAAATCTTGTACTCGGTGATGTCAGACAAAGGGCACCGTGCCCCCTTTGCTCCCTCGTGAGCAGGCACTAATCTATGTTTTGGCAGATGAAAAGGTCAGAAGGAGTCGGCCCGCTGCCTCTGGAATCCTAATCACCGCGTTATTATACATGCTAACATCTGCAGGACGCATCCAAACCGACAGGTAGCTCATGTCAGGGTCAAACACACGAGATCAGCTCGGTCAATAATTCCTCGTTTTCTTATCTTTCTATTGAATTGCCCTAATGGTTCCGCCTCGGATCGGCCGCTTCCTGAATCATCTGGCGTGCGAAGGAGGGTTTGTTTCAGGGAGCATGTCACGGCTTTATCTACAGAACAGAAACACAAAAACACAGAAACAGTCCGGCAGAGCTCTCTGATATCTGAGTTAAGACGAGAACCGTCCATCGAATACTGGAAGATATATCTGGGCCTAAATTTCCTCTGTGTCTCCTGTCAAATCCATAACACACACACACATACACACACTGAGTTTTGTCTTGCATAACACAAGCGAACATGACAGGCGGGAATAACAGCCGCCTGATTGGTGACAGCTTTTTCCTCGGGATTGGTTTTGAGTCGTGTGCACGTGCAGTGTTGACATGAGATCAGAAGGAAAGATTCAGACAGACAGACAGACAAATAGATAGATAGATAAGATAGAAACGCTTTCATGTCTTTAATCCCGCCCTGGCAATTTAGGAGCCGGCCTCAGCGTCTGACCTTCCATTTCCTTCGGTCAGAAGAAAAAAAAAAAGAAATAGGCCGGCTGTAGTTGCCTGGTTACAGTTTCCTCGGGGGTTTCAGTGGGTTTCCTTCGAGCCGACACGCGGCACCGAGCTATTAGAGGCACTTTATTAAACACTGACAGCGGAGATACGCCGCGGTTTGATGCAGTCAGATGGTTCACTCTGCATGAAAAAGAAAAGACAACAAAGAAAGTGAGATGTGATATTTACGGCTGCTGGACGCCTGGTGACGCGTACGGGACTTTCCCTTCTGGTTTGTCTGCGTGGTTTCAAACAGTCAAAGAGACTTTTAGCTGAAGCTAATTAATAACCAGCTCCGTTTTACATGCACGCTGATTCACTGTGATGACTTACAAGGACAGAACATATACCAACGTACGCTTTGTAGATCTGTATCACTCTGATGTCTGTGCAGCAGGCGTGTTTCCACAACTCGATAAATAAAATGTTTGGCGTAAAACACTGTAAACTGCTTGAGACGGCTGTCTGAACATAAGGGATTTTTTCACACTGCATATATTCTTAGTGATCCTTCGCCTGAGGCTGAGCGTTAACCCCGGGACGACCGGGATCACACACGGGTTGTTGACCAAAGCCCGGGACTAAACGATCCACGCTGTGTTTCTGTTAGCTCCGGGTAAAAAGCTAATGTTAACATACTCGACTGTTGTGTGATGACTCTGTCTGGTTCAGCCCGGCTTCACACTGGCACCTCTGAGACATGTTTGTTGTTGATTTTCATGGGTTAACCCCACAAACTCATGACTGACCCCGATCCAGAAAAGGGCCTGCAAGCCCTAGGTTAAAGTTCAGGTCAGCCCGCTTTAGATGGTACCAGTGTGAACGCTGTCTTAGCTTCAGGGGGGCTGTTCAACGGGTTTCTGTTACTTCTGCACAAAGCCAGATAGCTTATATTGTCTGTTTCCAGTCTGAATGCTAAGCTAATCAGCTAAGGAAGTGATGTGAAAGGAAGATGAGTAGACAAATACAGCCCTCCTGTTTGAACAGTTAATATAAAGCTAATCCTGCAACTGTTTAGCTTCACTTAATGTAAAGATGAGGGCAAATTGTTAGCCTAGCTTAGCTTTGATATAAGATCACTGGTTCAGGTCTTGGGAAAAGTCTGTGGGCTGAAACATCCTGAGGTCAAAAAAGTAAAATGCAAACGGGATCATTGTGCAACACCTTTAGTAAACGCTTTCAATCCCTTTGGACAAAGCTACGCTAACGGTTTGCCCATGTTTCCAGTCTTAATGCTAAGCTATGCTAACCATCTGCTTTAAATCTAGGCCCCCATACAGTCATACAGCCTCTATCTCTATTACACAAAGACTCCTGGACAGAATGACGCTAACGAAGTTGCACAATCGACTCGTCCCACTCCCGACCAGCATGTAAAGTACTCCTGTGTCTCAGGGGTAGAGCCAGCGTCTTGTTATCTGAAGCTCGCTGGTTCGATTCCCCTGGTCTGAACCCCAGACTGCTCCTGATGTGCTGGTCAGCACCTTGCACAGCAGCCGGCGCCATCAGTGTACGAATATACGAAGTCGCTTTGGACAGAAGCGTCTGATAAATGCCCTAAAACGTAAATAAGTGATTTCCCAACATGTGACGCTGCCCCTTCTCCTCCTGTCCCTGCTGTAAGTCAGAACCTCTGCTGTGGTTGGTCCATCGTCACCGGTTCAGGGTCCCGCAGCCTCAACTCAGACTCCACCGCCGGCCTCCATCAGACCCCCTTCAGTCTCACATCAGTTGCAGGCCGGTCTCAGAGAGACTAATTAGACGTAATGCAGCTGTGGGGGGACCGGCTCAGCAGGGTCCGTGTCGGGTCCGTTCTAGGTGATGGTGCTGCTCCGCTCTCCTCGTCTTTAAGTCGGAGCTGCTTTGAATGCCTGAGAGATGATGTCTTTGGTTTAGACATGGAGGGTAGAAGAGCTCCGGGCGTTATTGTTCACACGTTATTGATCTCGAGTAAATATTGTATTTCCTGCTGTGCTGGCTCCCTGTCGGTACATCCATCCCCTTATCAATCACTTCCAATAAAGGACAATACTTGACCCATATGGTGTCGGCTGGATGTTCAACACAAGTCGTCGCAATCTCGTCGACGAAATGAAACCAGGCGGAAGTGATTCTGTGACCCGTGTGTTTGCTGAGTAACAGCAAAAACACACTTTCCACTGGAGATAAGAACCACACACACACACACACACACACACACACACACACACACACACACACACACACACACACACACACACACACACACACACACACACGGCTGTCAGCAGGATATTACAGGCTGTCAGATCTCGGTGATGAATTAACTTCGATTTGTTATTCAGGTTGTTTAAATTCCATACACTGTCGGCAAACACACACACACACACACACACACACACACACACACACACACACCTGCTCAAATAATGTTCATGTTGCTTATCCGCCCGTGATTAAGACCTTTTATAATCCGTGGCAGATTGTGGAGGGCAGCAAGTCAAGCAAGCGGTGAGATATTAGAATACAATTTGCTTCAGACACGTGTTCTCGTGCTAGACAAACACAATAAAGAACAGTAAATTACACTCGATCATTTACGGGATCTGATCCGGACTTTTTTTTTTTTTTACAGAAATTATACGGTAAAAATCTGAGCAGCAGAGATTATCTAGAGTCTTAACATACGGATGTTTGTGGCTGATTGTTTGAGGAGAAGAAAGTTGGAGGAGGAAGTTTCATGTTATTTTCTGAGGCCACCTGGTGGAGAAACACCGAGCACCTCGTCAGAGACGTCCGGCTGAAAATGACCCAAATGTTTTTCAGCTTCTACTCAAAGAAAAACTCACAAAGAGTCACAAAGTCCTTCAACCCGTTTCAGATCTTAGATTAAGTCCAAGTTTATGTTTGAAGTCGACCTTTTCAACCTGTCATAGCAGGAAAAGCTATGACATGAAAATAACGAGGGGCAATAAATTCAGCTGAGCCGGTTCTGCTGCTTACTGACACATGAACAGAACCATCATTAACTGGATTTGCTTCAGCCGAGCATTTCCTGCTATGACAAGTCAGAACGGGTCTGCTGCCAACAGCCGGCTGCTGGATTTCAACTCCTCATCATTGTGAATTTCCAGTAAATAGAACATTTACTCAAAGGCGCGTTAACGCTCAATAATCAATAATGTAATCGATCTGTCATCATCGCCATCATCTGTATCATGTTGACTTTTAAAGACCATCATGCATCAGACCTGGAAACACAGCACAAATAATAATAATAATTGTATAAAATGAAAAACTACATGTTCAGGAAATCGTCTGATTTAAATAACTTTGTTACTTCTGTTACTTCAGTTACAAACATTATCTACGTGATGTAGATAATGTTACACAAACAGCTGTCTTCACCGGACTTCCTCCTTTAATCATAACTAGTGCAGTGCCCGTGGGAAATATGTGTTCCTATAGAAAAGTGGGAGGTTAAGAAGCATTTTCACTGATGGCCAAATGAGGCTGTTTGAAGGTGGAACGTCGGGGATATTTAGGTTTGTTGTGAAATCCAATATTCCAGGGAATAATTGGTCGTTTTTGACTATTTTTGATTTTGCCATTATATTTCACCTTAAAAACTATTTACTTGGTGTCATTATTTTCAGCACAACCTCACGTGTGACTGTACAGTTATTTTTTCATTTTGACCTACTGTATTAACACAATGGACCTAAAATCACAAAAATCCGAGTAGAAAAAGTTACTTTTTTACTGTGAAAACCACAAATATGTTTAACAAGCCATTTTTATTACTCATAATGCAAATACAAATTGTTGTTTGCTAAATTGTGTGCATACATTTTAAAAAATTACAAAGTTCTGTGTAACTATTTACATTTAAATGCAGGCAATGCTCAGGTCTGCCTGAGCTGCCTTCCAGCTGAATGAAGAGCTTATTTCACTCGCGAGCATGTCTGTATGTTTTTTCCGTCCTGCTATCACGTTAAAGGGTAGATTTGACCATGCCTCCATTCATTTAGATAGGGGTCTGGTCTCTTTGGGCTTTTCAAAAGCGTCCCCAAGATGGCCGCCGAGTGGCATGACTTGCCTAGAAGGACTTTGGCTGCACTGCCTGCTGCACATTCAGCTTCTCCTGTTTTGACTCATTAAACAAAAAACCGACTCCACTACACACAAAACACACGACACCAAACACTACACAACACACTAACTATACACTCCAAACACGCTAAATGTCAATATCGCTGTCTGTACACCGACCGTCGTTGCCTGTCAATCATCCGCCGACGTCCCTCCCACAACTTCCTGTTCCTCTACAACCAAACTTGCTGCTTGGACACTTTCGTGACAAAAGCCCCGTTTGTACCGTCTCTTCTGCACCAGACACAAAGCAAACGTGACGGCAATGTTCGCGAAAAAGCGTGACGGACATTATTTACCCTAAATCCGGTTTTGGACGTGCCGGTGCGTCCGGTCCGTCGACTCGGGAGGTGGGCCGTGTAGGTTAGCTAGCGGCTAGCGGCTAGCGGCTAGCAGCTAGCGGCTAGCTACACACGAACATCCACAGATTCGGATTCCACTTTGTTGTCCGCGCGTCTCCTCAGACCCGAACAGACTCGGTCCGGTCTCGTTTAGTCTCATTAATCCACAACAGTCAGTGTAGATGCACAGAACAGCAGCTCGCGCCGCCGCAGGTATAAATCCGCTTGTTTCTTAAGGTGTGTCGTAGGCTTGAGCTCTGCAGTGATTGGCTCTGGTGCGCACGTGACTGTGGTGGCTCCAGTGGACAATGCTCCCAGAATTTGTAAAGCATTTATGAAGTAATAATATGAAATAATTTATTTATTCACGGTATCATTGCAGTCCAAACAAATGCGAGGTTGCACACCACTGAACCAAACGGCAGCCATGTTGAAACTCTCAGGTCAGTCTGATCCGCAGAGATATTTGAGACACACAGACACACACACACACACACACACACACACACACACACACACAGATTCCTTGTTGCTTTTATAGAGAGATTAGTAATAACGAGCCACGAGAGGTCGGTGCTGCACGAGAAACACAAAGTATTTCAGCTGTTAAGAATTTAACTGATTAAAAATGTGTTAATCGACAATCAGAGGCACAAATACAGTAAAAATGTATTTTACAATAACAGATTACAGACGCTTGTTTTTCTAAATATATCCAAATAAAACACAAAAAGACGTTTTACATGAAGTTATATTGTGACATTTCAGCCGTTCAGTTGTTGACAGAAGCTCCGTCGTTAAAATCATTCATTATTTTGTGTTATTTAATTTAAGATTTAATAACTTTTAAGTTGACTTCATCTGTTTTTTTAACCCTTTTAGCTCCTCATGTGGCCGACTGTGATTTTACATCAAAGCTCAGATCTTTTTCTAAAGGAAAAATGAATGATTAATGCATAATCAAATGCAGCCGACTATTGATTAAAGAATGTGGACGAGCTTCTTTCTGCTTGATGTCAAACTGCAAAAAGGACTAAAATATGCATATTTTTGATTGTGTGCCTGTTAGCGATCAGTGGCAGATGTCCATCAGCTCAGTGTTGAAACTTAAAACTAATCACCGATCACATTTTAGTCTCCGAATTATATACAATTCTCATTATTATACGTTCTAATGCACCATTATACACTCTGGTCTCCCTGCTGTCGTACACACGGCTTTTAAATATCCTCAATTCTCATTCTGTGCAACATTAAACCATTTTAATTTCTCCACCACTGACAGAGAAAAGGATCACGTTTATTTTCCTGCTCTGTGGAAACATTTCTGCTGTTTCCCATTAAGAGTTCAAATCCTCCCAGATATTAAACATTATGAAAAAAATTACATTTAGTAAACAAGTCTCACACATAAACCACAAAACGTGCGTTATGCTAATATAATAATTTATTGTAGAATCAGATAATCATCATTTCTTGTACGTTCTGTGTCCGTTTTCCCGGTCGCTGCCCTGAAAGAGAAGAAGAGATTCAATCTGGGAGAAGAAATTCAAAACTCTACCAGAACATTGAGGTTAAAAATAAAATTAAAAGTCCTGATGAACTTGACTGATGAAGAAACATAAGAAGCAAAGAAACGTACAATGAATCCTTTCATTCTGTATATTTTGGGGAAATGTGGCTCCTCGGCACAGCCCAGTACACTGCAGGGAGAGTCGACGTGAGGAAAACGCTCGATAATCTGTGAAAAGAACAGAACATCTCAGTGAATCTGTGCAAAAAAACACTTTTTAAAGCTGAAATCTTCACTGTAGCTGCCGAGCTAACAGCGTTAGCATGCTCCTGCACCTGCGTCTGTTTCAGTTCTACTGATGAAATGTGATTTTTGAGCTTTATAAATAAGAATCGCTCACGTTGCCCAGCGTGTCCGAGAGGCTGTCCAGGTCCCTCTTCCCTCCTGGACTCAGTCCATACGACCAGTGCTGGCAGCAGCCCCGTGACATCATCACCATCACCACCACCAGCAGCAGCATCCAGAGGTTGGAGGTCTGTGGAGCCATTCTGAGGGAACAACAGCTTCATGTTACAACACTATTACTTCACATTATTTCCCTGTCCTGGCTCACAGTTCACATATTTAAAACATGTGCTTACCTTTTTGTTCAGGTGTTTTCTCGCCCGCGGGTCCCTCTGTGAGTCCTGCTGCTCGCTGGTTTCCAGGGTTTTTATAAGCCTGAGCTGTTTTTCCCCTGCAGCCCCGACTCTTCTTCACCACAGGGGGTCACAAAGTGGGATTAAAGAAACACTTACTGGCGACCTGCAGGGCTGAGTACAGATCACACGTGGAGTTTCCACAAAAAGAACAAGTCATATTGGACGGGTTTTGTTTCCTTTAACGATGTGTTTTGAGTTTATGAAGCCGTCAGTCTGACAAAAGAGCTGACGGGACTCTGAGTCTCTGTTCTCAACCTTTTTCCCCTTTTCATATTATATTCAAGGTGTAACAAAAGCAGCACAGAACAACTGATTAACAGGACAATTAACTCAAAGCAGTGAACGCAATAACTGCAGGATGTTTTTCACACATTTTAAGCAGATAATTTAATTATTTCTGATATTCTTTGTCACTTTTTTATACAATTCTGTCTGTGTTTTATATCTAACAATTATTTAAACATCTGCTTCTTTTTTTTGTTGTCAAATTCAGTGTTTTTTTTCTCGTTCATATTGTTCTTTAAGCTCTGTGGTTATTTAAATGTTGACTTTTCTAATGCAGGGTGAAGCTGATCAGCAGAGAGTGTAAACACGGCTTGTGTTCAGATCTCCACTATGCCTTTACTGTCATGTAGATACACATCAAATGAGCTGAAAATATGGTATTTACTAGAAATACTGGACAACAGTCTGCTGATCTCCTCCCTCTGTGCTGATGTAAAGTCAGGTGAAGTGTCGTAGTCCACAGAACAGTTCTGGAGCTACACAGTAAAACAGAGTTGTAGTGTTCTGCTAAAGAACTGAAGCAGCTGGAGACTTGATTTAAAACAAGAAAACAACCAAAAAACAAAATTAAATTGTCTAAAACTGCATTTAAACTTTGCAGAATTAGCTGTTAGCACTTCCTGTTAGCAGTGAAACTGTGGATGTACAGACAACTGTCACTGGATCACTGTGAAACTGAAGAAAACTTTAAAACATGACTTTTCTAAGGCAGGTTCTGCACATGTGAGGGGCGTCAGTTTAAAGGATTTCTAAGCAAATTCAGTCCTCCTCTCCTCCCTCTCCATGTTGATGAAAGTCAGGCGAAGTGTTTTAGTCCACAGAACATTTCTGGAGCGTCACAGTGAGACAGAGTTGTAGAATTCTGCCGAACAACTGAAGCAGCTGAGGACTTAAAGTGTCCAGAAGCTCTGACATCCCAAATGGATTTGGGATCCTTCCTTCACATTATGAAGGAGAGCAGACGTTTCTGAAAAAATGGGATTTCAGTTTTCTGGCTTTTGTTTTGGACCTACTTTGACTTCTCTCTCTGTTTCGGTTACACAGACTTTCATTTCCATTATTACAAACCTCCCATGCTTCCTTTTTAAGGAGACCTGCAGATTTCCGGCAGCGTTTATGGCAAACAAAACTAACTAGTTATTTTCCACATGTAGTCGGACCATCCTGATCTGTGATCGCGGCGACCAGAACAAGTATTTTAAGCTGAATGAGGTTTTTTTTCTAGCCCTAACCAGGTGGTTTAGCACCTAAACCTAACCACAGCATCAGCACAGTGTTGTGACGAGACAGAAATAAAAAAATTCAGCTTCAACAAAAGCAAAATTAAAGAAAAACATGAAGAAACCTCCAGTTCTAACTTACGTGTGGTTTTGCAGAAACTTCTTCTTTTTCTCTTACTTGACTTTTATTGTATTCTGTTACACTCCATCTATTTGCTTGTATTTGTGTGTACTGTACACAAGAAATAAAAAAAAAGACAACAACGACTTTTTCTTCTTCTTCATCATAGCAGTTTATTTATAACAGTCATTTATGGAAATAAATTTCCACGGTCGAGTGCAATAATCACAGAGAGGGAGACGACACGACTCCCCGTCTCAGACACAAACCAGCGTTTGCGTCATATTGCATTCAGCGAGATGTATCAAAATAAATAACCAGAGCTCTTCCGTTGATTTTCACCCTCGAGGGGGAAAAACACGCAACATGATTGCCTTCATCATTCACTCTCACAGGCTGGGTACCTACTATTGGATAGTATTGCATCGGAGCAGCTTTGAGCTACAGCTAGAGAAACTTCACCGTTCGAAGACGAGGAAACGCTCTTCACACATGCAAAAAACGGACACGCGGTCCAGAAGAGGTGACAGGAACAGCTGACGACACCGGCCTACTATAACAAGGGACTCTTTTGGTAGTTTTGGAAACAACCGGATTTGATTTACAGAAGATTACAAGCACCAAACAAGTGTTTTTTTTTTTGGTGAAAAGGTACAACATGTTTACAGGATAACATAGAAATTGTGCATACAAGTTCAAAGCATGATTAAGTGATATACTTCGATACATGAAAGTATTTTTCCAGGCAAACTCACGTCAACGACACGTGAAAGTGGCTTCGAGTTAAAAGGTGTAATCCGTAAAGACATGGCCAGAAGTCAAAGCTCCAGAGCTGCAGGAGGCAGCGCCACCGCTACCTGCTGCGCTCCGCACTATGCTGTTGCTATCTTTGGCTGTTAGCAAGTAGCTCAGTTAGCCTCCAAGGACGAGACGACATCAGCAGTGAAACATTTTCACATCGTCGAACGGACTCAGTCGCTTTTTATTTCCTTCATGTTGAGTAGAGCTCGACCACTACTGGACTTTTGAAGCCGATATTAGGGAGTAAAAATACTCTGATATCGATACGTCCACTGATATTCTTATATACATCAAATATAAATGTAAATACACTTTTTTTCCCCAATCACTTGTAACAAGGATACGATTTACGTACGTAACCGTGGCAGGAGATTTTAGAGAACTATCCACCTTATTCCTAACTTCATGAATTTACCCATGGTTCATAGCGGTAGTCGGTTATGCTCTTCCGGTTGAGCTGGCTGACCTCTGTGTTTACGCCAACGTAGCTGTCATGCTCGCTCTAAAAACCGGCTTTTAACACAAAGAAAGCGACAGAATGGATAAAAATCAGAGGTGGATACACAGTACGGATGTCTTAATAAGTCGTGAGGACCGTTCTCACAGTGCCTCACCGTCAGTTCTCACGGAGTGGGCAGATGAAGCATTAGCCCGACGTTAGCTAACGTTACATCGATCGTTAACTATCTTATATTTTCTGAAGGTGTTGACGGCGGAGAACTATGCAGTTACAAAAGCACAGAAGCATACAACTACCTGCACAGTAACACAATCGGGAAAGTACTGTTGAAAAGACACAGCAAGTTTATATTTATAAGGCAGCAGTAACGTTAGCGCCCAGCCACAGCGTCAATCAAGTTAACGTTAAACATACAACGTGGATAATGCTGAAGGAAAGAGGAGTCGTGGAGACAGGCGGCTGCTCGGACATTGTCGGGTTAGATTAGTTATGCAGTCATGCAGCAGCTACTCTGTTGAATATATTTATACGTTAAACACAAATATTTATATCAGTCTGGAAGCTGCGAGCCACGCTAGCCTCCGTTCCTCCTTCCTCAGCATGACGTGTGGGGCGCAGGGCACGGACATGTTTGTCTAAGTTGCTGATGTACTACACGAGACGTTTCTGAAAAAAACTTCAATTTTCATGAATTGCTGTGGCAACCAACAACGGCACATGTTGTACCTGAACTGATTTTAAAAACAATTCAGCCTGTATGACATAACGCTAGTTGTTTAGGGCTAGCTTGGCAGCAGTGGTCAGTCATGCAGTTGCAAGGCAACCGGAAACAGAGAACCGCGGGCGGAAGTAGTTATCTGTCATGGCAGCCCCCATAGGCTTCTGAGGAAACAGGTGGATAACCTGAAGTTCTGACATCAGTGCACAAAAACAGTGAACTTCACTTAGAGTTTTATAATTACAAACAACTCCGGGCATCTTTTTCAGAAAAAGAAAGACAACGTTTTATATCAGGGCACATCAGACAACAAATACGCTACAATCCGGATGTTTCAGTGATAGGCTGATATATCTGTCGGGCTCTAATGTTGAGTTCAAATTAACTTTGTTTTATGATGAGTTAATGAGGCGATTAAGCTACATTTGAGAGAATCTTGAATTCAGACGGTGTACGATTCTATTCTTCTGTTTAGTGAGAAAAACAGGTGTACAATTAATTCCTTTCTTGACATTTTGTGAGTTATTTTGTTGACTTATTAGACTAATAAGGAACTCTGAACTTTAACGTCTCCCAGCTGAAACTACGGGGCCGTCACACCTGTTGAGCTACAAAGTGGCGTTAGAGACACAACGGGCTGCGGCTAGCTGGTTAGCATGCTAACTTCAGCAGACATCTTTAAAGTCAACACTGTTGTTTCTTCACATGTTTGTTCTTTGAGTGTCTGAAACTGAAATCTGGCCATCTCTCACATGTTACACCTTTAAACGCACATCACCACCACATTGGATTCTTTTCTCACGATGGAAATCTGTAGAATAATAAATGACAACACATAAACATCACAATATGCAGTGCCACAGTCCAACGCATGCAAATCGTGGATCACTCACACACCGGATTAAAAAAAGAGGTAGATTCACAGAGCGCAACACAAGGAAAGCTTCTGACGTACACGACAATTCAAAAGTAGGAAAAGGAAACGTCACAGCTGTAAATCATGTATTGCATACCCAAGCTGTGTTTAAAACTAGCCTGTCGCATAGTTCTATTGGTGCACTAACAGCACTTTTAGCCTTTCAGGCTGTGCTATCGTTATGGCTTTGGCTTGCATTGCTTCTTTATAAACACGTTGAATCCAGCAAATTTAAATTACATATTTAAAGAGGAATATAGAACAACACAGTTACTGTAAGTGACCTTTCTACTTCTGCTACAGCAGCATCCAGCGACGCGGCGCACAGTTCATCTGATTATCTGACTCCCATTAACATGTCAAGTAATATAAAGTGAATATAAATTATGTCAAACATGAAATGGAGTATAGTCGCACATGTACATAACACGAGGAACATTATTTTGTTTTGGTGGTATACGCAGCGGAACATTTGGGAACAATCCTACCGTACGAACACACAGAGAGACAACCCTGAAGAGATTCTAGTGCAAGGTATTTAAAGCTAACATGATACAGGTGGAATGCCAGGGATGTGCATACGACTACCTGCGCTGCAGACAGGTAAAGAGAGATCGAAGGTAGGAGAGTATACGGAGGAAGAGGCTGGAGGATGGAGGAGCCAGCTGTGGTCCACACGGGACCGGCAGCTGTGCCGTCAGTTATCTGACGCTCTGCGACATGTGCAGCGGCGTCAGCATCTCCTCAAAAATGGCTCCTTTCACGTTGGAGCCTCTCAGGTTGGCTTCCTGAAGATCGCAGCCGGACAGGTCGCAGTTCTGCAGCAGAGACAGAACAGTCAGACTGTTAACCACTTTGTTTCACTCAAGCACAAGTGCCAAGGAACTGCAGTTCCTTGAACGGCCACTCGAGGCGTCAAAAGGGAGTCAATCCCCACAAATCATTAACAGTTTGTGTCTCTGTATCTATATGTCTTTCTGTGCGGTCAACTAAAGACCACAAAGGGGGCAAAGGCCGTTGTTTTGGATTAATGAGCAACTCTGTCAGTGTTAGCAGGCAGCTACTGGAGTCGTCGAGATCCGGAGGAGACAGCACAGAGTTAAAAACGGATGTATTTTCACTTTTGCCTTGTGTAACAAACCACTAATTCTCTTATTTGACTGATGAATGGAGGGAAATGTAAAGAAAAGAGACGGGGAACAGAAAAGACACGGCAGGATGACAAAGAGAAACAGTATCTGGTCTGATGTGATACACGATTAGGGTGTTTTATTTTGAAAACTAATAAGACTCTGGATGCCCTTCCAGTGTCTGACTTCTCTGCTCTGTGCAGCTTGATGCTGCTTTAGTCAAAAATAGACTGTTGACTGTCTCGTGAAGATTATCCCCTCCGTCAGCCGTGACTCACCTCCAGATCCGTCCCTGCTAAAGTGGCTCCCCGCAGGTTACAATTCTTCAGCTTTGCATTTTTCAGAGTGGCCACACGCAGGTTGATGCCCGTCATCTGGCTTCCTTCCATGTCAACGCCTTTCAGATTAGCACCTGATCACAGAAACATTTAGTTACGACATGGCCATCAAAAGGTGACGCTCCCTCTTCTTTGAGTGTGATGGATCTACCTTCCAGGTTGGCCTTCAGTCCAGACGGATCTTCAAAGTTGCATCCTTTGAGAGAAGCTCCCTCGGCGTTGGAGCAGAGCATCTTCACGCCTTGTAGGTTAGCACCCTTCAAGAGACAAAGATCTCAAGTGATGATGATATCTAGTGACGCTCTACAAGACAAGTATGCAAACTTACTAAACTGAGGAAAGAACAGGCTGCTTGTTCATTTCTTTAATGAGTGAAAGTGGGAGTAGGTGTGTGTGTGATTGGCACACATGTTTAAGAACAGAAGGGTCCGTCCTCCACACAACTGAGGGGGCAGCCGGTGCGAAGTGACCAAAAAAAACTTAAATCTAGAAGTCTTTTGTTCACCAGCAGGAAGGAAAATAACACAAAAACACCACAAACAATATAAACAGAAGAAGGAAATGTTCACTTCCCCACTGTGAGACGTGTCGAGTGCAGTCTGCTGATACTGTTCGTGCACATGAATCACTCAGTGACGACCACAAAACTGTTTTCAGACTCACGTCCAGGTTGGCTCCGGAGAGATCGGCCCGCTCCAGATTAGAGCAGCACAGGTTGGCGTGCGTCAGGTTGCAGCGGCTCAGATTGGCCATCTTGAAGTTGATGTAACGCAAATCAAGACGGGACAGATCAGCGCCGCTGAAATTAAGACCCTGACATCACAAAGAGTAAGAGAGTTAAAGTTTAATTTAATGCGGTCGAGTGATGGCGGTGAATGAAAACGCTGTGACTCAGACGTACCTGACAGCGCAGCTCGGACTTCGTGGGTGTCGCCAGAAGAAAACGGACAAACTCTTTGCGGGAGATGGGAGAGTGATCCTCCGGAGGCTGCGAGTTCTGTTCACAGAGCAAGAACCTGGTCATGATGCTGTCAAGCGACTGATCACATTACTGAAGCGGGTTCAAACTTAATCCTGATCGGTTCAATTAAAACTTCTGGTGTGAAAGATGTCAAGCAAACCCTGGTGTGGACCGAACAACCGGACTGAGACCGCTTGAAAAGGTCGGTCTTAGTCTGCTTCCAGACTGGAGAGCAACCAGAGATTTGTGAGAATCAGGAAGTGATCTTATAATCGATCTGTCGCCTACAGGCGGTGAATTTATGTAAAATCCTGTCATGGCAACATGTTCGCACGTCAGCCTGGGAGCTTTCCCTGATTAATAAGTAAAACACTGTTCAAACTGCTGTGCTGTGTACTTCTCTGTTCATTAAGTCCATTAAATAAAAACGTGCCTCTTATTCTTTGTTATCGCCGCTGTATCGTTACTCTTTAAGTTTAAAATGCTGTTCAGGCCACAGTGTTGCTGTTTGTACGTCTTCCTGGGTGCTTTGTGCGACCAAAAATGATGAAAGTTAAACTATTTTCCTTCCACAAATCATCTCACCTTGATTGCTACTTCCAGCTGTTCAGCGAGCTGCTCAATTCCAAAGAACCGAGCCTCCTCGAGGACGCCTGGAAGACATTCAGGACAACGATACCAATCTGTGTTTTCTTTTTAAATGCTGATGACATTTTATTTACTGATCTTCTTGACAGTGATACAGGCAGATGTTCCTGTTGTGGATTCCTCACCTCGTATATTTATGCCTTCATTGATAATGAGCTGGCCGTGCCTCAGGTAGTTGAGGATGGGCTCAAAGTATTCGGGGCTGCGGTCGATCAGGTACGCTCCGTGCTCGTCCCGCTTGTTCCCCCACACATCTGAAGCAAACGCAGAAGTTAGTGACGAGTTAATAACAAACCCCGTTCAGAGCGACGGCTCACGTGAAAGAATGAGGAACCGCGTCCCGACTCTGCAGCCACGACTCACCTTTCTCTCTGAACATGTGAGCGAGCATACTCTCCGGCTCTTTGCTGACCAAAGTGCTCCTGAACACACAAACAGACACATTCAGCAAAGAAGACGATGAATTAAATCAAAACTTTAATCTTCGGTGCTGTGCTGACCTCGTAAAAAAAAACACAATTAAAGGGATAATTCAGGTATTTTAAGTGGGATTGTATTAAGTACAAAGCCTTAATGAAGCACTAACATACTACTGAGGACGGGGAAATGTATTTTGCCTAAAGTCTGATATATTTAGAATATTTTCATCACTTGCTGCTGCCTGACAGCCATTATACCACTCTGTTCTAATCCACCAGACTCATTTTACCTCACAGAACACGGAGGTTGCTGGTCCACCGCAACGCAGAACTGACTCTGGATAAGAATCTAACAGAACCTCAAACCCCCTGAACTACTCATTCAGGACACAGATACCTGGTGGTGGTGAAGGGACGACCACCGATATTGAGGGTCAGCCAATCCGTGTGAGCGCCGTGCTGATCGGATGTAACCTTGGCTTCATTTTGAGGGTCTGTGATGTAAAAAAAAAAAGAGATGATGATTATTCGATTGAAAGAAAATTAATTTCCAAGTATTTTAATAATTGATTGACTGTTTCAGACATTTTTTCGAACAAAGATGTCCAAAAGTTGCTGTTCGGAGCCTCTTAAATATCAAGATTTCTTCATTTTCTTTGTATACATTTAACTATTAATCAATTAACCCTGGAAATAATTAGACCCTGACCGATACTAACGATCGATCGATAGATACATATTATGTATGTTTACATAAGTGAAGTATTTTATTCAATACAGTTTGTATTTGATGTTGATTAGTTGTAGGAATACTAGAAATGAATAAAGGATGTGAGGCTGATTTCTTAACTTCTCCCTTTACAGAAACACATACAACACTTTCAAATAACAAAAATAATATTAAATAAAAAACTTAAACTGAAACTTAAATACAAAGAATGAATTACAAACATGACAGCCTACAATATTACAATAGTGAGAAATAACATATAAAATAACTATAAAATACAACAGCGTGACAGAAAATATCGCGATATTCGATAACATCTAATATCAGCCTGAACATAAGTTCCATTCCTACTGGTTAATTTACATTTTGACACCAATTTAATAAGTTTTACTGCAAATGTATATCAGTTATTGACCTCCTTGATTGGTCGATGATGACAGAGTCTGATCCTCCTGCAGGAGTCGATGTTATAACTGATTTTACTTGTTGAGCACTTTGTGCCCTCGCTCTGTGAAAAGTGTGATAATATTCGATAATATCTAATATCGACCTGAACCCAAGTTACATTGCTACTGGTTATTCTAAATGTTGACACTTTTACTGCAAATACATATCAGTTATTGATCTCCTTGTTTGCTTATAATCAGTTTTGCTATTAGTCCTGATAAACCACAGCGGCAGACGATGACAGCGGCTGATATTCCTGCAGGAATTGATGTTATAATTGATTTTACTTGTTGAGCACACTCTGTGAAAAGTGCTGCACTAAATAAAACTTTTAAACTGAAACTTTAGTGCAAAGAATGAATTGCAAACATGACATGACAGCCTACAATATCAGGTGCAGCTAGTCCACCTCTGGTCCTCAGCCAGGTGAGAAATAACAACGTAGTTCATTAAAATTAAAAATCAAAATACAACAGCATGACAGAAAGTATCACGATATTCAATAACGTCTAATTTCAGCCTGAACCTAAGTTACATCCCTACTGGTTATTCTAAATGTTGACACTTTTACTGCAAATACATATCAGTTATTGATCTCCCTGTTTACTTATAATCAGTTTTGCTATTAGTCCTGATAAACCACAGCGGCAGACGATGACAGCGGCTGATATTCCTGCAGGAGTCGATGTTATAATCGATTTTATCTGCTGATCTGTATTAAATAAATCTTTCCTTTACGTGACATCACTCACCAATGAATGGATCTCCCTCTGACACATACAACACGTCATCATCTCTGCAGAAACAACACAAACATGTCACAGGATGAGAAGACAGGCAGCCTTCAACATTCATGACTGTGCAGTGAGCTCACCTTATAAGTGCAATGTCATCTATGAGGCCACCCTTCCCGTTGTACAAACAGGAGGCTTTGATTCCTAACTTATTGCTCGCTACAGATAGTAAATCTGACAAGGTCCCGTACACTGCTACAACCTGAGAGAGAGGAAAACACAAATCAGTGGATTCAGCCTGAAACATAAATAGGTCACTGCAGTCTGACACATACATGATTAATGAGCCCATTCAAGGCTGAGCTAACACTTATAAAACGCCACAAAGACTGACATTTACATCACATCAGCATTATTAACAACATAATAAATTTGTAATGTAACAGCTACAGTGGAGGATTACTGTTAGCTTTAATCAAACACGTATGTTCAGTGGAAAAATCCAGTCATTCTGCGGCCCGAGCTCCCAAACTGAGCAGCTTTTCTTTTCTTTTTTTACCCACCTTGCCATTTTTAGACGTCCCGTTAATAAATAAGGTAACTCTTCTCATTCTTTAGGCGCTTTGGTTAGAAGTACTTTGCTACAGTTACTATAATAAGCGGCGCCTGCCAGCTAGCTAACACTCGCCTATCGATTAGAGCTGGCTACCGTTAGCTAGCTAGCTGCGTCAGACAACAACACGAGACGAGCAGACGCCTTCAGGAGCAACCGGAAAAATCAGATAACACGAAATTGCACACTCATACGTATGCTGACAGGTTAATATCTCAACCTTTTGGCCACATTCACAATTACAATTTTAATTATTTCTACCACCAGCGTATCATCTACATAAAATGTACTATTAGTAATGTGGCAAAACAGCGAGGACGGAAACGATTATTCATAATATATCAAAAATATAAAGGATGAGCAGGTTTTTGATCATATCTTTTAAAAAAAAACGAAATCAATAGCAGCAGCAGAGGCTAATTTCGCTTTTAATAACTAATGTTGCAGTCAGAGCACAAAGTTATATGCTGTCGCTCTTTACTCCAAACAAATCTGGGACAGAAGTTCTATTAATCTGACAGTCCCTGAAGGGTTCCTCCTGACAGCAGCTCTGCAATTGGTCGAAGCGTTTCTACGTAAGCACGTATAGCCGCATACGTAATGAGGAGGTCTGGCGAAAACGGTTTAGCCATCCTGAAGTTTTGTCGTTAAGCTGAGAAAAATCGGTGATTTCAGACATTTAAGCATTTAAATTAATTATTATTAAACATTCGGTTAAAGACTCATCAGCTTCCTAAATTTATTTATTAACTTGTGTGCTGCGTTAGTCCTGTTGGTGGTGGTACGTGAATGCACCACCAAGTTGTCGACTACTCTTTTTTGCCACAGAAGAAGAAGAAACACGGAAGTGTCAGACAGCATGATGATTTTTCATAACAACTAGTGTTCAGCTCGAGTTTTGAATTAAACTGGAACTATTTTTACCCTTTTTTAAAAAACAACATGTCGTCTGACGGACACAGCTGTGCGTGCTGCTCCCTGCCCGCCGCCTCTCCCAGTGTTCACCAGACTCTGACTGAAATGGATTTTGATCGAGGTTTGCACTCATGTGTCAGACAGAAACCATTATTCTTATAGTTCTCCTCCAAATTCAAACTGTGGCATGTTTCTTTCTGTCGTTAGCTGACTTGATCCTCCTGATTTGACTGATCCATATTGATGCTGTGTGTCGTCCCTCTGTGCAGGTATCTGGTCTGCTGCAGTGGATGGAGACCTGCAGAGAGTCACATCTTTACTGCAGAAGGGCACAGACCCGAACCTGAGGGACTCGGCTGGATACACAGCTCTGGTGAGTTTACTGGGAACAGACGTGGACCCGAATACATCACAAAGTATCTTGTCACAAAACACGAATATTTGCAAAAATAGAAAATAATATTGGAATGAGAAAATGGTTTTAAGGAAAGTACAAGTCATTTGAATGTGCACATTGCAATGCAAACTGATATTATCACATTTTAGAAATTCAGAAGCCTCCAATCTTAGGTTTGACCTTAAAGGAGAAGTTTAAAATCCACTCATCATCTCTTCCTCTCGTGCTGATGAAGTCTTAGTCAACATAACATTTCTGAATCTTCACAGAAAAACAGAGTTGCAGTGTTCTTCTAGACAACTGAAGTAGCTGGAAACTTGTCTAAAGAAGCCCAGAGATCCCAAATTGATGTGTAATTATGTTATTTACTGTAGTTGCCAAGTTAAAAGCGTCAGCGTGCACAACCTTGAATTTGTGTTTGTGGATGGAAATAATGCTTCAAATCATTTTAGTTGGGGGACATTTTATGGTTTTTGCTCCAGAAATGTTTTGCAGACTACGAAACTTTCCATCAGCGTGGAGGGAGGAGAGATGATGACTGGATTTTCATTTTGGGAAGAACTGTTGGTTTAGGAGTGAACGTTGCATCCATGTCATTAAAACACAGCCGGTCTCTCGTCTTTGCTGTCCCCTGTCTGTGTCATGTGTGTTTTGTCTCAGCACTATGCGAGTCGCGGTGGTCACCTGGCCGTGTGCCGGTTCCTTCTTGAGAGCGGCGCTTGTGCGTCTCCCCAGACGCCAGGCGGAGCCACACCGCTCCATCGCTCTGCTTACTGCGGTCATCTGGACGTGGTTCGCCTCCTGCTGCAGCACAGAGCAGATCCGAAGCTCTGTGACGACGACGGGTCGTCCCCTTTACATAAGGTACAGAGCTGCCAGCAATAAGATGATCAAACCCTCCACAGAGACACTCTGCTAATCATTTACGTGTGTGTGTTGCTGTGTTAAATGGAGCAGGCTGCAGAACGAGGTCATGAGGAGGTGTGTCAGCTGCTCCTGGAGAAATGTCCGGCTCTCTGCAGCCAGCCGAACAACAGGCTGCAGCTGCCCCACCAGCTGGCACCGCAGGCGGATCTGCAGGAGCTCCTAAAACCACCTCGGTGATGAGAGACACTCCGATGTGAAGTCATCCTGTCAGGGCTGTCTGAACCTGTGGCAGCAGGGGGAGCTGTTGGCTGAAAAGCTGGATGTGTTTTTGCCAGCTGACCATGTGAATCAGCTGGCAGCTCACACGCACACGCGCGCACACACACACACACACACACACACTGACCTCTTTCGATCCTCCCAGCACTCTGTTGGAAAACTAAACAGGCAAACTGTTGGAGAGAGAAGCACCAGTGAAGCTGTTACAGCTGGTAGAAAGACATCATGGATGGACACCAAAGTCATGTTTATGCTGTTGTACTTGGTTACTTACTATGTATAAATGAAGTTATACATCAATGCAACAGATTAAAGGAGTTTAAAGGTGCGTTTGTATCATTAGACATGTTTTAAAATGCTCTAAAGTGCAAATTTAAGCTGTGAGCAGATGACTGAAGGCTGCACAGTGAACTCACAGGGCTCCAAACTACCTACAAACTACTACTAGGTGCACTGGCACATAATATAGATTCACCCAATAACACATTTCAACTTCTAAGACCAACAGAAATTCTCTTTTTTGCATCATAACTTTCATTTTGAAAAGAAATTACTATGAAAATCACGAGGATGTGATTTGGGGAGACGATGGAAGCATCACAGACTCTGTTTTTACAGCTGAAAGACACTTTTTCTTCTTATGTGGTTACTACACCCTGCCCGAGAACAGCTCCAACCCACATGAAGATATAAACAAAAACTTTTGATGTGTCTCAGTTCAGGTCTGCATCCTTCGGAGGAGCACTTAAAGGCCAATTATGTCACAACGCCATGCAAAGGCTGTCCCAGTCTGAAGGCTCCTCCAGATGCTCCTTCTTTTCCATGTTTTTTGGAGGATGCACCGCTACGATCCCTCGTGGCCTCACATATCCCAAGATTCTTTGCACACCCCAAAAAGAAGAAAGGAAGAGAGAAAATGGCGACATCGCGTGACGTAGATCGTCACTTTGAGGGCCTGGGCGACAGAAATCATGACATAAGGTTAAAACATCTGGTGACGCAACCAGGAAATGCTCCAAAGGCGAGACCGTCCCATTTAACAACGGCTGACGCGGTTAACAAGGTTAACAAGGTTTGACCTTTGAAGGACTCGCCTTCAAAGACCACAAAGGCCGAGTCCTTCGGAGGATGCAGACTGAACTGAGACACAGCATATATGAATTTCCGAGAAATACCAAGTACTTGATATTAATTAATCGAAAGCCTTTCAGGGGATAATAATGAAACTGAAATTTGCTTTGACAAACTCAAGTCCACAACAAGATAAAATGGGAAAACTGTAGGTGTGTAGAGGAGCTCGGGCTTCCAGAGGTTCAGTTAAGATAAGGTTAAAAGAAAACCTGCAGGCTGTTTGAAACGTGAGCAACAGACTGGTACTTCAGCACGACACTGATGCAGGTCGACTAGTTGAACACACAACCTCCCTCAACTAGAACGATCAGGAGCAGCAGAGAAATCTCAACAGAGCAGTTTCTGGCTGACAGTCTGCAGTGACTGGACAGAATCAGAACCAGTCTGACCCGGGTGTCAGTCCCCACCTCTCTTAAGCCTTCACAAAAAGGGCGTCACCCTGAGAGGGGAACAAACAAAGCTGCTTCCACTCATTAATCTGGAGCCGGTCTGCACACAGCTGATCTGAATCCACTGCGATCAATAAGGATGGGGATTTAAAATCAGATAATAAAAACTATAGAAAGTCGTACACAATGAGACTGATTTTAAAGGCTTTCACAAACTGTCATCAAACATTTTAACAGACATTAAGAGTTGATTGAAGTAGACTGTGATGTCTGGTTAAGCTTTCTTTTCCTCTGCATATGTAAGGTATAGTCGTGGCCAGCAGGAGTCACTGTTCTGTAATATTCTTCTCTTTAACTGCAGATTAACTGTAATTAAATATAATTATGTTCATCTTCTGTCCACAGCTCCAGACTCAAACTGTCTCTGAGCCTCTAAAGGATCACTGACAATATTCAGGTTCCATGTGGATGAAATGAAAACACTTTTGTGACTGTTTGTATCATGTGATGGTGTGTTTGATTTTACCTTCAGACATCTTCAGAGAAAAACATCAAAATATGATCAGTTCAAAACACACGACTGTTTTTTTGCACAACGTACAGAACAATTCAGACATGTTGGGATACAGAGGCCGTTTTAAGCACACACACTTTAATTCAAACACAGCTTTTGGGGCAGTTTCACTTTTGGCACATGACATTCTCATTTACATCAGTTCATTCTTTCCTATTTGAAGCAATATGCAGCTGCACAATCATCCACTTTCTCTTCTGTTTTCTCTGAAGTGACATTAATTTTATCGTAAGTGCAGTGATGGCATTTATTCTCTGAGTGCTGCTCTTGAACGTGAACCACTGTGTACAAGTGAATAGTACAAAAGTAGCAGCCTAATGATGTTTTAGTTCAAATAATTAATTCATAGTTTTCTTTTATTTACATCTAATCATCATGAAGAGTTGTGTGTCGTCCGGACGCGGGCCGGACGGAGACATGACCTTAGAGAAGAAAACAAACAAAACGCAGTGAAGCAGCTGAGCGATAAATGGTACCTTATCAACTGAAGACTAATGAAGAGTGAGACCAGACGGCTCATAAATATCCCTAAAACACAGAAAGACCACAGCCTGAGTAGCTCAGGAGCTTCTTCTGGATCGTTCGTCCTCGTCCACTTCGTGTCTCTCAGATGTCTTATTCTCCCTCCGTCAGGAAAAAGGAGCTACCCTCCGACGCTGGCAAAGATAATGAGTCCAATGATGATGACTGCGGCCACCACGCCGATGCCGATGAACAACACCTTCATCTTCTTGTTCTCCCATCTTTTCTTCTGCTTCACCTGGTTGGCCGTCTTTTCAAATTTTTTACTCTGGAGGAGGAAACACAGAAAGATGAGATGTAACTGTGTTCCTTCCAAGCAGACTTTCTCAAAGTGGTCCACGAGCTGATTCTGTAAAACACGTTTTAAATGACGTGTTTCTTAAATCTTGTGCAACACTGAACCACTCCAAAGCCTCGTAGTGAGCAGGACAGAAGTGTTGTTTTTAATATTAAACCGACTTGTATGTAAATTCAAACATTTTTGTCAGACTTCAGCGATGAGGATGGAGACGTCGGCAGAGCGCCGACGTCTCCATCCTCATCGCTGTAGTCTGACAAAAAAGTTTGAAGCCTTATTAGAAAGACCGCCGTCTAATTCTGTTGAAGGAGCCCGGCTGTTTTGGGGGACACATGGTGACGTCTAACCTGGAAATTTGTTTCTGCTTCCGAAAAGGATTCCAACTCATTGCAAAACCTAAACTCAACATCACCTCGAAGCTCCTTACGACACGACACTGTAATCACTTCTCTATAAACACTTCTTCTTCTTCTTGTCGTGCCGTCCGCCTGTTTTCGCTCCTTCGCCTCTCTGAGAACTGTGTGATGTAACACCGGGCAGACGGGGGGGAAATGTGGGAACGACGTGACCCACTTGTTGACCCCCGGACGGACATTTGCCTCGTGGCACGTCCTGGACTCACTCTGTCGTACCCAGGGAGACCAGCTCCTTTCATTCATCTTAGGAAAACAATAGGAAATGCCTCTCTAAAAATAGCACCATAAAACACAATCAGGATGTAAATTGTACATTTGTTTTCCTCTCCAGCTCCACCTAAGGTGTATTTATAGACTTCAATATGACATTTCCTCGCTTTAATCCCTAGACGCCTGTGGAAACAGTCCGTGTGCTGTTTGCTTCCACAGAGAGCGAGCGTTTCTTACCTTTTCCAGCAGATCGTCGGCTCGGCCCTCCAGGTCGTCCAGTTTGCCGGATCTCTCTTCGGCCTTGTTCATGTTGTCCATCATGATGACCGTCACCTCCTCCACGTCCTCCTGGGCCCGCTGCAGGCGGCTCTTCCCATTCTCCTGTCCAGTCAACACACAGAACAATATAGTGAGACACGGTGTGGGTAAATCCAGTCATTGGGGATTTTTTTTATTCACAGGAATTTGTGTGTTCACATTGTTTGAACTTTCCTTCAGAGACAGAAAGAGAGACAACCTGGTGGTAAACTCCCAGTGCCAGCTGTTTGTTTCTCCAGACGGACAGGATGCGACGCATTTTTTTGTTTTTGGTGAGCGCGGGTCGTTACCACGCTCATTTTTCAGGGCCGAACCCAGAATAGGACTTGAATATCTGAAGTGAGCATTATGTCAGGGCGGCACTTCAATGCACTTCTTGTAATTTGCTTTGGAAAAGAAGTCACACAATTTAAAGTAGCTGCAATAGTTTAGTCTTCTTCAGCTTGAGAAGGTTTTTTTCTGCACAATTCCACCAATTTAATGCCACTGCCAGTCGTAGAGAATCCTTCTGAGAGAGTGAACTTGTTGTTTATTCGAACACATCATGCAACATTGTGAAACTGGTACTTTGCATCTCGAGGGAGAAGTGGGCGGCGCCTTCGTGCCCGGAGTCCAATTCCAGATCCTAGCCAGCGCCCTCGGTCAGAGGAGCTGACTGGAGGATCAACGTATGTGCAAACCACTACGCCACCGTGGAGGTCGCCCGAGGCTCTGGAGGGAGTTTCATCACGTCTGACAGCAAAACAAACATCTCAGCTCGGTCCTGCCTTAAACACTGGGGTCATGGAGTTTTTAACTAAATGAAAATCAGTTCCATAGATCAGATCAGAATATCTCTAAAGATCTTGTTGCCTGGACAGAAAAGCTCAAACTGTCTCTCTGATACGGATCGAGACTGTTTTATAAACACAACCATCCTGCGAGCAGATTTCAGCAGAACAAGTCGTCCCACTGTGACGTTTTCAAGTCGCCTGAAGCACTGAAACTTGACTCTGACGTAGAAACAGGAAATATTTGGAAGTCCTAAAAGCAGGTTTTCCCACTTCATGCTGACAGTGTTCCAGCAGCAGCTGTTTACACCATCGTCTCTGTGGCTGCTCAGTTGGGCCGGAACAGTAAATAAGAAGCACAGTCGATAAGAACCCTGCAGCAGGACGCTGAGAGCGCAGCTTGACCTCAAAGCGATCCGTCTCCTGACAGGTTCTCATCTCCACCTTCACTCTCTGAACCGCGACAGGAAGCGCACCATCTCAGAAGCCGTCAAGAAACAGGAAACCAACAGACAGAAGGAAACAAGGTCACGCTCGGTCTCTCCATCTTATAACTCAGTTTCACTTCCTGTTGCTGTGAGTTTACTGTACACATGTTCTCAGCAGACTGACTGATGCCCTGCGAGTCCAGTTCTCTCAGTTTGGACCCGACAGATGTAGGTGAACAATAGTCTGTGTTTAAAATTCAGCCGACAGCGAGATCTCAACACAGGAAGTGCTGCCCATTCCAGTTCCCTCCTTGCTTCCTTCCTTCCCTCCCTCCCTCCCTCCTGCCTGCATTAATGTACCTGGCACATCCAGGGAAACCCCACCCACACGCAGCAGCGTGGTGCTCACAGCGACTCTGCTGTTTCCTCATAATACTTCAAAAAAAAAAAAGACACCATACAGAGTTTATTCATATTCAAGAAGTGCATGAAGGCTGTCGGCTGCTGTCGAGCGCCAAGAATGAATTCTTGATTCATGACTTCATGGAATAAACTTGAGCAGAGAGCAGCCGGAAGAGATCATCCTTCATATTTATGTTTATCACATTTTTTTTTTAAAATTATGTTATGAATTTATTTACACACATCTCTCACCTGCTGCTCTTACATTTAAACCTCAACCTGAGTCATTTTATCACAATATTACGAATAACTCACTTCATACTAACAATTCTGTAAAGTTTATCAGTTTTTTTCAGAGTGATTTATTTAATGATCAAATACATCTGAAACATCCCTCAGTAATTACATATTTTTCCCATAATAATAACTAACTTATCTCAAAATAATGACTTATGTATAACTACTGATTAGACTCATTCCATTCCAACACTTTTATTTGTGTTTGTTTCTATTTTAGAATAATTACGAAGTTTATATTAATGCATTTCCGAGTCGTCTCGCTGTATTTCGACCTGACACCTGAGCAGCTCGTTGTAAACTAAATAAAAACAGGATTAATATCTCAAACGTGGTGAACAGAAGTGTTAAATGGAGGCTGGCAGCAGCTCGGTCACCTCCTGGGACTTTACCCCCTCAGGGTGAAGCTCTTCGCGGACTCTCTGTAACTCTTCTTATCGGTCTGTTCACCTTTATAACAGAGCAAATGGACACGGAGGACTTTGTTATTGACTCACCATGTCTGTGTCGTCTGGTGCTGTTCGTGTCGAGGCTGTCACCGGATCCAATGCATTTATAGAGCGACTCCAGTCAACTTTAGAAACAGGAAACACAGCAGAGCAGCTCTGCGGTGTTGCAGCTCCTTTCGTTGCTCCAAAACGTGCGATAAAACCACCGCAAACTCCTGCGGTTCTGGCGTGTGTGTGTGTGTGTGTGTGTGTGTGTGTGAGTTCGGCTGTGAGCGGTCCTGTCACTTTCGCTTCTCTGGAGCGGTTCTGCCCTCTCTGCTGGACTCGGAGCTCTCTGTGAGAGGCGTTCAGGGGATTCCCGTAAAGGTGAACAGATCACAGCAGAGCAGCTCACAAAAAGTCCGCACATTTCCCTGTGAACTCCTCTGACGTCACTCTGAACGCCTACAACGTCAGTTTGCATAAGAACGCTATAACATAACATCACTATGAACTGCTATAAAGTCACGTGAACACCTTTAATATCCCAAATAACACATATACCGTCCCAGAGGACACCTGTAATGCACCTATGAACACCTGTAACATCCCTAAAAACACCTGTAAAATACCTATGAACACCTGTAATGTCCCTATGAACACCTGTAATGTCCCTATGAACACCTGTAATGTCCCTATGAACACCTGTAATGTCCCTATGAACTCCTGTAACATCCCTAAAAACACCTGTAAAATACCTATGAACACCTTTAACGTCCCTGTCAACACCTATAGCTTCCCTATAAACACGTTAACGTCATGTAACGTCCCTATGAACACCTGTAATGTCCCCAACACCTTTTACGTCCACGTCAACACCTATAATGTCCGTATGAACGCCTATATTGTCCCCGTCAACACCTGTAACGTCCCTAAAAATACCTTTAACATCACTATAAACACCTGTAACGTCACAATAAACAACCAAAATGTCGCTATAAACACCTATAACGTCCCTAAAAACACACATAACGTCACTATAAACACCTATAATTTCCCTGTGAACTCCTATAATGTCCCTAAAAACACCTTTAACGCCCCCCTGAACACCTATGACGCCCCTGTGAACACCTATCCTAATGTTTGTCCTAATGACTGAGATATTAACGCTTGTCAAAGAATGTCTTGCTGACCTCAAAATAATATTCATAGATTAGCCTCTAAGTGTGATATTTGTATGATAAAAATGTGTGTTCAGATTACCAGGGGCCCCTGAACGCAGCAGCACTCAGACCCTTCAGTGACATTTCCTTATCTCCTTCATCCAGCAGGGAAAGTAGAAGGAGCAGCTCAACAGACACATCACAAACATCCTGATGTCTTTACGCTGCTGGTGACAGTCCGGAAGTACTTCTGGACTCATCCTCTCTCCACGTCTCTGCCCCGAGCTCTCGACCGGTCCGATTCTAGTCAGAACATTGTGTGCTGTTGGGTCACTGATGGGTGTTCCCTGCTGCTTGAGATTATAAGAAGGTGGCTGCTGGTCCACCCTTGTGAGAAACATATGTAATAGTCACATAATATCCTCACAGGGACTGACAGTGAGTCTGTGGCACTAAAAAGTGAAATGATCTTATTGTGCTGAATGTCATTTATGTCCTGCAACAGAATTCTGTCATATAATCTTTATTCTTTACGTCTGTATAGTAGGCCTATCCTGTAACTGTGGTTTACTTTAATTGAAAACAGAACAATGGCGTCCTTGTCTTGTTACAGACTCCTTCATGATACAGTTCTACATAATGAGGTCCGCTGGGTCATACGGAGACCAGTGGGTTCTTTTTTTGAAGCTACAGAACAGCAGGCGGTCAGTTGCTAAGCCTGAATGGCAATGAAGACTTAATCATGAGTGCTGCGTTATGATAAGGAGCTGACAGGCAGACAACATAACTCCATTGTGTCTTCAACTGCGTCACTCGCAGGGGCAATTAAAATTCTTTCCGACAGTGTTTCGATTCATTCGGTGGCACTTTCATGCCAAACACAACACCATCCGACAGAACCCATTAACCGCCTCTGATTAGGAAAAGACCTGAACACAACCGAGCCATCACGATTATTAGATAGTAGCTGCGTGATTGATTCAGAACACCAGTTGGCACACTGATGTGCTGCGTTCACTTGAATCTGTATCCAAAGATGCACACAAAAAAAGAGGATGTAGGAAAATCAGGGATGCAGAGCTGAGAGGTTTGAAAGTGAATAAAAACTAGAAACAGGAAGTAATAAATGAATTACTTCCTAAAACCTCAAACGGTTATTTTATTGAATCATAATGTGAATTCTTCCTTGTAAAATCAAAATCCTCGAAGTATGAAGAAGTGGATGTGATACTATCAACCTCTAGTGGCTCTAAACTAAATGAATTCTCACGCGTTCTTGGGAGATTTTGAATCATGTTCTTTGTCCCCACTCACTATTTTTTTAGATTATTTTTGCCACATATGTTGCTTTCAGGTTAAACTTTGCCCCACTGGGAGCACTGGGATGCTGGGCAGTGAAGCCCAGCGGGGAAATGAAACCAAATCCAAAACTAGATTATATAACCTGTCAGTGCTGTGGTGACAGCATGTGATTGGATGTGTAAAATGGATTTTCCCCCCAACTGTTTTTATTTAAATTGCGATATATGTCTTAGAAAAGACCTGTATTATTAAAAGTCAATATTATTTTCCAGCCACATTCCTCACTGAAGGGTTCAGACTCACTAAATGTGTGAAGTTTTGTGGTATCGCTCTTCCATGTTAAAGGCTGAAGAGCAGGGTGGTGCTCCACTCTGTCAACACAGGCCGAATGAACCTTGAATAAACACAACTTATCTAAAAAAACTGCATTTAATACTCCTGATAATGTGCTGTTATCGAAGGGAAGCAGGAAGGAGCCCGGTCCTTTAACTGCTCCTGTTTCCTGCAACATGTGTCTCTGTCTGAGCCAAAGCTTAGATTACAGACGCCGTATCACAGTCAGTGAGTGATGACACTGTTTTTCACTTAAGTCAGAAAAAGACAGATCATCATTTATCACACACACATTACAGTTACACTGCTTTCACCACTTCCACAACCATTATGACTAGAACTGCTGACACTGTTGTAACATAGTTTAATGCCTCAGTAAATGATTTACTACAGTATAGTCCATCCATTTTCGTCCGCTTATCCGGGGCCGGGTCGCGGGGGTAGCTGCCTGAGCAGGGACACCCAGAGTTCCCTCTCCCCAGACACTGCCTCCAGCTCTTCCGGGAGGATCCCAAGGCGTTCCCAGGCCAGCTGGGCGACATAGTCACGCCAGCGTGTCCTGGGTCTTCCTCGGGGTCTCCTCCCGGCGGGACATGCCAGGAACACCTCCCGAGGGAGGCGTCCCGGAGGCATCCGAAACAGATGCCCGAGCCACCTCAGCTGGCTCCTCTCGATGTGGAGGAGCAGCGGCTCTACTCTGAGCTCCTCCCGGGTGACAGAGCTCTTCACCCTATCTCTAAGGGAGCGCCCTGCCACCCTGCGGAGGAAACTCATTTCGGCCGCCTGTATCCGGGATCTTATTCTTTCGGTCATGACCCAAAGTTCATGGCCATAGGTGAGGGTCGGAACGTAGATTGACTGGTAAATCGAGAGCTTCGCCTTTCGGCTCAGCTCTCTCTTCACCACGACAGACCGATACAACGACCGCATTACTGCGGCCGCCGCACCGATCCGCCTGTCAATCTCATGCTCCATCCTTCCCTCACTCGTGAATAAGACCCCAAGATACTTAAACTCCTCCACTTGAGGCAGGAACTCTCCTCCCACCTGGAGGGAGCAAGCCACCTTTTTCCAGTCGAGAACCATGGCCTCGGATTTGGAGGTGCTGATTCTCATCCCAGCCGCTTCACACTCGGCTGCAAACCGCCCCAGGACATGCTGGAGGTCCTGGCTCGAAGGAGCCAACAAGACCACATCATCCGCGAAAAGCAGAGATGAGATCCAGTGGCTCCCGAACCAGATCCCCTCCGGCCCGAGGCTGCGCCTAGAAATTCTGTCCATAAAAATAATGAACAGAACCGGTGACAAAGGGCAGCCCTGCCGGAGTCCAACATGCACTGGGAACAGGTCTGACTTACTGCCGGCGATGCAAACCAAGCTCCTGCTCCGGTCGTACAGGGACCGTACAGCCCTTAACAGAGGGCCTCCGACCCCGTACTCCCGGAGCACCCCCCACAGAATGCCACGAGGGACACGGTCGAATGCCTTCTCCAAGTCCACAAAACACATGTGGACTGGTTGGGCAAACTCCCATGAACCCTCGAGCACCCTGCGGAGGGTGAATAGCTGGTCCAGTGTTCCACGGCCAGGACGAAAACCGCATTGTTCCTCCTGAATCCGAGGTTCGACTATCGGCCGAATTCTCCTCTCCAGTACCCTGGAATAGACTTTCCCAGGGAGGCTGAGGAGTGTGATCCCCCGATAGTTGGAGCACACCCTCCGGTCCCCCTTTTTGAATAGGGGGACCACCACCCCGGTCTGCCAGTCCAGAGGCACTGTCCCCGACTGCCACGCGATGCTGCAGAGACGTGTCAACCAAGACAGCCCCACAACATCCAGAGACTTGAGATACTGAGGGCGAATCTCATCCACCCCCGGTGCTTTGCCACTGAGGAGCTTCCCAACTACCTCAGTGACTTCGGCTTGGGTGATGAATGAATCCACCTCTGAGACCCCAGTCTCTGCTTCCTCTATGGAAGGCGTGTCAGCGGGATTGAGGAGATCCTCGAAGTATTCCTTCCAACGTCCGACAATGTCCCCAGTCAAGGTCAACAGCTCCCCACCTCCACTGTAAACAGTGTTGGTGGAGGACTGCTTCCCCCTCCTGAGGCGCCGGATGGTTTGCCAGAATTTCTTCGAGGCCGACCGATAGTCCTCCTCCATGGCCTCCCCGAACTTTTCCCAGACCTAAGTTTTTGCTTCTGCGACTGCCCGTGCTGCAGCTCGCTTGGCCTGCCGGTACCCGTCAGCTGCCTCAGGAGACCCCCGGGCCAACCAGGCCCGGTAGGACTCCTTCTTCAGCTTGACAGCATCCCTTACTTCCGGAGTCCACCACCGGGTTCGGGGATTGCCGCCACGACAGGCACCGGAGACCTTACGGCCACAGCTCCGGACAGCCGCGTCAACAATGGAAGTGGAGAACATGGTCCATTCGGACTCAATGTCCCCAGCCTCCCTCGGGATCTGGTTAAAGCTCTCCCGGAGGTGGGAGTTGAAGACCTCCCTGACAGAGGGTTCCGCCAGACTTTCCCAGCAGACCCTCACAATACGTTTGGGTCTGCCAGGTCTGTCCAGCTTCTTCCCCTGCCAGCGGATCCAACTCACCACCAGGTGGTGATCAGTTGACAGCTCAGCCCCTCTCTTCACCCGAGTGTCCAAGACATACGGCCGGAGGTCAGATGACACGACCACAAAGTCGATCATTGACCTCCGGCCTAGGGTGTCCTGGTGCCACGTGCACATATGGACACCCTTATGCTTGAACAAGGTGTTTGTTATGGACAAACTGTGACTAGCACAGAAGTCCAGTAACAAAACACCACTCGGGTTCAGATCAGGGAGGCCGTTCCTCCCAATCACACCCCTCCAGATAACACTGTCGCTGCCCACGTGAGCGTTGAAGTCCCCCAGTAAAACAACGGAGTCCCCGGTTGGAGCACTCTCCAGTACCCCTCCCAGGGACTCCAAGAAGGCCGGGTACTCTGCACTGCTGTTCGGCCCATAAGCCGAGACAACAGTGAGAGACCTATCCCCGACCCGAAGGCGCAGGGAAGCGACCCTCTCGTTCACTGGGGTAAACTCCAACACATGGCGGCTGAGCTGGGGAGCTATAAGCAAGCCCACACCAGCTCATCGCCTCTCACCGCGGGCAACTCCAGAGTAGAAGAGAGTCCAGCCTCTCTCAAGGAGTTGGGTTCCAGAGCCCAGACTGTGCGTGGAGGTGAGCCCAACTATTTCTAGCCGGTACCGCTCGACCTCCCGCACCAGCTCAGGCTCTTTCCCCCCCAGCGAGGTGACATTCCATGTCCCCATGGCTAGAGTCACCGTCCGGGGATTGGGTCGCCGGGGCCCCCGCCCACGACTGCCACCCAAATCCCTCTGCACCGGCCCCTACAGTATAGTATAGTATCGTAAAGTATAGTATAGCATAGCATAGCATAGCATAGCATAGTATATTATAGTGGAGTAGTAGTATAGTATAGTGTTGGTTATGTATGGGATAGTATTAGTTTTAGTATAGTAGACTGGGGTAAATAAAGTATAGTGTAGCATAGCATAGCAGAGCATCACATAGCATAGTATAGTAGAGCATAGCATAGCATAGCATAGCATAGAATAGCTTAGCAAATATAGTATAGTGTTGGTTATGCATTAGACAGTATTGGTTTTAGTATAGTAGACTGGAGTATAGAAAGTATAGTGTAGCATAGCATAGCATAGCATAGAATAGCATAGCAAATATAGTATAGTGTTGTTTATATATTGGATAGTATTAGTCTTAGTATAGTAGACTAGAGTATAGAAAGTATTGCATAGCATAGCATAACATAGCACAGGATAGCAAAGTATAGTATAGCATAGCATAGCATAGCATAGCATAGTATAGTATAGCATAGAATATCGTAGCAAATATAGTATAGTGTTGGTTATATATTAGACTGTATTGGTTTTAGTATAGTAGACTGGAGTATAGAAAGTATAGTGTAGCATAGAATAGCATAGCAAAGCATATCATAGTATACTATAGCATAGCAAAGTATAGCATAGCATAGCATAGCATGGCAAAGTATAGTGTAGCATAGCATAGCATAGCGAAATATAGCATAGTACAGTGTAGTGTCGGTTATGTATTGGATAGTATTAGTAGACTAGAGTATAGAAAGTATTGCATAGCATAGCATAACATAGCACAGGATAGCAAAGTATAGTATAGCATAACATAGCATAGTATAGTATAGCATAGCATAGCATAGCATAGAATAGCATAGCAGATATAGTGTTGGTTATGTATTAGACAGTATTAGTTTTAGTATTGTAGACTGGAGTATAGAAAGTATAGTGTAGCATGGCATAGCAAAGCATATCCTAGCATAGTATAGCATATCAAAGTATAGCATAGCATAGCACAGCATAGCATAGCATAGCATAGCAAAATATAGCATAGTTTAGTAGAGTATATCATAGTATAGTGTAGTGTTGGTTATGTATTGGATAGTATTAGTAGACTAGAGTATAGAAAGTATTGCATAGCATAGCATAACATAGCACAGGATAGCAAAGTATAGTATAGCATAGCATAGCAAGTATAGAGTTGGTTATGTATTAGACAGTATTGGTTTTAGTATAGTAGACTGGAGTATAGAAAGTATAGCATAGCATAGTATAGTAAAGCATAGCATAGCCTAGGATAGCATAGCATTGCACAGCAAAGTACAGTAAAGTATAGGAAAAGATAGAAGTAATAGCAGTAAGTATAGTGTATACTATAGTGTTAATTAGGATACTATTAGTATGGTACATTGTTGTACGGTATAGAATTGGATAGGATAGTATAACATTTTAGTAAAGTATAGTGTTAGTATAGTCAGTATAGCATAGAATACAATTATATAGTTTATTATATTACACTACATTATACTATAGTATAAGATAACTGAGTGTTGACCTTCATCAGCTGTTACTTTCCACCACATTCATCTCACTGTTGCATCATCACAGTGCTCATAACTCCCCGTAACACATCTGCATGTCATCATGGAGGATTTGTCATTTTGTGACAGAGGCAGCACATGAGACTTTGTCAGGTCAGAGCTCGATACAAAAGCCTTCTTCTGGGAAAAGCAGCTCGGAGACAAAGAGCACATTGAGCATGCCGGACCAGCCTCCCTCCACTTTGTCGTCCAACAACTCGTCCATGGATGGCAGGCTCACATCCGCATGACTGCAGCCGTCTGAGTCCAGGCTCACTTCCCATCACTGACAAACGAGCTTTCACTGCTTGTTTGTGTTTTTCTAAGAGGCTGTTGTTCCAAAAACCCACCAGGACTTTTGTCACGGGGATGTAAAACATTAATATTTTAGTCACCACTTGTTGACACAACAGCACATTGAATGTGACGGGACACAAAGAGGTTCACTGCTGTTGAGTCGACAGCGAGGTGAGCCTGTTACGACCTGTTCAGAATCCTGTTTTTCCCTCACCCCAGCTCTAATACAGGTTACAGGTTTGATCTGAATGCAGTCTGGAATGTTTTATGTGTTTTGTCTCTGAAGATACTGGAAATAAAATTACATTTAAAGGGATAATTCACCATCATGTCACTCAGAAGGAGCTGCTGTTTGGATATTTCTTAAAATTAAAAAAATGTGAAGAAATATTTGATAAAAACCCAACAACAGATAAATCAGTCAATAGATGTTAAACGTTTCAACTATCCTAAACAGATGTTCGCACCAAGAAGGCATTCTGGCAGCTCGCCTCACCAGCTGGGCCTGATTTGTAGTATACCCCCTTTTTTTTTACTGCATTCTTCACAGTACTCAAACTAACGCGACCCACTTTTGTTTTTAATGTCTCTCGAGGTTAAGTCCTTTTCAATGTGGTGAACACCTCCACAAAAATGTGGTTGTGGCATTTAGCGGTTGCTTAACCGTGTTGCTTTAACGCCTGTGACTGAGCTAAAACAGAAACCAGGGGCAAACAGAGGAGAAATCCCTGCAGAGCCGAGGAGGAGAGTCTGTGTCTCTGTCTCCATCTTGTGTCCGCTCAACCAACAGCAAAGAAGAAAAAATAAACACTTTTTATTATATGGAGCATTGAACTATTAAAGTACATTAAATAACAGAAAATGTCTCTTGTAAATTCTGCTAATCGAACAGAAACAAAACAATCCTTCCACACACGGAGAGACCTCCTGCAGGAATACATGAATATTGCATGGAATAAGTATCTCAAGCACTATGAAAAAGAGGCAGCGGTGTGTTCAAGGACTGTCTTTATATTGTCAAACCCTTGTAGAGAAGGGTCAGCACACCAGAGGAACTTCATGCACTCGTGTGTGGAGCAGGAACAAAAACACTTGAATCAGATTGAAAAGCGTTTATTCAAAACATGGCGAAATACAGAACGATAAAACCGACCGATGTGAAGGTCTTCATCAGGACACAAAATGGAGGACAACAATCAAACAAGCATTTTATAAACCTGGCCATTAATTAATCTGAATTTGTAGTTACAAGCTGTAACTCTGAGGTCTGACAGCAGGAATCACGGTGGGTCTGTAAACGATCTCTTTCAGCTGATCCTCCAGAAGACTAGAAGTGTGGGAACAGACGTGGACCTGAAAGCTGACCTGGCCCAGCTGACCCGGGCCGTGTGTTTATTGATTATCAGAAACAGAGCCACATGTTGAAGTGTGAAGGTCTTGTGCCTCCCAGAGTCCCGCTTGTTTTCCGTCGCAGCAGCTTCACAGCAGCGGGAACACCGTCTCCGAGCTGGAGTCTGAAAACTGGATCATCGTGATGTTTATTTAAAGAAACTGGACCCAGTGCTGTTCACTAATCCTCCGGTGGGCTCTCAGAACAGAACGACAGCTAGAATCGTCCGGGTTTTTTGTGGATTACTGACATTTGTAGACCAAATTGTCGCAAATCAATCTGCGCTTTAATCGCTGAGGGGCACCACAAGGTTCTGTCCTCGCTCCTGTTGTATTTATAATTGACTTTAAACATTGTGATATATAAAATACATGAAGTGTATGTTTGTGTGTTTATGGTGTTACGATGCTGGTCGGGGCTATAGGAGGCACGGGGGTGCTGGTGGGGATGACTCCGGTGGCCAGCAGGACGACGATGAGGACAATGATGAGGACGACCACGATGACCACGATCAGCTTGGCGTTCTTCCAGCAGTAGGAGCGAGCCACTTTGTCCGACGTCTTCTTGAAAGTTTCTGCCTGAGAACGACGAGACAAACCGGTGAAGCAACACATAGAAAACAGACCCCAAACTCCTCAACGTGTCCCTGAAGAGAACTACAAAAAACTACACTTACATTAAAACCTTGATTGTTGGCTCACTTGCAAAACTAAATGGAACACCACCATGATTAATATCAGTGGCCTGTTTTCCTGCTACGATTAATCAGACTGTTAGCAGGAAGCTGCTCTGCAGGACGTACTTCCTGTGATGATAACATGCATTTACTGACAGTGTCACGTTTACCGGAATGAGTCAAACTTGACCAACAGGTTGGACAGAAAGCAGGAAATTCATCATCTGTGCAGAAAGTTAATGAGCTTAATCACCCAGCGAGGTGCAGCTGGAACGATGCCTTCATCAAAACGTGCTTAAAGTTTAAATCAGGTTCATTTCAGTTCTGATCAAAGAGGTTATTGATTAACATTGTCTTTATTTAATACGTGAATAAGAATCCACAGTGATACTGACCCCATCTTTCATTTCCTCCGTCTTGTTGAGGAGGTCGACCAGGTTTTCTAGTCGGTGTAAGAGTCGGTTCATGTTCCCCTTCATTGTGTCCGTGACTTCATCTACCTGACGGCTCAGGTTCTGAATCCTGCTCTGTGGTGCCGGTTCTGACTCCACTCCTCCTCCTCGCTCCTGGGCCCGGGTGCCAGAACAAAGTTAAAGTGATGAAAGAGTGACTGTCAGGTTTAGTCAGCAGCACTTCTATATTTCAGAATAACCTTTAATTTACAGACTTTCTCACAAGTTCTGGATTATTGTGCTGGAAAGTTGCTTCATACTTTTACTCTGTTACATTTATCTGACAGCTGTAGTTACTAGTTACTTTTACATTTGGATTTAATTTTACTTCTTCATTTTAAAGTTTGCTGCATAGGTTAGCAACAGATTAAACTTCCCAGCAGGATATAAAAACTAGACCGGAACTGAAAGTTAAAATGTGCGGTGCCTCATCAGATCATTTTGTTGCTTCTGCTCTGAGTTATTGCACATAATTTAATGTTTGTCTACAAGAACAAATAAAGTGTCTCATGTCCTCTGAAGGGTTTTAACCTGAAACGTCTTCCTATAAAAATAAAACAACAACAATCCTTTCCTCTCCATCTGTCTCTCTATAATCTTTACAGTAAAGCAATAAAAGCCTAGAAACACAAGACGGCTGTTAACTCACCATGTCTGTCTCGTCTCCTGCTGCTTTCATGCCAAACCTGTCACGAATCTAATGCACCTGAAGCTGCCACCACCTGGACACTTCAACTTCCTAAAAAGCGGGACATTTTCCTGGAAGGTGTAACAAAACCAGTGTAGTCATCAGACTCCATTCAACAACCCTGCCCATCTAAATATACCCTCCACATGTTTCAACACATCACATACATGATAATTCTGTATCATTACAACATTAAACCCATTAAATGACACCTGCTCATTCTCCCTCATTATAAATACACAAGAAGTCTCCTTCCTCACTGTGAAGTCCATCCTCAGTGTGTGAGGTGTGCACAGCATGTTGTACTAACATAATAAAGCAGTTAATTAATGTTATCAGACTCAAAGTGTTTTAACTTCCTGCCATTGATTAGCAGCTCGTTCGGAAACTGAATAAACTGATCACAGTTGGAGAACTGAGCGTTAAGACTGATCTGGGTAAAGCGTCTCGTCTCAGACCAGCTGAGCTCTCTGCCGCCATCTTGTGGCACTTTAACAAAAGAAGAGAAATCACAACAGGGCTGAAGGTAAATACTATTTATTTCATTTTATATCAGACAGTTAAAACCGTTAAATACCACAAGACAATCAGGAAAAAGAGCTTCCAGAGTTTTGTTAATTGGAAATTAGCAGGGATTTGAGTTGAATACGTCTCACGCTGCACTGATCAGGTCAGTGTGAGTGTTTTCTAAATGTCCTTCTAGAAAATGATTCACAGCAGAGAGATTGATCTGTACCGTTTCTTCATAATAAATCAGTGTGGATGAGTGATTAGAAGAAGAAAAAAAGAGAACAGGACCGACGTTAAGCGTTAAATAAATATCCTCTAAAAAGAACGTCAACACGCTGGTTGCTGCAAATATACATAAAGGTGAAGCTGTATTTACATTTCATCATGGGAATGACTTTGACCCCGTTTAAGCTGAACTGCTAATGTAACAGCAGAGAAAAGGTGGACAGAGGAACATTTTTCTAGGAATAATATAATAATAATAAGTTGTGAGGGTCGAGTGTCTCTCAGCTGGTTGGCTGGAAGAGCCTGATCCTCTTTAACAGCTGAGCCCGGCGGTTTGTTTACTGAATCCAAAACACCAAAGTAACACATTTAAACTGCGGTAGAGTTCAACACAGAGAGGGAAAAGTGAACATGATCGATGGTGCTGCACAGCGCAGATGTACAAATCTACAAATCTTGTGTTTTACTAAGCGGTTCTGTTGTCGAGTACAAAAAACTACAACTGTAACTGCAAATGCTGAGTCGCTAACAGCTTCAACACAACACAAGCCCTCAACACAACGACACATTTAAACAAAATATGTTTTTTTTTCTAGATTGTCCTCTTTGAAGTAACTGCAGGCACTTTGAAAAGTGACACAAATGGTAACAAATCTTTTGTTAAATATCTCCTGACCTAAAAATTGTTACAGATTCGTTCAATGTCAGCAACAAATTTCTTTTTTTTTTTTCAAACTACACAAACAATCCTTGGTAAAAAAAAAAAAAAGGTGCATAGCTCATTCAAAGACGAGGCGCTGGAGAAAACCCACATTCACCGTTTCCATCCACACACACGCTGAAGTGACGAAGTGAACCGCTGGTGGTGAAACGCAGCGATGAACAGTGAGTGTTTTCATGCTGCTGTCAGGTGAACACCTCAGACTGTCTGCACACCCAAATCACAACATGGCTACACTGATTTGTGCTTTTAAAAATGATTTCAAAATTGTCATTAAAGTTCCTTCAACCAAAGCATGAAGTCCTCGACCTCCGATAAACTAAGACAGAAGTGACAAAGGTTTCACCGGACAGCAGCGATATGCTCGAGTCTATATATTACTTTGTATTCTGTGCAAAAAGGAATGTGTTTGTTTCTGATTTAATTACGTCTATATGTGCATCACGTGTGTGTGTTTATTAATTAGGCTTCTTGGTGGGAGTGACTATGGGAGGCAAGGGGGCGCTGGTGGGGATGACTCCGGTGGCCAGCAGGATGATGATGAGGACGATGATGAGGACGACCACCACGATGACCACGACCAGCTTGACGTTCTTCCACCAGTAGGAGCGAGCCACTTTCTGAGACGTCTGCTTGAAGTGTTGAGCCTGAGCGGGAGAGAGAGACGAGACGATCAGCTGATTTCTGATAAAGTGGTTCACAGCACCGGGGCGATGATACCCGGACACAAGAATCTGACCTGATCAGTGAGCGTCTGAGAGTTCGGACACTCGGATCTGATACACAGATCAGATCAGACCTGTTGTTTGGACACTGCCTTCAGTGTTTTAGGATTATTCACTCTCTTGTCTGTGCTGTAGATATACAGCTGGAGCTGGCAGTCAGTAGCTCCCTTTCAGCAGCATTATCGCCAATTCTCCGCCATTGGTCATTCACACAGAGCGAAGCAGCTCCGCCTTAAAGAACAACCGCTGTGTAATTCCTAAAGAGGCGTGACGGTACACGTCATGATGATGACGTCGGTGTGTTTTCGAGGTGTCCTCCTGTCAATCTAAGCTCGTGGACAGTTTAGAATCATATGGATGCTGTTATAATGTGTTGTGATTGAGATCCTGACCCACCAAACATCCTGGAAAGAGTCAAAGTTATGTTTTTTGGTCTAAATTACATAATTACATAATCACCATCAGTAAACTGGACGCTGTCTGACTCACTCGCGCGGACAGAGGCTGTTTTCTGGGGGAAAGTTCACTGAAGTCTTGGTTGGGAGGGCTGACGCGGTCGCGGTGATTTTTTTCAACATAAACACTCAGTGAGTTAAAGTTTTTCACCGGTGACAGACGCTGTTATTCGGGCAGAAATGTGATGAGGAGTCGGTAGGACAGACAGGAGGACAGACAGGAGGACAGACGCGTCTCCACGTATATCTGCGGTGTTTTTTTCTCATATAAGTTGCCAAACACAGCTACAGTTACTACGTTACTGTTCTTTGTTCCTGTAACGTTGCTTTATGGGACATTTCTCTTTGTTTAGTTGAGTGAATACTCCAGTAATCACCAATACTGCACCTCTGATTCTACCTCCAGAGGCGGATCAGCGTCGGAGTGAGATTTCACCCCTCGCTGCTTCCGAGACATTCACACAGAGGAGGAGGTGGAGAATTGGCACAGGATCCCCGCATGCAAACAGCAGTGTGAATGGGACTAGTAACTTAGCTTAGCATAAAGACAGGGAGGGCAGGAAATAGTTAATCTGGTTCAGTCCTTTACGATGGCTACTTTCTGTGTGGCAGGTTGAGGTGAGTCTTTGCACCAGATATCTCCATCATGGTGGACTGATAATGACTCCTTTGTTCGTGCCAGGTGTCGCGCTTGCAGGTTCTGGCACAGCTAAATGGAACGGAGCCATTGTAAATGTCACTTGATACAGCAGATCAGGAAGTCGTGCTTCAGATAATGAATATAGACTAAAAAGGTTTGATCCACAGTATCGCTGCAGATAAAGCACAGGTGTACTTAACAGAGCCATCGTTAATGTCATCAGTTCCGCCCGCGTCTTTCCTGCTAAGATGAAATCAAAATGTTGACCATGAAGAGGAACTATAAGCCTGCACAGAGATTAGTTTGAACCACAGACAAAAGGTTGCTGGGTTAAAGATCTCAATCAGCGATCGAGCTGCAGCTGACTGAACCGAGCTTAATTCAAGGTCGGGCAAGAAAAATGCCACTCGACTGAGAACGATTACTGTGACAAACCGTCTGGTAGCGTCTCAGGTAAAATGATGCTTTTGTGTGTAATTTGCAGCTTAATATATGTCATATAAAAGTTGTTTAAACTGAAGTATTAGAGCCTTGTGTCCACATAACGCTTATTTCTGAGCACCAGCATCCTCCTCGCTCTGATGTCACGGTGTCAAATAAAAACAGACGTATACTGAACCACAAAGCACAACGTCTCCACCCACTTCACACCGTTAAAAGGTTCGACCCCTGAGGTAAGACTGACCCCGGCTTGCAGGTCCTCCGACTTGTCCATGAGGTCATCCAGTCTCTCTCCTCGGGCCAGGATCCGGTCCACGTTCTCTGTCATGATGTTCTTCACTCCGTCCACCTGATCCCTCAAAGTCTGCACCTTGTCCTTCGGCACCGGCTCTGCCGCCTCTCCTCGCTCCTGAGACCGGACAGAAAAAACATTAATACAGGAGATTTAGTTGAGGAACATGCAGAACACGTGTCAGTGGAAATACAATCCTTCTTATCCTTTAGTTTGAATAAAGTAAAAGTTTAAGCTGACAGAATGTTTTATTGTGATCGTGCACAGTTCTTAATCCAGCCGTTGACACTGTGTGCAGACTGTAGCTTCCTCCTGAACACACTCCTTAAATTATACTTCAGAACAGAACTTGAGTAAACTGAACTTTAGTTTATTTCATCACTGGTTGCACAACATTTTGACACTAAGACTTTCTTCCTGCAGATGAAAATCGGTCCCAAATACAGTTTTTCAGTCTACTTGATTTCTAATAATCTGTTTTCGTTCGACCCCTAATTTCTTTCAGCCGACACTGAGCGTGACAGCTGGTGCTGGTTCTGAGAGTCCTTCAGGCTCTCGGGCTGCTGCCTGTGACAGCTGCCGGCTGTCGAACGACTGTTTGTAGGTGTGATTTCTAAAAGCATGCATGCTGTATGCAGTGTGATGTTTGTTGAGTCTGCGCACGGCGACTTCCACGTCCCATGAGTCAGGACCAGACTGTAAACAACACCGTCTCCAGGAAACAGAGCAGGTTCTGCAGCGTCATGCTCCGTCCCTCCCTTCTCTCTCTCTCTCTCTCTCTATCCCCGCCTGCCTTCCATCCATTGTTTCCTGCCTTGCTGTCCATTATCTCTCTTCCTTCATTGTTGTCTCGGCTCATGTTCCTCCGTCATCCGTCACTCTTTATATTTCCCTCTGGAGCTGCTGGTTTATGCAACACGTGTCGCTACTGTTGCATTTTAATTTCACGTGTTCTGTTCTTTATCTCCGCGTTAAATCACACGTCCACGTTTCATCAGATGTGTTGATGTTCGTCTTTGTTTACGTGCCATCAAACCAGGTTTTCAACTCTCCCTGCCTTCCTGTAACAGAGTTAGTAGGTCAGTCAGACCCACTTATGGCTGACGGATATCAAGTATCGACACTCGCAGAATGAGAGAGACAGAAATATGACAAGTACAAGATGTTCCTGCACTGTCGGCTGTATTAAACCAAAGCAGCGTGACTTCAGTCGTCCTGTAAAACTCGTCCGCTCAAACAAAAGTCTGTCAGATGAGGCACCCTGTAAATACAAGAGGAATAGAATAATACGCGCTCGCTCGAATGTGAATGAGATAAATCTACATGTTTAACCGCTGCTGTAAATGCAAAAAGGTGGATTTCATTTGTCTTCGCCGCTCTCGTCCTTATCTAGTCAAATGTGAAAAATCCTGAATCTGTGAGTGCACATGGCAGGATTTCAGTCCACCAGCAGACGGTGGACCGGCAGAGAGCTCTCTAATGAACACTGACGTGAACAGAGACACGAGGAAACGCTGCAGGCTGCAGGAAAACAAGGCTTGTTGGTTTAGCCCAGCGGTGAAGCTGGAGAACGTTTCAAAGAGAAGGAAAGTTTCAAAACCACAGAAGTCAGTTTTTTTGTTAAACAGGTCAGCAGAGGAAGCAAAGTTCATGTTGATGTCAGCGGCCTCCAACAGATCCACATCAGACCACATGAACCCTCGTCCTGTGAACCGGGACTCCACGCTTGTTCCATCTCTTGCATAAATAAAATTAAAGTATTTCCTCCTTCAAGGTCCTGGGAGACTTTGAATGACCTTAATTTAAAAATATTCAGCCACATCACCAAAGACAACATTCTCAGGCATCATTTAAAATGTCTGCCAGGTTTAAAAGTAAGTTATTATAAGTTTCTTTTCAGTTCAGTTTAAACATGAATGTAGCACGGCATCATATAATAACTTCTTCTCTCGCCACAGATTTGTTAATACGACGTGTGACCTCCATTTTGTGCCTTATAAGCCTTAAAATAAGGCCAGCGGTCCTCTAACGGAAGCTAGCGAGCAGAAAACTCAGACATTTTCCACCAGAGACGTAACAAGGCGGGCTCATAACAGAGATAAGTGTCAGTTAATTAAACGCCATCAGCTTTTCTGGGTCGGGTTTCATCTCTAACAGTAGTTTAAGTAAGTTAGTGTTAAATTAACACCTCTTTTAAAGGAGCAGTCTGTAGTTTTGGGGGAAGAAATGTTATCAGAAGAGAAAAACTCTCTTTGTGTCAACGACTAAATTATCAAACTGACCTTAAAGAACAACACACTTGTTTTACTTTGTTTATATGTGGCGGACCCTGCCATCTTTCTAGCGTCGATTGCAGATGAAATAAAATAACTTCAGCGTCCTCTCACACGACGTCTCGCCTACAAACACCATCTGAACTGAACGATCTGAATCTGTAATTAGTGACTAAATGTTTTAAATAAAAAGCAGTGGAGAGGAAGAATAACAGTAGCAGAAAAAAGGGAAATACTCAAGTGAAGTAATTAAGAACTTTACTAGAGAGCAGCAACAGTCATTATCAGTAAATATTAAAATCTTTATCGCTTTCGGCGCTGAAAGAGTCACATCGACAGGCTCCTACATCCGCGGACCTTACTGTCCTTCTTTACTCACTTAAAGAAATCATAAATATACCTGAGTTTGTCTTGTGACGTCATTAATAATGTAAACATTAAAATTCTGGAGTTTGAAAAACTACGGACTGGCCCTTTAATGGAGGCGGTAGCTGAAAATCAACTTTTAAACTGAAATAAAACCCTTGAAACGCCCATATAAGGTGTGTGACGTCACGAAATTTAAAGATAATCGCGTGATCTTGGTGAATAACACCGGTTCTGTTCGGTTCGGTTCTGTTTGGATGCTTTCAGCAGCAGCAGCAGCAGCAGCGGGGGGAACAACTTCAGGCCATTTTTGTTCGGAACCTGTTGGACTTCCTCTCTCAACAAAGTGGAGTTAAAGCCTCACACACAGTTTGTAGATAAAGTCCAGACTCGGTTCGACAGTTTAAAAGTTGTTCTGTGTTCGGATCCACCTGCTGCACGTCGAGTCTCAACATGGTGACGGCTCAACACACACACACACACATAGAACCGCCGGATCACCTACCGGATCAATGTCCATTTTGTTGGAAGCAGTCCTCTTTGACAGCCGAACCCGCCGGACCCGGTTCCTCCGGACTGAAACTGGACTTTCTAAGCGGATTAAAGCTCCTCAGAGTTTGATGCTCCTCCACACGGACTTCGTTTCCTCCTCGCTTTAACTTCCTGGTTGTTGTTTTTTTTCTTCAAACTGAATTCCTTCGCTTCAGGTGTCAAGTACCTGATTACACAACCACTGCTTCCGATTACCCTTTCAAAATAAAATACATAGCTCAAACTGCTTAGACACATTTTGAAAAGTTACGAGTTTCAAGATTAATTTAAAAGTATAACAGGTATACAATAGAAACATTTTTTTTAAATATCTCAATGACGTTTCTCACTGTGGGCAATATCTGGGTCGGGTTTTCATTTTTTATTTTTTCCGGTTTTTAATTGTTTCCAGTTTTTAATGTTTTTATTTTCTATTTTTCATTTGTTTTTAACTTTTTTAAATGTTTAAATTTGGTAAAGTAAGTTAAGCAACTTCTTCAGTTCTAAAAAAATGAAATGAAATAAATTAACTTTTTTCAATCATTCATTCAATCTTTATTTAAATATAATAATAATAATGATAATGATGATAATAATAATAATAACAATAATAATAATAATAATAATTATTATTATTATTATTATTATTGAAAAATCATGAAGGGTAAGACCTTATATCAATGATGTCAGGAGCACAAATAAAAAATAAAAAAAAACAGAATAGATGCAAAAAACAGAAACAGAACAGAAACAACAAATGAATAAACAGAATGGGTTCATAAAAATTACAAGAGATAAGAAGTAAAAGTATAACAGGTATAAAATATAGAGGTCTACTCAATAAAGTTTTCCACAATGGGGTAATATTTGGTCGGGTTTTTATTTTATTATTATTATTTTTTTAAACCTCTGACTGTTGGTAGTGAGTTTTTAAAAATAAAATCATATCACTTTTTAAATTCATTCATTATTTCAATCTTTATTTAAATCTCGCAAAATCATTTACAATGATGTCGAGAGCACAAATAAAATAAAATAAATTAAATTAATTTAAGTTAAAAAACAGAATGGGTGCATAAAAATTATAACAGATAAGAAGCAACATGACAAAACACAAATAAAACTAATGTGCATAAAAGATAAAAGGCAGAAAATCATACAGGAGAGCATGTAGTTAAAAACAGTCACATTCAAATGCTGAGAAGTTTGAAATCAAAGTCTAAACTTCATTAATCTTCATTAAACTATGAAGAATGTAAAAGAAGAAAAAAGAAACTGAAAAACTTTTACTGAATTTCATCACATGTTCACCAAGGTAAAATGCAAAATAAAAATATATTTAAAACTAAAATAAGGAAAATTATATATATATATATGTATATATATATATATAGATATATATATATCTATATATATACATATATATGTATATATATAGATATATATGCTCTTATTTTGAAGGCCCTCCCCTCGATTTCCTCACCCTTGCTGCTGCTGCTGCTGCTGCTCTCCCTCCTCTGTCCTCAGGATGGCGTCACCCCGAGGTGTTTCCATCATGTTCATGTTGGCTGCGGGCCTCATGACTGAATCATTGAATAAACCATCAGACAGTTTCACAACACTTTGTTTTCCTCTCAGCTGACCTCAGAGCTCAGCTGGGTGTTGTCACCTCTCGTGTTTATGATCAAACAAAAGCACAGAAGCCTTTATGTAGGTTCAGGAGTGAAATGTTGATCAGAGGCGAAAGATCTACTTCTGCCAAAACACACTAAAATTAACAACTCTCTTTGTGCTCCTCACTGAGTAAACTCAATAAATAAACACAATTTCATCCTGTTCTACTTTGTTTACATGTGGCGGACCCTGCCACCTTTCTAGCTTCAAACAGTGCTCTGGGACCTTACTGCTGACCAGCGAGCAGCAGATTTCTGAGTTAAAATATTGCTGTTTGTCTTATTACATCACTAATATTATAAATATTAAAATTCAGAGGGTTTTTGTTGTTGTTAAAACTACTTAGTGCGATTTTAAGCACTCAGAAATAAGTTATTAAACTGGAAACAGGAAGTAAGTTTCTTTCTTACACCTTCATTTGAATTCCCAGCTTTATGTTCTCATGTTTATTCAATATTTATTGCAATTGTAAGAATGTTTTCAACAAAACAGAAATCAGAAGTGATGACAACAAGAATGTGTGATTTTCTTACAGCTTTTTTTTTTTTTTTTAAATGGAGAAGAAATTCAAACTGAGGTAATAATACAAATCAGAGAGATTTATTTTCCCCATAAGTGGATAAATAAGCTGCTCTCAGATGTCCAAGAACACTGTGTGAAGCCAGAAAGGTGGCAGGGTCCGCCACCATCATTGAAAATCCTTCTCTTCAACATTTCTTCCCCAAAACTACAGAATGCTCCTTTAACGTGGCTAAATATTACAAATTAACCACTCCGTGTTCTGCAACATCCTCCTTTCCAGACGGCCGTGACAGCTTCACTGCTGTCTGTGGTTTAGTGTTTCAACAGTCACATTACATCACGTACATCAAATGATCAGAACTCATCACTCTCCGGTGAGAACAATCCTCTCTGAAGCAGCAGTTTGGTTCATCGTGTGCTCGACTTCCATTTCTGAGAGAAGCCTGAATCACTCTTTAACTGCTTCCTCTGGCTTGAGAAGTGTAATAACTCATTCCTTAACACGATACCTCAGTATCTGTACCACAGAGCTGTTGGGCCCTTGGTATCTGACTGTCTCCTCCCATCTCTGCAGCTGCGTGACACACTGACGTCACACCGGGTCACGCCCCAGCCAGCAGCACCGGCCCCGACCAACCGGTTCCACCTTTATCTAGGAAGGCAGCGGCGACGCCTAACTGCTGATCATTACCTGCCGTCATGTCAGAGCGCTGCTGCAGGCGGCTCCTAATCTCAAGCAGCTAAAAATAATCCAGCCCATTATGTCCACTTTGGATAACGATCTTCCCGGCAGGCATTAGCCAGAGTGCTAAAAATACCGTCTGTCTCGTTCTGTGAAATGGGGAATAATGGAGAAAATTACAGGTAATGTTTTGAAATACACCTCTACAACACATTTTTAGAAAAAAAAAAGGCTTTTATTTTTTGGGACAATATACATTTTTGTGTGGAGTCGGAGCAGTTAAATTATCGACACAGATACGCATCAATAGTTCAGAATAAAAGCAAAGAGAAATGTTGTGCCAGATTTGACTTTTCGCACAGATTACATTACTGTGTGTACTAGAAAACAAATAAAAACATCAAATCTAAACAGAAACACAGACACATCAGACATTATACAAAGAGATGAAAAAAGTGAGAGAACAGCGTGAAAGAATAACAGATTCTCCAGAAAACAGCTCCTCAGACGCCTTGTCGTATGATGATGTCTGACATGTCGTCCACCTTCACCAGCTCCAGGTTCTGTTGAAAACAAAACATATTTCACATTTCACACTACGATAAACAGACATGAATACTATGTATTTACATTACAGGTTTAAGATGCAAATAAACTCTGAGGCAGAGATAAAAGTCTGTCTTCCTCTCTCCATTATCATTTTTAGATATTTTACATCACTTCCCTGAGGAAAAATAAACATTAAAGGTGAAGAACCTGCAGTTAAAAGTACAATTCAGACTCTTTAATCAGCGGTTCGTCTGTTGTCTTGATCTATATTAATGTATGACTTTAAAACAAACCTAACAGCAAATCATACATGAGCTTTTCTGGTGGATGTTATGTTGTTTTTATAACTAAACAGTGTATAATCGAAATGTTAAACAGAGAAACATATTAGATATTTTGGAGGATTTGCTTATTTGCAGTGCAGTGCGGAGGTAAATAAGATGATAGGTACTCGATGAGTCAATCAATTGATTCACAATAGCAAGTAAATTAATTGCTAACCATTTTGATATCAATTAAAGGCGCTTTCTGTATCCATTTGTAGCAAATAACATGTTTAAATCACTTTTCTTATTGGCCATGTGAACAGATTACAAGATAACATGAAAAATAAGATCTTCCTTGTGTCTTGGTTGCCATTTAAAGACTTCTTTAAGATAGCTGTGTTCAATCTTTATGCTATGCTAGGCTAAGCTAAACAGTATTAATCATGTCATCCAACTTTTAGCAAGAAAGTGGTTAAACACAATTCTCAAAATGTTGAATTAGTTTTAGTTTCACATTTTTTTCAAACCCTGTTATGCATATATCTTTTTTTCCTTCCTGCCATAAAGTTAATTAAAAATGGCTGATTTTAAAAACCACAACTCACCTTTTCATTGGCGAGATGAAGCAGAGCGACAAACGCCAGCGGCACCGACAGGTTCTGAGCCATCGTGTTCGGCAACCTGGACCGCCGCAGAAAGAGACAGAAAAAAAAGAGAACGGGACAAAAACTATTAATTTTCCATTCAGTCGGTCGTGCTGTTAAATCTTAGAGCCTTTAAAAGAAGCAGCAGTAGCTTTTAGTTCTGCTTCTTACTGATTCACAGCAACATTCAGATGATATTACTGACTGAATGTGTTTTGAAATATATATAGAAAGAGACGTATTAGTAAAGATGGTTTCCGTATCTGTGAGACAGGCTTAACCCAACACAAAGACTCATGTATTTGCATGCGCTGCCCTTTCAGCCATTATTCATCCTCATTAGTGCCGCGTCATGGCAGGAGGTCCGCTCTGCTGGTACCTTTGAAGCAGCGTCTTTGTGGTCTGACTGAAGACTTTCTCCCCACACACCTCTGGTTTCTCCACAGTCGGCGGCTCCTGTCGGGAACATTAAGGCATAAACTCACCAAACACTCGTGTAATAACAGATAAACACGGCTAACATCTCTGACTGGCTGCATGTCTGCGCACTAATGACCCACGACCAGAGTGAATTTACCCCTTTATATACCTGCAGACATAAACAAAGCGGCTTTTCTCTTGGCGTCGTTTACCTCTGTGGGTTTTTCTGGGCTTTCAGTAAGAAGAGTCCACATGCTGGTCTTCAGTCTCTTCATGTCCATTTTCTTTGCTGTCTTGGCGTAGTTGATCTCAATCTTGTTGACCTACAAAAACAGATTAAAGCAAGTTCTTGTAAGTAAAACTCTAGTGTGTAGAAACAGAAGCAGAGAGACGCCGACCCTAAACAGACCCACGTTCAGTTCAACTAGAAATAAAGTCCCGGGTCACTCACCCTGTGTGGTTCAGGTACCAGATCATCCTCCCCATATGTTGAGATGCCCTCTAGATCTTGTGAGGGCAGAGGTATACTATCACCTGAGGGCTGGGTGTCATCGGAACCGGCAAACCCTTCAACATCATCGTCGCTGTCGCCACCCTGAAAATGAAGATGGACAAAGTAATGAAAATGATGTGGTTACAGATCTGCTTGCATCAACATCAGAGCAACACTGACTAAAATCCACTGCAAGATCATTTTATTTTTAACCTCTATCACTCATCTCTACTCTTTAGATAAAGAAAGTCTATTAAAATACAAATCAAATCAACAGAAGTTGATCAAATAGTAGACAGAAATAAAAGAGCGGACCTGGAGACCGGGACAGAAGTTGGCTGTGTCGTTGGCGTTGTTGTAGTCGTAGTCTCCGATGCCTTCTCCGAGCTCTCCGGACAGCCTCTTCTGGCCTTCTTGACTCAGCTAGAACAAACAAAAACAATAATAATACAATAGAAGCTCAGGGTGCACTGAAAGGTGACTGTAGCAGCTCTTCAACTGTGAAAGTGTAATTTACCGTAAGTGTGCCTACATGTTCTGTTTATGTGGACTGAATTAATAATGATGCCAACATCCAGAAAATGATGACTGAACTCCACAAACAAAAACAACATCTGTGTTTGCACGTCTCTACTTTGATCCCTTTTCCCACCCCGTCAGCTGACCGGAGTGTAACGACTCACCGAGCTGGAGGGCTTGAGGCTGAGCTGGGAGAGCGTCTCTGGTGGAAACTGGAAGTCTGCTGGTAGAGTCGTCTTCTTATTGCTGGCGCTGAGGGCAGACTTGGTGTTGGTCGTGGCGGCCTGTGAAGGGAAAAGGGACATCGGATCAGATTTCCCAGAGTGCCGAATGCTGTGTTGCTATGGTTACTACACCAAAAAGTTCCACGTTATGGCCTTAATGCCTCCACATTTCCAACGCTGCGACAGGAGACAGACCACCTCTGACTCTGTTTAGGTGTCAAAGCCCCGGGCAGCGTTGTGCTGAGTAAAATGGGCTTTTGCAGGTGGACAGGATTCAGGCTGTTCTTTAGATACATGCAAAAAAAAAATATATAGAGCATTTCAAAACACTTTTACAAACTGAATTCATTGACATTTTTGTTATTCATTCTGAGGAGATGATTTACTGTCGTTACCACCCACAGCTTATCCAATTAACAGACATGAGCTGAAACATTTATGCTTGCAGTAAAACATCCTTTTGGCGTCTTCACATTAGGCATGATTGCAGTTGTACACTTGCATATATGTAGAGTCCGATACAGAAGGTGGAGGTACGCATGTAGTTGATTTGTGATCCACCAATATACACTGAAAAAAAGAAGCAGCAGCAGCAGTTGCGTCATGAATCCCACTTTACTTCTTACAGGACGCGATCTGGAAATGTCTGTTCTCTGAGGATTTTGAGCTGCAGCTTTGCGGTGTAAACACACACCGACCTCTTCGGGCTTTCTCCAATTCTTCTGCTTGTTAGGTAGACAGGCGGGATGCAGCTGGATTGTGAACTTCGCCCGAGTACGGTACACTAATGTTTACTGTAATAAAACCAACCGGACTTTGGGGTGAGTGGATCTGGATCTGGGTCTCTAATGTGAAAGCACCTTTATTTGTTTTGGCCTATTTTCTCTTTTTCTGTCTGTCATGAGGAAGAATTATCCAGGACCATGTATACACAAATGTTCCTGGCAGCTAGAAAGCCATACCACGTCCTCATTTTGGCCTATCAGAGCATATTTATCTGCTCCTTCTGCCTTCTTAAAGTCAAATCATGAATAAAAACAGTGTAGGTTTCTTCATATGTCACACTATTCCTTAAATACCAAGCATTAAGTAACAGTTGTACTATGGCAGCAACTAGAGATTATTTTCTTTTTTGATTTATCTGTCAATTACTTCCTTGATTCATTGATTTGTTGTTTCATCCATAAAATTGTCAGAAAATGTAAATCAGTGTTTCTCAAATGTCTCATTCTGTCGACAACCAACAAGTTTACCGTCACAGAGGAGTGAAAATATTCACATTTAAGACGCTGGAATCAGAGAAACTCAGTTATTAAAATACTTTGGTGATTAAATCAAATGTTCTAACAAATCAATTAATCTTTGCAGCTCTAACTGACTCTAGATAACAACATATCTATCCAAAAGTCAATATGCTGTGTATGGAACAACAAAAGCAGTAAGGTTTCTTACTCTTGTGGTGCGGAAGTACGTGTCAAAATTGACATCATCACCGAAGTCTATCTCGAAGGTCTTCTTGGGCTTTCTTTTACGTGGCTCCTTGTCGGGCAAATGGTCCACTATAGAAGTTGAAGTCCATGAAAAGACAGACAGACAGACAGACAGACAACTGTTACTTTGCACACATTCAGCAGGGGAGGACAACCATTATCCCCCTAATGCCTCAAACACAAACATGAGCCTAATGCGTGTACATTATGCAAAAAGAGGAACTGCGGCTGGTTGAGACTACATCAACTCATCATAATAAACAAAGAGCATGTTAACAGTGTTATTGCATTAGTCTGCCTATTCCTAAGTGCAGGGATACATAATAGAAAGTGATGTGCAAGTACTCCAACCTATAACTAATCTTCATCATCTCTAATCGTGAATTTCACTCACATTTGTGCTTCGGCTTGAACTGCCAGTAGCCGGGTCCAGCCCATGTGGCCATGGTCCTGGGACTGAAGTACGAGTACTCTCTGGGCTCAGAGGACAGCTGCAGACACATGGTGGCAATGTCTCCCTCTCCAATTGGAATCACATCCCTGCACCAGCAAAGAGAAACCATTCAGACGAGCACACGCACAGACACACAACAGCCTTTTGTTAATACAGGCAGAGACAGACCTATTCAATATATTCTAACGAGTTCAATACCTCTCCTGGTGATAATAGGCAATGCAATTACTTAGCAGATGATTACATAAGTAATGCATTACGGACTGAAAGCTTACACAGGCATTAAGAAGATTCATTTTCAGGTACAGAACTTAATGGAGGCTGTTTTACATCATAATAGTCTAAAGTGTACTTAAAGAGTTCAAGGAGAAAAAGAAACTCTCTCTCTGGAAACTTTCGCCCACTTCCCCTGAGACTTTAGAGAAACTCATTCCACAGAAGCAGAAATATTAATTTGTCAGATGGTCTGTGGTAAAAGATTAAATTCTCTACCTCGAAGCAGAAGACAAACATCGACTGCCTTCAAACCCACGATCTTACCTTCCTTTGCCAGAGCCAGAGGCCTCACAACCGTCCTTATGCTCCTTGGATCTTTCCTCACAGTCGCCCATTCCCTCCTCATAGTCAGCGTCGAAGTCAGGGCAGTCATCTTCCTCAGGTTCGGGCTCGGGCTCAGCGTTTACGTCAAACACGTGTTCGCCCTGCTTCATCTTCTCCAAGAGCTGATTCATAGTCTGAAAGAAGACAAAGAGTCAGACAGAGGGAGTATAAATGATTTACCACCACTGATGTATAAGGAAGTGGATCCTAAACTGCAGTACGGGAAGATCTGTAAATAACATAAAAATGCCTCAATGCGACAGATTTTTCCCTCCATGCTGCTGCCAACATGGTCACATAATCTTGAAGAACCACTCAAATATATTAAAACTGGTAAATATAAGAGAGGACTCACTTTATAACAGCGATGACTGCGTGAATGTAGAGAAACTACACCTTACGGCAACATTAATCTTTATACTTTAATAAAAAAAATTAAAGAATTTCATCAGATTAATTGATGACATCAGGTTTTGTGGTTTCTCTGACCTGCTCAGGGTTCCAGCTAGTGAAGGAGAAGTCCTGCAGCGAGGGGCAGACGGAGCTCTTCTCCTGGGAACGCTGCAGTCCAGCTGGCAGAAACACAACACAGGAAGTTCAGATTCAGTCGACCACCTAATGGATCAGTGTGTCTTGACCACATAACAATTAATGTAAATGACAGTAAATACTTATTTTGGGTTTGTTAAGGTTTCTTACCCATAAATGGGGAAGCAGGGACTCCTTGTGGAGGTGGAGGAGAGTAAGACGGTCTGGACTTAAGGAGGGTCATGTTGGAGGGAAACAGCAGCTCGCAGCGACTGTCCTCGCTGAAGAGAACTGACAGAAAGACGCCTGCCGTGCTGCTCTCGTCGAAGGATGAGGCCATCCTCTGAAACATGGGGTCCACCTGGGTGGGTGAGAACAGTTGATCATCCTCACTGAATTATTATGACACAGAGGTTAACAAGAAAACAACCTAAAATTCACTGAAATAGACCTCAGAGTAAAATGTTAATGTCGTTTAATTATTGGAGCATCAGCTGGACATGAGAGGGGATACAGTCATAATGGAGAGTGAGTAAAAGTAACCAGAGAAACTAAACTCAGTAAATAAACCTTTTGTGTTGTTGTTCGTGTCGACTGCATCTGAAGAACAGCGAGGATTAGGAAAATCAGACAGACAACGATTTAGAATTGATGGTGACAATTCACATGCTAATTTAAAAATATATTTATTGTTGTTGTTGTTGCATGACTTGAATGTTTGAGTAAGATGTAATGAATGGATGAGAAGCATAGCAGTGGAAAAGGAGACTGAAACTCGAGAGAGCCTGACCGACAGAGTTGATAATCTGCTGAGTGCTTGTTGGTTAATCCTTTTCATTACAACAAAACCATCAAATAAAGTTTCTCCTTTTCATTTACACCGATCTCTCATCAGCATCCCCCTCTCTCTCTCTCACAGAGGCTCTCCTACTCTCTCGTTTGCACACTATTTATCTTAATGTTTTTACAAACTAGCCGGGAAGAAGATAGCATGTTTTTTATATTCAATAAACCTCTATAAATGTCCAGCACTTGTCCAGGTATTGATGTTTGTGGCAGCACGGCTTGTTTTGTGAATGAAGAGGTGAATAATCTAAAAGCAGTTCTTGCAGAGCATAAGTCTGATGTTCAACACTGCAACTCCAAAGTAAGAGAACTCTTTGTGTCAGGAACTAAATTTACTCCCACGTTTGTCCAGTCGGGACACAGGTTTAGTCCCAGAGTCCTCCAGGACCACAGATTTCATGACACAGAAGATGGTGTCATTTGAACTTGTATCATTTTTAAAGGGTGACCCAATACCTCACACTTCCTCTCCGACTCAGCACTGTTGATGTTACTCAGGTTCTGCTCTACGGTCTTCTTAGGAGGCCTCTTTTTCCTCGGCTGTTTAGCAGTCACTTCACCTTCTCCAGCACCTCCATCACCTTCCTGCTGGTCTGCGCTGTGGCCTGATCCACGTAGAAAACAGGGAGAAAAAAGAAGAAGCAAAAACTCAGAAAATGTTCAAATACTGGAACAATACAGGTAGACCAATATGAGATCTGAAATAAATGAATGACACTGCTGAGGTTCTCACCCTCTCCAGGTTTGGTCTCTGCCCCGAGGCCACCCAGCACCCTGTAAGCATCAGCATGAACAGCATCCACCCTCACAGCATAGATCTTTGTGCTCGCATCCAAAGTTCCAGCTGCCACCTTTAGGACACACACAAAGAATACACACACAGCTTGTAAAATAAATCAGACTTCTTCATACTGCACTGACCTGGAACCACTCTGTTTATATCATTTTAGAACAATAACAAACTGGGAAATAATAAGTAGCAGTAGTGGTGGGAACAAACCTTGAAGTTTGTGAGCTCAGAGTCCTTCTGTTTGAGAATATCAGCCATATAATCAATCAGATGCAGACCAAAGGCATTTTTGGTGGTGATTTTCTGCAAAAAAAGAGAAAGATAAAAAGGCATTTATTAAAAGTCCTTTCAGCTCTTGATGCTGTGTATTTAAAAAGCACATTAGTAGTAGGAGTAAAAGACAAAGAGAAAAGTCATTCTGTTTACAGGGTTATTATTGCGACACTTCAAAACTTACATTCTCAGTGGAGAGTTTGATGCAGGTGGAGTAATGCTCAGAGATCTGTGCATTTGACAGCTTGGGCACGGCGGCAGGAGTCCCTGCAGCGCTGCATACAAAAATGAGATTATTTTTACGCTCTCAAGATACAGACAAGCAGGACAGCCAGAACATTGTCTGCTAGAGCCACAATTTAAATCTTGTCAGTCTAAAAACAGTCAAAAGCAGAAAACTCCGTCTCCACAGCTTACCTATGAGATGCAGAGTCGTTGAAGGAGGAGTCAGTGGCAGTTTGAAGGTCAATGACTCTTGACCTTCGGCGCTGACGTCGCTCCTGCTCATCATCGTTGCCGGGGAAGGCTGCCAGGAGCGGGGTGCTGCAGGCTGCAGGGGACAGACCCTTGTTCTTCAAGGAGGATGACGTCCATCCTTGACGCACCCGGGAGACCGGTGTGGAGGCTGCACTCATCTTAGCTGGAGACAAATACACAAACAAACACAGAAGCTACATGTTGAAGTTTCACTCTCAGGAAAAAAATATCTGGGATCATGTTTCAATGTTTAGAAAGACAGAAAAGGTCGCAGTATTTCACACAGTTATAGAAAATCAAATAAACTTACTACATCTTAGCCTTTCTTACACTCAGGTGTGCATGAAACAGCATTCAAATATCGGTGTCTATTACCAATTATTTTATCAGTATTGGCCATGAGAGTCAGGTAATTAGTGGTGATCTTATGGCTGAAAATAATCCATATTGTGCATCCCTAATAGGAAGGAATGTTCTTTGAATATATGTATAACATTGTTTGTTGTGCGAGAGACAACTAGTCTGAGAAATCTGCAGATTTTTTGATTTTACTCTCCATCTGGATCTCAAAGTTTGACAGCCTTCTCTCCTCTGTGAGCTGACATACAGTACAGTGTGAAAACACGAGGAATCAATTCAGAAACCCTCATATGAGATGAATCATGACTTTCAACTAAGTTACCATGAAATCTACATGAAGCAAAACATGTACACACCCCATAAACCGCTTGCTGAAAGGATGCACAACACTTAAATGAAAACTGAGATTCACTGGTGACCTTTAAAATACCTAATATTACACAGTTTATATATACACACAGTAACACATTACCTCCTTTACCTCAAGCCACCAACCAGACCTTGTAGTTTCTGATTTAAGGTAACGTTAGCTGAACCTTAGCTAGAACGACAGTTATAAACAAGAGGGGTCCCGCAACAGAAAGTAGCTGAATTAGCTTAAAAAAGTGCCTGAAGTTATCGATAACACATTAACACCTTTAAACACCATTAAAACCTCAATTTATCACCGCGTTTTCCAAGCTCACCGAACAAAACCAACAGACAAATGCTTGTGAAGCTCAGCGAGCTGTCTACGTTAGCTGCATGCACATACAACCTAGCATAACAACGGTTAGCATTAGCTACCCTCAACGTGTTTTCACTATCATTGTTAGCTGACCGGCTCACTGACACACAAGAGCTGTACAACAAATCTTCCTTTGTTCACTCACCGGTCCTCACAAAGTCTAAAATCCGGAGTTGCTTTCTTTCGGCCGGTTATAAGTTGTAATATGGCCGAAGAGAAACAGAGCAGGCTGCGGCTATTCTTCCTGCTCGGCGTTTGAATTTTTGCGCCGAACGGTTTACGTAACTCTCACATACGTCATGACGTCAAAGCACGCCCACTCCGACAGCGACTTAAATGACTCATCAGCAAAAAAAGGAACAAAAATAACGTGACTAAAATGCATTTTGGATTTATTTCAGGCCCCGTTTTCTATTTTTAGTTTGTAAGTTCTAAGTTTAAAACAAGATTTAGAGAGCTAAAGGTTGAAATCTAAAATTCGTCAGTCAAATAAAACCTCACTGAGGCAAGTTTATTTCTATAGAACCATTCAGAGACATATAGAAATGAATCAAAATTAAAACATTAATTTTTTAAGACATTAAAACAGCAGCTGAAAGACAGAAGGGGAAAAAAAGCAAATATAATTAGGTAGAGATAAAAAAAATGCATTAAATTAATGTACTTGTTCCCTGATTTAGATGAACTGAAATGTTTACATCGATTATGTGACTGACTACCTTTTTTTAATAAGTAACTGTATCAGAACAAACATTTTAAATAACCCTCCCAATCCCCCGTACAAGTAAAACAAATGTGTGTGAATCCTGAGAAGATTTAGTGCTTTATAGACCAGTAATAGGATTCTATCTTTTGACTCATAGGGAGTCGGTTTCAGTGCAGTGACTTAAAAAACACATTAAACCAGAACTGAAACAAACACACAGAAACCATTCTGTGCAGACTACAATGAGGCTGCATTATGAGCATATAAACTACTTTAGCTGCTCAAAATGACCTTTTATCTGTCTGCTTCCTGATATTACAGGCAGCACTTCAGGTATATTTCATATCAGCTGCTGGTAAAATGTTATAAACTCTCACTGAGCTGCTGTTAGCTTCATTAATGTGATAAGATGAGAGAGGCTAACCTGCTCAGACATTATCAAACACATGGCCCTGTTTCTAAATAAATCATTCCCAAAATAGGAATAGATAATGATGAGAATGGACGCCATGGTCACAAAGACATTGATATATCAAATGTAGTCAAAGCTTTGACAATGCCACTGAGAGGAGACATTGGACTCCATCAAAACATTCAACGCGTTCTTTAAAAATCCGGGATGAGCAGGATTAAAACCACAACAGAGCGTAATTAAAAAAAAAAGGTTTATTATATAAATAGCCGGTAAAGACAGCAGCACTCACTGTCTGAGAAGGTGAAACTGTAGTCAACAAACAACTGCACGACCTGACTGCTCGTCTTATTGGTCCTGACTGCTCGTCTTATTGGTCCTGACTGCTCGTCTTGTTGGTCCTGACTGCTCGTCTTGTTGGTGTTGACTGCTCGTCTTGTTGGTGTTGACTGCTCGTCTTGTTGGTCCTGACTGCTCGTCTTGTCGGTCCTGACTGCTCGTCTTGCTGGTGTTGACTGCTCGTCTTGTTGGTGTTGACTGCTCGTCTTGTTGGTGTTGACTGCTCGTCTTGTTGGTCCTGACTGCTCGTCTTGTCGGTCCTGACTGCTCGTCTTGCTGGTGTTGACTGCTCGTCTTGCTGGTGTTGACTGCTCGTCTTGTTGGTCCTGACTGCTCGTCTTGTTGGTCCTGACTGCTCGTCTTGTTGGTGTTGACTGCTCGTCTTGTTGGTGTTGACTGCTCGTCTTGTTGGTCCTGACTGCTCGTCTTGCTGGTGTTGACTGCTCGTCTTGCTGGTGTTGACTGCTCGTCTTGTTGGTCCTGACTGCTCGTCTTGTAGGTGTTGACTGCTCGTCTTGTTGGTGTTGACTGCTCGTCTTGCTGGTCCTGACTGCTCGTCTTGTTGGTCCTGACTGCTTGTCTTATTAGTCCTGACTGCTCGTCTTGTTGGTCCTGACTGCTCGTCTTGTAGGTGTTGACTGCTCGTCTTGTTGGTCCTGACTGCTCGTCTTGTTGGTCCTGACTGCTCGTCTTGTTGGTCCTGACTGCTCGTCTTGTTGGTCCTGACTGCTCGTCTTGTTGGTCCTGACTGCTCGTCTTGCTGGTGTTGACTGCTCGTCTTGTTGGTCCTGACTGCTCGTCTTGTTGGTGTTGACTGCTCGTCTTGTTGGTGTTGACTGCTCGTCTTGTTGGTCCTGACTGCTCGTCTTGTCGGTCCTGACTGCTCGTCTTGCTGGTGTTGACTGCTCGTCTTGTTGGTCCTGACTGCTCGTCTTGTTGGTCCTGACTGCTCGTCTTGTAGGTGTTGACTGCTCGTCTTGTTGGTGTTGACTGCTCGTCTTGCTGGTCCTGACTGCTCGTCTTGTTGGTCCTGACTGCTCGTCTTGTTGGTCCTGACTGCTCGTCTTGTTGGTCCTGACTGCTCGTCTTGTTGGTCCTGACTGCTCGTCTTGTTGGTGTTGACTGCTCGTCTTGTTGGTGTTGACTGCTCGTCTTGTTGGTCCTGACTGCTCGTCTTGTTGGTCCTGACTGCTCGTCTTGTTGGTGTTGACTGCTCGTCTTGTTGGTCCTGACTGCTCGTCTTGTTGGTGTTGACTGCTCGTCTTGTTGGTCCTGACTGCTCGTCTTGTGGTGTTGACTGCTCGTCTTGTTGGTCCTGACTGCTCGTCTTGTTGGTGTTGACTGCTCGTCTTGTTGGTGTTGACTGCTCGTCTTGTTGGTCCTGACTGCTCGTCTTGTTGGTCCTGACTGCTCGTCTTGCTGGTGTTGACTGCTCGTCTTGTTGGTCCTGACTGCTCGTCTTGTTGGTCCTGACTGCTCGTCTTGTAGGTGTTGACTGCTCGTCTTGTTGGTGTTGACTGCTCGTCTTGCTGGTCCTGACTGCTCGTCTTGTTGGTCCTGACTGCTTGTCTTATTAGTCCTGACTGCTCGTCTTGTTGGTCCTGACTGCTCGTCTTGTTGGTCCTGACTGCTCGTCTTGTAGGTGTTGACTGCTCGTCTTGTTGGTCCTGACTGCTCGTCTTGTTGGTCCTGACTGCTCGTCTTGTTGGTCCTGACTGCTCGTCTTATTGGTCCTGACTGCTCGTCTTGTTGCGCCTGACTGCTCGTCTTGTTGGTCCTGACTGCTCGTCTTGCTGGTGTTGACTGCTCGTCTTGTTGGTCCTGACTGCTCGTCTTGTTGGTGTTGACTGCTCGTCTTGTTGGTGTTGACTGCTCGTCTTGTTGGTCCTGACTGCTCGTCTTGTCGGTCCTGACTGCTCGTCTTGCTGGTGTTGACTGCTCGTCTTGTTGGTCCTGACTGCTCGTCTTGTTGGTCCTGACTGCTCGTCTTGTAGGTGTTGACTGCTCGTCTTGTTGGTGTTGACTGCTCGTCTTGCTGGTCCTGACTGCTCGTCTTGTTGGTCCTGACTGCTTGTCTTATTAGTCCTGACTGCTCGTCTTGTTGGTCCTGACTGCTCGTCTTGTTGGTGTTGACTGCTCGTCTTGTTGGTCCTGACTGCTCGTCTTGTCGGTCCTGACTGCTCGTCTTGCTGGTGTTGACTGCTCGTCTTGCTGGTGTTGACTGCTCGTCTTGTTGGTCCTGACTGCTCGTCTTGTTGGTCCTGACTGCTCGTCTTGTTGGTGTTGACTGCTCGTCTTGTTGGTGTTGACTGCTCGTCTTGTTGGTCCTGACTGCTCGTCTTGCTGGTGTTGACTGCTCGTCTTGCTGGTGTTGACTGCTCGTCTTGTTGGTCCTGACTGCTCGTCTTGTAGGTGTTGACTGCTCGTCTTGTTGGTGTTGACTGCTCGTCTTGCTGGTCCTGACTGCTCGTCTTGTTGGTCCTGACTGCTTGTCTTATTAGTCCTGACTGCTCGTCTTGTTGGTCCTGACTGCTCGTCTTGTAGGTGTTGACTGCTCGTCTTGTTGGTCCTGACTGCTCGTCTTGTTGGTCCTGACTGCTCGTCTTGTTGGTCCTGACTGCTCGTCTTGTTGGTGTTGACTGCTCGTCTTGTTGGTCCTGACTGCTCGTCTTGCTGGTGTTGACTGCTCGTCTTGTTGGTCCTGACTGCTCGTCTTGTTGGTGTTGACTGCTCGTCTTGTTGGTGTTGACTGCTCGTCTTGTTGGTCCTGACTGCTCGTCTTGTCGGTCCTGACTGCTCGTCTTGCTGGTGTTGACTGCTCGTCTTGTTGGTCCTGACTGCTCGTCTTGTTGGTCCTGACTGCTCGTCTTGTAGGTGTTGACTGCTCGTCTTGTTGGTGTTGACTGCTCGTCTTGCTGGTCCTGACTGCTCGTCTTGTTGGTCCTGACTGCTTGTCTTATTAGTCCTGACTGCTCGTCTTGTTGGTCCTGACTGCTCGTCTTGTTGGTCCTGACTGCTCGTCTTGTAGGTGTTGACTGCTCGTCTTGTTGGTCCTGACTGCTCGTCTTGTTGGTCCTGACTGCTCGTCTTGTTGGTCCTGACTGCTCGTCTTGTTGGTCCTGACTGCTCGTCTTGTTGGGCCTGACTGCTCGTCTTGTAGGTGTTGACTGCTCGTCTTGTTGGTGTTGACTGCTCGTCTTGTTGGTGTTGACTGCTCGTCTTGTTGGTCCTGACTGCTCGTCTTGTCGGTCCTGACTGCTCGTCTTGCTGGTGTTGACTGCTCGTCTTGTTGGTGTTGACTGCTCGTCTTGTTGGTCCTGACTGCTCGTCTTGTTGGTCCTGACTGCTCGTCTTGTTGGTGTTGACTGCTCGTCTTGTTGGTCCTGACTGCTCGTCTTGTTGGTCCTGACTGCTCGTCTTGCTGGTGTTGACTGCTCGTCTTGTTGGTGTTGACTGCTCGTCTTGTTGGTCCTGACTGCTCGTCTTGTAGGTGTTGACTGCTCGTCTTGTTGGTGTTGACTGCTCGTCTTGCTGGTCCTGACTGCTCGTCTTGTTGGTCCTGACTGCTTGTCTTGTTAGTCCTGACTGCTCGTCTTGTTGGTCCTGACTGCTCGTCTTGTAGGTGTTGACTGCTCGTCTTGTTGGTCCTGACTGCTCGTCTTGTTGGTCCTGACTGCTCGTCTTGTTGGTCCTGACTGCTCGTCTTGTTGGTGTTGACTGCTCGTCTTGTTGGTCCTGACTGCTCGTCTTGCTGGTGTTGACTGCTCGTCTTGTTGGTCCTGACTGCTCGTCTTGTTGGTGTTGACTGCTCGTCTTGTTGGTGTTGACTGCTCGTCTTGTTGGTCCTGACTGCTCGTCTTGTCGGTCCTGACTGCTCGTCTTGCTGGTGTTGACTGCTCGTCTTGTTGGTCCTGACTGCTCGTCTTGTTGGTCCTGACTGCTCGTCTTGTAGGTGTTGACTGCTCGTCTTGTTGGTGTTGACTGCTCGTCTTGCTGGTCCTGACTGCTCGTCTTGTTGGTCCTGACTGCTTGTCTTATTAGTCCTGACTGCTCGTCTTGTTGGTCCTGACTGCTCGTCTTGTTGGTCCTGACTGCTCGTCTTGTAGGTGTTGACTGCTCGTCTTGTTGGTCCTGACTGCTCGTCTTGTTGGTCCTGACTGCTCGTCTTGTTGGTCCTGACTGCTCGTCTTGTTGGTCCTGACTGCTCGTCTTGTTGCGCCTGACTGCTCGTCTTGTAGGTGTTGACTGCTCGTCTTGTTGGTCCTGACTGCTCGTCTTGTTGGTGTTGACTGCTCGTCTTGTTGGTCCTGACTGCTCATCTTGGGGATTCTTCCTTATGACTAGTCCGTCACCTGCAGGAAGCTAAAGAGGAGCAGTGGTAGTTTGATGTCTCTTTGTGGAGGTTTTGTGTCTTTCTGTGTTTGTTTGTTTGTGGAGGTTGTGTGTCCATTTGTAGAGGTTCTGTGTTGGTTTGTGGAGGTTTTGTGTGTTTGTGGAGGTTTTGTGTGTTTGTGGAGGTTTTGTGTGTTTGTTTGTGGAGGTTTTGTGTGTTTGTGGAGGTTTTGTGTTTGTTTGTGGATGTTTTGTGTGTTTGTGGAGGTTTTGTGTTTGTTTGTGGAGGTTTTGTGTATTTGTGGAGGTTTTGTATTTGTTTGTGGAGGTTTTGTGTATTTATGGAAGTTTTGTGTTTGTTTGTGGAGGTTTTGTGTATTTGTGGAGGTTTTGTATTTGTTTGTTTGTTTGAGGAGGTTTTGTGTATTTATGGAAGTTTTGTGTTTGTTTGTGGAGATGTGTGTGTTTGTGGAGGTTTTGTATTTGTTTGTTTGTTTGAGGAAGTGTTGTGTATTTGTATTTGTTTGTTTGTGGAGGATTTGTGTGTTTGTGGAAGTTTTGTATTTGTTTGTGGAGATTTGTGTGTTTGTGGAGATTTTGTATTTGTGGAGGTTTTGTATTTGTTTGTTTGTTTGTGGAGGTCTTGTGTTTGTTTGTGGAGGTTTTGTGTATTTGTGTCAAAAACTGACGCTGTGAGATTGTTGGAAGAATCGGCCGCCATCCCAAAGCGTCATCATCTAACAAGTTAGGAATGAGACTCAAAAATCACATTTTCTTACAAACGGCACCTTTAAACCGCAATGACGGGCTGTCAGACTCTGCATACTGTTTTGTGTTACGGATGCTGAATTTGACTCGGCTGAAAATACACACACACACTTCAGTGTTTTGTTGCTGCAGCTGCTCTTGCACAAAGTTGTTGATAGCACTTGTGAACACTTGATACTCACATTGTCTCGCTGTTACACAATAGCCTCATCTGCATACACATTTCCTCTCACCTTTTGATTCTTCTGATTGAAAAGCAATAAATGGTTCACGATCAGTGAGAGATTGCTTGAGCGGTCGTCTCCCTCACTAGCACAGTTATTAGGACACTGATCAGATGCATTAACTGTCTTTTTTCAGAGATCGTGCTTTATGAAACTGCTACAGGCGGCACTCAGCTGAGATTTTCCTTAAACTTAAAAAGCTGCAGTTCATATCACCGTACAACAAACAAACACGTCCGTCCCAAATGCATCATTCTGCAGTGCTTCATCAAAACTGCTCCCGAGACGAGTCGGAGCAGACAAACAACCAAACATCTGGCCTTCAGTGTCATTTTGAATATATCAAAATGGAAATCCACTGACAGTTCACTTGCATTTGCTTTTGTAAACACCAACGTCTGTCACTCCGATGTCAAGCAGAATGGCTTTTCTTTCATTAAGGTTGTTTTCTTTAGATCAATACACATATCGACAGCTCACCACAGGCTCACCTAGCGTCTCTTATGGGATTTATTACCCCTATTAACAAGATAAATTCACCTTTAATCAATTTAAATGGAGTACGGCAGATGCAGACCTTAGTCTCATTAAATAGTAGTGAGATGGCGTCTCTGAATACTGTTGTAATAATAATAATAATTACAGACTGAAATGACAGTATGAAGTCCTACGTTTTCTTGGTTTTAGGGATAAAATCTGATAAAACTTTGCTAACAAATTTATTCCACAGCTTCCTGAAATCGGTGTCAGTTGTGTGGAGTTCAGAGGACAAATTGACGTCACTGAAACGGCGACAGCTGCCCACTAGATGGCAGTAAACAGTAAGACTCCGACTCCAACAGGTGACAGTACGGCTGCAGGCCACAGCACCAGATTAAAACCAGGTCTGGAGCTTTCCCTCCCCTTTTGCTGTGAAATAAAAACTGAAAAGCCATTTCGCACTCTCTGATTGAGCCAACACTGCTGGTACATTATAAAAACAGAAATGAGAATGTCTTCAAGATCTGTGCTTTCTATAAACTGACCCGCTGTCCAAAGGTTCCCTTTTTCAGGCACAGCATTACTCAACATGTTCCTAGTTTAGATAAAATCTTTGTTTATCAGTCTGCGATAACAGGAAGCGTTTAAACGTTTAAACACAGATGGACGACCGACTAACGAAAAAAAGGATTTTGGCAAATATATCAACAATCAAACAAAACATGATCTTCATCCTTCCAGGTAATTATCATCACAAAATCTGTCATACATCTGACTGAGTCTCAACCATCATCTTCATTTCACAGCCGAGAACAAACTGCAGCTTTACTTCGTGGTTTCATTTCTTTTTAATCTGACGTCTAACACCACAGAGCTGATTAAGTCCTGGGACTGAAGTGATGAATGTGCGTCCTCTGACACCACTGTGAGCTGCTCTTTATGTTCCTCCTGAGCGGCGAGAGCAGGAAGAAACACCTCTCTGATGTACATTTAATAACGTGATTCACACTCTTATTCACCAGCCGGTGGAGGACGGGGGCAGTGATCGGTCGGGGGTTTTGGTTTGAACTACAACACAGAACGCGTGTCTGATTAAAATCTCAGATGCACTTTAAAAAAAGAGCTTCAGTATGATACATGGTTATGGCATTAAGACACTGTGTGTGGGGGGTGATATGTGCATGCACTTTATTGAAACCACATATATACAGACATGAGAACACACACACACACACACATATTCATTTTAAAGAGCATCAGTGCCGAACAAATGAAAAGCATTTATCTCCTCAGCAGGAGAAACCTCAGCTCGTCTCCACCAGTCGTGACCGCCTGATTGATTTCTCCTGTCTGGTCGTTGACGGGAGATGATGAGGATTATTAAATGACTCAATCTTTCTCTGTCCTATCAGCTTCTCTGAAAATAACATTTCCTAGTTATCAGCGCTGAACTCTTCTTCCTCAGGAGGTCTACGCTCTTGTTCTCACGGTTAACGAGGCTCTTTACTCGCAGCTCACTCCGACAGTATGCAGAGCGTTTGCTGGATTCTGGCAGAGGAGAAGACGGGCCGAGGTCCGAGCCAGTGAAGAAGATATATGGACTGTATCGGTCCAATGCTTTTAATGAAATTACAAAGCAGAGGAGTGCTGTAAACGGGTACACAGGGCTGTTAAAACAAGGACAGACTGGAGCAGCGGACCGGGTCAGAGAGTGGAGTGTTGACCGTTTGTTAAACATGCCGGAGACGTCAGCTGGAGAGTCAGGTCGAGGGACGGTCACAGGGAATAACATAAATCTTATAAATCTGTACAGCTGATGAATTATCGGCCCCATAATGGGAAATTTAGCTCACAAAGTCAAACTGCCTTCATTAACTTGGCAAGAGCAGCATCAACATGATGATGAAGAAGAAGAAGAAGAAAAAGGAAGAAGATGTAGGTGGAGGAGATGAAGATGGAGGATAAGAAGAAGTCAGAGGAGGAAGAAGAAGAAGAAGTTGGATGATGAGGAGAAGAAGAGATGATGAGGAGGAGATGAAGAAGAAGAAGATAAAGGTGGAGGATAGGAAGAAGTCAGAAGAGGAAGAAGAAGAAGAAGAAGAAGAAGAAGAAGAAAAAGAAGAGTAAGAAGTTGGATGATGAGGAGGAGAAGATGAAGTGAGAAGAAAAAGAAGACGATGAAGAAGAGCATTAGATCATCCATCTTTGCTCACAACATCTTAGCCTTTATTAACCTGCTGTTCACACATTACAGGTTGTAAACATCTTTTTAAAATACAGTGTTGTGAAATTATCTTCTCTGCATCAGCTGTGAGAAGCAGGAAAAGATCATTTGAACATCACAGAGTCGAATGTAAAGGCAGAACATGTTTGTAGCCTCAAAACCAATTAGCTGATGCTCGATGAACGTAATATAGCTCGGAGTGAAACGTTCAATGACCGGATCATTGATTGGCAGTCACTGGCTGTGTCTCAGTTCAGGGTCTGTATCCTTCGGAGGAGCATTTGAAGGCCAATTACATCACTACGTTGCGCGGGATGCAGACCCTGAATTGAGACACAGCAACAGTTTGGTTTTACGGTCGCAGAAACAATCAATATGACAATGTTGTGTTCAAAATGTGTTTCTGCTGCCCCCCAGTGGCCAAAACAATCTTCAGAAAATCCAATCAGCTGCTTCCTGTGTTTGTCCCTGGCAGAGAGAAAGACTCAGTAACTGTTTTAGTGAGAAACACCGACTCCAACATACAATTACAAGAAAACTCCACAGGTTGTCATTAAGAACTTAAGGAGAAATTCAGATGATATTTTTGAGGTGTCATGGCCGTTTCACACTTTGAATCATACGTTGTCTGAGAAGTCAGCGCCAACATTCAGTCAGCTGGGATTGTCAGACGACCCGCTGAGGAAGATTGTCTCACCTAGATGGATGGAAACAGAGAAAAATATCAATTCATGTATTTTTTTTCCCCTCCCTCTGTCAGTCTTTCTCTTTCACTCCAGCACATATTTGTGCTCACATCACGTGCGATATATTTTTCTAACAGCATTCACGCAGTGTTTACTTGGAGGCAGAAAAATTTAAATGACTTCTACCTGATTCAAACCATCCTTTCAAATATTTCTGCTGCACACCAAAGGGAAGTTGGAGATAAATCGAGCCCACTCTGTAACGGCTCCTTACACTTCAATCACCCACATCTGAATAACCCCAAAGTGTTTCCATGAATACTGATGGCTCATATGAGGAAAAAGCAGCTGGTGGGAGTCCAGATATTGATTAGAGGTAAAAAAAAAAAAAAAAATGTGATTAGCAAGACTGACATGAACTCATTTGCTGTCAGCTCAGGGTTTCTCCTGTATCGACTCGGAGAATCCGACTATCAGCACGGTCGATTTTCACGACAGCCATCGCGTTGAATCGATGACACGTCTGAGGGCGCCATGAAACTCTGTACATCGGGCCAATGCTGCATGGAAATTATTGATGATGACATTAGTCTCTCCTTCGGGGGCGTGTGACAGAAAACACGCGCTCCACATGTAAGTACCTCCATCCCGGCTCGTGCTTCGGAAGTGTTCCCGTGCTTTGTTGTCATTATGTGAACCGGCTTGTTCTATTATAGAAGGTACTTATGGTCACTCTGAAAAGGAGGTATGGAAAAAAGGCCTCAAGCGTAAAGAATAAAATGAAGGTAAATTACAGCTGCTGCAGAGGTCTTCCGTCAATGCGGCGCTACAGAAGATTTAGTTCCCAGGCAACAGAGCAAGATGAATAAAGGCCATCCCATTTCCATGAGTGTGCAGGATCGGCCGGCGATGAAGCGTCCACAATTTCGCATCAGAAGAGGCAGGAGGGAGATAAAGAGGAGCCCTACAGCCGCTGTCTTAGAGGAAATAATGCAGAGAGAGCAGAACAGTGGGTTTGTGTGCAGCCTCTCGCCACAGGAAGCTGTTAGAAACCTCTTCAGGACACTTATTCCATTCATCTTCCACCACACAATTTATCCTGAGGAATAAAGCAACCACCTACGATGAGACGTCACACATCATCCCCCCCCCCCCAAAAAAAATGCATCATCCACTGATTACGACAACCGTGCATTTAATTCTCCTGGTGTGGCTGCGTCTCCCTGTGTGTTCCCCTCTAATCACGGATGTGAGGGCTAATTTTCTGGCCTCTGTTGGGGGCAGACGCCGGTATTTTTCGGGCAGATAGGATTGTGGGAGGAGGGAGAACACGAGCCACAGTACGAGGCCAGCCGGGAGAGAAAAGTGGAAATAAATGAAATGACAATAATCGTCGACGAGACGCTGCTGAATATGAGCGGTGCACACTTGCAGTGCAGTGACAGGCCAATACGTTCAAGAAAAGGAAAGGGGGTGTTTGTTTTTGGACCCCTGTGGTCAAGGCCGTTATACGATGACGTGTGAGTTTCCGTCAGTGTCTGAGCCTGTTTGTCAAGCTCAGGTGGAAAAAAAATAACAGCGCAATGAAAAGCAATTTCATTTATCTGGTCCTTCAACAATGGAACAGCTTCAAAGACGACGATAAGGGCAAAAATAAATCCAACCGTATGAGCAAAATTCACAACAATTCCGCAAATGTGACTGATCATGAAACAAGAAAAACAGCTCTATTTATATAAATGTGTGTGTGTGTTTAATTATCTAAATTATCTAATTATCTTAATAATCTAAGCAGTTGGTGCCATCAAGTCTCTGCAGTAAAGCTAAAATCCCAGTTTTGAAAGTTCACGTACACTTTGACTGATGAAGTCCTATTAGAGTCTCTGTGGTTGTTTCCTTCCTTGTATTAAGTGTCAGCGGTTCTACTGATTTCATCATTTACATTTTTTTATAAAGATGAAGACAACATTTTATTAACGGCAAACATGTCAAGTTTTTTAAAATACAGTCAACGGTAACGAACACAGGCAACGTCATTGCCGTCTGTGAAGAAAGTCACCAGACTCCCTTAAAAAAATGCTCAATTTTGTGAGTTGTGGAGTTCAGAGACACTTTATAAACTTTGTGAAACGTTGTCTGCAACATATTTTGAACTATCTGGACTTTCTTATTAATTCAGCAAATGTTCTAACTGGAGATATTTCTTTATTTGTTTGTGTCGCACATGAGAGGCATGTTCACGCCCGGTGTTACCGGATTACTCAGGACAGATGCTCTGACTTCCCCCGAACATGTGGTTTGTCAATCAAGAAGAAGTTGTCAGCTCCTCTGGATGTTGTTGATATCTGACTCTATATTCTCTACATGGTAGAGTCTTAATTAACTTAACTTAATTTGTAGATGCAGTGATGAACTGTGTTTACGGACGGCCGTGTTCCTGAGTCCATGCAGTAATATCCTTTAAACAATCACAGCTGCAGTGTCGCCTGAAAGATCGAAGGATTCTATTTCCTCTGTGTTTCCAGTCTTTATGCTAAGCTAGGCTAACCATACAAGGAGCCAGACTGTGGTGACAGTTGTACTGAAGTCAACGGGAGACGAATGGAGAAACACGCTCAAACCAAACATATCTACGTGGTTTAACTTCTGATGAAGAAAACGCCTTCGGAAAATGACCGAAGAGCCTTAAAAGAGCAGATCAACCACTGATTTATTTTTTATATACATGTTGTTTGTTCCTCAAATGTGTGCAGGAAAGGCTCTTGCAGTCACATCAGCATAAATCAGTCGGATGTGCCCTGTTTGATCACAACATTGTCAGTCGGGGGAAAAAACTCAGCGGTTAACTCGTCTCTGAAGTTTGTGCTTTCACTTTCTGGAGGCTTTTCCTCATCAGAAGTCAGACGACCCCATCTTAATATTTCATGCGCAGATATGAGAAAGTTATCAGTCCCCTTGTGTGTCAAATGATTCCTTTTACAGCATCTTAACTAAACTGGAAGGTCAAAACTGTAACTTAATTGCGTTTTTGTCACCATTTGAACAGAACTGCAGCGAACACGTTTCCTGTAGCAGCAGCTTTGTTTGATGCAAAGAGAATAAGCACACGGTCGTAAACATTGGAGACATTCATGTCCAGAAATGTTTACTTGATTTCAAATCAATGTCTACACACGATATTCTTTTGTTTTGAACGACGAGTCCATGCGACGTTGATTCAGAGGGATTTGTTTCATGCATATTTTTCAAATCATTATGCTGCTCTGTGCTGTCTGCGGTTGACTCTGAATAGTCAGTTAGAGTCATTATCCAACTACTTCACGGTGTGAAACACACGCAGAGTCAAAGGTCAGAGATGTGTATGTGTAATGAGTCATTCCCACTTGGTTTAATTGTTCCCGGTGCTTCTACAGCATCGTATTCTGATGAATGGACTGCTCTCTCATCTCCCTTCACATAAAAACACAGCCATGTGACATACTTGAATGTTTTATGTGTTTAAATTGGTGAGATGTTGATAATTACGCGATGCTACATGCAGCAGTAATTGAGGCACTTTTTTTTGATGATCTTACTCTCGCTGCTATCAATGTTACAAAAACTGGTTTTGATTTAATACCAACAGTATCTGAATCAGTCTGACTGTACATCCTCTCTCTGGATGCTGAAGAGACATTTCCCTCCTCATCCTCTCTTCTTTGCTGCATCTCCGAGTTTCTCTTTCTTTTGTTTTTTATGTGTTTAAACAAGTTTGTGGTGTTGTCACAGTCGTGAACAGCTTTATACACACATCACACTGTACAAAGTTTACGTTTACAGCTGTAACATAGCTCCAATAGAGTCGTGTAGTTTGTTGTCCTAACCTGGAAATCAGTTCGCATTTGTGCACATCCAGTTCTGTCCTCTCAAAGTCAGAGTTTTTTTTATAGGTTGTCAGTTAAATGACTGAAATAAGGTTCATGATTACCAGTTTTGTTCTCTCTAACAAGTGTCTGAATGAGACTACAGAGGTTGTCGGGGACAATAAACGTCATGACAGTGAACATGGAGACTCATCTACTCACTAGTCCGTCTTTACAGGCCCACTTTAGTTACACACTGTTCTAAACTATGACTTTACAACTTGTACATTGATCAGTTTATAGAAAACCTGGAGCCTAGCCTCAAGCTAGTGAGCGAGGCGAGCTGCACAAAACAACACAACACAACACAACAGGACAACGACAGTGGAGACACAGAGAAGTCTTACATGTCCTCTAAACAATACAACATTTTCAGACAGCTCTACTCGTTAGTGAAATACAAATATGTTGGTGCGATGTGGAGGAGAGAAACTGAAAGTCATCCCTTTGTATCATATTGGTAGTATTGATATTTTGGGATCGATCCACTAGCCCCTATCACTCTTTCCGATGATGACTGGAGGGGAAACTTTCCAGTGCTCTTGGAGACTAATATATTGGGATACATTGGTGCATTTGGAAGGCAGGGATAGCTGAATCAGGTGAGAACAATCCTCACTGGCTGTCAGACTGTCAGCTGCTCTAACAGGCTCTCAGAGGACCGTAGGAGCACCATGAAAAAATCAAGAGCAGCGCTGGTGCAGAGACAAGTGGCGTGATTACAGGCGGGAGCGGGTGAATATGAATAAAGTGCATGACCTTCTTTATATTTGATAGCAGGCCGTCACTCTTTGTTTCACATTGTTCTGTGAGCAGCCAGGAGACGAAAGGAAAGGAGATTTTAACAGGCCTCCAGACGGCACAGCAGACTAACTGTCTGTCAGTCGGCGAGATGCACTTAAATATTTAGAGCAACTGTGCAAGAGCGAGGTCAGAGAACTGACCTGAACACCTGCACGTCAAGACGTCGACTGAGGATTCATGGTAGAGCAGCGAGAGACTTATAACCGGCATTTGGAAAGATTGTAGTAGCTCTCGCTGGCCAGCTGGGACTGTGTTCTATGAAATAGTTAAAGCAGCAACTGTGTGCTTTGTGCTAACACTAGCTGCTGCAGATGTTGCAGATGTTCTATAGCTCAGGGACGGTGTGCTTTGTGCTAACACTAGCTGCTGCAGATGTTGCAGATGTTCTATGGCTCAGGGACGGTGTGCTTTGTGCTCACACTAGCTGCTGCAGATGTTACAGATGTTCTATGGATCAGGGACGGTGTGCTTTGTGCTAACACTAGCTGCTGCAGATGTTGCAGATGTTCTATAGCTCAGGGACGGTGTGCTTTGTGCTAACACTAGCTGCTGCAGATGTTGCAGATGTTCTATGGCTCAGGGACGGTGTGCTTTGTGCTAACACTAGCTGCTGCAGATGTTACAGATGTTCTATGGATCAGGGACTGTGTGCTTTGTGCTACTTGGTCAGCACCTGAACTATTGTTACCGCTCACATTTAAGCATCGTCTTCATCACTTGCCATATTCTTACTACCTCATGTAAGAAAACATCTAACATTAGCATAATGAGCGTGAACAACCAACATGACAAACCAGACGGCTGGATGAGGTTATTAAAAGCCTTTAATAGTTTGAGATACTGGATTTATTTTTCTCTTTCATTCGTCGGAGCATTTGATATTCATCCACTGTTATATTTGAAATAAATCCTCTCAAACTTGCTTCCGGAGTGACTTATTAACCCCGAGCTTTAACAGGAGACTTGGCAGGCTGAAAGTGAGCCACAGGAGCTCCGCACTTTCTCATCAACTGCAGCTAAAAATTGCCACGAGGAGCCCGGACCACCTCGTTGCTCCAGTGGAGCCGCCCTGCAGAACCTCTCAGGTGTGAGATATATGCTCATAATCCTCTCCATCCACCAGCAACAGTGCTTGAGTTAAGTTAACATAAAAAAAAGTCTTCTCATTGAGTCTGACTGGCGTTATTGCTGTGAAATTGTAAATGTTGTTCATACGTTCTTCTTCATGTAATCCTCCCGGTGTTTAACTGCTTCTTAACTGTCTGTTCCCTCCATTTATCAGTGTTCAGCAGATACACACTGCGCTCCAGTTTATTAATTGGAGAAAATTGCGCCCCTCCCTACTGACATTTAAACAGGCTTAGAGAAAACTAAATCGTTATCCATCACGGTTTCCCTTTTTCCTCCCTCCTTGTCACCGAGCCTCTCCTCTGCACTTATGGGAGGCTGTTATTGTGCACATCTGTCTGGGACTTCTTATTATCAGTGGAAAACTCTTTAAGGCTCGGCTTACAGTCGCATCACGTCCTCTGAGTTACAGGCGAGATACCGGCCTCCCACCATGAAATGAAGGAGCCCACTTGTGTCTCGTATGATGGAGCATCATATAATTGCGTCCCCTACTCATGTTCATTGATCTCCTCTGGAGGATTTAAGCTCGGTCTGGCCAGCAGCCGTGTGCTATAGGCCAGACTGATACATCACCTATCAGGCTGGTATTGACACTTTATTAAAAAAAATCATGCAATGAAAGGAAAATCCTGGTAATTTCATTGGTAGCAGTCAAGATACGCGACGAGAAATCTATATTCTTCTTCTTTTTTGCATTAAACATGATTGAAAAGCTAGCATCATCTTTAGCATCTTTGTGCTCAAATTCCAGAAACCTGAATATGCAGGTGAAGCTATCAATGATTTTACAGTATGTTAAAACGGGTTGTCACTTTATTCATCTCCAGGCGTCCATTTCTCTCCGTCTCCAGTAATCACCTTGATTCTACTCACAGCCCGGCCAGCGAAAATAAAGCTCAGAACCAGATAACGTCCCATTAGAGATCCACGCTGCAGCGTCCTGTAGCTTCATCTTTATCGTCACATGTTCATCTTTAACTGACAGGTGTTCGAGTTCGTTTGAACACTTAAATAACATTTTCCTGATCTGTGACACTCACATTTAGCTTCCTTAAACAAAGAAACTTGAACAGTTTCCGTTTAAATATATTTATATAGCTCCAGGAATCAGCTGTTGTTGTTTTTGGGGAAGAAATTTAAATCACAGGAGAAAAACCTTGACGGACTGATTTTCATTAGTGATTAAACTGCATAAACAAACTTCAGACAGGATTATAAAGGGACATTATTTCTCTCTGAGGATGGTGTTGTTTTTTTTAATTTTTATGTGGTTCTGACTTTAAAGCAGAAATAGACAACGTTTCCCTGAGGCACAGAGAGCACTAAAACAAATATGTATGGCTGTTAATGGTGAGAGAAACACATTTTTGATGACATTTCAAAGGTGTTATGAATTACACATGTGTGACAACAGATGAAAGATAATTTTTAAAGTTAAGAAAGTCAGAGTTTGTTGTAAAAATACTAAATACCATCTAGTTTTGAGTGAACAGATTTACATCACTAACGCCAACGTGGGCGTCAACTTGGAAAAGAAAAAGTCCCAACAAATCCTTCTGTATTGAAAGTTTTAATGTGAAAGAAGAGTCAGTTCTGTGAGCCATTTTATAAGTTGTACTGGTTAAAACGACTCAAACTGACATGTGATCCCCGTGAAAGAAGACGTATCTCACCGAACTACAAAAATAGTCATGTGAATAAAACTGAGCCGTCATTAGTGGCACTGGTTGCTTAAAGTCCTCCAAGATTTATATGTGTAAAATCTATAAACGATTGTGCTGTAATTTTACTACAATGTTTTATTCTGGAAATGAAGCCGTCCTCAGCTGCTCCTTCTGAGGTTTTTTCCTCCTTCAAGAGGTTTCTGTTTGTTGTTTTCTTTATCTGGATCCAGGGCCTGAGGAAAGAGGATGTTGTGCGCTGTGCAGATTTTAAAGCCCCTTGAGGAGCATTTGTGATATGAATGAAATCACCTTGACAAGTTTTATTGGTTCCACCTGAGCTTTTGCTGTTAAAAACTCCAGTGAACTGTGTCCTTGACAGCAACTCAGCTTTGTGCTGCGTCTCCCAAAAGCATCAGTCCATCAGTCCAGTTCACTGACAGCCGCCCACCTCCTCTCAGCATAAAGGAAGCAAATCCTTCAACATCATGAACACAGAATACAGTACTGTTTTAGCGTAGTGTGATGTCCGTTGATGTGAGAGATAATTCCACTCACAACTGCTTCTTGCTGCACAAATTAGAGAACATATATACAGTTATTGATACATAATTGTTGAAAAATGCGCACTAAAGTGTCCACTTGGGAGCCAAAACACGGGCTCAAGTGCCCTCTCGATTGACAAAACACACTAAACTGCTCTCTTGGTGGGTTAAAACATGATAAACTGCTCTCTTAGGTGACAAAAACGTGCGCTTAAGTGCCCTCTTGGGAGCCAAAGCTCGCTAAAGTGCCCTCTTGGGAGCCAAAATGCGCTGAAGTGCTCTATTGGGAAACAAAGCATGCTTAAGTGCCCTCTTGGGAGCCAAAACACACGCTTAAGTGCCCTATTGGGAAACAAAGCATGCTAAAGTGCCCTCTTGGGAACCAAAGCATGCTAAAGTGCCCTCTTGGGAGCCAAAACGCGCTGAAGTGCTCTATTGGGAAACAAAGCATGCTAAAGTGCCCTCTTGGAAACCAAAGCATGCTAAAGTGCCCTCTTGGGAGCCAAAACAAATGCTTAAGTGTCCTATTGGGAAACAAAGCATGCTAAAGTGCCCTCTTGGGAGCCAAAACGCATGCTATAGTGCCCTCTTGGGAACCAAAGCATGCTAAAGTGCCCTCTTGGGAGCCAAAACGTGCGCTTAAGTGCCCTCCTCAGTGGTGAGAACGTGCTGTATTTTGGCCCCTGCCCTTCAAAAAGTCTGTGCACGCCACTGCTGGACAAGCTGGATTAGTTTGGCCTTTATTCGGACTCTCCTCCTCCTCCAGACGGGTAGGATGGGAGAAAGACGCCGAGGTCCATGATGATCTCAAAGTCTACTGCTCATAATCCAAAGCACCACACTTCCCTCTCCAGTGACAATGACAGTATTCTTGCCATGTGCAGTATCTAACTTCAGCAATAAAACCGAAAGAATTAAGGTTAAAAACACACAAATGCAGCATGATTTGGAGGAGGGAACAGCCGCTGCATCTTCCTGTGCTGCTGTTGCCATATGTGAGTTAGTAAGAAAGTAGTTCATAAGTTAGTTTATCTTAAACAAAGTAAATATCATGCTAAATAAAAGGAGAAAGCTTCTTATTTTGTGGTTTTGGTCTTTCCTCTACACTTCAGTCTGCTTGCTGAGCTTGCGTGGCTAAATGTTTCCTTCAGTCACGCAGGCTTAGTTTTAAACTTTTGCTCAAAGATGAATGAACCAGCAAACAACATCACACTTAAGGAGACTCCACACACACAAACACCCAACTGAAAACACCCTTGATCCCATTTCTCTTTGAACCGCACTAAATGACTCGCGGGGCTGAACAATGCAGCACATCCGCCCACTGACTCAACAACCAGATCCATCCTCAGCCACACAGCGCCCGAGTGTTGTTAATCTTTGTGCTGCTGCCGTTCTGTGCGGTGTAGATTGTGGCCCCACCGCTCCATCACTCATCTCGTGTTAGCCCCTCGACCTCAAGTCAATTGCATCGACATTTCCTGGGCTCCGTGTGCTTCAGCCTCGCCTCGGGTGAGTGAAGATGTAATTAACAGGCACTTCATTTCATGGCCTGCCCGACCTGCTCTTCAGAGGTGCGCTGCAAAAGTGAGCACTTCTACACAAGTTTTAGAGAGATGACTAACAGGAAATAGATGATCTTTTTAACTGCTTTGTATGAAAACAAGAATGATATTGAAGAGAGAAATAGAGAAAGGAGAAAATGTGAACCAACTGCCAAAGATGTCCACTCACACAGGGCTGCTTATACTGTACACAGTAACCAGCTAGTTGGTTTGGGTGCTCGACTCAGACCTTTACCATGTAATATTATTTATGTGCAAGCGAGCAACCACCAAGTGATAATGTCATAATGATAACATTCACATTTCACTAAGACATTTCACTTGAGCACCACAAACGTCTGCATCATTGTGACACTTCCGTTGTGTCGTTTTGGTTTTGCATCTTTTCTGTATTTGCAGCATTGTGTTGTTGCATTTGCTTTGTGTGTCTTTGGTTGTGCATCTTTTATGTATTTGCAGCGTTTAGCCGCTGCGGCGTGTTTGCCCTGGTCAGCCACTGTACTTAAGGATGTTACTTAAGTGGTTTCACTGTTGCAGTTTGTGCTATTCTGCTCAGAAGAAAATAACAGGTGACTAATTCTGTTCAGCAACATTTTTTTTATTGTATTTTAATACAATCTCATGAGGAGACATTAAGAGTTACTTGTTGTTGGATATTATAATGAAAACGAAACACTCTCCTCCTCATCGCTCAAGGGGACTCGGACTCCGTCGATGGTATTCGGCTGTTGTTGAATGGTGCATATTCATAATTTGGGGGGAACGGCTTTGGAGAGAGGCCTGAGTGAAGGGGGCGGGGTTTACTGCCTTAATACTTTCAAATCTCACCTGGTCTTTCACCTATACAAGTACTGCACCCAAACTTCAGCTAATGAACTCTCATGTTAGTTTGACATGTTCTCCGTCAGCTCTGTATGAGACCCTGAATGAAGACGAGGAGAAAAGACTTTGTTCATGTTTGTTTATTCATGATTTAAAGCTTCAGTTTGTTCACACGTCCCGTCAGTAAAGTCTGTTAAACCACTCTTGTTCAGTGATTTCATGATCAGATTCACTTCATCCACACAATCAGTGTGTTGGAGCAGAATCTCAGCTATGTACAAGCAAATAATGAAGCATCTCCTTATTGATTATGATCATGTGAAGTGAAGTCATCAGGAGCAGCGAGAGCCTCCGTGGCTGAACAGACACAGGAAGGAGCGCCGCCTGAAGAAAGTCCAACATTTACAGAACAACAAGAAGGCGGCAAAGTACCGCCCACAATGTTTGATTGACAGGTTGATCTGTGTGCAGTGAAGAAATGCCACAACAATCAGCTCTCAGCAACAATGATGGAAACACAACAAGTCTGAAGGAATGAAACACACAATTTAACCCACTGACCCTGAAATGACTTCAGTCTATTTGAGTTCACAGAACTCAGCAGAGCCTCCAAAAGACAATCGGTTAAAATGAAGTCCAGCATAGAGTGGCTGAGTGAATGTGGTCTGGACTCTGTGGAGGAGAGTCATGGTGTCAGAGACGCTGTAGAAGGACAGAATACCTGCACTGTGATCCAGGTACACTCCAATTCTGGAGAACGGAGGACCTGAGACGGGAGTTTTGACTTTGTTATAATAAAAGTCATAACTGTCTGTGAAACAAAATAACATCCAGGATTTTTCATTGTGTCCAAATCTACATTCCTGTGAGTCCCCTGCTCTTCTGATATTCTTGTATGCGAGTGCTACACCAACTCCTCTCTCTCTCCTCTCCACCTCCCAGTAACAACGTCCAGTCAGACTCTCTCTACTCAGGACCTGAAGCAACCCAGTGAATCTGTCTGGGTGATAAGGATAAGACTTTTTTTTTCTCATGTATGTTGCTTTTCTGTTCCCCTCAGATAATAACAGATGTATGAATGCTGTGTTTGGATCCAATATAATTTCCCGTGAGTGTCTTAAGAAGTCAGCTCTGGTCAGTGAGATGTTTGTCCATGTCTCTCTTAGGACGTCCTGTCGTTCGTCTCTGACTTCTGACACAGCTGCTGTCACATCCTCAGTCTTCTTCAGCTCCTCCACTAAAACTGCTAACATGGTACTTTTCAGCAGCTCAGGCCTCGGTGTGAAGCTCTTCCTGCACTGAGGGCAGCTGTAGATCCTCTTCTCATCCTCTGTGTCCCAGTGATCATTAATACAGTTCTTGCAGTAGCTGTGTCCACAGGAAGTAGTAACCGGATCCTTCAGTAGATCCAAACAGATGGAACAAGAGAAAGTCTCTCGGTCCAGCTGAACTGCTTTCTGCTCCATTTCACCTCTCAGTGTCAACGACCGTTTGAGTTTCACTTCCTGATAACTGAAACTAGTCTGAGCTCTGATCTGAACAGTGTGTGTTTGTGCAGTGAATGAGGTCTGTCAGCTCAGTTACGCCCATCCACAGACTGTAGATATGAAGGGGAGGGAACAAGGAAATATAGTGACAGAGTGGAGCTGCTGTGTGAGAGGAGGAAGAAGAGGGAGGGCTGATGGAGCTGTGAGTCACTCCAGGACGAGAAGCAGCTCTGTGAACCTGAACTTTGTTCCCTCTTTTACAACAGAGCCTCAGTTAAAACCTGCTCCACACTTGTAAACATCAAAGTTTGTAGTTGTAAAATATTTCTTGGCTCCTCAGGCTTTGCTGATATTTCTCTGATTCTGATCACTTTTCTTCTCCTGGTTAAAAACAGCTGACTGACAGTCGGGAGTGATCAAACTAAACTCTCATAAAGATTCAAGCTGCTGTATAATAGTTGTCTCACACAGTTAATGATTTACTTTGAAGCATTTGTGACAAAACAGTTGAGTGTCAGAATCTCATCCTGAGCCAAAGCAGCATTTCAAGCTTCAGACGTGTCGAAACAAATAAGAACCCTTTACAATGTGCAGCATACCGCCCTATCTCTCTCCTGAATCTGGAGAGAAAAGTTTATGCTAAAATCCTGCAAGAAGATTAGAAGGAATTATTCCTAAACTTACTCACATAGATCAAATTGGCAAATTGTGGATACCATGCGTAAGTTATTTTTATATAATGCACTTTGCCAACTCATCGGTCACTCGTTGGACGCCGAAAAGGCGTTCGACCACATTAAATGGCCCAATCTTTTCAAAACACTATATAAATTTCGATTTGGTCCCAATTTCATTAAGCATATTTCTTTGATTTATTCACAACCGAAAGCTACTACATTCAGTATAATTTCTAATCAATTTCAACTTAACAGTGGCAAGGGTGTAATTTGAGCCCTTTGCTCTTTATTTTATCATTAGAAGCTCTGGCCATTTCAGTCAGAAATAACCATAATAGGTGTTCCAGCCCCCGTAACAGAAATAAAACTAAGTCTTTTTGCAGATGACATTTTACGTCGCCCAGAATGGTGTCACCGGGGCCCCACCCTGGAGCCAGGCCAGGGTTTGGGGCTCGCAGGTGAGCGCCTGGTGGCCGGGCCCTTGCCCATGGGACCCAGCTGGGTGCAGCCCGAACGGGAGACATAGGCCCGCTCTCCACTAGGCTCACCCTATGCAGGAGGGTTCAGAAGGGGCCGGTGTGGAGTGATTTGGGTGGCAGTAGGGGGCGGGGTCCCGGATGACCCAATTGCCCAATGCTGACTCCAGCCATGTGGAGATGGAATGTCACCTCGCTGGGGGGGAAAGAGCCTGAGCTAGTGCGGGAGGTAGAGCGGTACCGACTAAAGATAGTTGGGCTCACCTCCGCGCACAGTCTGGACTCTCTTCTACTCTGGAGTTGTCCACAGTGAGAGGCAGCGAGCTGGTGTGGGCTTGCTTATAGCTCCCCAGTTCAGCCGCCATGTGTTGGAGTTCACCCCGGTGAACGACAGGGTCGCCTCCCTGCGCCTTCGGGTCGGGGATAGGTCTCTCACTGTTGTTTCGGCTTATGGGCCAAACAGCAGTGCAGAGTACCCGGCCTTCTTGAAGTCCCTCGGAGGGGTACTGGAGAGTGCTCCAACCGGGGACTCCGTTGTTCTACTGGGGGACTTCAACGCTCATGTGGGAAGCGTCAGTGTCACCTGGAGGGGTGTGATTAGGAGGAACGGCCTCCCCGATCTGACCCCGAGAGGTGTTTTGTTACTGGACTTCAGTTACAGTTTGTCCATAACAAACACCATGTTCAAGAATAAGGGCGTCCATATGTGCACGTGGCACCAGGATGCCCTAGGACGGAGGTCAATGATCGACTTTGTAGTCGTGCCATCTGACCTCCATATGTCTTGGTAGAGTTTAGATCGGGCCCAAAATATCAAGCCCGACCCGACACGAGCCCGTGCACCTTGTGTCCGAGCCCGGCCCGACACATAAACTGTAATTATGAGCCCGAACCCGATTTAAACCCGACATTTTTCTACTACGTGGGTTGTTATAACTGACGTTCTCAAACTCCATGTTGCACTAAAACTACAGAATCAGTGACGCCGGTAACGCGTTCCTCTAATCTGACCACTTATTTCAGTAATAAGTAAATCAAACGTGGTAATATTTCCAAACCAGAAATCAGATTAAAGTATTCAAGTCACTGTGCGTTACTATTATTTTCGTCATTTTCCTTGTAAAAATATATATTTTGCTTTCTTCTTGCGTCTCGATGAGTGATGTGATGTGCGGGAGAAGTCACATTTTCAGCACGAGGACAACTCGCGTGCAACACCACGCAGCGACACGAGCAACATGGAGGGAGGAGAGAGATGCGCGTTTTCTAGCTGGAAATACAGTCATTATTTAGAGTTACTAAAACACACACACACACACACAAATACTTGATCAAGGGCCTGGGCTGGGCCGGGCCCTTGATCAAGCTTTCACAGGAAAGTGACGGGAAATATCGGGTCGGGTCAGGTCAGGGTCGGGCTCGGGCTTGGGCAGTGAATCTAAGCTCTATGTCTTGGTCACTCGGGTTAAGGGATCAACTGATCACCACCTGGTGGTGAGTTGGATCCGCAATCCTCGAACCCGGTGGTGGACTCCGGAAGTAAGAGATGCTGTCAAGCTGAAGAACGAGTCCTATCGAGCCTGATTGGCTCGGGGGACTCCTAAGGGAGCTGACGGGTAAGGGCAGGCCAAGCGTGCTGCAGCACGGGCGGTCACGGAAGCAAAAACTCGGGTCTGGGAAAAGTTCGGGGACTATCGGTCGGCCTCAAAGAAATTCTGGCAAACCATTCAGCGCTTCAGGAGGGGGAAGCAGTCCTCCACCAACACTGTTTACAGTGGAGGTGGGGAGCTGTTGACCTTGACTGGGGATATCGTCAGGCGGTGGAAGGAATGCTTCGAGCATCTCCTCAATCCCACTGACACGCCTTCCATAGAGGAAGCAGATACTGGGGTCTCAGAGGTGGATTCATTCATTACCCAAGCCGAAGTCACTGAGGTAGTTGGGAAACTCCTCAGTGGCAAAGCACCGGGGGTGGATGAGATCCGCCCTGAGTACCTCAAGTCTCTGGATGTTGTGGGGCTGTCTTGGCTGACACGTCTCTGCAGCATCGCGTGGCAGTCGGGGACAGTGCCCCTGGACTGGCAGACCGGGGTGGTGGTCCCCCTATTCAAAAAGGGGGACCGGAGGGTGTGTTCCAACTATTGGGGGATCACACTCCTCAGCCTCTCTGGGAAAGTCTATTCCAGGGTACTGCAAAGGGGAATTCGGCCAATAGTCGAACCTCGGTTTCTGGAGGAACAATGTGGTTTTTTGTCCTGGCTGCGGAACACTGGACCAACTCTATACCCTCTGCAGGTTGCTCAAGGGTTCATGTGAGTTTGCCCAACCAGTCCACATGTGCTTTGTGGACTTGGAGAAGGCATTTGACTGTGTCCTTCTTGGCATTCTGTGGGAGGTGCTACTGCACTACGGGGTCGGAGGCCCTCTGCTAAGGGCTGCACGGTCCTTGTACAAGCGGAGCAGGAGTTTGGTTTGCATTGCCGGCAGTAAGTCAGACTTGTTCCCAGTGCATGTTGGACTCCGGCAGGGCTGCTCTTTGTCACTGGTTCTGTTCATTATTTTTATGTACAGAATTTCTCGGCCACTGGATTTCTTCTCTGCTTTTCGCAGATGATGTTGTCTTGTTGGCCCCTTTGAGCCAGGACCTCCAGCATGTCCTGGGGCGGTTTGCAGCCGACTGTGAAGCGGCTGGGATGAGAATCAGCACCTCCAAGTCTGAGGCCATGGTTCTCGGCCAGAAAAAGGTGGCTTGCTCCCTCCGGGTTGGCGGAGAGCTCCTGCCTCAAGTGGAGGAGTTTAAGTATCTTGGGGTCTTGTTCACAAGTGAGGGAAAGATGGAGCACGAGATTGACGGGCGGATCGGTGCGGCAGCTGCACTTATGTGGTTGTTTTATCAGTCTGTCATGGTGAAGAGAGAGCTGAACCGAAAGGCGAAGCTCTCGATGTACCGGTCAATCTACATTTCTACCCTCAACTATTGTCATGAACTTTGGGTCGTGACTGAAAGAATAAGATCCCAGATACAAGTGGCCGAAATGAATTTCCTCCGCAGGGTTGCAGGGCGCTTCCTTAGAGATAGGTGGAGGAGCTCTGTCACCCCGGAGGAGCTCGGAGTAGAGCCGCTGCTCCTCCACGTCGACAGAAGCCAACAAAGATGGCTTGGCATCAGTATTGGATGCCCCTGGGAAGCCTCCCTCGGGAGGTGTTCCTGGCATGTCTACTTTGGAGCATTTGTGACAAAATAGTTGAGTGTCAGAATCTGATCCTGAGCCAAAGTAGCATTTCAAGCTTTAGATGTGTCGAAACAAAAACTCATCACACCAGTTTTTAGTGAACTGTGAATCCAGAAGGACGAGAATGAACCACATCAGCTGCTTCTGCTGATCATCTGTGGATCCATATGAATCTGTACAGTTGACACATTTTGGTTTGTTTGTTGTATTTGATTAGTAGTTTTAGTTTTTTCAAACCGTGACATCATCTGTTGGTTTGAGGACGACCGTTTTGAAGCCTTTTGGCATCACGGCCGTCGCCATGTTTGTTTTTAGAACCAGAAGTGACCATACTTGAAAAAGAGGGTGGAGCTGTAGCGACTTATCACTTAGCATACCCTGCTTTATCGTCTGTTTCACTGTAAATGGGACCATGATCTACTAAATGAACATCATGCTGTGATGAAGAAGACTTGAAACTAATGACAGGGACCATAAACTCATCAGGAAACTGTTTACTGAGATCATTAATCAAGACAGAAGTGGGGTCATTTTCTCATAAGCTTACATACAATCAGACTTCTCTTTGAAACCAGTGGAGTCGCCCCCTGCTGGTCGTTGGACAGAATGCAGATTTAAGACACTTCTAAATTGGCTTCATTCTTCAGACTCTGAAGCTCCGTCCATATTTTTTAGACTTTATATTTTTATCATCACCTTAAGGTTATTAAAGCTTCACAGCAGAGGTGTCATGAACATTCAAGCTAGTGGAGCACGAGTCCCACCAGATTATTGATATCTGAATGTTTTATCTTATATTTTATTACTCGTATTTTTTTAGTTGTTTAGTAAAACATATTCTTTTAGTTATGAACTCTCATATTAGTTTGACATGTTCTCTGTCAGCTCTGTATGAAACCCTGAATGAAGACGAGGAGAAAAGACTTTGTTCATGTTTGTTTATTCATGATTTAAAGATTCAGTTTGTTCACACATCCCGTCAGTAAAGTCTGTTAAACCACTCTTGTTCAGTGATTTCATGATCAGATTCACTTCATCCACACAATCAGTGTGTTGGAGCAGAATCTCAGCTATGTACAAGCAAATAATGAAGCATCTCCTTATTGATTATGATCATGTGAAGTGAAGTCATCAGGAGCAGCGAGAGCCTCCGTGGCTGAACAGACACAGGAAGGAGCGCCGCCTGAAGAAAGTCCAACATTTACAGAACGACAAGAAGGCGGCAAAGTACCGCCCACAATGTTTGATTGACAGGTTGATCTGTGTGCAGTGAAGAAATGCCACAACAATCAGCTCTCAGCAACAATGATGGAAACACAACAAGTCTGAAGGAATGAAACACACAATTTAACCCACTGACCCTGAAATGACTTCAGTCTATTTGAGTTTACTGAACTCAGCAGTGGAGTCAGAATAAACATAAAATCCAGCATAGAGCGGCTGAGTGAATGTGGTCTGGACTCTGTGGAGGAGAGTCATGGTGTCAGAGACGCTGTAGAAGGACAGAATACCTGCACTGTGATCCAGGTACACTCCAACTCTGGAGGACCGAGGACCTGAGAGGGAAGTTTGGACTTTGTTGTGATAAAAGTTATAACTGTTTGTGTCACAATCTAACCTCCAAGATTTGTCATTGAATCCAAATCTACATTCACCTGAGCTCCCTGCTCTGCTGATATTCTTGTATGCCACTGCCACAAAAACTCCTCCTCCTGCTCTCCACTCCACCTCCCAGTAACAACGTCCAGTCAGACTCTCTCTACTCAGGACCTGATAATATACAGTGAATCTGTCTGGGTGACTAGAATAAGACTGTTGTTGACTCGTGTGTGTTGCTTTTCTGTTCCCCTCAGATAATAACAGCTGTGTGTTTGCTGTGTTTGGATCCAGTGTGATTTCACGTGAATATCTTAAGAAGTCAGCTCTGGTCTCGGGCTCTGGTTGTGGGTTTGACAGTAAAACATCCACTTGAGTCTCTGTCAGTGAGATGTTTGTCCATGTCTCTCTCAGGACGTCCTGTAGTTTGTCTCTGACCTCTGACACAGCTGCTGTCACATCCTCAAAGTACTTGAGAGGACGTATGTTGATGCTGGATGAGTGTGTAGACTCACTGAGTGCTGACAGTGAGGGGTAGTTGTGTAGAAACTGGTTGTGATCCTCTGTGTGTGAGAGCTTCTTCAGCTCAGCGTCTTTCCTCTTCAGCTCAGTGATCTCCTGCTCCAGCTTCTCCTGAAGCTCTTTGACTCGACTCACTTCAGTTTCCTGCTGGGATCTGACCTGCTGCTTCACATCAGAGCGTCTTTTCCTTAAGAGACGGATCAGCTGGGTGAAGATCTTCTCACTGTGCTCCACTGCTTTATCAGCAGAGCCATTGATGGCCTCCACCTCCTGTTGAAGCAGCTTCACATCTTCCTCTCTGTCCTGGATTCTCTGCTGGATGTTGTGTCGACTCCCCTCTGACGGCTCCACCAGCTTGTGTTTCTTTAAAGGAGCTGCTTCATAATGAGGCTGCAGGTGTTTCTCACAGTACGAGGCCGGACAGGATAAACAGGACTTGACAGCTCTCAGTTTCCTCCCAGTGCAGACATCACAGGCCACATCTTCAGGTCCAGCATAGCAGTGATCAGCAGGAGCAGCTTGGAGTCCAGTCTTCTTCAGCTGCTCCACTAAAACTGCTAACATGGTGTTTTTCAGCAGCTCAGGCCTCGGTGTGAAGCTCTTCCTGCACTGAGGGCAGCTGTGGATCCCCTTCTCATCCTCTGTGTCCCAGTGGTCATTAATACAGTTCTTGCAGTAGCTGTGTCCACAGGGAGTAGTCACCGGATCCTTCAGTAGATCCAAACAGATGGAACAAGAGAAAGTCTCTCGGTCCAGCTGAACTGCTTTCTGCTCCATTTCACCTCTCAGTGTCAACGACCGTCTGAGCTTCACTTCCTGAAACTAGTCTGAGCTCTGATCTGAACAGGGTGTGTTTGTGCAGCGAATGAGGTCTGTCAGCTCAGTTACGCCCATCCACAGACTGTAGATATGAAGGGGAGGGAACAAGGAAATATAGTGACAGAGTGGAGCTGCTGTGTGAGAGGAGGAAGAAGAGGGAGGGCTGATGGAGCTGTGAGTCACTCCAGGACGAGGAGCAGCTCTGTGAATCTGAACTGTGTTTCCTCTTTTACAACAGAGCCTCAGTTAAAACCTGCTCCACACTTGAAAACATCAAAGTTTGTAGTTGTGAAATATTTCTTGGCTCCTTAGGCTTTGCTGATATTTCTCTGATTCTGTTCACTTTTGATTATCAGTGTTTGAGATAAAGCTTTACAAAGCATCGTGTTACTGTAATCAGATTACATTTGTCTGTAACGCAGTAATGTGACACATTACTGTTGATCACGTCAGTAATCACATTAGAGTAACAAATCAAAAATGATCTCATTACTTGTGCTTCTTTACTGGAGGACCGAAAATACAAAACGTCCCTTTCTATGCGTGCTTACGCAACGTTCGTTTGACTCTATGGACCTCAGTCACGTCACGTCACGTGACATGTAGACGTGACCACAGTGAGGACGTGATTCGAGCATGAGGCATGACCAGAACATGAGCGAAAGACGAAGAAGGCGAGGAAGAAGAGTAGACCCAACAGAATGGAAACATCATCATTTGAGAGATGGAAATTCGACCACTACTTCGAACTTGTAGAGAGAAAGGAAAAATTTGATTGTGAAATGTAAGCTGAGCCCGGGGCAGAAACAGCTATCCACCGCTGCCAACACAACCTCTAACCTGACCAAGCAGCTGCAGCGGCAACATGCTAGCATGAAGCCAGTTGCTGCTAAAGATCAGACCGAGAGTGACGCTAAAGAGACGATGCTGCCGAGTCCGACACCAACAAAACAGGCAAGTCTTGACTTTGAGCAAAAATGTGCAACAAAAGCGGAGATAGATTGGCTTGTAGCCGCATATATTGTGGAGGAAATGTTTCCTGTTTCCACGGTGAAATCGCCGTCTTTTTCGAAACATACTGAGCAAAATACATATAACGTGGAGCGGACGCATCAGACAGGAAGTCCTTTACAAGCTACCTGGACCAGTGTTATGTCTCAAACTGAGCTAAAGAAAACATTTGAGAGCTTAGAGTATGTATCAACTACTGCTGACATTTGGACTTACCACAATAAAAGCTTTTTAGGTATGACAGCCCACTGGATTAACCTAAGAAATCTCCAGCATGAGAAAGCTGCAGTTGCCTGCAAAAGAATAAAAGGACGACACACGTATGACGTTACAGCCAGTGAAACTGGTCTGTCACACAAGGTGGCCGCTACTGTAACTGATAATGTGTCAAATTCTATTAAAGTGTTCAAGATGTATGAGCCTGGACCGTCAGATTCAGACGAGGAGGGACGGTGGAGATGAAGATGTGGTGTTCACAGATGTTGAAGAAGTCCTCTCCAGTGGTACCCCAGAGGGACAGTGTTCCCTAACCCCTCACTTAAGACGTGCATCGCACACACTGAACATTATTCCTACTAATGATGTTGACAAATGGCTGACAGCGAACCCTGAGTCCAGATCAGTGTACAGAAGTGCAGCTGGGAAGTGCTCTGCCCTCTGGACTCAGACCAGCCGTTCTACTGTGGCCTCTGAGCTTGTTGAGGGTTTGTGTAAAAGAAAACTCAAGGTGCCGACAACAACGAGATGGAACTCATTCCATGATTTCTTGTCCCGCATCACTGACATTCCCATCCCAGAGTTGACCTCCCTCTGCAGTCGACTACAAATTAAAGCCTCCACTGAACGGGAGGATCAGTTTCTTAAGGGACACTGCACAGTCATGAAACCACTCACTGTGGCTTTGGACACACTGCAAGGTGAAGATAACTGCAACTATGGGAGTCTCCTGCCAACGCTGGAGATTTTGATGTCAAAGACACTGTCACTGCAAAACGGGCTCTCTGGGACGACAGCGGGGCTGCCTGATGTCATATTACAGGTATGTTTGTTTTATCATGTTAATCTGAAATCCACATCCATTTTTTTCATTTCACGTTATATTTATTTTTATAGTGACACCGGAGATATGTCACAGTTACTCATTAATTCAAATGATGACCCCCACTGGGTTTATTAATTACTACACAGCGAAAATTACACTGTACATAGCCAAACTCTCTCTAAATTACATTTGCAGGCCATCAAGACTTGATTTTCATCGGTGTTGGACAGTGAAGATGCTCTACTTGCTGCTGTGACACTGCTAAAGTTTAAAGTGTGGTGGCTGAAAGAAGAGGAGAGATGCTTTAAGGACACTACTGATCACCAAACACCGTGCTTCCCCCCACAATAAGCAGGATTTTCACACTCCACATACTCAGGCCTCCAGCAGAAACCAGAACGACTTTTTTTGATTTTGATGAGGAGGATCTCGCCCCCTACAACTCCGACACTGAGGTCATTGAATATTTGAAGTCAGGGTCACAGATGGAGATCCTGAACCGTTTCCCCACGATTAAGACTGTCCATGAAATTCAACACAGCCAAACCCTCTAGTGCACCGGTTGAGAGGCTCTTTAGCTCGGGCAGTCTTGTGCCGACCCCGAGGAGGAACAGATTGTCTGACAAACGATCTGAAAGACTCGTCTGCATGAGGAATAACCACTTCTTTGATAGGAATGTCCAGTTAGATGGAAAAATGAGCTGTCAGGCCGTAGTTTGTTGAGTGAGCTACAGTGAGTTTAGCCTGTTAAATACAGTTCAAATTACATTTAATATTCAGTGTTGTTTTCCTTTGAATTCTCATCATCATCTAATATTGTCATGAGGGCCAGAGACTTATTTTATTTTCAGATATTATTTTGAACAAGTTCATAATTGCACTAAATGGTTGAAAAAAACACTTTTATGTTGTATTGTAAAGAATTTAAGTTTGATGATGCAGATCTAATGGCCTTTAAATAGAAAGACATCTATGATGATACAGGTTTCCACTGAAAATTTAAATGATGAATTTTATTTTGAGACATTTTGATTACTGCTAGTACTGCAGCCTCGTTCATGTTTCTGTGAAATGTTTCTGGAATTAAAGAGCATAAAAGAGATCGTGTGCATGTTCTCCTCTCTTTAGAATAAAGATTCATGCTGATTTAGGCATCTTGTTCAATTTTATAGTGTTAATTGGCAATTAAGGTTCGCTGCATCTCAGGTGATGTCATGGAGTAATCCAAAAGTAATGTAGCTAGAAGTGTAACTAATTACTCTAAGCAGTGAGTAACAAAGTAAAGTAACTAGTAATGTGTAATGGATTACTTTTCAGTAACGACCCCAAAATTGTTGATTATTAGTTTTATTTTATTCAAAACGTGATGTCATCTGTTGGCTTGAGGACGAACAATTTGAAATATTTTGGCATCACGGCCGTCGCCATCTTGGTTTTTAGAACCAGAAGTGACCATATTTGGAAAAGAGGGTGGAGCTGTAGCGACTTCTCACTTAGCATCTCCTGCTTTATCATCTGTTTCACTGTAAATGGGACCATAATCTACTCAATGAACATCATGCTGTGATGAAGAAGACTTGAAACTAACAACTGAGACCATAAACTCCTCAGGAAACTGTTTACTGAGATCATGAATCAAGACAGAAGTGGGGGCATTTTCTCATAAGCTTACATACAATCAGACTTCTCTTTGAAACCAGTGGAGTCGCCCCCTGCTGGTCGTTGGACAGAATGCAGATTTAAGACACTTCTACATTGGCTTCATTCTTCAGACTCTGAAGCTCCGTCCATATTTTTTAGACTTTATATTTTTTTCATCACCTTAAAGTTATTAAAGCTTCACAGCAGAGGTGTCATGAACATTCAAACTAGTGGAGCACGAGTCCTACCAGATTATTGATATCTGAATGTTTTGTCTTATATTTTATTACTCTTATTGTTTTATAACATGAAGTCAGGATCATTTTATATTATGAGTAAAACATATTCTTCTAGTTATGAACTCTCATATTAGTTTGACATGTTCTCCGTCAGCTCTGTATGAAACCCTGAATGAAGACGAGGAGAAAAGACTTTGTTCATGTTTGTTTATTCATGATTTAAAGCTTCAGTTTGTTCACACGTCCCGTCAGTAAAGTCTGTTAAACCACTCTTGTTCAGTGATTTCATGATCAGATTCACTTCATCCACACAATCAGTGTGTTGGAGCAGAATCTCAGCTATGTACAAGCAAATAATGAAGCATCTCCTTATTGATTATGATCATGTGAAGTGAAGTCATCAGGAGCAGCGAGAGCCTCCGTGGCTGAACAGACACAGGAAGGAGCGCCGCCTGAAGAAAGTCCAACATTTACAGAACAAGAAGGCGGCAAAGTACCGCCCACAATGTTTGATTGACAGGTTGATCTGTGTGCAGTGAAGAAATGCCACAACAATCAGCTCTCAGCAACAATGATGGAAACACAACAAGTCTGAAGGAATGAAACACACAATTTAACCCACTGACCCTGAAATGACTTCAGTCTATTTGAGTTTAATGAACTCAGCAGAGCCATGAACATAAAGTCCAGCATAGAGCGGCTGAGTGAATGTGGTCTGGACTCTGTGGAGGAGAGTCATGGTGTCAGAGACGCTGTAGAAGGACAGAATACCTGCACTGTGATCCAGGTACAGTCCAATTCTGGAGGACCGAGGACCTGAGACGGGAGTTCTGCCTTTGTTGTGACGTAAGTTATAACTTTTTGTGGAACAATCTAACCTCCAGGATTTGTCATTGTATCCAAATAAACATTCATCTGAGTCCCCTGCTCGGCTGATATTCTTGTATGCGACTGCTACACTAACTCCTCCTCTCCACTCCACCTCCCAGTAACAATGTCCAGTCAGACTCTCTCTACTCAGGACCTGAAGCAACCCAGTGAATCTGTCTGGGTGATAAGGATAAGACTGATATTGACTCACTCTTGTTGCTTTTCTGTTCCCCTCAGATAATAACAGCTGTGTGTTTGCTGTGTTTGGATCCAGTGTGATTTCACGTGAATATCTTAAGAAGTCAGCTCTGGTCTCGGGCTCTGGTTGTGGGTTTGACAGTAAAACATCCACTTGAGTCTCTGTCAGTGAGATGTTTGTCCATGTCTCTCTCAGGACGTCCTGTAGTTTGTCTCTGAGCTCTGACACAGCTGCTGTCACATCCTCAAAGTACTTGAGAGGACGGATGTTGATGCTGGATGAGTGTGTAGACTCACTGAGTGCTGACAGTGAGGGGTAGTTGTGTAGAAACTGGTTGTGATCCTCTGTGTGTGAGAGCTTCTTCAGCTCAGCCTCTTTCCTCTTCAGCTCAGTGATCTCCTGCTCCAGCTTCTCCTGAAGCTCTTTGACTCGACTCACTTCAGTTTCCTGCTGGGATCTGACCTGCTGCTTCACATCAGAGCGTCTTTCCTCCATGAGACGGATCAGCTGGGTGAAGATCTTCTCACTGTGCTCCACTGCTTTATCAGCAGAGCCATTGATGGCCTCCACCTCCTGTTGAAGCAGCTTCACATCTTCCTCTCTGTCCTGGATTCTCTGCTGGATGTTGTGTCGACTCCCCTCCAGCTCTCTCTGCCTCTCAGTCCTCTCTGCTGCAGCTGACACTGTGTCGTGGCCTTTATGTTCGTCCATGGAGCACAAAATACAGATACACTGCTGATCAGTACGACAGAACATCTTCATCACCTCATCGTGACGAGAGCAGATGTTCTCCTGGAGCTTCTCTGACGGCTCCACCAGCTTGTGTTTCCCATAAGCAGGGATTTCAAAATGAGGCTGGAGGTGTTTCTCACAAAAAGAAATCAGACAGACCAGACAGGACTTAACTGCTCTCAGTTTCCTCCCAGTGCAGACATCACAGGCCACATCTTCAGGTCCAGCATAGCAGAGATCAGCAGGAGCAGCTTGGAGTCCAGTCTTCTTCAGCTGCTCCACTAAAACTGCTAACATGGTGTTTTTCAGCAGCTCAGGCCTCGGTGTGAAGCTCTTCCTGCACTGAGGGCAGCTGTGGATCCCCTTCTCATCCTCTGTGTCCCAGTGGTCTTTAATACAGTTCTTGCAGTAGCTGTGTCCACAGGAAGTAGTCACCGGATCCTTCAGTAGATCCAAACAGATGGAACAAGAGAAAGTCTCTCGGTCCAGCTGAACTGCTTTCTGCGCCATTTCACCTCTCAGTGTCAACGACCGTCTGAGCTTCACTTCCTGATAACTGAAACTAGTCTGAGCTCTGATCTGAACAGTGTGTGTTTGTGCAGCGAATGAGGTCTGTCAGCTCAGTTACGCCCATCCACAGACTGTAGATATGAATGGGAGGGAACAAGGAAATACAGTGACAGAGTGGAGCTGCTGTGTGAGAGGAGGAAGAAGAGGGAGGGCTGATGGAGCTGTGAGTCACTCCAGGACGAGGAGCAGCTCTTTGAACCTGAACTTTGTCCCCTCTTTTACAACAGAGCCTCAGTTAAAACCTGCTCCACACTTGAAAACATCAAAGTTTGTAGTTGTGAAATATTTCTTGGCTACTCAGGCTTTGCTGATATTTCTCTGATTCTGTTCACTTTTCTTCTCCTGGTTAAAAACAGCTGACTGACAGTCGGGAGTGATCAAACTAAACTCTCATAAAGATTCAAGCTGCTGTATAATAGTTGTCTCACACAGTTAATGATCTACTTTGAAGCATTCGTGACAAAACAGTTGAGTGTTTTTGATTCCGTTCGATGGGAATATTTGTATTTGGTTCTTAAACGTTTCGGTTTCAACAATCAGGTAATTGGATGTCTGATCTCCAACTACAGTTCCCCCACTGCCAGAATAAATATTAATGGGTCCCTGTCTAATACAGTATTCCTTGAGAGGGGGTGTCGTCAGGGCTGTGCCCTTCGCCCTACACTTTCTGCTCTTTTTATTGAGCCACTGGTTCAGGCGATAAGAGAGGATAAGGACATAACTGGTGTATTGACTGGAAATACACAATATAAAATTTGCTTATATGTGGATGACATTGTTATGACCCTTAGCAACCCCAAAGTAAGTCTCCCTAAATTACTGCATTTACTTGAAGAATTCGGTTTTCTACTCTGGTTATAAACTGAATCTACACAAAACCAAAACTTTAACCTTTAATCTGAACCCAAATGAAAACATTTATAGAACAAGTACATTTAAACCAACAGACAGTATAATGAAGTATGTTGGAGGACGAATACCGAAAGATTTAACTACCATTTATGACCACAATTATACTTCCATAACAGCTGATATCGAGGCAGACTTTAACCGCTGGTCCCTATTACCAACAAATATGTACAACCGGATAGATATAATTAAGATGAACGTGCTGCCCCGTCTCCTGTACTTCTTCCAGTCGTTACCAATTGAGATACCACCAAAGCAATTAAATGAATGGAACAGGATGATAACTGCTTTTATCTGGGCAAAACGAAGGCTGCCCTGTTTGGAGGATTATTACAGAGCAGCACAGCTTCGCTTCCTGGTCGGTTGGTGTGATCCGGAGTGTGAAGCAAAATGGAAGGAGTTAGAACAACATTTTTATATGTGAACCTCTCCAATCTGTGTTGGGAGACAAATCCCTCTTGAAAAAGTACCTACTGGGAGATAAACCAAGTAATTGGATCGCAACCCCTCTGAACATACGGTACAAAATCCTCAAAGACTGTCAGTATGAGAGAAATGCACGACTATTACGCCGGGTAGCATTTGATACGGAATTCACGCCGGCCAAGCTGGACAGCAGGTTTACACGATGGACAAACTTGGGTATTACCTCATATTGCAAAATCTGTACTAATGCTGGTCTAGTTTCCTTTATGTATCTCAGGGAAAAGCACAATTTGGAGAAACAGGAGATCTCTTCAGATATTTTCAATTGAGAGATTATTTTAATAAAAATATCCAATATAACTATTGGAGAGGAAGGAATGAACCTCCTCCTTGAACTGGCACCTTATCGTGGTGGAGGGGTTTGAGCACCCGAATGATCCTAGGAGCTATGTTGTCCGGGGCTTAATGCCCCTGGTAGAGTCTCCCAAGGCAAACAGGTCCTAGGTGATGGGTCAGACTAAGATCAGTTCACTCGCCCCCAATGAAAGTGAAAACAGCAAGGACGTGCACGTCGCCCGGATCGGCGTCACCAGGGCCCCACCCTGGAGCCAGGCCTGGGGTTGGGGCTCGGAGGCGAGCGCCTGGTGGCCGGGTCTTTGCCCACGGGACCCGGCCGGGCGCAGCCCGGACGAGCAACGTGGGCCGGCCCTCCCGTGGGCTCACCACTCACGGGAGGGTTCAGAAGGGGCCGGTGCAGTGGGATATGGGTGGCAGTCGTGGGCGGGGGCCCCGGCGGCCCAATCCCCGGATGATGACTCTAGCCATGGGGACATGGAATGTCACCTCGCTGGGGGGGAAAGAGCCTGAGCTGGTGCGGGAGGTTGAGCGGTACCGGCTAGAAATAGTCGGGCTCACCTCCACACACAGTCTGGGCTCTGGAACCCGACTCCTTGAGAGAGGATGGACTCTCTTCTAGTCTGGAGTTGCCCGCGGTGAGAGGCGGCGAGCTGGTGTGGGCTTGCTTATAGCCCCCCAGCTCAGCCGCCATGTGAGCGAGAGGGTCGTTTCTCCGGCCTTCGGGTCAGGGATAGGACTCTCACCGTTGTCTCGGCTTATGGGCCGAACAGTGGTGCAGAGTACCCGGCCTTCTTGGAGTCCCTGGGAGGGGTACTGGAGAGTGCTCCAACCGGGGACTCCGTTGTTCTCCTGGGGGACTTCAACGCCCACGTGGGCGACGACAGTGTTACCTAGAGGGGTGTGATTGGGAGGACCGGCCTCCCCGATCTGAACCCAAGTGGTGTTTTGTTACTGGACTTCTGTGCTAGTCACAGTTTGTCCATAACGAACACCATGTTCAAGCATAAGGGTGTCCATATGTGCACGTGGCACCAGGACACCCCTAGGCCGGAGATCAATGATCGACTTTGTGGTCGTGTCATCTGACCTCCGGCCGTATGTCTTGGACACTCGGGTGAAGAGAGGGGCTGAGCTGTCAACTGATCACCACCTGGTGGTGAGTTGGATCCGCTGGCAGGGGAGGAAGCTGGACAGACCTGGCAGACCCAAACGTATCGTGAGGGTCTGCTGGGAACGTCTGGCAGAACCCTCTGCCAGGGAGATCTTTAACTCCCACCTCCGGGAGAGCTTTGACCAGATCCCGAGGGAGGCTGGGGACATTGAGTCCGAATGGACCATGTTCTCCACTTCCATTGTTGACGCGGCTGTCTGGAGCTGTGGCCGTAAGGTCTCTGGTGCCTGTCGCGGCGGCAATCCCCGAACCCGGTGGTGGACCCCGGAAGTAAGGGTTGCTGTCAAGCTGAAGAAGGAGTCCTACCGAGCCTGGCTGGCCCGGGGGACTCCTGAGGCAGCTGACGGGTACCGGCAGGCCAAGCGTGCGGCAGCACGGGCAGTCTCGGAAGCAAAAACTCGGGTCTGGGAAGAGTTCGGGGAGGCCATGGAGGAGGACTACCGGTCAGCCTCGAAGAAATTCTGGCAAACCATCCGGCGCCTCATTCATTACCCAAGCCAAAGTCACTGAGGAAGTTGGGAAACTCCTCAGTGGCAAAGCACTGGGGGTGGATGAGATTCACCCTGAGTACCTTAAATCTCTGGATGTTGTTGGGCTGTCTTGGCTGACACGTCTCTGCAGCATCGCGTGGCAGTCGGGGACAGTGCCCCTGGACTGGCAGACCGGGGTGGTGGTCCCCCTATTTAAAAAGGGGGACCGGAGGGTGTGTTCCAACTATCGGGGGATCACACTCCTCAGCCTCCCTGGGAAAGTCTATTCCAGGGTACTGGAGAGGAGAATTCGGCCGATAGTCGAACCTCGGATTCAGGAGGAACAATGCGGTTTTCGTCCTGGCCGTGGAACACTGGACCAGCTTTATACCCTCCGCAGGGTGCTCGAGGGTTCATGGGAGTTTGCCCAACCAGTCCACATGTGTTTTGTGGACTTGGAGAAGGCATTCGACCGTGTCCCTCGTGGCATTCTGTGGAAGGTGCTCCGGGAGTACGGGGTCGGAGGCCCTCTGTTAAGGGCTGTACGGTCCCTGTACGACCGGAGCAGGAGCTTGGTTCGCATTGCCGGCAGTAAGTCAGACCTGTTCCCAGTGCATGTTGGACTCCGGCAGGGCTGCCCTTTGTCACCGGTTCTGTTCATTATTTTTATGGACAGAATTTCTAGGCGCAGCCTCGGGCCGGAGGGGATCTGGTTCGGGAGCCACTGGATCTCATCTCTGCTTTTCGCGGATGATGTGGTCTTGTTGGCTCCTTCGAGCCAGGACCTCCAGCATGTCCTGGGGCGGTTTGCAGCCGAGTGTGAAGCGGCTGGGATGAGAATCAACACCTCCAAATCCGAGGCCATGGTTCTCGACTGGAAAAAGGTGGCTTGCTCCCTCCAGGTGGGAGGAGAGTTCCTGCCTCAAGTGGAGGAGTTTAAGTATCTTGGGGTCTTGTTCACGAGTGAGGGAAGGATAGAACGTGAGGTTGACAGGCGGATCGGTGCAGCGGCCGCAGTAATGTGGTCGTTGTATCGGTCTGTCGTGGTGAAGAGAGAGCTGAGCCGAAAGGCGAAGCTCTCGATTTACCAGTCAATCTACGTTCCGACCCTCACCTATGGCAATGAACTTTGGGTCATGACCGAAAGAATAAGATCCCGGATACAAGCGGCCGAAATGAGTTTCCTCCCCAGGGTGGCAGGGCGCTCCCTTAGAGATAGGGTGAGGAGCTCTGTCACCCGGGAGGAGCTCAGAGTAGAGCCGCTGCTCCTCCACATCGAGAGGAGTCAGCTGAGGTGGCTTGGGCATCTGTTTCGGATGCCCCCGGGACGCCTCCCTCGGGAGGTGTTCCTGACATGTCCCGCCGGGAGGAGACCCCGAGGAAGACCCAGGACACGCTGGTGTGACTATGTCACCCAGCTGGCCTGGGAAAGCCTTGGGATCCTCCCGGAAGAGCTGGAGGCAGTGTCCGGGGAGAGGGAAGTCTGGGTGTCCCTGCTCAGGCAGCTACCCCCGCGACCCGGCCCCGGATAAGCGGACGAAAATGGATGGATGGATGGATGAACCTGATTAGGGATGCACCGATCCGATATTAAGATGGGGTATCGGCTCCGATATTGACAAAACGGCTGGATCGGGGATCGGTAAAATGAAACAGATCCACCAGCCGATCCAATTATTTTTTTTCGCCGTCGTAGCACATTCTACGTCATTCGTCAGCGTCAGTGTGTCGCATGCTGGAAGAGCGCAAGTTGTTGTTTGACCAATTCTTTATTAGTTTATTCTCAGGTTGAGCTGCTATGTTTTATTTTGTATTCCTGTTTGCAGGACGTTACACGTACTCACGTCACATTTCTCCGCTGATTAGCTTGTAGCCCCGCCATCAGCTGTTATATTAGCCTCACCGGTCAGCTGTTAGCCTAGCAACGCTAACTTTCAAACCGACGTACTCAATACTATGTGGGCTGTCCATCGTTGCTCCGTTGGTCCTCCCTCCACCACAGCCTCGGGGTTATTCACCGCCGAGCTGCTTTGTCTCCTCCTCTGCTGCTGCGGTATCCCCGGCTCGCAGCGATGCTGGATGGTCGCCCCGCTGTGTGCACGGAGCCTACAGACGCTAGTTTGTTTACAGACGGTGCTACTGACTTCAGTGCTAGTGTTCCCTCCGTGCTGACTGACAGGCGCTCCATTCATTCTTTGATTTGTTTGTTCCACTTTGATACGTGTGTCCTTGGGTACCCTGACAGGCGCCATATAAATTAAATTTATTATTATTATTATTATTATTATTAATGTTACACATGTTTACAATGTTCGGTAACTGTTTGATTATTTTGTCTTAGTTAGGAAAGTCTGGTGCCTTTAGTTCCTTTCACATGGTGGAAGGTATACAGTTTATTATTAATTCAACAATGGTATTGGATCGGTATCGGGTACCGGCCGATACGCTCAGTCCAGGTATCGGTATCGGATTGGATTGGAAAAAACTGGATCGGTGCATCTCTAAACCTGATACAGATATTTGTCATGCTTACAAAGGAAATTTTGTGAAATTTCTTTCCACAATGTACACTACATCAAGATGGGAAAAAGAAGCTAACATACAGTTAACTCAAGATGACCTCCAGCTCAGATTTATGGAGAGAATTCACCTGGAAAAGCACTGTAAGATTTTTTATAACTCCGAGAATCTAAAGTTTACAGACCAATAATCCAGATCGAGGACGATGTTGGAGAGGGTGTGGCGATATGTCAGCTGGCCACTTTCACATATGGGAATGTCCCATTATTTCATCTTATTGGGAAGATATAACAGCAGCAATCAATTTAATTATCATTTTGCAGCCTGATCTCAGTTTCGGAGTCATATACTTAGTAAACATACCAATTGAAATAAATAAACAAGACAGATACCTATGTAGCGCCTCTCTAGCGTGTTAGACTATAGTGAGAGGTGGCTAACCTGTGTTCTTTTAATATCAAAAATGTCTTGGAGTTTCTTAATAAACCTAACAATACTATCTTAAGGTGTGTATAATCATTCACTTTTAAAGGCAATACTTTTTTTTCCCTTTTAGACGACAATTTAAACATTAATACTTAAGATTTAACATGAACTGAAATGTCTTTGGGATTACCTTTGTTCTTTTTAAACACTCTTACTCTTAATCTTACTTTAACATATCAAAAATAGTCAATAATCACACCTGTTTTATATATAAAAAAATGAATTATTTACTTTTAAAAATTGAACTCAAGGATTAAATGTTACTTTCAATGGTCTTATCAAATACTTTGCAACTCACAATATCAAATGCACTCACAGACACATTTAAAACACATGGGCCAAAAGAAAATAAAATAGCCGGCAATAAAATAGCCTAATTGAAAATACCCAGTTCAGAGTTGCAGGCCTGAAGGTAACTCCTGTACTGTAGCCTTAAAGAAAATGGCGGCTTCACCACGAAGGCAGAAAAACAAACACTGGTACCGTCAATCAATGGCGTCAGCCTCCCGCGCTCAGGATCCAGGTGTCCAGAAACAGGAGGAGAGATGAGGAGAAGACTCACACCGCTGACGATACCGACAAAGTCCACCACTCGGCAGCGCTGTCCAGCTCACAGCTCCACACCGGCTCTACTCATCAAGTTTGCTCGTCGCTAGCTTGTTAGCAAAGTCCGTGCAGCACCGCTAGCCGCTAGCTCAACAGCTAACTCAAACTCCTTAATGTCTTCTTGTGCTGAGTAGTCCACTCAGACATATAACTCTACCACCGTTCAAGTTTTAAAAAGAGTCCTGGTCGAACACCTTCACTCGAACTGGCGTATACATCAACTACAAAGTTCGTCTTTTTACTTTACAGCAGACAACCTGCATCACTCGGCTTCCTCCGCTCATAACTCTCTCTCTCACTTCCTCGTTCTCCCGTTCGCCCCGCCCCCTGGTCATCTGACCACAACTGAGATTGGTCCAGGAATGAGAAAGGTCCTGAAATAACATAAAATCACCAAAGGTCCAAGAAGGACAAATTTACAAAACATTAGTGCAACTCTTTCTTTCCTATTTTTACATGTACATTCAAAGCATTTCAACATATTATAACACAACCAACAATTAGCATTTTAAATGCTGTATTTTATGAAACCTTTTAACATTATCCAGTATGAATTCCTCCCATTGAGCAATATTTTAACTTCACTGCTGGTCAATGAGTTTTAACATTTTTAATCACAATATTTACATGCTCTGATTATTAAAGGATACTACAAGCATCACTTATGAACTTGTGCTTTTAACCGGGTTACATTAGCCTTCAAAACCCGGATACACGGAGGGGAAAGCGGCCGCGGCAGTCGGCACAAGGTGGGCAGCAGCGGAAAGAACCACCGCAGCAGACACGGAGGTAGTGCAGGTCCGAAAGAGCTGCAAACGGAACCAAACGTCGGACACTTGAAATGCCACAAGCCCGTGTGTGTGTTTTAACTGTGTGAGGAGAGCGGAGGTAATCTGCGGACTGTGACCAGTGATCACAACGGGTATTTATTTGTTTTAGATCAGCTCGTTTCCAGCTTTATCGATTATCATTATTTTTTATCATACATTATTAAGTGTTAAATTACTTTTAATTGTTAATTTTCGTGTTCTGATTTTACTCTATTAAAATCTTGTGTAAATACATGAAATAATTGCAGTTCACTGTGCGATGATATGAATATTGATAAATGTGAAGCTAATTAATTTTGTGAAAATGTAGGCTACATTTTGGTGTTATTTCGTTTATTTAAAAAATATCATGACACAATGAATGCATTCATCACTCAATTTGGGTATTTACATGAGAGAATACAGAGTTAGTATTATCTAGCGATCCAAATGACCGCTTACCGCCGTTCTAGTAGTGTTTGAGTTCCGGCCCATCTGAAGTCCAACTGACACTTTGGTCCAATCAGAAACATAATTTGATACATTGTGACCAAGTGTTAACATCTCTATAGGGCAAGAAACCAGGAATGAGCAGGGAAAAAAGCGAGGATTGAAGTTGGTTTTCAACAAAATGCAAATGAATTTTTCATATTTATGTACACGAACAGGTATCTTATAACAATCCAAAACTATAACACTAACAATCATGAACTTGAAAATTGGCAACAAAAGTAGCCTATAAGCGCAACGTGCTCCGCATTATTTCAGCACCACGGACAGCGTGCAGGAAAGGAACAGACAGGCTACAGACAGACTCGTCCTTTACACAAATCCGCCCTTTCTGTTTTTCAGTGCTGAGAATGCTCTAACTGTCAGCGCTGTCGAGTGATCTGGTGACGTCGTGCTTAATTGAGATTAGAGCGAGCGCTGACAGCCGCTCCTGCAGCATCGTTGACCTCAGGTGTGTTTATTAGTTTGAAGCGGGAGAAACTCCTCTCTCCGCCTGCTACAGTCACGGGGACTGTCAACATCAGTCGGAGGGCGATGCTGAGGTTTGGGTCCAGGTCCAGCAGGTTGTTGGTGTGGATGTAGCTCACCATCTGCAGGCCAGTATTTTCCTGTCCCGGCACAGCGCTGACAGCAGCCGATACCTCGCGCGCCAGCTTTTTTTTTTTTTTTTTTTTTTTTTTTTTTGATCGGCCATCCCGATTGGCCAGTGGGTGCTCAACGTTGTCAGTGGGTGCTCGAGCACCCACGGGATCGGCGCAGCTATACCCTCGGCTGCCGGGGCCGTTTCATTATTTTTTTTTTTTTTTGTGGGCAGCCTGGGGGCTGTGAATTTGTGAGTGTCCACAAGGGGGTGCCACAGGGTTCAATATCGGGACCCCTCTTGTTCATTATGTATATTAATGATTTGGGAAAAAATGTCTCAGATGCGAGACTTGGTGTATATGAATGCCGCAGCTAAATGTCTAAGCAAGATTGACACTGTTTATCATGCTTCTCTGAGGTTCATTGCTAACTGTGGAGCGCGGACCCATCATTGTGAACTGTACTCCCGAGCGGGATGGCCTTCCTTGTCCACCAGGAGGCTGAGACACTGGTGTATTTTTATTTACAAGGCCATGCTTGGGCATTTACCGTCCTACATCTGTAACTTATTAACACGGAGAAGTGCTGATTCCTACGGTTTGCGCTCAAGCAACCAGTTGTTACTGTCTGTTCCATTTTTTCGGACAGAGCTGGGAAAAAGGGCTTTCGCTTACTCTGCTCCTTCAACATGGAATATGTTACAAAGAGAATGGAAAATAACTGAACTGATTTCGTTCAACGCTTTTAAATCCAAGCTGAGAGCATTTGAGACGATCTCTTTTACCTGTAACTGTTTTTTATAATTTTAATTTACTTGTAACTGTTTTTTACAATCTAAATTGTCGTCTGTTTGTTGTGTAGGCTGAATGGATTGTGTAACTTTTTGCTGCCTCTTGGCCAGGACTCCCTTGAAAAAGAGGTTATTAGTCTCAATGGGATTTTTTCCTGGATAAATAAAGGTTAAATAAAAAAAAAAATAATTTTGGGGCTTTGGAGAGTCAAATTAAACAAGACTAAGAAAAATGGAAACTGATCCCACTAACAATAACAGAGAGAATTGAGATCATAGAAACAAACATTTTACCAAGATTTTTATTCCTCTTTCAAAATTTGCCAATTTAAACACCAAAAAAGAAGTGTTAAAATTATTAATACATTTATTTGGGGAGAAAGAAAACCTCATATGAAATTTGAGATTCTCAAAACAGCCAAACTACAAGGAGGACTCGCTCTCCCTGATTTAATTAATTATTACCACGCTGCTCTAGTCAAACCGTCACCGTCTGGTTATGTAACTCCTCAGTAGCAAAGTGGAAAGAAATTGAAATTCAACAAATAGGTAAATATTGGAATATGTATATATCTGCTAAAATAACTATCAATTACAGCCGAAAAAGTGGGAACACATATACAAGAAACACAATAATGGCCTGTGGAAAAGTTACAAAACCAAAGGATATTCAAAATGATCTAAGGTTTATGAGACAGATTGTGATGGACAGAGAATTTAAACCAACTCTGAATGACAATACTTTTAAAAACAGTTTAAGTAAAGGCTTCACTGATATAATCAGAGAGTTACAGATAAAGGAACAGAGACTTTTGAGAATTTACCAAAACTATAAAACCTACCGAAATCAGACTTTATAAATATTTACAAGTGAGAAGCTACCTTGTGAAAGAAATATGACTACATAAAACAGTGAAGGACATAAAACCTTTAATATCTTGTATATTAAACATATCAGTAAAGTCTGTTAAACCACTCTTGTTCAGTGATTTCATGATCAGATTCACTTCATCCACACAATCAGTGTGTTGGAGCAGAATCTCAGCTATGTACAAGCAAATAATGAAGCATCTCCTTATTGATTATGATCATGTGAAGTGAAGTCATCAGGAGCAGCGAGAGCCTCCGTGGCTGAGCAGACAAAGGAAGGAGCGCCGCCTGAAGAAAGTCCAACATTTACAGAACAACAAGAAGGTGGCAAAGTACCGCCCACAATGTTTGATTGACAGGTTGATCTGTGTGCAGTGAAGAAATGCCACAACAATCAGCTCTCAGCAACAATGATGGAAACACAACAAGTCTGAAGGAATGAAACACACAATTTAACCCACTGACCCTGAAATGACTTCAGTCTATTTGAGTTTACAAAACTCAGAAGAGTCTCCAGAACTAAGCCAAACTCCAGCATAGAGCGGCTGAGTGAATGTGGTCTGGACTCTGTGGAGGAGAGTCATGGTGTCAGAGACGCTGTAGAAGGACAGAATACCTGCACTGTGATCCAGGTACACTCCAACTCTGGAGGACCGAGGACCTGAGACGGGAGTTTGGACTTTGTTGTGATAAAAGTAATAACTGTTTGTGGAACAATATAACATCCAAGATTTGTCATTGTATCCAAATCCACATTCCTCTGAGCTCCCTGCTCTGCTGATATTCTTGTATGCGACTGCTACATAAACTCCTCCTCCTCTCCACTCCACCTCCCAGTAACAACGTCCAGTCAGACTCTCTCTACTCAGGACCTGATACCACACAGTGAATCTGTCTGGGTGACTAGAATAAGACTGTTGTTGACTCACTCTTGTTGCTTTTCTGTTCCCCTCAGATAATAACAGCTGTGTGTTTGCTGTGTTTGGATCCAGTGTGATTTCACGTGAATATCTTAAGAAGTCAGCTCTGGTCTCGGGCTCTGGTTGTGGGTTTGACAGTAAAACATCCACTTGAGTCACTGTCAGTGAGATGTTTGTCCATGTCTCTCTCAGGACGTCCTGTAGTTTGTCTCTGAGCTCTGACACAGCTGCTGTCACATCCTCAAAGTACTTGAGAGGACGGATGTTGATGCTGGATGAGTGTGTAGACTCACTGAGTGCTGACAGTGAGGGGTAGTTGTGTAGAAACTGGTTGTGATCCTCTGTGTGTGAGAGCTTCTTCAGCTCAGCGTCTTTCCTCTTCAGCTCAGTGATCTCCTGCTCCAGCTTCTCCTGAAGCTCTTTGACTCGACTCACTTCAGTTTCCTGCTGGGATCTGACCTGCTGCTTCACATCAGAGCGTCTTTCCTCCATGAGACGGATCAGCTGGGTGAAGATCTTCTCACTGTGCTCCACTGCTTTATCAGCAGAGCCATTGATGGCCTCCACCTCCTGTTGAAGCAGCTTCACATCTTCCTCTCTGTCCTGGATTCTCTGCTGGATGTTGTGTCGACTCCCCTCCAGCTCTCTCTGCCTCTCAGTCCTCTCTGCTGCAGCTGACACTGTGTCGTGGCCTTTATGTTCGTCCATGGAGCACAAAATACAGATACACTGCTGATCAGTACGGCAGAAAATCTTCATCACCTCATCGTGACGAGAGCAGATGTTCTCCTGGAGCTTCTCTGACGGCTCCACCAGCTTGTGTTTCTTTAAAGGAGCTGCTTCATAATGAGGCTGCAGGTGTTTCTCACAGTACGAGGCCGGACAGGATAAACAGGACTTGACAGCTCTCAGTTTCCTCCCAGTGCAGACATCACAGGCCACATCTTCAGGTCCAGCATAGCAGAGATCAGCAGGAGCAGCTTGGAGTCCAGTCTTCTTCAGCTCCTCCACTAAAACTGCTAACATGGTGTTTTTCAGCAGCTCAGGCCTCGGTATGAAGCTCTTCCTGCACTGAGGGCAGCTGTGGATCCCCTTCTCATCCTCTGTGTCCCAGTGGTCTTTAATACAGTTCTTGCAGTAGCTGTGTCCACAGGGAGTAGCCACCGGATCCTTCAGTAGATCCAAACAGATGGAACAAGAGAAAGTCTCTCGGTCCAGCTGAACTGCTTTCTGCTCCATTTCACCTCTCAGTGTCAACGACCGTCTGAGCTTCACTTCCTGATAACTGAAACTAGTCTGAGCTCTGATCTGAACACGTGTGTTTGTGCAGCGAATGAGGTCTGTCAGCTCAGTTACGCCCATCCACAGACTGTAAATATGAAGGGGAGGGAACAAGGAAATACAGTGACAGAGTGGAGCTGCTGTGTGAGAGGAGGAAGAAGAGGGAGGGCTGATGGAGCTGTGACTCACTCCAGGACGAGGAGCAGCTCTGTGAATCTGAACTGTGTTTCCTCTTTTACAACAGAGCCTCAGTTAAAACCTGCTCCACACTTAAAAAACATTAAAGTTTGTAGTTGTGAAATATTTCTTGGCTCCTCAGGCTTTGCTGATATTTCTCTGATTCTGTTCAATTTTCTTCTCCTGGTTAAAAACAGCTGACTGACAGTCGGGAGTGATCAAACTGAACTCTCATAAAGATTCAAGCTGCTGTATAATAGTTGTCTCACACAGTTAATGATCTACTTTGAAGCATTCGTGACAAAACAGCTGAGTGTCAGAATCTCATCCTGAGCCAAAGCAGCATTTCAAGCTTCAGACGTGTTGAAGCAAAAACCATCACACCAGTTTTTAGTGAACTGTGAATCCAGAAGGACGAGAATGAACCAGATCAGCTGCTTCTGCTGATCATCTGTGGATCCATATGAATCAATGAATCTGTACAGTTGACACACTTTGGTCTGTTTGTTGTATTTGATTATCAGTGTTTGAGGTAAAGATTTACAAAGTAACGTGTTACTGTAATCAGATTACACTTGTCTGTAACGCAGTCCGTAATCACATCACAGTTACGAATAAAAAATTATCTCGTTACTTGTGCTTCTTTACTGGAGGACCGAAAATACAAATCAAACGTCCCTTTCTATGCGTGCTTACGCAACACTCGTTTGACTCTTTGGACCTCAGTCAAGTCACGTCACGTGACATGTAGACGTGACCACAGTGAGGACGTGATCCGAGCATGAGGCATGAGCAGAAGACGAGCGACAGACGAAGAAGGCGAGGAAGAAGAGTAGACCCAACAGAATGGAAACATCATCATTTGAGAGATGGAAATTCGGCCACTACTTCGAACTTGTAGAGAGAAAGGAAAAATTTGATTGTGAAATGTAAGCTGAGCCCGGGGCAGAAACAGCTATCCACCGCTGCCAACACAACCTCTAACCTGACCAAGCAGCTGCAGCGGCAACATGCTAGCATGAAGCCAGTTGCTGCTAAAGATCAGACCGAGAGTGACGCTGAAGAGAAGATGCTGCCGAGTCCGACACCAACAAAATAGGCAAGGCTTGACTTTGAGCAAAAATGTGCAACAAAGGCGGAGATAGATTGGCTTGTAGCCGCATATATTGTGGAGGAAATGTTTCCTGTTTCCACGGTGAAATCGACGTCTTTTCGAAACATACTGAGCAAAATACATATAACGTGGAGCGGACGCATCAGACAGGAAGTCCTTTACAAGCTACCTGGACCAGTGTTATGTCTCAAACTGAGCTAAAGAAAACATTTGATAGCTTAGAGTATGTATCAACTACTGCTGACATTTGGACTTACCACAATAAAAGCTTTTTAGGTATGACAGCCCACTGGATTAACCCAAGAAATTTCCAGCGTGAGAACGCTGCAGTTGCCTGCAAAAGAATAAAAGGACGACACACGTATGACGTTACAGCCAGTGAAACTGGTCTGTCACACAAGGTGGCCGCTACTGTAACTGATAATGTGTCAAATTCTATTAAAGTGTTCAAGATGTATGAGCCTGGACCGTCAGATTCAGACGAGGAGGGACGGTGGAGATGAAGATGTGGTGTTCACAGATGTTGAAGAAGTCCTCTCCAGTGGTACCCCAGAGGGACAGTGTTCCCTAACCCCTCACTTAAGACGTGCATCGCACACACTGAACATTATTCCTACTAATGATGTTGACAAATGGCTGACAGCGAACCCTGAGTCCAGATCAGTGTACAGAAGTGCAGCTGGGAAGTGCTCTGCCCTCTGGACTCAGACCAGCCGTTCTACTGTGGCCTCTGAGCTTGTTGAGGGTTTGTGTAAAAGAAAACTCAAGGTGCCGACAACAACGAGATGGAACTCATTCCATGATGCCTTGTCCCGCATCTCTGACATTCCCATCCCAGAGTTGAACTCCCTCTGCAGTCGACTACAAATTAAAGCCTTCACTGAACGGGAGGATCAGTTTCTTAAGGGACACTGCACAGTCATGAAACCACTCACTGTGGCTTTGGACACACTGCAAGGTGAAGATAACTGCAACTATGGGAGTCTCCTGCCAACGCTGGAGATTTTGATGTCAAAGACACTGTCACTGCAAAACGGGCTCTCTGGGACGACAGCGGGGCTGCCTGATGTCATATTACAGGTATGTTTGTTTCATCATGTAAATCTGAAATCCAAATCCATCGTTTTATTTCACGTTATATTTATTTTTATAGTGACACCGGAGATATGTCACAGTTACTCATTAATTCACATGATGACCCCCACTGAGTAAATTAAATACTACACAGTGAAAATTACACTGTACATAGCCAAACTCTCTCTAAATAACATTTGCAGGCCATCAAGACTCGATTTTCATCGGTGTTGGACAGTGAAGATGCTCTACTTGCTGCTGTGACACTGCTAAAGTTTAAAGTGTGGTGGCTGAAAGAAGAGGAGAGATGCTTTAAGGACACTACTGATCACCAAACGCCGTGCTTCCCCCCACAATGAGCAGGATTTTCACACTCCACATACTCAGGCCTCCAGCAGAAACCAGAACGACTTTTTTTGATTTTGATGAGGAGGATCTCGCCCCCTACAACTCCGACACTGAGGTCATTGAATATTTGAAGTCAGGGTCACAGATGGAGATCCTGAACCGTTTCCCCACGATTAAGACTGTCCATGAAATTCAACACAGCCAAACCCTCTAGTGCACCGGTTGAGAGGCTCTTTAGCTCGGGCAGTCTTGTGCCGACCCCGAGGAGGAACAGATCGTCTGCTAAACGATCTGAAAGACTCGTCCTCATGAGGAATAACCACTTCTTTGATAGGAATGTCCAGTTAGATGGAAAAATGAGCTGTCAGGCCGTAGTTTGTTGAGTGAGCTACAGTGAGTTTAGCCTGTTAAACACAGTTCAAATTACATTTAATAATCAATGTTGTTTTCCTTTGAATTCTCATCATCATCTAATATTGTCATGAGGGCCAGAGACTTATTTTATTTTCAGATATTATTTTGATGTATTTTTATTTTGAACAAGTTCATAATTGCACTAAATGGTTGAAAAAAACACTTTTATGTTGTATTGTAAAGAATTTAAGTTTGATGATGCAGATCTAATGGCCTTTAAATAGAAAGACATTTATGATGATACAGGTTTCCACTGAAAATTTAAATGATGAATTTTATTTTGAGACATTTTGATTACTGCTAGTACTGCAGCCTCGTTCATGTTTCTGTGAAATGTTTCTTGAATTAAAGAGCATAAAAGAGATTGTGTGCATGTTTTCCTCTCTTTAGAATAAAGATTCATGCTGATTTAGGCATCTTGTTCAATTTTATAGTGTTAATTGGCAATTAAGGTTTGGTGCATCTCAGGTGATGTCATGGAGTAATCCAAAAGCAATGTAGCTAGAAGTGTAACTAATTACTTTAAGCAGCGAGTAACAAAGTAAAGTAACTAGTAATGTGTAATGGATTACTTTTTCAGTAACGACCCCAACACTGTTGATTATTAGTTTTATTTTATTCAAAACGTGACGTCATCTGTTGGTTTGAGGACGAACGATTTGAAATATTTTGGCATAACGGCCGTCGCCATCTTGGTTTTTAAAACCAGAGGTGACCATATTTGGAAAAGAGGGTGGAGCTGTAGCGACTTCTCACTTAGCATCTCCTGCTTTATCATCTGTTTGACTGTAAATGGGACCATAATCTACTAAATGAACATCATGCTGTGATGAAGAAGACTTGAAACTAACGACTGAGACCATAAACTCATCAGGAAACTGTTTACTGAGCTCATAAATCAAGACAGAAGTGGGGGCATTTTCTCATAAGCTTACATACAATCAGACTTCTCTTTGAAACCAGTGGAGTTGCCCCCTGCTGGTTGTTAGACAGAATGCAGATTTAAGACACTTCTTCGTTGGCTTCATTCTTCAGACTCTGAAGCTCCGTCCATATTTTTTAGACTTTATATTTTTATCATCACCTTAAAGTTATTAAAGCTTCACAGCTGAGGTGTCATGAACATTCAAGCTAGTGGAGCACGAGTCCTACAAGATTATTGATATCTGAATGTTTCATCTTATATTTTATTACTCTTGTTTTATAACATGAAGTCAGGATCATTTTATATTATGAGTAAAACATATTCTTCTAGTTATGAACTCTCATATTAGTTTGACATGTTCTCCGTCAGCTCTGTGTGAAACCCTGAATGAAGACGAGGAGAAAAGACTTTGTTCATGTTTGTTTATTGATGATTTAAAGCTTCAGTTTGTTCACACGTCCCGTCAGTAAAGTCTGTTAAACCACTCTTGTTCAGTGATTTCATGATCAGATTCACTTCATCCACACAATCAGTGTGTTGGAGCAGAATCTCAGCTATGTACAAGCAAATAATGAAGCATGTCCTTATTGATTATGATCATGTGAAGTGAAGTCATCAGGAGCAGCGAGAGCCTCCGTGGCTGAACAGACACAGGAAGGAGCGCCGCCTGAAGAAAGTCCAACATTTACAGAACAAGAAGGCGGCAAAGTACCGCCCACAATGTTTGATTGACAGGTTGATCTGTGTGCAGTGAAGAAATGCCACAACAATCAGCTCTCAGCAACAATGATGGAAACACAACAAGTCTGAAGGAATGAAACACACAATTTAACCCACTGACCCTGAAATGACTTCAGTCTATTTGAGTTTAATGAACTCAGCAGAGCCATGAACATAAAGTCCAGCATAGAGCGGCTGAGTGAATGTGGTCTGGACTCTGTGGAGGAGAGTCATGGTGTCAGAGACGCTGTAGAAGGACAGAATACCTGCACTGTGATCCAGGTACAGTCCAATTCTGGAGGACCGAGGACCTGAGACGGGAGTTCTGCCTTTGTTGTGACGTAAGTTATAACTTTTTGTGGAACAATCTAACCTCCAGGATTTGTCATTGTATCCAAATAAACATTCATCTGAGTCCCCTGCTCGGCTGATATTCTTGTATGCGACTGCTACACTAACTCCTCCTCTCCACTCCACCTCCCAGTAACAATGTCCAGTCAGACTCTCTCTACTCAGGACCTGAAGCAACCCAGTGAATCTGTCTGGGTGATAAGGATAAGACTGATATTGACTCACTCTTGTTGCTTTTCTGTTCCCCTCAGATAATAACAGCTGTGTGTTTGCTGTGTTTGGATCCAGTGTGATTTCACGTGAATATCTTAAGAAGTCAGCTCTGGTCTCGGGCTCTGGTTGTGGGTTTGACAGTAAAACATCCACTTGAGTCTCTGTCAGTGAGATGTTTGTCCATGTCTCTCTCAGGACGTCCTGTAGTTTGTCTCTGAGCTCTGACACAGCTGCTGTCACATCCTCAAAGTACTTGAGAGGACGGATGTTGATGCTGGATGAGTGTGTAGACTCACTGAGTGCTGACAGTGAGGGGTAGTTGTGTAGAAACTGGTTGTGATCCTCTGTGTGTGAGAGCTTCTTCAGCTCAGCCTCTTTCCTCTTCAGCTCAGTGATCTCCTGCTCCAGCTTCTCCTGAAGCTCTTTGACTCGACTCACTTCAGTTTCCTGCTGGGATCTGACCTGCTGCTTCACATCAGAGCGTCTTTCCTCCATGAGACGGATCAGCTGGGTGAAGATCTTCTCACTGTGCTCCACTGCTTTATCAGCAGAGCCATTGATGGCCTCCACCTCCTGTTGAAGCAGCTTCACATCTTCCTCTCTGTCCTGGATTCTCTGCTGGATGTTGTGTCGACTCCCCTCCAGCTCTCTCTGCCTCTCAGTCCTCTCTGCTGCAGCTGACACTGTGTCGTGGCCTTTATGTTCGTCCATGGAGCACAAAATACAGATACACTGCTGATCAGTACGGCAGAAAATCTTCATCACCTCATCGTGACGAGAGCAGATGTTCTCCTGGAGCTTCTCTGACGGCTCCACCAGCTTGTGTTTTCCATAGGCAGGGATTTCAAAGTGAGGCTGGAGGTGTTTCTCACAAAAAGAAACCAGACAGACCAAACAGGACTTGACAGCTCTCAGTTTCCTCCCAGTGCAGACATCACAGGCCACATCTTCAGGTCCAGCATAGCAGAGATCAGCAGGAGCAGCTTGGAGTCCAGTCTTCTTCAGCTGCTCCACTAAAACTGCTAACATGGTGTTTTTCAGCAGCTCAGGCCTCGGTGTGAAGCTCTTCCTGCACTGAGGGCAGCTGTGGATCCCCTTCTCATCCTCTGTGTCCCAGTGGTCTTTAATACAGTTCTTGCAGTAGCTGTGTCCACAGGGAGTAGCCACCGGATCCTTCAGTAGATCCAAACAGATGGAACAAGAGAAAGTCTCTCGGTCCAGCTGAACTGCTTTCTGCTCCATTTCACCTCTCAGTGTCAACGACCGTCTGAGCTTCACTTCCTGATAACTGAAACTAGTCTGAGCTCTGATCTGAACAGGATGTGTTTGTGCAGCGAATGAGGTCTGTCAGCTCAGTTACGCCCATCCACAGACTGTAGATATGAAGGGGAGGGAACAAGGAAATATAGTGACAGAGTGGAGCTGCTGTGTGAGAGGAGGAAGAAGAGGGAGGGCTGATGGAGCTGTGACTCACTCCAGGACGAGGAGCAGCTCTGTGAATCTGAACTGTGTTTGCTCTTTTACAACAGAGCCAGGGGCGGTTTCTCATATTGGCAGCTGCCCAGGGTGGTATTTGTCGAGGGGTGGCATGAGCACCCTCAAAAAAATATATATATATACACACATTATATTATTATTTTTCTATTCGTGTGCATTCATTTCCTCCAGTTTTTGCATTTCTCATTTACATGCCAAGGGAATGATTTGACATTTCAGTCATAACAATATTGTGAACAAAAGCCGATAGTTTCACATGATATTTTTCGGGGTTTGGTTAAATAGTGAAATATTAACTCTTGGTTACCGGTGTTGGGTAATATGTTGATTCCCGTGTGTCAAATAAACAAACGGATAAGAGGACAAAGTCATCCGGTGCCCAGTTCAGGAAAAAGAGAAAAGAAGAAGAGGAGAAACGAGCAAAAGATCAAAGTATGGAGCCGTGTCATCTGCTCTTCATCATGCATGTAATGAAATGACGTTATTTTACTTTATTTCTTCCTATTTTATCATCATTAGTATTATAATTGTTATAATTATCACTATCTTTCTTTCTCTTTCTTCCCCTGTGAGGTATTTATTTATTTATTTATTTATTTATTTATTTATTTATTTATTTGTGTTAACTCTGTTTAAGGTTGAAGGGGATTTATGTCTGGAGGGTATGGGGCGGTAGACAAAGGTAGTTTTAGCAAAACGGGATAAAAATAACATGTTTAGTATAAATGACTGGTTTAACAGACTTGTTTTAGTGACAACATTGAAGACAGTGTAAATGAATATTGATTGGAAATATAAAAGGTATGTTCTTTCATTTTTTGGTAGACATTAATATTCATTTTTTGAAGCTTCTTTTCTTTTCAGTTATATTTATGTATACATGTATTTTTTTTAGTAATTTATTTTTTGGGGGGCAGTGGAAGATGTTTGAAGACAGGAGAGAGGGAGGGAAGAACAAAAAAGTACAGGAACAGTTTGTGTAAATGCAAACAACTGTGTGTTCGTCCTCAGCCAGTCAACAATTTAAGTTAAAAGGAATAGATAAATTAGCCGAGGAGAAGGGCCAAAGTAGGCTCATCTGACAAAAATAATTTTTTGGTAAGGGAAGGGTTCCAATTTAGTAAGGACTCTAGTATCCATGTGATCTGGTACACATGGAAAACACAAAGCTAGCCATGGGAGGTAGGAGCATCAATGGAGGTCGGGTTGTTTTTCTTTATTTTCTTTATTTTCTTTAACAATTTTCTTTATTCATTTTTTTGTTTTTGCTTGTTCAGGTGGTTCGTACACGAGGAAATTGTGGGATTTGGCTCAGGCAGATGATCAGCAGGAAAGGAAATCTAAGGCAGTTAGTTGTAGTAAGTTGTTTGGTTTGGAAGTGAAGGGTGGGGACCCTGTACAGGGTGACGAAACTAGACGGTAAAAAAGTTTTGCCCCCTTAATGATGACAGACAGGAAACGTTCTTGCAGACAAGGCTTGGATATTAACTAAAGGTAAATGGTCTTGCATTTTTATAACGTTTTTCCAGTCTGCTGACCGCTCAAAGTTATAATACTTGCCACATTCACGCACACATTCATACACTGATGGTGGAAGCTGCCATGCAAGGCGCCAACTGCTCATCAGGAGCAATTTGGGGTTCAGTATCTTGCTCAAGGACACTTCGGCATGCAGCTGGGATTTGAACCAGTGACCTTCCGATTACTAGACGACCCGCTCAACCTACTGAGCTACAGCCGCCCAAAATAGAAGAGATAGAAATAACATTCAGATTACAGTCATAGTTCGACTATGCTGCTCAATCAGACAACTGCAATTGTCCGATGTTAGATCCCGAGCTTTACCCCTGTCCAGGAGGCACTCGACCAGCCATCCGTTCAAAGGGTTAGATCCCTAAACCTACAAGAGGTTGCTTAAAAACTGGCAATTTAAATAGGGATTGCTTAAGCTGGTGGTGAGGAGACTCGCCTGGCTTCTAACTGCCTGAATCCGAACGTCTACCTGCTGCCTCTGGTTTGGCACCTGACATGAATAGCCCTTGAATCAGATACGGCTACCAGCCACGCCCGTTATGGCAGCTCTCCTCTAAATGATCAGTGCCTTTGTTATGGTGCTATGTTGGATTTTAACACCTGACTTTTACTTCCATCAAAGAGACATAAAATCAATGTCCACAACTTTAACTTTAACTACATTATGTAGGTTTTATTGCATAGATTTTAGCAAGGGCAAAGCATACAGCACAACTTATTTCAATTACTATCACTCCTTATCAAAAATACTTATTGATAAATCACAATACTTTAAATAAATTAATCTAAAAGAACTGAGGCCTGGTTAGAAATACTTAAATTTAGGTGAGATGGAGAGAGTCAGGTCTATCCATGGCTTGCCGTTCCCTTCCTGCTGAAAGCTTCCAATCTTGAGGTGAATCACGACCCTGCAGAATCTTGTAATATCCTCGAAGTTGAAACTCTCTCCCAGCAGCATGAACAAAAGTACTCCAATATCCAAGTTGTAATCCACAGCATGTTGGCAACAATGGTTAATCCGTTGTGCTCTTAATTCCTTGGTCTGTTTCTGCTGAAGAGTTCTTGAAGTTCTTTTTTGCGATGTTTAGGCTGCTCACATTCTCCGTCCCAGGTGTTTCTTCAAGGCTTGAGCGAGTGGAAGAACCAACTTTAGTCCGTGCTCCTCAGGTTATATACTCTCTTGCTTCGGACACTGGCTTGGTTTTGTGTCCTTATTAGGACATTTCTTCAGCATCTCTCCATTCACGCCTCGGCCACACTCCATGCCCAAAGTATGATCAGATTTGGAGACTTCCCATTGGCCTCGTGTTGACCTGATCAGTTCTTTAACACTTTCTCATGACCTCAGCTCAACAATGTTTCCTTACCAATTTTCATTAGATCTCTAAACTTGAATACGTCATGGTTACACCTTACACCTCCTTTAACTTTGCAAAGTTAATACTTGTTCAAGAGTGATCATCAGAGACAGAATGAAATGGCTTCCAGCTCCGAAGGCAATCCACATTTCTTCCAATTTGACCTTCTGAAAGGCAGCAACTGCCAAGATGACCACATCAGAGTCTACAGTTCGCACTATCACCTTCTTGGTTCCCTTGCTGGCAACATCCGCCACATGAAGAAAGAGACGCGTATCCGCTTCCTCATGAGTGCAGGGGACCAGGAGACTCAAGTCACAGGGTTGGAGAACAGAGGACAGTGTTTTCTTTTGTGGCATACACTTCTTTGTCAGGATTTAATGGTATGTTTACCACTTGAAGAGAGACGAAGTGAAAAAGTTCAGCTTTGTTTTCTTCCACAGACAAGAAATCTTTTGAGTTCTTTGGTATTAAAGTGCACGGTTCAACTTTTCTCCGAAACCCCTTCCCCTCCTCTGTCTTGTCATGGCGTTAAGGCTATTTGTTTAATACAAATCCCAAACAATGCCAATGCGTTTTGTGTCTTTCAACTGTGATACTATGTATGGCACGAAAACATTGTCAGCATAGGCCTGGAAGGTTTCAGCAGTACCTGGTTCCAACATATGTGCAGCTGCAGCACCATCGATAAAAACAGCTTCTACCTGACCAACATTGGTTTCTGACAAGCCAGAATTCATGGAATTACAGGATAACAGAAGTAGATGTCTATAAACCCTTCTTCAACAGCCTACAGGAGGAGGAGCCAACAGGGAGCTCAGCCAATCTGAGAACAGACCTGTCTCAAAGACGTATTTTGGAGGCGGATCCAAAGTGGGAAAGGATTTAACCCTTTATGTGCCGCATGAGGCACATTTATTTCCCTTCAACCTTAATATTGGTGTGGACACGTTCATACGATCCATACGCAATTCTACGCCTATGACTCTGCCAGAAGTAACGGAAGATCAAAATAATCATTAAATTAAGTCAATAACGGAGACAGAATTGTGTGATATAATAAAAAAGACAAAAATATGAGAAATGTCCAGGAAGTGATGGATTCACAAATGAGTTCGACAAATTATTTCAAGCTTTGTTAGAACCTCTGCTATGTAAAACCTTTAACTGGCTCTGGAGAACAGACAATATGCAGATACTTCGAATTCTGCTGTTATCACATTAATTCATAAAGAAGGTAAAGAACTAACAGATTTTGCCTCATATCGCCCAATATCTTTATTAAATGTAGATCATAAATTACTCACTTAAGTTTTTGCAAAACGACTTTAATCCATTATTCCTGACATTATAAATCCTGATCAGTCAGGTTTTGTCCCCAATAGAACTCTGAGGGAGAAACGTCAGAAGAACCTTGAATATAATAGAAAACTCTTTAAAGACAAAACAACAAATGATTATCTTAACGCTAGACGCAGAAAAAGCTTTTGGTCTCTTATATTTGAGGAATGTGTCAAAAATGTAAATTTAATGATACATTTATCAGCTGGTTAAAAATGATATTTAATACACCTGAGGCAAGAATACCAGTAAATGGTATAATATCAGATTCTTTCAGTCTTTCTGGGGGAACAAGGCAGGGAGACTCTCTCTCCCCCCTGATTTCTATTTTGGCCATGGAAACATTTGCAGAGAGAATGAGACAAAACTGTAAAACACAAGGACTGTTATTGGGACAAGAGGAGCACAAATTAGCAATATATATGTGGTTGATTTGATCGTCTACCTAACTAATATATCACAATCCCTGGAGGTAGTTATGGAGGAAATAAAACAATACAGTGCAACGTCTGACTATAAACTAAATATGTGTGAATCAGAAGCAATGATAGTTGGGCAGTCAATATCACAAACTATCAGATCTACATATAAACTAAAATGGCAACACAATAAACTGACATACTGCGGGGTGACAATTTGACTTTAATCAGCTTCATCAATATAATTTTGGGGCTTTGGAGAGTCAAATTAAACAAGACTTACAAAAATGGAAACTGATCCCACCAACAATAACAGAGAGAATTGAGATCATGAAAACAAACATTTTACCAAGATTTTTATTCCTTTTTCAAAATTTGCCAATTTAACCACCAAAACAGAACTGTTAAAATTATTAATACATTTATTTGGGGAGGAAGAAAACCTCATATTAAACTTAAGATGCTCAAAACAGCCAAACTACACTGAGGACTCGCTCTCCCTGATTTAATTAATTATTACTACGCTGCTCTAGTCAAACCGTCACCGTCTGGTTATGTAACTCCTCAGTAGCAAAGTGGAAAGAAACTGAAATTCATCAAATGGGTAAATATTGGAATATGTATATATCTGCTAAAATAACTATCAATTACAGCCGAAATATTGAGAACACATGTATAAGAAAGACAATAATGGCCTGTGGAAAAGTTACTAAACCAAAAGATATTCAAAAGGATCTAATATTTATGAGACAGATTGTGATGGACAGAGAATTTAAACCAACTCTGAATGACGACTAAACGACTTTTGTTCAGTGATTTCATGATCAGATTCACTTCATCCACACAATCAGTGTGTTGGAGCAGAATCTCAGCTATGTACAAGCAAATAATGAAGCATCTCCTTATTGATTATGATCATGTGAAGTGAAGTCATCAGGAGCAGCGAGAGCCTCCGTGGCTGAACAGACACAGGAAGGAGCGCCGCCTGAAGAAAGTCCAACATTTACAGAACAACAAGAAGGCGGCAAAGTACCGCCCACAATGTTTGATTGACAGGTTGATCTGTGTGCAGTGAAGAAATGCCACAACAATCAGCTCTCAGCAACAATGATGGAAACACAACAAGTCTGAAGGAATGAAACACACAATTTAACCCACTGACCCTGAAATAACTTCAGTCTATTTGAGTTTAATGAACTCAGCAGAGCCATGAACATAAAGTCCAGCATAGAGCGGCTGAGTGAATGTGGTCTGGACTCTGTGGAGGAGAGTCATGATGTCAGAGACGTTGTAGAAGGACAGAATACCTGCACTGTGATCCAGGTACAGTCCAATTCTGGAGGACCGAGGACCTGAGACGGGAGTTCTGCCTTTGTTGTGACGTAAGTTATAACTTTTTGTGGAACAATCTAACCTCCAGGATTTGTCATTGTATCCAAATAAACATTCATCTGAGTCCCCTGCTCGGCTGATATTCTTGTATGCGACTGCTACACTAACTCCTCCTCTCCACTCCACCTCCCAGTAACAATGTCCAGTCAGACTCTCTCTACTCAGGACCTGAAGCAACCCAGTGAATCTGTCTGGGTGATAAGGATAAGACTGATATTGACTCACTCTTGTTGCTTTTCTGTTCCCCTCAGATAATAACAGCTGTGTGTTTGCTGTGTTTGGATCCAGTGTGATTTCACGTGAATATCTTAAGAAGTCAGCTCTGGTCTCGGGCTCTGGTTGTGGGTTTGACAGTAAAACATCCACTTGAGTCTCTGTCAGTGAGATGTTTGTCCATGTCTCTCTCAGGACGTCCTGTAGTTTGTCTCTGAGCTCTGACACAGCTGCTGTCACATCCTCAAAGTACTTGAGAGGACGGATGTTGATGCTGGATGAGTGTGTAGACTCACTGAGTGCTGACAGTGAGGGGTAGTTGTGTAGAAACTGGTTGTGATCCTCTGTGTGTGAGAGCTTCTTCAGCTCAGCCTCTTTCCTCTTCAGCTCAGTGATCTCCTGCTCCAGCTTCTCCTGAAGCTCTTTGACTCGACTCACTTCAGTTTCCTGCTGGGATCTGACCTGCTGCTTCACATCAGAGCGTCTTTCCTCCATGAGACGGATCAGCTGGGTGAAGATCTTCTCACTGTGCTCCACTGCTTTATCAGCAGAGCCATTGATGGCCTCCACCTCCTGTTGAAGCAGCTTCACATCTTCCTCTCTGTCCTGGATTCTCTGCTGGATGTTGTGTCGACTCCCCTCCAGCTCTCTCTGCCTCTCAGTCCTCTCTGCTGCAGCTGACACTGTGTCGTGGCCTTTATGTTCCTCCATGGAGCACAAAATACAGATACACTGCTGATCAGTACGGCAGAACATCTTCATCACCTCATCGTGACGAGAGCAGATGTTCTCCTGGAGCTTCTCTGACGGCTCCACCAGCTTGTGTTTTCCATAGGCAGGGATTTCAAAGTGAGGCTGGAGGTGTTTCTCACAAAAAGAAATCAGACAGACCAGACAGGACTTAACCGCTCTCAGTTTCCTCCCAGTGCAGACGTCACAGGCCACATCTTCAGGTCCAGCATAGCAGAGATCAGCAGGAGCAGCTTGGAGTCCAGTCTTCTTCAGCTGCTCCACTAAAACTGCTAGCATGGTGTTTTTCAGCAGCTCAGGCCTCGGTGTGAAGCTCTTCCTGCACTGAGGGCAGCTGTGGATCCCCTTCTCATCCTCTGTGTCCCAGTGGTCTTTAATACAGTTCTTGCAGTAGCTGTGTCCACAGGAAGTAGTCACCGGATCCTTCAGTAGATCCAAACAGATGGAACAAGAGAAAGTCTCTCGGTCCAGCTGAACTGCTTTCTGCTCCATTTCACCTCTCAGTGTCAACGACCGACTGAGCTTCACTTCCTTATAACTGAAACTAGTCTGAGCTCTGATCTGAACAGTGTGTGTTTGTGCAGCGAATGGTACCTGTCAGACCAGTTACTCTCATACATAAAACTGTAGGTATGTAGATCTGAAGGGGAGGGAACAAGGAAATATAGTGACAGAGTGGAGCTGCTGTGTGAGAGGAGGAAGAAGAGGGAGGGCTGATGGAGCTGTGAGTCACTCCAGGACGAGGAGCGGCTCTGTGAACCTGAACTTGTTTGTTCAGATTTGACCATGTTTGTTGTTTTACCATGTTGAGGTCTCACCTGTAACTCCACCTGGCCTCTCCCTGATGCAGAACACTAATGAAATAACACATGATGGCAGCCTGACATTAACTTTGTACGATGCATCACCTGCTGTACATAAGCAGTCAAAGATATGCAGTAAAACATTCAGTATAGCAACATGTCAAATTTACCTGTAGCCCTGAATCTTCCCTCTATGAGCTACAACCTGTCCGGGGTTCTTCTGTCACCTGATCAATAAAATATTGATGTTATGAGCAGCGACAAAGCACGACTCAAACCTCGAAGAAGATCAGTAGCATTCACTAGGCCGACTTTTAATATTACAACTCGCTAACACTTAAAATTAAATGAACCACCATGTCTTTATTCACGTCCACCTGCTGCTGTGATCCTGCCACTCCACCTGTCTGATTAATCAAATCAATCACCATTAAGAGCGAGAAAACGGATGGAAACAATGTTTTGTGTCATGGCCTGGGTTGTGTTTGATTTATTCTTTGGTTATGTTTTGTTGTGCACTTTGTTTTTTCTCCTTGTCTCCTCTGTTTCACCTGCAGTACAGGGCGAGCTGCCTGAATCTGACCGGACCGAGACCCCAAGACCAGGAGAGAGATTTACTGATACTGTAGCGGAACCACTTTTGAAAAAATCATAAGAAGCTGGCTGATGTACTCAAACAGAAATGACAGCTTGCACTGCTTCTGCTGCTGAATGTTTCCTGCAAAAGAACACAGACTTCATAATGAAGGACTAAAGGACTGGAACAATGAAAGCCACTTGCTGAAGGTTCATGAGGAAAGCAAGGAGCACGATACCCACATGGCAACATGGAAGGAGTTGGAGGTCGTTTTGCAAAGCGGCTGACAATAGATAAGAGAGAGTTGGAACTCTGAGAGATAATATGTTTGCACAAAGCCTTATTTATATTGTATTTATCACTTGTTTCTTTCCTCAGTTTTTATTTGGTGTGATATTTTTGACTTAAAATAAATACAATCTTGAATATATACATGCAGTTTCTGTGTGAGTGTATGAAAATTGATTGTGAAATTGGCTGCCATGCAGGGGGCGCGCCTAAGATTTTGCCTGATTACTGAGGGCCGGGACTGGGTATACTGAAAAAAGCATCTGCTAGATCCACAACTGAGAAGTACTTGCTTTCATGAGGTACCTGTGACAGAACTGTGTGGGGAAACAGAACCACCAGTGCTCTGGCATGTACAGCGTCATTCACTGCTTTTAAATCTTGGACAAATCAGGAAGTTTTAGGTTGATTTTCCTGTCGAGTCTATTTCACTGGGAAGATCAGAGTACGACATGGTGAGTCTGGACACGGCAGAATAACCCCTTGATCCAAATAATGGAGTTATCCCTTCAATAAGTTCTGGATTCAGTGGGTATTGAGCTTTACAAGGTCTGTAATCACTAAGACTGACTAAGATGTGACAACCAATGGTGCTGAAAGTTTTCATCAATCGTACATCATATTTGTGTTTTGTCCAAAGTTCATTGGGAACATCAGCCAATCATGTACCATCAGCTGACATTAGTGTTGCAATTACACATTGCCAGTGATCGTACCCCTTCTGTATGGATCAATTCCTAACTAGTTTCTGCTCAAACATTGTTCCAAAGTTGGAATGGCTTGCCAAAGTGATGGGAATAGATGAAAATATATGTTTAAAAATTATACTTCAATTTAATGACCTGAAAAGGTGACACAGCTCCCCCATATATAAATATCAATCCTATATGAATGTATATTTAACATCTTGCTTCAGAGAAAGCAAGACATTGATAAAACATTGAAGGACAATAGGAGAACTTAACAGAAAATTGTTGGTTTTAATGTAATTTCATTGTTAGTATTCAGATCATCTTCTGCTTCCACAAACCTCAAGAACCAGACAGAACATCTCAGTGAACAACAACCAACTGCATCATCTTTACAGGTTTCTGTGCATCATCGTATGGTGGAATGACATTCATGAGTTGTGTCTTAATCCCATGCAAATTTGTATTTGACATCATTCATTTGTTCTTTGTAAACTGCATCAAAGTACTCTGCTTCTGCCATGGTTAGTTGGTTTTTCCAATCTCCGGCAATTCCTGAAACACAACATGCAAGATGATCATTGTGCAACTGAAGAAATGACGTGTGGCCCCATTTTAGGGTACAGCTTATATGACATTTCATAAAGATAGTGTGTTTGGCTCTATACTTTGCCCCCAATAACAGTGGAAATTAAATTGGACTGTATACTGTATGAATCATCTGTTGAAACTCACCTTTCCTCATAAATTCAGACTTAGACATGTCATTCATTTCAAGAGGAGCCAAAGAGAAGTTTGAGCTGTTCGTCTTCATGTTCTTGAAAAGACATCGGTCTGCTATCTTCTCGATCACCTCGTCGTCCAAAGGTATCTCCAAGAACTGAGCGATTCTGGACACAGAGCCCTTCAGGTCCTGCAATAAACAGACACACACACCATGTGTGTATTCTTGTGACACTGGAATTGTTTAAATATGTTTAGAATCAGAATCAGAATTTCCTTTATTTGTCCCACAAATGGGGAAATTTCTTCCTCACAGCAGCCAAAGGACAATAGTATTGTAATAAACAATAATAATAGTAAAAACAAACAATACAATAAAAAAAGTAAGAAATAGAAATAGACTCATATATATTGTAAATAAATAATGTTTTACACTGTTAACAGTGTATTCATAAGCAGTGTGGCAGTGTGTTGTTGAATAAATAATACATCTGGGTATAAAAAAACTGAGAAATGAGTTATTTTATGATATCGTGCACATGTGATGTCTGTTGGGAGCAGTGCTGGTTGTGCAGTCTGACAGCAGCAGGTAGGAATTACCTGCGATACCTCTCCTTCACACACTTGCAGTGTATCAGCCTATCACTGAATGAGCTGCCCAGTGCTGTGATAGTGACCTGCAGGGGGTGAGATTCCTTCATCCCACCTCCCACCACCTGCACTGGGTCAAGAGGGCATCCCAGGTTGGGCCGGCCTTCCTCATAACTTTATCCATTCTCTTCCTTCCTGCTTCTGAGATGCTGCTGCTCCAGCAGACTACTCTGTAGAGAATGGCTGATGCCACCAGAGTTGGAGGACGTAGTCAGGAGTGCCCACCTGAGCGTCTGCTCTGACCTTTCTTATATGTTGCTACAGTGTGATCAGTCCAGCTTATTGTTCAGGTGAACTCCCAGGTACTTGTAAGATATCACCATCTCAATGTCCGTTCCCAGGATGTTGGTACATTGGTTCAGGTGGAAATATACCTCAACAAGTAATGCACTGAAATATACAGACATATACAGCCATGTTTCCATAAAATACCAAGCAAATTTTAAGCAAACTTCAAAAAATCAAAATGTGAATCCAGTGCGTTACCATAAACTGTTTCGAGCAAATTAACTCGCTTCATAAAGCTTCGTTTTGTCAGAGCATGACACGGTGTAGGCTACGTGGAGCGTGGATGTGAACAGCTGATCAGTCATGGGAGCTGAATGTTCGCTACGTCACAGTTTATTCAGTGAATCTGTTTCCATTAAACAATTTGTGCATTAACTGTGATTCACAAAAGACCAAATCCACTTCAAGCCAACGTACAAACTTTATGGGGATTTTGCAGTTTCCGTAAAATGTAATATTTTTACAAATGTTTTATGGCAACATGGCTATTGTCCTCAGAGGATAATTTGTAAATTCCTTTGATCCCAGAGACCTTTTGTCTGGCAGGACAACATTTCTGCAGTAGGACCCGAAAACCCAGATGCAGAAACTCAGGCAGAACAAGTCAAAGGAAAAGGACTTAACTGTTGGACAAGTGGAGAATCAGAGCTCCACCACAGTCTGATCTTCTGGCCGCTGAGCAGCTCCACCGGATCAATTGTGGTTAATGGCTTTTTTGCTCAAGGGCACCTAAGCAGTGGTAATGAGGGAGGGGCAAGCACTGCCTTCTCCAACCACATTAGTCCTGTCTGTCTGGGGATTTGAACCGCCAACCCTCCAGCCACACGTTGCGTCTCTAACCTCTAGGCTACTGCACACTGCCCAAAACTTAAGGCACTGTTCAATGTCTCACCATTATCATCTCTTCATAGCAGATGTGCATCATGTGCTCTTTATCCTCAGCATTCAGCCAGCTCTTCACATGATCAAACCATGAGCCATAGGGAACTAGAAGAAAAAGAAAATCACAAACACTCCAATATCATAACTGAACATCCATCTATCAGTGAAATGCAGTTCAGGTTACTGTCACTTATGTCACTTATTGTGTGTTATGATAAAAAGCACATTTCTTAAATTAGTTAGAGAACAACCTTTTCCATCGAGGAACTTGTGGAGAAGCTTGGTCTGTGGACCTGGGTTGACATGATAGGAGGCCTTCTCATAATAGTGAATGGCAGATGTGAACACGTCTTTGGGGTTTCTCATGACATTGATGACCTGGAATGATGTTGTCACATTCATCATTAACATGGCTGTTTTGTATGACACCAAAGGTAGAATGTGCATCGATGAAAAGAATGATGATAATAATCAGTGACAAACTTGATGCCTTTTACCCTTGGCTTTACTTTGAAGAAAGATGGTGGCATCATGTTGTACTGTAGATGCGTAGCTAACAGTCGTGGAGACGACCTCTCTGCAAAGTTTGGGTTATCCTCCAGCCAGGGAACACGATCCCAGTTAGGAGACTGGAGACAGGTCGGATCTCCTCCATTGACTATCAGAGGGACAATCTCTTGTGACCATGTGGTACCTGAGAGCAGGACAGGAGAATTTCTTTGACTTATTTATCATTTCAGCCTCCTTCAGACTTTCAACAGTCCAACAGTGAATAAATCCTTCCAAATCAAATTAGAACAAAACAACAAATTCGGTGTTGTGCGCTTTTGTTCGATTCAAGTATTCTTTCCTGTATTCACATTTCATGCTATGAGGGGTCGTGTTAGGATTTATACATTTTCAAAGTGCCCCCTTTATGCCTTTTATCACTTAGTATGTCCCCCTATGACCCCGGCCTGCTAAATACTGCCCATGACTGCCCGTGACTCCCCTTAACAAACACACTGCTCATGAAACCTACACACACATTGTTCATTGCTCAATTAATGACGTCTGCCACACTGTGACACATACAGATTGTCTTTTCCAATCTTTTCCTGTTATCTCACATTATCAAAAAAGTTGCACATATCCTGTTGACAAATGAGATGGTCAGAAGCATTAGTCTCTATGAGGGGCTAATACATGGAGAGCAAAGCCAGAGAGAGAACACATTCACCTTTCACTTATCCCTTTCCCACATGAAGAGGCCTCCAAGGCCAGCGATATCGCCTCCCAAATGCGTATGCGACAGTGAAGGCACCATAAACAAAGGCAGATATGGAGCACAGGCAGATGAGGCCAGGGACATTTTGTTTTCTTCAACAGGGTGACGTCTCCAGGAATCATGGTTCGCGTGCCAAGAAACTGGGACCAGTTTGTGCACCACCGATGGGAGGGCTAAAGTCTAAACCACGGATCCTCCCCACCTTTTTTACTCGATTGTCCAATAATAGTATTCATCTTATCTATATGGTTGACCAATGACAATTCAACACATACAGCAATATAATGTATTACATGCTGAAATTCTGTCTCTTTTTTTCTGGGCGATTGGTTGCAGTTAACAGCGTTGCTGCTTAGGGCTCTGCTGCCTGCGATTTTTCAAACAGAGAAAGACCTCGATCAAGCTTTTTTGCTTTTGCTTAATGATACAATTCTTCTTATTAACTAGTTAACAGTACGTCGTAGTCTGTCTTCTCCATTGGTCTGTCTACTTTCACCTCTCAAACAAACGAACACGCCTGACAGTCGAGGTGAAGTCTGAACAAGTGAGTCTTGAGTCTGTTTGACAGCATTAAGACACATGCATTTTTTAAAAAAAAACAAACACTGTAGTTCATGTTTACTGGTTTTCCTGAATCCTGAAGTACACAAACATTTGGAAAACAGTTCAATTGCGTACCTGACTTGGGATATGTTGCGATGATGATATCATCTGGCCGAAAAGAAAACTCCTCAAAGTGTTTCAGAGTCTGTGGAGTGTGTATTCCTTTGAGGAGATAGATCCCCTTGTACACAGTGTATAACTCTGCTTCAGTCATAGTTCAGAGAGAACATGGAGCAGATTCCCTGTAGTTAGTATCAGACCGGCGCAGGCAGCTGTGGAGTGTTATTCACTGTACTGTCTTTACTTATAGGGTTTCTGTCACTCTACTGGTAAAACATGTATGACAGGTTAACGCTCCACATTGATCTTCTTTGAGACTTGACTTCTCAAAGAAGATCAGTAGTATTCACTAGGCCGACTTTTAATATTACAACAAGCTAACACTTACAATTAAATAACCACCATGTCCTTATTGGAGTCCACATGCTGCTGTGACCCTGCCACTCCACCTGTCTGATGAATCAAATCAATCACCATTAAGAGCGAGAAAATGGCCGGAAACAATTTTTTGCATTCATTAGCAGCAGCCTGTGAGGGGGGACTATTTTCCTCAGGTGACTTACACTTTACACAATTCTACACCTATGACTCTGCCAGAAGTAACGGAAGATCAAAATAATCATTTAATTAAGTCAATAACGGAGACAGAATTGTATGATATTATAAAAAAGACACAAAAAAGAAGAGAAATGTCCAGGAAGTGATGGATTCACAAATGAGTTGTACAAAGTATTTCAAGCTTTATTAGAACCTCTGCTGTGTAAAACCTGTAACTGGCTCTGGAGAACAGACAATATGCAGATACTTGGAATTCTGCTGTTATCACATTAATTCATAAAGAAGGTAAAGAACTAACAGATTGTGCCTCATATCGCCCAATATCTTTATTAAAAGTAGATCATAAATTACTCACTTAAGTTCTTGCAAATAGACTTAAATCCATTATTCCTAACATTATAAATCCTGATCAGTCAGGTTTTGTCCCCAATAGAACTCTGAGGGATAAACGTCAGAAGAACCTTGAATATAATAGAAAACTCTTCAAAGACAAAACAACAAATGATTATCTTAACGCTAGACGCAGAAAAAGCTTTTGGTCTCTTATATTTGAGGAATGTGTCAAAAATGTAAATTTAATGATACATTTATCAGCTGGTTAAAAATGATATTTAATACACCTGAGGCAAGAATACCAGTAAATGGTATAATATCAGATTCTTTCAGTCTTTCTCGGGGAACAAGGCAGGGAGACCCTCTCTCCCCCCTGATTTCTATTTTGGCCATGGAACCATTTGCAGACAGAATGAGGCAAAACTGTAAAACACAAGGACTGTTATTGGGACAAGAAGAGCACAAATTAGCAACATGTATGTGGATGATTTGATCGTCTACCTAACTAATATATCACAATCCCTGGAGGTAGTTATGGAGGAAATAAAACAATACAGTGCAACGTCTGACTACAAACTAAATATGTGTAAATCAGAAGCAATGATAGTTGGGCAGTCAATATCACAAACTATCAGATCTACATGAAAACTAAAATGGAAACAAAATAAACTGAGATACTGCGGGGTGACAATTAGACTTTAATTAGCTTCATCAATATAATTTTGGGGCTTTGGAGAGTCAAATTAAACAAGACTTAGACAAATGGAAACTGATCCCACCAACAATAACAGAGAGAATTGAGATCATGGAAACAAACATTATACCAAGATTTTTAATCCTCCTCTTTCAAAAATTTCCAATTTATACACCAAAAAAGAACTGTTAAAATTATTAATACATTTATTTTGGGAGATAGAAAACTTTTTGTAAAACTTAAGATGATCGAAACAGCCAAACTACACGGAGGACTCGCTCTCCCTGATTTAATGAATTATTACTACGCTGCTCTAGTCAAACCGTCACCGTCTGGTTATGCAACTCCTCAGTAGCAAAGTGGAAAGAAACTGAAATTCATCAAATGGGTAAATATTGGAATATGTATATATCTGCTAAAATAACTATCAATTACAGCCGAAAAAAAAAAAATCATGTACAAGAAATACAATAATGGCCTGTGGAAAAGATAGTTAATCACCAGGAGCAGCGAGAGCCTCCGTGGCTGAACAGACACAGGAAGGAGCGCCGCCTGAAGAAAGGCCAACATTTACAGAACAACAAGAAGGCGGCAAAGTACTGCCCACAATGTTTGATTGACAGGTTGATCTGTGTGCAGTGAAGAAATGCCACAACAATCAGATCTCAGCAACAATGATGGAAACACAACAAGTCTGAAGGAATGAAACACACAATTTAACCCACTGACCCTGAAATGACTTCAGTCTATTTGAGTTTACTGAACTCAGCAGTGGATTTAGTATAAAACCGAAGTCCAGCATAGAGCTGCTGAGTGAATGTGGTCTGGACTCTGTGGAGGAGAGTCATGGTGTCAGAGACGCTGTAGAAGGACAGAATACCTGCACTGTGATCCAGGTACACTCCAACTCTGGAGGACCGAGGACCTGAGACGGGAGTTTTGACTTTGTTGTGATAAAAGTTATAACTGTTTGCGTCACAATCTAACCGCCAAGATTTTTCATTGTATCCAAATAAACATTCATGTGACTTCCCTGCTCTGCTGATATTCTTGTATGCGACTGCTACATCAACTCCTCCTGCTCTCCACTCCACCTCCCAGTAACAATGTCCAGTCAGACTCTCTCTACTCAGGACCTGCTGCCAGAAAGTGAATCTGTCTGGATGATCAGAATAAGACTGTTGCTGTTTAGTGTATGTAACTTTTCTGTTCCCCTCAGATAATAACAGCTGTGTGTTTGCTGTGTTTGGATCCAGTGTGATTTCACGTGAATATCTTAAGAATCCAGCTCTGGTCTCGGTCTCTGATTGTGGGTTTGACAGTAAAACATCCACTTGAGTCACTGTCAGTGAGATGTTTGTCCATGTCTCTCTCAGGACGTCCTGTAGTTTGTCTCTGAGCTCTGACACAGCTGCTGTCACATCCTCAAAGTACTTGAGAGGACGGATGTTGATGCTGGATGAGTGTGTAGACTCACTGAGTGCTGACAGTGAGGGGTAGTTGTGTAGAAACTGGTTGTGATCCTCTGTGTGTGAGAGCTTCTTCAGCTCAGCGTCTTTCCTCTTCAGCTCAGTGATCTCCTGCTCCAGCTTCTCCTGAAGCTCTTTGACTCGACTCACTTCAGTTTCCTGCTGGGATCTGAGCTGCTGCTTCACATCAGAGTGTCTTTCCTCCATGAGACGGATCAGCTGGGTGAAGATCTTCTCACTGTGCTCCACTGCTTTATCAGCAGAGCCATTGATGGCCTCCACCTCCTGTTGAAGCAGCTTCACATCTTCCTCTCTGTCCTGGATTCTCTGCTGGATGTTGTGTCGACTCCCCTCCAGCTCTCTCTGCCTCTCAGTCCTCTCTGCTGCAGCTGACACTGTGTCGTGGCCTTTATGTTCGTCCACAGGGCAGAGATAACAGATACACTGCTGATCAGTACGGCAGAACATCTTCATCACCTCATCGTGACGAGAGCAGATGTTCTCCTGGAGCTTCTCTGACGGCTCCACCAGCTTGTGTTTCTTTAAAGGAGCTGCTTCATAATGATGCTGGAGGTGTTTCTCACAGTACGAGGCCGGACAGGATAAACAGGACTTGACAGCTCTCAGTTTCCTCCTAGTGCAGACATCACAGGCCACATCTTCAGGTCCAGCATAGCAGAGATCAGCAGGAGCAGCTTGGAGTCCAGTCTTCTTCAGCTGCTCCACTAAAACTGCTAACATGGTGTTTTTCAGCAGCTCAGGCCTCGGTGTGAAGCTCTTCCTGCACTGAGGGCAGCTGTGGATCCCCTTCTCATCCTCTGTGTCCCAGTGGTCTTTAATACAGTTCTTGCAGTAGCTGTGTCCACAGGGAATAGTCACCGGATCCTTCAGTAGATCCAAACAGATGGAACAAGAGAAAGTCTCTCGGTCCAGCTGAACTGCTTTCTGCTCCATTTCTTCTCTCAGTGACAGCGACCGTTTGTCAAACTCGCCGCCTGAGTTTCACTTCCTGATAACTGAAACTAGTCTGAGCTCTGATCTGAACAGGTTCTGTTTGTGCAGCGAATGAGGTCTGTCAGCTCAGTTTTGCTCACCCATAAAACTGTAGATCTGAAGGAGAGGAAACAAGAAAATATAGTGACACAGTGGAGTTGCTGTGTGCGAGGAGGAAGAAGAGGGAGGGCTGATTGAGCTGTGAGTCAATCCAGGATGAGGAGCAGCTCTGTGAATCTTTAGGTCATTTGCATAACCCCGGTTCTCTAAGTAGCATGAGTGAGTGTCTCACTATGGGTAATGCCCCTGTGTGCCCTCAACCGAAGCTCGTTATTACATTACGCCAGCCCATAGGCTGGCCCTGATGACGTGAATGTTGTAGGGCGCCCGCCCTTCCCTATCATCATTCAAAATATTTAGCCCACCTCTTCCTCGCTTCACACCAGCAAGGAGGGTAGTCTGGTGAGACACTCACTCACGCTATTTAGAGAACCGGGATTATGCAAATAACCTAAAGTTCTCTTTCATAGCATTCGTTTCATGTCTCACTATGGGATATACTGACAGAACCAGCACTGACAGTGGATTTATTCCTGTGAATAACCCCCGTCACCAGATACCACTACACTCAGCACTGCATGAGCTAAGGAGGGTGCTGCAACGTCCAGGCTGTAGAAACAAGCAAAAGTCAGAGGTGAAGACCAGCTGGCTGTAGCACAAATATCCTGAATTGAGACTCCTCTGAAAAGACCTCAGGATGATGCCAATCCTCTAGCAGAGTATGCACGCAGACCTGCTGGAGGTTGTGAACCACCACTAGTGTAAGGGTTAGGTGCAATGGCCCCCTCTATCCATCGGGACAGCCTCTGTTTCGAGACTGGTCTTCCTTCATGCAGTTTAGCCCAGGACACAAACATCTTATATCTTCTGAAATTTGCTGTCCTGTCCACATATATCCATCGAGCTTGGACTGGAAATGAGGTGTGTAGCCGTTCCTGCTCTGCAGGAGTAAAAGGTGGAGGGCTGAAAGCTTTCAGCTCTATAGGTATGCAGGGACCCAACCCTTTAGGAATAAAAGCTGGGTTAGGACGTAGTTGCACACTTAAACCATCAGGTGCAATTTTCATGCGAGCATTATTCACCGACAAAGCGTGTATTTCCCCAACCCTCTTAGCAGAGGTCAGGGCCATCAGTAATGCAGTCTTTAAGGACGCCGTTTTCATATCCACCTGTCCAAGGGGTTCAAAGGGTGCCTTTGAGATAGCCTCCATGACTGTTGGCGGATCCCATGATGGTGTCATTGACCTTACTGAGGGTAATTTTCTCCGTGCCCCCTTCATAAACCAACACACCAATGGGTGTTGTTCCACTGTGTGACCATTAAAATGTCAAGCTGTAATAGCTGCCAAATACACCTTTATGGTAGAAAACGCTCTGCCCTTTTCTAATAAACTGTGCAAGACTGTCGATACAGAGCACTGAAAAGGATGACATTATCAGGCCTGCACCAATCTTCAAACACCCGCCACTTGCAGTCATAGAGAGACCTAGAGGATGGGGCTCTTGCACTCTGGATTGTATCGATTACATTCTGAGGAAGTCCTCCAGCTGTCAGATTGGACCTTTCAGGGGCCAAACCCAAAGAGCCAGTCTCTCTGGGTGAGGGTGGAATATTTCTCCACGCACCTGTGTCAGCAGATCCCTGTGGAGTGGTAGAGGAGCCGGCTGACCATGGGGCTATCAGGATAAGTGATAGGCCCTCTCTCCCTCACAGGGCTTAATGCTGCCTCTCTGCATTTTACAAATACCCACGGGCTGAGTGAGAGGCCGAAACGGAGAACGAGATACTCACAGGAAACCCCCTGATTGGCAAATCGTAGGTATTTCCTGTGTGGAGGGTATATGGGAATGTTCGAAATATGCATCTTTCAGGTCGAATTGACGTGAACCAATCCCCCGGGTGCGCAAAACACAGAAGTGACCCGTGCGTCAACATTCTGAATTTGTACTTTCAGAGGTATCTGTTCAAGGTCCTGAGTTCTAAAAACATCTCGGATGCCTCGCCCCCCTTTCTTTGGGATTATGAAGTATCTTGAATAAAACCCATCCTGGCTCGGACCAGGCGGGACTATTCGTATGGCTCCTGAGCAAGTGGAGGGGGTTGCTGGCCATTCTGGGCGGTGGCTTGTTCTCTGGCCTCCTCACCCACGGGGTCTTCACCTGTGGAGCTCTGGGGGCGATGTGCGGTGCAGGCTGCACTCTGGAGAGCTTTGGGATCCTGAAGCTGGGTGTGGGGTGCGTAACCACCTGCCCAAATGTCTGCCTTGCAGCGAGATTGGTGAGGTTTTACCACCTGGCTCTCTCCTATAAAACCATCAAGCCCATTGCCCTGCCCATGGCCTGGACCACAACTTTATGGAGGTGAAGGCAGTGGTCAGTGACTACGCAGATCTCTTCCCACAGCTTCATGTCCGGCTTTGCTGTCATTTCTTCCTCCAATTCTGCCTGATAGGCCATAAGGAGCAAGGATGCATTCATGGCTCGGACAGTGAGGGCAGCCGCCTTGTAGCTCTTGTCCGTCAGACCGGACTGAAAGGGGGAGGCCCCTGACGCCGATACCGAGGCGTTGGGGTGAAGATGAGACGCCACCACCTGCTCCACCCGTGGTATCTAACGCAGCCCGTGTGCCTCCATCCCTTGGCAGTCCAGAAGAGAGCCTCCAGGGATAGGATGCTTGTCCCAGTATGTTTTGGCTCTCCATGTAGTGGCCAGCTCATCCAGGAGTTCTGGGACGACGGGAAGCAGCTGTTTTCCCATCTTCTTCATCTTGGACAGCCTCTTTCCGTCATAGCAAGACTTGGCTGTCTCCGCTTGCAATGCTGGCCATGGGATGTTCAGCTTTGCAGCCGTGCTTTTACACACTTCGTGCATGTCCAAATCGAGTGAAGTTGACGGTGGAACTGTACCGTCTGCAGCCATGGGCTTCGCAGCCCGAATCGATAGCGTTAACAAGGAGTCGTCGTCATCGGAGATTAACAACTCTGAGTCGCCATCTGACCTGCTGTCCATAACATCCAGAAGCAGCTCCGGCACGTAAACAGGCTCGGGCGGCTCCTCAGTGTTTCCAAGAGAGGGTCACCCAGGCAGGTCGCACACATCGGGTTAGTGTCCCATTGTGATATGTTATTGCGGCACAGACAGGCTCGCGCCTGCGGTTTATTGTCCTCCCTAGTAGGGGCTGTCCGTAATAGTGGCGAAGCCATAGTTAGCTACCTACAGGTGCGCTAGCTACTCAGCCTTGTTCGCTGAGTCGTGGAAATGGCGGCGACTGTGTACTGTTAGCATGTACCTTAGCTGTGAATCAGGGGTGTGGTATAAAGTGCAGTATTTCTACTGTGCGGCTAGTAAAATTGGGAAGAATATTTCTATTTTTCTCTCTTTATTACGGGGAAACAGTGATAATGCTCTGTGTGGTTTGTGTAAACGTTGGCCTTGGGGAGTATTGCTACTCTGTGGGTTTATGTTTAAGAGACTTGGGTATTGCTATCGGGAGTATTGCTACTCTCCGTAGCTCTTTTGCTACTGCCAAGTATTTCTACTCTAATCTCTAGCCTGAGGCGGTTAACTAGAATTGCTTCTAGTTGGCTGCCAAGTTTGAGCTGCCCTACAGACAGAGCAGCGACCAAGCGTTCGTTGTATTTGATTATGGGTTTTTTCAAACCGTGACCTCATCTGTTGGTTCAAGGACGACCGTTTTGAAGCCTTTTGGCATCATGGCCGTCGCCATTTTGGTTTTTAAAACCAGAGGTGACCATATTTGGAAAAGAGGGTGGGACTGAACAGGATAGGCATGGCAAATTATCACTTAGCATACCCTGCTTTATCGTCTGTTTCACTGTAAATGGGACCATAATCTACTAATTGAACACCATGCTGTGATGAAGTAGATTTGAAACTAACGACTGAGAACATAAACTCATCAGGAAACTGTTTACTGAGATCATGAATCAAGACACAAGTGGGGTCATTTCCTGATAAGCTTACATACAATCAGACTTCTCTCTGAAACCAGTGGAGTCGCCCCCTGCTGGTTGTTGGACAGAATGTAGATTTAGGAAACTTCTATACTGGCTTCATTCTTCAGACTCTGAAGCTGCGTCAATATTTTTTAGACTTTGTATTTTTATCATCACCTTAAAATTATTAAAGCTTCACAGCAGAGGTGTCATGAACATTCAAGCTAGTGGAGCACGAGTCAAACCAGATTATTTAAATCTGATTGATTTATCTTATATTTTATTACTCTTGTTGTTTTATAACATAAAGTCAGGATCATTTTATGTCACGAGTAAAACATATTCTTCTAGTTATGAACTCTCATATTAGTTTGACATGTTCTCCGTCAGCTCTGTGTGAAACCCTGAATGAAGACGAGGAGAAAAGACTTTGTTCATGTTTGTTTATTCATGATTTAAAGCTTCAGTTTGTTCACACGTCCCGTCAGTAAAGTCTGTTAAACCACTCTTGTTCAGTGATTTCATGATCAGATTCACTTCATCCACACAATCAGTGTGTTGGAGCAGAATCTCAGCTATGTACAAGCAAATAATGAAGCATCTCCTTATTGATTATGATCATGTGAAGTGAAGTCATCAGGAGCAGCGAGAGCCTCCGTGGCTGAACAGACACAGGAAGGAGCGCCGCCTGAAGAAAGTCCAACATTTACAGAACAACAAGAAGGCGGCAAAGTACCGCCCACAATGTTTGATTGACAGGTTGATCTGTGTGCAGTGAAGAAATGCCACAACAATCAGCTCTCAGCAACAATGATGGAAACACAACAAGTCTGAAGGAATGAAACACACAATTTAACCCACTGACCCTGAAATAACTTCAGTCTATTTGAGTTTAATGAACTCAGCAGAGCCATGAACATAAAGTCCAGCATAGAGCGGCTGAGTGAATGTGGTCTGGACTCTGTGGAGGAGAGTCATGATGTCAGAGACGTTGTAGAAGGACAGAATACCTGCACTGTGATCCAGGTACACTCCAACTCTGGAGGACCGAGGACCTGAGACGGGAGTAGGGACATTGTTGTAGTAAAAGTAATAACTGTCTCTGGAACAATCTAACCTCCAAGATTTGTCATTGTGTCCAAATAAACATTCATCTGAGTTCCCTGCTCTGCTGATATTCTTGTATGCGACTGCTACACCAACTCCTCCTCTCCACTCCACCTCCCAGTAACAACGTCCAGTCAGACTCTCTCTACTCAGGACCTGAAACCACCCAGTGAATCTGTCTGGGTGACTAGAATAAGACTGTTGTTGACTCACTCTTGTTGCTTTTCTGTTCCCCTCAGATAATAACAGCTGTGTGTTTGCTGTGTTTGGATCCAGTGTGATTTCACGTGAATATCTTAAGAAGTCAGCTCTGGTCTCGGGCTCTGGTTGTGGGTTTGACAGTAAAACATCCACTTGAGTCTCTGTCAGTGAGATGTTTGTCCATGTCTCTCTCAGGACGTCCTGTAGTTTGTCTCTGAGCTCTGACACAGCTGCTGTCACATCCTCAAAGTACTTGAGAGGACGGATGTTGATGCTGGATGAGTGTGTAGACTCACTGAGTGCTGACAGTGAGGGGTAGTTGTGTAGAAACTGGTTGTGATCCTCTGTGTGTGAGAGCTTCTTCAGCTCAGCGTCTTTCCTCTTCAGCTCAGTGATCTCCTGCTCCAGCTTCTCCTGAAGCTCTTTGACTCGACTCACTTCAGTTTCCTGCTGGGATCTGACCTGCTGCTTCACATCAGAGCGTCTTTCCTCCATGAGACGGATCAGCTGGGTGAAGATCTTCTCACTGTGCTCCATTGCTTTATCAGCAGAGCCATTGATGGCCTCCACCTCCTGTTGAAGCAGCTTCACATCTTCCTCTCTGTCCTGGATTCTCTGCTGGATGTTGTGTCGACTCCCCTCCAGCTCTCTCTGCCTCTCAGTCCTCTCTGCTGCAGCTGACACTGTGTCGTGGCCTTTATGTTCCTCCATGGAGCACAAAATACAGATACACTGCTGATCAGTACGGCAGAACATCTTCATCATCTCATGGTGACGAGAGCAGATGTTCTCCTGGAGCTTCTCTGACGGCTCCACCAGCTTGTGTTTTCCATAGGCAGGGATTTCAAAGTGAGGCTGGAGGTGTTTCTCACAGTACGAGGCCGGACAGGATAAACAGGACTTAACTGCTCTCAGTTTCCTCCCAGTGCAGACATCACAGGCCACATCTTCAGGTCCAGCATAGCAGAGATCAGCAGGAGCAGCTTGGAGACCAGTCTTCTTCAGCTGCTCCACTAAAACTGCTAACATGGTGTTTTTCAGCAGCTCAGGCCTCGGTGTGAAGCTCTTCCTGCACTGAGGGCAGCTGTGGATCCCCTTCTCATCCTCTGTGTCCCAGTGGTCTTTAATACAGTTCTTGCAGTAGCTGTGTCCACAGGGAGTAGTCACCGGATCCTTCAGTAGATCCAAACAGATGGAACAAGAGAAAGTCTCTCGGTCCAGCCGAACTGCTTTCTGCTCCATTTCACCTCTCAGTGTCAACGACCGTCTGAGCTTCACTTCCTGATAACTGAAACTAGTATGAGCTCTCATCTGAACACGTGTCTTTGTGCAGCGAATGAGGTCAGTCAGCTCAGTTACGCCCATCCACAGACTGTAGATATGAAGGGGAGGGAACAAGGAAATATAGTGACAGAGTGGAGCTGCTGTGTGAGAGGAGGAAGAAGAGGGAGGGCTGATGGAGCTGTGACTCACTCCAGGATGAGGAGCAGCTCACCGGCTCCTTGTTCCCTCTTTTACAACAGAGCCAGGGGCGGTTTCTCATATGGCAGCTGCCCAGGGTGGTTTTTGTCGAGGGGTGGCATGAGCACCCTCAAAAAAATAAACATATACATTATATTATTATTTTTCTATCCGTTTGCATTCATTTCCTCCGTTTTTTGCATTTCTGCAAGTGAATGATGTCATGTTGCCGTGTGGGCGCCTCTGTTTTATAAAGGTGCGTCTGCTGCTGCTGAGAGTCTCACAAAGAGTTTGTGGAAAAAGGGGGGCTGGGCGAGGGACTGGTTCACCTACTGGGGCGTGAAGCAGGGGATTCATCTAATAGTGCACCAGTAATGCAATTAGTAGGATAAAGTCAAATACATCTCGAATTTCTTCCACATAAAGCACATTTCAGTCAAAACAATATTGTTAATAAAAGCCCATAGTTTCACAAATGTTATTTTTGGGGTTCGTTTAAAGAGTGAAATATATCACAAAACGAGGTGAATTGGTTTAGTCTTAACTCTTGGTTACCGGTGTTGGGTAATATGTTGATTCCCGTGTGTCAAATAAACAAACGGATAAGAGGACAAAGTCATCCGGTGCAGTTCAGGAAAAAGAGAAAAGAAGAAGAGGAGAAACGAGCAAAAGATAAAAGTATGGAGCCGTGTCATCTACTCTTCATCATGCATGTAATGAAATGAAATGACATCTTATTTTATCATCATTAGTATTATAATTGTTATAATTATCATTATTTTTCTTTCTCTTTCTTTTCCCTGTGAGGTATTTATTTGTTTATTTATTTATTTATTTATTTATTTATTTGTGTTAACTCTGTTTAGGGTTGAAGGGGATTTATGTCTGGAGGGTATGGGGCGGTAGAGAAAGGTAGTTTTAGCAAAACGGGATAAAAATAACATGTTTAGTATAAATGACTGGTTTAACAGACTTGTTTTAGTGACAACATTGAAGATAGTGTAAATGAATATTGATTGGAAATATAAAAGAGGTATGTTCTTTCATTTTTTTCGTAGACATTAATATTTGTTTTTGAAGCTTTTTCTTTTCAGTAATATATATGTATACATGTATTTTTTTTAGTAATTTATTTTTGGGCGACAGTGGAAGATGTTTGAAGATGGGAGAGAGGGAGGGAAGAACAAAAAAGTAAGGAAGCAGTTTGTGTAAATGCAAACAACTGTGTGTTCATCCTTAGCCAGTCAACAATTTCAGTTAAAAGGAAAAGATAAACTAGCCGAGGGGAAGGGCCAAAGTATGCTTATCTGACTCGCTCATCAGCCGTGTGCTGCAAATGTTTTTTCATTTTTTTGTAAGGGAAGTGTTCCAGTTTAGTAAGGACTCTCGTATCCATGTGATCTGGTACACATAGAAAATACAAAGCTAGCCATGGCAGGTGGGAGCATCAATGGAGGTCAGGTTACTTTTCTTTATTTTCTTTTACAATTATCATTATTCATTTATTTGCTTTTTCTTGTTCAGGTGGTTCGTACACGAGGACATTGTGGGATTTGGCTCAGGAAGATGATCAGCAGGAAAGGAAATCTAAGGCAGTTAGTTGCAGTAAGTTGTTGGGTTTGGAAGTGAAGGGTGGGGACCCTGTACAGGGGAAGAAACTAGACGGTAAAAAAGTTATGCCCCCTTAATGATGACAGACAGGAAACATTCTTGCAGACAAGGATGGGATATTAGCTAAAGGTAAATGGTCTTGCATTTTATTAAGCTTTTCCAGTCTGCTGAAAGTTATAATACTTGCCACATTCACACACACATTCATACACTGATGGTGGCAGCTGCCATGCAAGGCGCCAACTGCTCATCAGGAGCAATTTGGGGTTCAGTATCTTGCTCAAGGACACTTCAGCATGCAGCTGGGGGAGCTGGGACTCGAACCAGTGACCTTCAGATTACTAGACGACCCGTTCTACCTACTGAGCTACAGCCGCCCAAAACAGAAGCGATAGAATTAACATTCAGTACGTTTACATGCACAGTGTAGTCGGATTACAGCCATAGTTCGACTATGCTATTCAATCGGACAACTGCAATTGTCTGAGTATACATAACGGTGAGAAAATTTAATTCTTGGCTGATACCCCTGTATGATAGGTGGCGCTGTACCCATTTCAACTAGTGGTAACAGAAACACCTCCGGCTGACCTCTTTACGTCACCAGCAACAAACTTCATCGGCATTCCAGAAAGATGGCGTACAAAGAGCGAGACAAAGCTACATCTTTGTACACTTCGTATATGGTGTACATGATAATTACACAAACTAGATGCACAATGGCGCTCTTGCTTGCGGTTATTTCGGAGGAAAGACGCTGCCGTCGCCGTCGTACCTCCGGCTCACAGCCGCGAGAATAAAATCTCGAGCCTGCGCAGAACGCAAAATCCGAGCCTTGACCCCCCTAAGGTGGTTAACGCCCTGGATGGGCGCCTAGTTTTAGGTCTCCCCTGGTTACGCCTCCACAACCCACACATTGACTGGCAGTCCGCCTCCGTATCCAGCTGGAGCGTATTCTGCCACTCTCACTGTCTGCGCTCCGCTGCCACCACTGTCCGGACATCCTGCCCCGCCACTCCAGTGCCTCCCAACTTGTCTCAAGTGCCTCAGTGTTACCATGATTTGGCCGCAGTGTTCTGCAAGGAGCGAGCCTTGTCTCTACCACCACACCGCCCTTATGACTGTGCCATCGAGTTACTCCCCGGTGCCCCACTTCCCTCCAGTCGGCTGTATAACCTATCCGGGCCCGAACGAGAGGCGATGGAGGAATATATCAACGTTTCTCGAGCCTCAGGATTAATCCGGCCTTCCTCCTCCCCTTTCGGTGCGGGCTTCTTCTTCGTAGGCAAGAAGGATGGCAGTCTCTGCCCCTGCATCGACTACAGAGGATTGAATGACATAACGATCAAGAACAGGTACCCACTGCCCCTCATAGACCCTTCATTTGAACCACTGTGCCACGCCAGAGTGTTTACTAAGCTGAATTTGCGAAATGCCTACCACCTGATCCGTATCCGAGAGGGGGACGAGTGGAAGACGGCTTTCAACACCCCGTTGGGACACCTCGAGTATCAGGTGATGCCGTTTGGCCTGTCTGACGCCCCCGCTGTGTTCCAAGCTTTGATTACCGACATCCTCAGAGACATGTTAAATCACTTCGAGTTTGTCTATCTGGATGACATTTTGATCTTTCCAGAACCTTGGATGAACATATTGAACAGGTGCGACTCGTGTTAAAGCGCCTCCTTGACAACAAGCTGTTTGTGAAACCTGAGTAGTGTGAGTTCCATTCCGCCAAAGTTAGCTTCTTCGGCTTTTTGATCGCTCAGGGGAGACTTCAACCTGACCCCGCCAAGATCCGGGCTGTCGAGGAGTGGCCCACACCCACCACACGGAAACAGCTTCAACGGTTTCTGGGGTTCACGAACTTCTACCATCACTTCATCCGAGACTACAACTGTGTTGCAGCTCCTTTAACCCAGCTCACCTCCCCTGTCTCTCCTTTTACGTGGTTTGCAGGAGCTGACCTGGCCTTCAACAAGCTGAAGACACTGTTCACTCATGCCCCCATCCTTCTACATCCCGACCAGGGCGAGACACCTAGATCCTGGTACCGGGCCCCCCAACCGACTATTCGTTCCTGAGGAGGTCCGCTCGCAGGTGTTAACGTGGGGACACGCCTCTAAACTCACATGCCATCCCGGAACTAAGCGAACACTTCAGTTCCTGCGCCAGCACTTTTGGTGGCCCAGCCGGGCCAAGGACGTGGCAGAGTTCGTGGCTGCCTGTGTGGACTGCGCCCGGAGTAAGTCCTCACACTGCCCCCCCGCCGGCCTCCTTAGACTTCTGCCTGTTCTCGGCCGTCCCTGGTCCCACATAGTGGTGGACTTTGTAACCAGCCTTCCTCCCTCTGCGGGCAACTCCGTCATCCTCACCGTAGTGGACCGCTTCTCTAAGATGGTCCACTACATCCCCTTGGCTAAGCTCCCGTCTGCCACTGAGACCGCTGAACTGCTCGTCCTCCATGTATTCCGGCTCCACCGACTCCCCACAGACATCGTCTCAGATCGAGGACCACAGTTTACGTCACAGGTATGGAAAGCTTTGTGTAAGGCCTGTGGCGCCACCTCCAGCGTAACTTCTGGTTACCACCCGCAGTCCAACGGGCAGACAGAGAGGGCTAACCAGGACCTCGAGACCGCCATACGCTGCGTCACCACCCGGAATCCCTCGTCCTGGTCCTCCTTCCTCCCATGGGTGGAGTACTCTCACAACTCCCTGGTCAGTGCAGCTACTGGTATGTCTCCGTTCATGGCCGCTTACGGCTACCAGCCGCCCCTTCTCTCTACCCAGGAGGCCGACGTTGCTGTCCCGTCTGAGCAGGAGCACATCGCCCGCTGTAAGGAGGTGTGGAGGGCAGCTCAGGAATCCATCGTCCGGACCACTAGGCGGAGTCAGCGACTGGCTGATCGCCATTGGGTCCCCGCTCCCCAGTACCAGCCAGGGGAGAGGGTGTGGCTTTCTGCTCGGGTTCTCCCCCTCCAGGTGGACTCCCGCAAGCTGGCTCCTCGGTTTGTGGGACCATTCGAGGTGGAGAGCTTGGTCGGTCCTGCTGCCATTCGCCTCAAGCTGCCCGTTTCCCTGCCAGTGCATCCCACATTTCATGTCTCTCAGCTCAAGCCCGTCTCCTCCAGCAATCTCAGCCCTCCAGCCGAACCCCCACCCGGTGGGACATCAAGATTCTTGATGTCCGTCGTCGGGGCCGGGGTTACCAGTTCTTGGTCGACTGGACAGGTTACGGCCCGGAGGAGTGGTCCTGGGTCTCACGGTCCCTTATACTGGACCACACTCTCCTGACGGACTTCTACCGTGAGTTTCCTCACAAACCGGGCAGGGCGCCTGGAGGCGCCCATTGAGGGGGGGGGTACTGTCATGCTCCTATATGGTGCAGTGCTTGGTTTGTGGGGTTTCTCTGCTTGTTGCATTTTCAGAGGCGCTGGGAGAGGCTGGGCGGAGCATTGCAGCTGCACCAGAGTCACACACACCTGCAGCAGATCGACAATCAGCGGCCGCCGATAAGACCATGCGCCACACTCAACCCGCTGCCAGATGATTATATCTCACAGATGTGGTACTTGGCTCCCGACTCTACTGTCATTTATTGTAACTCCGATCACCTTAGTGATTTTACTAATTACGTGTTTCGGGCTCTCTCCAGTGTGCTTCGCCTCGCCGGCTTCCTGTACTCTGTGCCTTCGCCACACAGCCCTCTGCACCCCGTCAATGAGCAGCCGATCTCCGCCCTCTGTCAAGACAGCGTTCCGCTCCTCCGGTGTCGGCGGTCCGCCGCTCCCAAGCGTCCGCCGCCGCACTCCACCACGGGGATCTCACCCGGAACTCCAGCCACATTCTCTTTCTCTACCTGTGTGTTCAATAAAGACTCTTGCCTAAACGAAGAGCTACACCTAATCTGCATTTGGGTCCTCCTTTTCTACCGAGCGTAACAAGTATATTAAAAATTAAAGATAGAACTGGTAATATGTTAATGAAAAAGATCAGACATAGCAAAATAATTTCTTAAATATTACCAAAAATTGCATACTCCAGAAACACAGGAAAATCAGATGGAAATTCAAATTCAAAAGTTTTTGGAATATATGACTCTGCCAGAAATAACGGAAGATCAAAATGATCATTTAATTAAGTCAATAACGGAGACAGAATTGTATGATATTGTAAAAAAGAAAAAATGAGAAATGTCCAGGAAGTGATGGATTTACAAATGAGTTCTACAAAGTATTTCAAGCTTTATTAGAACCTCTGCTGTGTAAAACCTTTAACTGGGTCTGGAGAACAGACAATATGCAGATACTTGGACTTCGGCTGTTATCAGTCTTATGAGGTTTAAACTGCAGCTTCCCACACTTGAAAAGGCAGCTTGCTCCAGAAGATTGGACTGGAATTCACTCAGTGACCAAGACTCAGCTTTCTTTCTTTCTTTTCTTTCTTTTTATTTAAAAGTTGCTAAGGCCAATACCAGGTGAACAACCTTAAACACAAACACAGACAGAAGGTCAGGAAAAATGTAACCCAAGAAACCATAAATCAACATAACCCAAAATCACTTAATTTTTTAAAGTACTGGAAATTCATCTTGAAAATAAGTGGAAAATACTCATACTGAAACACCCAAAATGAATTAAATACATTTTAAAGCAGTATCTGATGATGATTTTAACTTTACAAACTTTGTCAGCTTTTATCTTCCGTAAATACACACGTGATTATTCATCAAATTACTTTTAGCTTCAATACTTTTTTAAAAATACACCACATGTTTTCAACTCACTTGATATTAAATATAGAACATTTTAACCTGCATTTCATCACTTAATTAGTCCACAGCCCACAATGCAGGCAGCACAGACACATAACTGAAAGCTCACCGGGTCCTTCTTCCTTCTTTGAACCAAGCTTTAGTCCTGCAGTCTCCTTTTCCCAAGTCCAGACTCTCCAAACATTTCTCTCACACGCTGCTCACTCCTCATTGCCCTGTGAGCGAGTGCCTCCAAACGTCTTGATTACCAGATCACCTTCACCTGGTTCCTTCAATCAGCTGCCTGCAGGCTGAGAGACGTACCTATACCTGATGCACTCAGCCAGACATGGGCGCGGCCTGCAGCTCAACTCAACACACATTAATTTACAAAGAAGGTAAAGAACAAACAGATTGTGCCTCATATCGCCCAATATCTGTATTAAATGTAGATCATAAATTACTCACTTCAATTCTTGCAAAATGACTTAAATCCATTATTCCTAACATTATAAATGGACAGGGAATTTAAACCAACTTTGAATGACAATACTTTTAAAAACTGTTCAATTAAAGGCTTGACTCGATATAATCAGATAGTTACAGATAAAGGAATAGAGACTTTTGAGAACTTATCAAAACTATATAACCTACCGAAATCAGACTTTTATAAATATTTACAAGTGAGAAGTTACCTTGTGAAAGAAATATGACTACATAAAACAGTGAAGGACATACACCCTTTAATAGCTTGTATATTAAACATATCAGTAAAGTCTGTTAAACCACTCTTGTTCAGTGATTTCATGATCAGATTCACTTCATCCACACAATCAGTGTGTTGGAGCAGAATCTCAGCTATGTACAAGCAAATAATGAAGCATCTCCTTATTGATTATGATCATGTGACGTGAAGTCATCAGGAGCAGCGAGAGCCTCCGTGGCTGAACAGACACAGGAAGGAGCGCCGCCTGAAGAAAGTCCAACATTTACAGAACAACAAGAAGGCGGCAAAGTACCGCCCAAAATGTTTGACTGACAGGTTGATCTGTGTGCAGTGAAGAAATGCCACAACAATCAGTTCTCAGCAACAATGATGGAAACACAACAAGTCTGAAGGAATGAAACACACAATTTAACCCACTGACCCTGAAATGACTTCAGTCTATTTGAGTTTACTGAACTCAGCAGAGCCATAAACATTAATTCCAGCATAGAGCGGCTGAGTGAATGTGGTCTGGACTCTGTGGAGGAGAGTCATGGTGTCAGAGACGCTGTAGAAAGACAGAATACCTGCACTGTGATCCAGGTACACTCCAACTCTGGAGGACCAATGACCTGACACGGAAGTAGGGACACTGTTGTGATAAAAGTAAATACTGTTTAACATCCAAGATTTGTCATTGAATCCAAAGAAGCATTCCTGTGACTTCCCTGCTCTGCTGATATTCTTGTATGCGACTGCTACACTAACTCCTCCTCTCCAATCCACCTCCCAGTAACAACGTCCAGTCAGACTCTCTCTACTCAGGACCTGAGGATACCCAGTGAATCTGTCTGGGTGATCAGAATAAGACCATTGTTGACTCGTGTATGTTGCTTTTCTGTTCCCGTCAGATAAAAACAGCTGTGTGTTTGCTGTGTTTGGATCCAGTGTGATTTCACGTGAATATCTTAAGAAGTCAGCTCTGGTCTCGGGCTCTGGTTGTGGGTTTGACAGTAAAACATCCACTTCAGTCACTGTCATTGAGATGTTTGTCCATGTCTCTCTCAGGACGTCCTGTAGTTTGTCTCTGAGCTCTGACACAGCTGCTGTCACATCCTCAAAGTACTTGAGAGGACGGATGTTGATGCTGGATGAGTGTGTAGACTCACTGAGTGCTGACAGTGAGGGGTAGTTGTGTAGAAACTGGTTGTGATCCTCTGTGTGTGAGAGCTTCTTCAGCTCAGCGTCTTTCCTCTTCAGCTCAGTGATCTCCTGCTCCAGCTTCTCCTGAAGCTCTTTGACTCGACTCACTTCAGTTTCCTGCTGGGATCTGACCTGCTGCTTCACATCAGAGCGTCTTTCCTCCATGAGACGGATCAGCTGGGTGAAGATCTTCTCACTGTGCTCCACTGCTTTATCAGCAGAGCCATTGATGGCCTCCACCTCCTGTTGAAGCAGCTTCACATCTTCCTCTCTGTCCTGGATTCTCTGCTGGATGTTGTGTCGACTCCCCTCCAGCTCTCTCTGCCTCTCAGTCCTCTCTGCTGCAGCTGACACTGTGTCGTGGCCTTTATGTTCGTCCACAGAGCAGAGATAACAGATACACTGTTGATCAGTACGACAGTAAATCTTCATCACCTCATGGTGACGAGAGCAGATGTTCTCCTGGAGCTTCTCTGACGGCTCCACCAGCTTGTGTTTCTTTAAAGGAGCTGCTTCATAATGAGGCTGGAGGTGTTTCTCACAGTACGAGGCCGGACAGGATAAACAGGACTTGACAGCTCTCAGCTTCCTCCCAGTGCAGATATCACAGGCCACATCTTCAGGTCCAGCATAGCAGAGATCAGCAGGAGCAGCTTGGAGTCCAGTCTTCTTCAGCTCCTCCACTAAAACTGCTAACATGGTGTTTTTCAGCAGCTCAGGCCTCGGTGTGAAGCTCTTCCTGCACTGAGGGCAGCTATGGATCCCCTTCTCATCCTCTGTGTCCCAGTGGTCTTTAATACAGTTCTTGCAGTAGCTGTGTCCACAGGGAGTAGCCACCGGATCCTTCAGTAGATCCAAACAGATGGAACAAGAGAAAGTCTCTCGGTCCAGCTGAACTGCTTTCTGCTCCATTTCACCTCTCAGTGTCAACGACCGTCTGAGCTTCACTTCCTGATAACTGAAACTAGTCTGAGCTCTGATCTGAACACGTGTGTTTGTGCAGCGAATGAGGTCAGTCAGCTCAGTTACGCCCATCCACAGACTGTAGATATGAAGGGGAGGGAACAAGGAAATATAGTGACAGAGTGGAGCTGCTGTGTGAGAGGAGGAAGAAGAGGGAGGGCTGATGGAGCTGTGACTCACTCCAGGACGAGGAGCGGCTCTGTGAATCTGAACTGTGTTTCCTCTTTTACAACAGAGCCAGGGGCGGTTTCTCATATGGCAGCTGCCCAGGGTGGTTTTTGTCGAGGGGTGGCATGAGCACCCGAAAAAAAAATAAACATATACATTATATTATTATTTTTCTATCCGTTTGCATTCTTTTCCTCCAGTTTTTGTATTGCTCATTTACATGCCAAGTGAATGATGTCATGTTGCCGTGTGGGCGCCTCTGTTTTATAAAGGTGCGTCTGCTGCTGCTGAGAGTCGCACACAGAGTTTGTGGAAGAAGGGGGGCTGGGCGAGGGACTGGTTCACCTACTGGGGCGTGAAGCAGGGGATTCATTTAATAGTGCACAAGTAATGCAATTAGTAGGATAAAGTCAAATACATCTCAAATTTCTTCCACATAAAGCACATTTCAGTCAAAACAATATTGTTAATAAAAGCCCATAGTTTCACAAATGTTATTTTTGGGGTTCGGTTAAAGAGTGAAATATATCACAAAACGAGGTGAATTGGTTTAGTCTTAACTCTTGGTTACCGGTGTTGGGTAATATGTTGATTCCCGTGTGTCAAATAAACAAACGGATAAGAGGACAAAGTCATCCGGTGCAGTTCAGGAAAAAGAGAAAAGAAGAAGTGGAGAAACGAGCAAAAGGTCAAAGTATGGAGCCGTGTCATCTACTCTTCATCATGCATGTAATGAAATGAAATGACGTTATCTTATTTTATCATCATTAGTATTATAATTGTTATAATTATCATTATTTTTCTTTCTCTTTCTTTCCCCTGTGAGGTATTTATTTATTTATTTATTTATTTGTGTTAACTCTGTTTAGGGTTGAAGGGGATTTATGTCTGGAGGGTATGGGGCGGTAGAGAAAGGTAGTTTTAGCAAAACGGGATAAAAATAACATGTTTAGTATAAATGACTGGTTTAACAGACTTGTTTTAGTGACAACATTGAAGACAGTGTAAATGAATATTGATTGGAAATATAAAAGAGGTATGTTCTTTCATTTTTTTGTAGACATTAATATTTATTTTTTGGAGCTTCTTTTCTTTTCAGTTATATATGTAGGAACATGCCCTGTCTCATCCTGACTAATAGGAGATGCAATTTACATGTCTGAGTTCGATCTCCCCCTCATCTAATTCCTGGGACCCCCTACTGGCCTGACTCTCTCTACCCCCTTTTTGTGGACAGTCCACTGGTGAAGAAACAACATGCTAGAGGCAATAAAAGTTGTTTGCAGGAAGAGATTGCCGGCTGAGTTCACCATTGAAGTCGCCAGACATCCCTTGTAAACCCCCTCTCTTGGGGAAGAGATAACCATTTGTCACCTTCTTCTCCTCTTCTTTGACTTTAATGGAGTGGACTTCTAGTGGACCAGTGATACCAGAGACTCAGAAGGTCTCATTTAACATCTGGACTTTTTAAACAACTGTCTTTCTTTCCACAGGTTTGTTTATAATTCAGTGCTTAATGGTCACTGGGCCATGTCATAGGTTATTCAACTGTAAAGACTTGTCCCTAGGAGACAGCCCCCATATCTGGCATGGGTTATCAAAATGTCACACTTGTAAATTACAACACTCAACCCAGCCATGTGTCTCCACATTCCCAACAGGAGAAAGGAAGAGCCTTGATTTCTTTCTTGGTGTTAAAAAGGTATTAAGCTATAATATCATCCTTGTCCTAACAAAATATCCTCAATCAGCTTGATGAGACCTCAAACATACTCTTTTTCTAGCGTTTGTGAGTTAAAATAAGCTCTAGTTAGAAATCTCAGGTTTAATGTCTGCTGATCTGATGGAGCCACAGTGCCCCCTATTGGTAAGTCTGGGTATAGGTGGAAGAGAAACTTCTAAATAAACGGACCTTACTTTTATACTTAAAATTATGATTATCTATCTCTGACATATATTTTTGTATTAAGGATTAAGCTTGTACCCTATACAAGATATTTTTAAGTCATCAGTACTGCTGAGACGTATGTACCTGTGCTGTGATTTATTATAACCAATAACCTCCTTGTTCTTATTAGGCAATTTCTGTTATGTTCTTTTATGTTCATGTGACAAGTGTTGATGTAAAGACCGTGGTGGATTTTGGTAAATAAGCCGATCACGATTTTAAAACGTCTAAACCTTTATTCTGGTTTAATAAGTAATAAAGTCGTAATATAAGCTGCGACGTCACCGGAGGAAGTGACGTGCTAGTCTGCCCTCTATTCCGCTCACAGCTGAAACTTTAAAAGAACGAACTTCAGTTTGCTCTCTCTCTCACTCCTTCTTTCTTTTTCTTCAACTTCACGTTACTCTCGTCGTTACGGGCGATCTACTTACTTACTTATTCAACACGTGTAACTTAATCTTCGCTTTTGACTTCGTACTTTGCTTAGTTTGTGGCTCCGAGACCTTTTTACCTCCGGAGATTTTAATCACCTGTAGACCTTTTTTCCCAGGTGAAGCGCCGTTATTTTGAGACGACCTTATTTTGAAACTCAAGCAAGGACGAAATTAATCCTCTTTTTGTATTCTTTTACATCGTTTAAGTATCGTGGCCAAAGCCAGAAGAAGCTCTTTTTGTTTTTGTATTTAGTAACAAAGAAGGACTCGTTCGGCCGGCGATCCTTTCCCAGTTATTTTTATACAAGAAGCCCGATCGATATATATTCGTAGCTTCGTAATTACCAGCTCAAAGAGACTCTGATAAAACTCGCAAGTCGGTACAGTTTAACTGTTCAAGAAACCGTGAAGAATTCACAGCCGAAGAAAGGATTATCCCACAATTGCGTCCGGACCGCCCGCAACGTTCTCAAGCGCAGACCCCGCTGGGCAAAGGTGTCCTCATTCGACCTGAGACAACATCGCACTCCAGCTGTTCTGCAGCCGCCGCTGCCGTCTCGCAGAGAGAGACGAAGCTGATCCAGAAAGTCCGGACCCGGGACCTTTCCTCTACAACAAAGTAGGCTGAATTTCCACACGCAACAGAAGTCACACTGAATGAGATCAGAGTTGGTGTTTTGCAAAGCTTCGAATATATATATATATATCCTAAATTTAAATACATTCCTCAGATTATCCTTTTGGAAGGATTTTAATCCTGTAGTTGTGTATTACCGGTTCCTTACATCAAAATCCACCATCGTTTAAAGTCATCTAATTAAGGCTTTATTCGCGTTATCTGCATTTTCTGTTACTTGTTGACAACCATTTGAATTATTACTGCATATCATTTATTCTGCATTTATTTAGTCAATAAACATATTTAACCTTATGTCGTTGTCTGTGCACGTTTAATTTGAAGCTGGAAATCGATGGGATCGTGGAAAGAATTCATTGCTTCAGAATAGGAGATCAAATATAAATTTGAAATTTAACAGACTGATTGAATTGATGCTCTAACTGTCCAAGCCAACTTGGGTAGTTAGATGTTTGAAATAGCTCCCTCCAGCTTATTTCAATTAAAATCAAACATTGGAGGGTGGTGCCCCGTATAACATTTGAAATATAAGATAATTAATTACCAGTCATTAATTATCACATTACTATCAAGGTATTGTCTCCTACATATACATTTATTATTTTTAGTAATTTATTTTTTGGGCGACAGTGGAAGATGTTTGAAGATGGGAGAGAGGGAGGGGAGAACAAAAAAGTAAGGAGACAGTTTGTGTAAATGCAAACAACTGTGTGTTCGTCCTCAGCCAGTCAACAATTTAAGTTAAAAGGAATAGATAAATTAGCGAGGTGATAGGCCAAAGTAGGTTCATCTGACTCGCTCATCAGCCGTGTGCTGCAAATGTTTTTTCATTTTTTTGTAAGGGAAGGGTTCCAGTTTAGTAAGGACTCTCGTATCCATGTGATCTGGTACACATGGAAAACACAAAGCTAGCCATGGCAGGTGGGAGCATCAATGGAGGTCAGGTTACTTTTCTTTATTTTCTTTTACAATTATCTTTACTCATTTATTTGCTTTTGCTTGTTCAGGTGGTTCGTACACGAGGAAATTGTGGGATTTGGCTCAGGAAGATGATCAGCAGGAAAGGAAATCTAAGGCAGTTAGTTGTAGTAAGTTGTTTGGTTTGGAAGTGAAGGGTGGGGACCCTGTACAGGGTGACGAAACTAGACGGTAAAAAAGTTTTGCCCCCTGATGACAGGCAGGAAACATTCTTGCAGACAAGGATGGGGTATTAGCTAAAGGTAAATGTTCTTGCATTTTTATAAAGCTTTTCCAGTCTGCTGACCGCTCAAAGTTATAATACTTGCCACATTCACACACACATTCATACACTGATGGTGGAACCTGCCATGCAAGGCGCCAACTGCTCATCAGGAGCAATTTGGGGCTCAGTATCTTGCTCAAGGACACTTCAGCATGCAGCTGGGGGAGCTGGGATTCGAACCAGTGACCTTCTGATTACTAGACGACCCGCTCTACCTACTGAGCTACAGCCGCCCAAAATAGAAGCGATAGAATTAACATTCAGTACGTTTACATGCACAGTTTAGTCGGATTACAGCCACAGTTCCACTCTGCTACTCAATCAGACAACTGCAATTGTCCGAGTATACATGCCGGTGAGAAAATCAAAGTATTGGCTGATACCCCTGTATGATAGGTGGCAGGTGTACCCATTTCAACTAGTGGTAACAGAAACACCTCCGGCTGACCTCTTTACATCACCAGCAACAAACTGCATCGGCATTCCAGAAAGATGGCGTACGAAGAGCGAGACAAAGCTACATCTTTGTACACTTCGTATATGGCGTACATGATAATTACACAAACTAGATGCACAATGGCGCTCTTGCTTGCGGTTATTTCGGAGGAAAGACGCTGCCGCCGCCGTCGTACCTCCGGCTCACAGCCGCGGGAATAAAATCTCGAGCCTGCGCAGAACGCAAAATCCGATCTGATGGAACGTAAACATGCAGGAGTAATGCGACTATCAAACGAATAATCTAGGTATTTTAATTCGACTTTGAGAACTCCGATTCGGTCCGATTTTAGTCAGACTAAGGTGTATACATGCATCTTAAAAATCCGATATTCAGACTAACACAGTAATTCGGTTTACTCGAGTGTCATGTAAACGCACTGACTGTTAAACAAATATAATCCACCAGAGCAGGGACCGGAGTTAATGGCCAAAATGATATCATTAATCATTTCAGAGGCAAAGGGGAAAACAACAATGGGTGGAGATTTAAACTTGATTCTGGATCCAAAGCTAGACTGCCAATATAATATAAAACATAAAGCAGAGAAAACATCAGCACTGTTAAAGAAGGCAGAAGCAGAAATTGGAGAAAACTACACCCTAATGAAAGAGACTATACTTATTACTCAAAAGCCCATAATAAATATTCAACACTAGATTACTTCTTTATGTTTAAATCAGATTTAGAAAAAGTAAAACAAAGCTCTATTGGCAACATAGATATATCAGATCATGCCACAATATCTATGGAGATAACGGCAATAGAAAAAGGTGCATCACATTGGAGATTAAACAACTCTTTTATATCATATTGGATTTAACAATAGCATAGCAACAACAATAAAACAATATATAGAGATTAATGATAATGGAGAAGTCCCGCCCCTAATGTTGTGGGAGGGAACTAAAGCTCATTAGAGGGAGATAATAGATCTAACTTCACTTAAGAGAAAGCAAAGAGAGAAGGAAGGAAATAACTTCAAGAAGAACATAAGAGATCAGACAAATACTTGATGAAATAGATCAAATAATAAAAAAAAAGAATAGATTACCTCGATACGGAACAAATAGAAAGGGAACTTACCTTTGCCAAGCAAAAGTATAATGACAGTGGACCAAGGGCCCAGAAACCTTCAGCATGGAGGTTACAAAGACAGACTAATAAAGCTAATATATTAATATTTAAAGATAGAACTGGCAATATGTTAATGAGAAAGATCAGAAATAGCAAAATTATTTCTTAAATATTACCAAAAATTGTATACTCCAGAAACAGCAAAATCAGATGGAAATTCAAAAGTATTTGGAATATATGACTCTGCCAGAAGTAACAGAAGATCAAAATAATCATTTAATTAAGTCAATAACAGACAGAATTGTATGATATTACAAAAAAAAGACAAAAAATGAGAAATGTCCAGGAAGTGATGGATTCACAAATGAGTTCTACAAAGTATTTTAAGCTTTATTAGAACCTCTGCTGTGTAAAACCTTTAACTGGCTCTGGAGAACAGACAATATGCAGATACTTGGACTTCGGCTGTTATCACTCTTTTGAGGTTTAAACTGCAGCTTCCCACACTTGAAAAGGCAGCTTGCTCCAGAAGATCGGACTGGAATTCACTCAGTGACCAAGACTCAGCTTTCTTTCTTTTCTTTCTTTCTTTTTATTTAAAAGTTGCCAAGGCCAATACCAGGTGAACAACCTTCAACACAAACACAGATAGAAGGTCAGGAAAAATGTGACCCAAGAAACCGTAAATCAACATAACCCAAAATCAAAGACTTAATTTTTTAAAGTACCAGAAATTAATCTTGAAAATAAGTGGAAAATACTCATACTGAAACACCCAAAATGAATTAAATACATTTTAAAGCAGCATCTGATTCTGATTTTAACCTTACAAACTTTATCAGCTTTTATCTTCCGTAAATACACACGTGATTATTCATCAAATTACTTTTAGCTTGAATACTTTTTAAAAATACACCACGTTGTTAACTGTGTTTTCAACTCACTTGATATTAAATATAGAACATTTTAACCTGCATTTCATCACTTAATTAGTCCACAGCCCACAATGCAGGCAGCACAGACACATAACTGAAAGCTCACCGGCTCCTTCTTCCTTCTTTGAACCAAGCTTTAGTCCTGCAGTCTCCTTTTACTCAACTCAACATACATTCATTCATAAAGAAGGTAAAGAACTAACAGATTGTGCCTCATATCGCCCAATATCTGTATTAAATGTAGATCATAAATTACTCACTTCAATTCTTGCAAAATGACTTAAATCCATTATTCCTAACATTATAAATGGACAGGGAATTTAAACCAACTTTGAATGACAATACTTTTAAAAACTGTTCAATTAAAGGCTTGACTGATATAATCAGATAGTTACAGATAAAGGAATCGAGACTTTTGAGAACTTATCAAAACTATATAACCTACCGAAATCAAACTTTTACAAATATTTATAAGTGAGAAGTTACCTTGTGAAAGAAATATGACTACATAAAACAGTGAAGGACATACAACCTTTAATAACTTGTATATTAAACACATCAGTAAAGTCTGTTAAACCACTCTTGTTCAGTGATTTCATGATCAGATTCACTTCATCCACACAATCAGTGTGTTGGAGCAGAATCTCAGCTATCTACAAGCAAATAATGAAGCATCTCCTTATTGATTATGATCATGTGAAGTGAAGTCATCAGGAGCAGCGAGAGCCTCCGTGGCTGAACAGACACAGGAAGGAGCGCCGCCTGAAGAAAGTCCAACATTTACAGAACAACAAGAAGGCGGCAAAGTACCGCCCACAATGTTTGATTGACAGGTTGATCTGTGTGCAGTGAAGAAATGCCACAACAATCAGCTCTCAGCAACAATGATGGAAACACAACAAGTCTGAAGGAATGAAACACACAATTTAACCCACTGACCCTGAAATGACTTCAGTCTATTTGAGTTTACTGAACTCAGCAGAGGATCCAGAACAAACACAAACTCCAGCATAGAGCGGCTGAGTGAATGTGGTCTGGACTCTGTGGAGGAGAGTCATGGTGTCAGAGACGCTGTAGAAGGACAGAATACCTGCACTGTGATCCAGGTACACTCCAGCTCTGGAGGACTGAGGACCTGAGACGGGAGTTTCGACACTGTTGTGATGAAAGTAATAATGTTTTGTGGAACAACATAACATCCAAGATTTGTCATTGAATCCAAATAAACATTCATGTGAGCCGTCTGCTCTGCTGATATTCTTGTATACGACTGCTACATAAACTCCTGCTCCTGCTCTCCACTCCACCTCCCAGTAACAACGTCCAGTCAGACTCTCTCTACTCAGGACCTGAGACCAGTCAGTGAATCTGTCTGGGTGATCAGAATAAGACTGTTGTTGACTTGTAAATGTTGCTTTTCTGTTCCCCTCAGATAATAACAGCAGTGTGTTTGCTGTGTTTGGATCCAGTGTGATTTCATGTGAATATCTTAAGAAGTCAGCTCTGGTCTCGGGCTCTGGTTGTGGGTTTGACAGTAAAACATCCACTTGAGTCTCTGTCAGTGAGATGTTTGTCCATGTCTCTCTCAGGACGTCCTGTAGTTTGTCTCTGAGCTCTGACACAGCTGCTGTCACATCCTCAAAGTACTTGAGAGGACGGATGTTGATGCTGGATGAGTGTGTAGACTCACTGAGTGCTGACAGTGAGGGGTAGTTGTGTAGAAACTGGTTGTGATCCTCTGTGTGTGAGAGCTTCTTCAGCTCAGCGTCTTTCCTCTTCAGCTCAGTGATCTCCTGCTCCAGCTTCTCCTGAAGCTCTTTGACTCGACTCACTTCAGTTTCCTGCTGGGATCTGACCTGCTGCTTCACATCAGAGCGTCTTTCCTCCATGAGACGGATCAGCTGGGTGAAGATCTTCTCACTGTGCTCCACTGCTTCATCAGCAGAGCCATTGATGGCCTCCACCTCCTGTTGAAGCAGCTTCACATCTTCCTCTCTGTCCTGGATTCTCTGCTGGATGTTGTGTCGACTCCCCTCCAGCTCTCTCTGCCTCTCAGTCCTCTCTGCTGCAGCTGACACTGTGTCGTGGCCTTTATGTTCGTCCATGGAACAGAGATAACAGATACACTGCTGATCAGTCCTACAGAAAATCTTCATCACCTCATCGTGACGAGAGCAGATGTTCTCCTGGAGCTTCTCTGACGGCTCCACCAGCTTGTGTTTCTTTAAAGGAGCTGCTTCATAATGAGGCTGCAGGTGTTTCTCACAGTACGAGGCCGGACAGGATAAACAGGACTTGACAGCTCTCAGTTTCCTCCCAGTGCAGACATCACAGGCCACATCTTCAGGTCCAGCATAGCAGAGATCAGCAGGAGCAGCTTGGAGTCCAGTCTTCTTCAGCTGCTCCACTAAAACTGCTAACATGGTGTTTTTCAGCAGCTCAGGCCTCGGTGTGAAGCTCTTCCTGCACTGAGGGCAGCTGTGGATCCCCTTCTCATCCTCTGTGTCCCAGTGGTCTTTAATACAGTTCTTGCAGTAGCTGTGTCCACAGGGAGTAGTCACCGGATCCTTCAGTAGATCCAAACAGATCGGACAAGAAATTGTTTCTCGGTCCAGCTGAACTGCTTTCTGCTCCATTTCACCTCTCAGTGTCAACGACCGTCTGAGCTTCACTTCCTGATGACTGAAACTAGTCTGAGCTCTGATCTGAACAGTGTGTGTTTGTGCAGCGAATGAGGTCTGTCAGCTCAGTTACGCCCATCCACAGACTGTAGATATGAAGGGGAGGGAACAAGGAAATACAGTGACAGAGTGGAGCTGCTGTGTGAGAGGAGGAAGAGGGAGGGCTGATGGAGCTGTGACTCACTCCAGGACGAGGAGCAGCTCTGTGAATCTGAACTTTGTTTCCTCTTTTACAACAGAGCCTCAGTTAAAACCTGCTCCACACTTGAAAACATTAAAGTTTGTAGTTGTAAAATATTTCTTGGCTCCTCAGGCTTTGCTGATATTTCTCTGATTCTGTTCACTTTTCTTCTCCTGGTTAAAAACAGCTGACTGACAGTCGGGAGTGATCAAACTAAACTCTCATAAAGATTCAAGCTGCTGTATAATAGTTGTCTCACACAGTTAATGATCTACTTTGAAGCATTCGTGACAAAACAGTTGAGTGTTTTTGATTCCGTTCGATGGGAATATTTGTATTTGGTTCTTAAACGTTTCGGTTTCAACAATCAGGTAATTGGATGTCTGATCTCCAACTACAGTTCCCCCACTGCCAGAATAAAAATTAATGGGTCCCTGTCTAATACAGTATTCCTTGAGAGGGGGTGTCGTCAGGGCTGTGCCCTTCGCCCTACACTTTCTGCTCTTTTTATTGAGCCACTGGTTCAGGCGATAAGAGAGGATAAGGACATAACTGGTGTATTGACTGGAAATACACAATATAAAATTTGCTTATATGTGGATGACATTGTTATGACCCTTAGCAACCCCAAAGTAAGTCTCCCTAAATTACTGCATTTACTTGAAGAATTCGGTTTTCTACTCTGGTTATAAACTGAATCTACACAAAACCAAAACTTTAACCTTTAATCTGAACCCAAATGAAAACATTTATAGAACAAGTACATTTAAACCAACAGACAGTATAATGACGTATGTTGGAGGACGAATATCGAAAGATTTAACTACCATTTATGACCACAATTATACTTCCATAACAGCTGATATCGAGGCAGACTTTAACCGCTGGTCCCTATTACCGACAAATATGCACAACCGGATAGACATAATTAAGATGAACGTGCTGCCCTGTCTCCTGTACTTCTTCCAGTCGTTACCAATTGAGACACCACCAAAGCAATTTAATGAGTGGAACAGGATGATATCTACTTTTATCTGGGCAAAACAAAGGCCACGGATTAGATAGCAGACACTACAGCTGCCCAAAGATAAAGGTGGTAGGGCCCTGCCCTGTTTGGAGGATTATTACAGAGCGGCACAGCTTCGCTTCCTGGTCGGTTGGTGTGATCCGGAGTGTGAAGCAAAATGGAACGAGTTAGAACAACATTTTTATATGTGAACCTCTCCCATCTGTGTTGGGAGACAAATCCCTCTTGAAAAAGTACCTACTGGGAGATAAACTAAGTAACTGGATCGCAACCTCTCTGAACATACGGTACAAAATCCTCAAAGACTGTCAGTATGAAATAAATGCACGACTATTACGCCGGGTAGCATTTGATATGGAATTCACACCGGCCGAGCTGGACAGCAGGTTTACACGATGGACAAACTTGGGTATTACCTCATATTGCAAAATCTCTACTAATGCTGGTCTAGTTTCCTTTATGTATCTCAGGGAAAAGCATAATTTGGAGAAACAGGATCTCTTCAGATATTTTCAATTGAGAGATTATTTTAATAAAAATATCCAATATAACTATTGGAGAGGAAGGAATGAACCTCCTCCTTGAACCGGCACCTTATCGTGGTAGAGGGGTTTGAGCACCCGAATGATCCTAGGAGCTATGTTGTCCGGGGCTTAATGCCCCTGGTAGAGTCTCCCAAGGCAAACAGGTCCTAGGTGATGTGTCAGACTAAGATCAGTTCACTCGCCCCCAATGAAAATGAAAACAGCAAGGACGTGCACGTCGCCCGGATCGGCGTCACCAGGGCCCCACCCTGGAGCCAGGCCTGGGGTTGGGGCTCGCAGGCGAGCGCCTGGTGGCCGGGTCTTTGCCCACGGGACCCGGCCGGGCGCAGCCCGGACGAGCAACGTGGGCCCGCCCTCCCGTGGGCTCACCATTCACGGGAGGGTTCAGAAGGGGCCGGTGCAGTGGAGAGTGCTCCAACCGGGGACTCCGTTGTTCTCCTGGGGGACTTCAACGCCCACGTGGGCGACGACAGTGTTACCTGGAGGGGTGTGATTGGGAGGACCGGCCTCCCCGATCTGAACCCAAGTGGTGTTTTGTTACTGGACTTCTGTGCTAGTCACAGTTTGTCCATAACGAACACCATGTTCAAGCATAAGGGTGTCCATATGTGCACGTGGCACCAGGACACCCCTAGGCCGGAGATCAATGATCGACTTTGTGGTCGTGTCATCTGACCTCCGGCCGTATGTCTTGGACACTCGGGTGAAGAGAGGGGCTGAGCTGTCAACTGATCACCACCTGGTGGTGAGTTGGATCCGCTGGCAGGGGAGGAAGCTCGACAGACCTGGCAGACCCAAACGTATCGTGAGGGTCTGCTGGGAACGTCTGGCAGAACCCTCTGCCAGGGAGATCTTTAACTCCCACCTCCGGGAGAGCTTTGACCAGATCCCGAGGGAGGCTGGGGACATTGAGTCCAAATGGCCATGTTCTCCACTTCCATTGTTGACGCGGCTGTCCGGAACTGTGGCCGTAAGGTCTCCGGTGCCTGTCGCGGCAGCAATCCCCGAACCCGGAGGTGGACCCCGGAAGTAAGGGTTGCTGTCAAGCTGAAGAAGGAGTCCTACCGAGCCTGGCTGGCCCGGGGGACTCCTGAGGCAGCTGACGGGTACCGGCGGGCCAAGCGTGCGGCAGCACGGGCAGTCTCGGAAGCAAAAACTCGGGTCTGGGAAGAGTTCGGGGAGGCCATGGAGGAGGACTACCGGTCGGCCTCGAAGAAATTCTGGCAAACCATCCGGCGCCTCAGGAGGGGGAAGCAGTCCTCCACCAACACTTTTTACAGTGGGGGTGGGGAGCTGTTGACCTCGACTGGGGATATTGTCGGGCGGTGGAAAGAATACTTCGAGGATCTCCTCAATCCCACTGACACGCCTTCCATAGAGGAAGCAGAGACTGGGGTCTCAGAGGTGGATTCATTCATTACCCAAGCCGAAGTCACTGAGGTAGTTGGGAAACTCCTCAGTGGCAAAGCACCGGGGGTGGATGAGATTCACCCTGAGTACCTCAAGTCTCTGGATGTTGTGGGGCTGTCTTGGCTGACACGTCTCTGCAGCATCGCGTGGCAGTCGAGGACAGTGCCCCTGGACTGGCAGACCGGGGTGGTAGTCCCCCTATTTAAAAAGGGGGACTGGAGGGTGTGTTCCAACTATCGGGGATCACACTCCTCAGCCTCCCTGGGAAAGTCTACTCCAGGGTACTGGAGAGGAGAATTCGGCCGATAGTCAAACCTCGGATTCAGGAGGAACAATGCGGTTTCCGTCCTGGCCGTGGAACACTGGACCAGCTTTATACCCTCCGCAGGGTGCTCGAGGGTTCATGGGAGTTTGCCCAACCAGTCCACATGTGTTTTGTGGACTTGGAGAAGGCATTCGCCCGTGTCCCTCGTGGCATTCTGTGGGGGGTGCTCCGGGAGTACGGGGTCGGAGGCCCTCTGTTAAGGGCTGTACGGTCCCTGTACGACCGGAGCAGGAGCTTGGTTCACATTGCCGGCAGTAAGTCAGACCTGTTCCCAGTGCATGTTGGACTCCGGCAGGGCTGCCCTTTGTCACCGGTTCTGTTCATTATTTTTATGCCTTTTTATGCCTTTTATGGGGATCTGGTTCGGGAGCCACTGGATCTCATCTCTGCTTTTCGCGGATGATGTGGTCTTGTTGGCTCCTTCGAGCCAGGACCTCCAGCATGTCCTGGGGCGGTTTGCAGCCGAGTGTGAAGCGGCTGGGATGAGAATCAACACCTCCAAATCCGAGGCCATGGTTCTCGACTGGAAAAAGGTGGCTTGCTCCCTCCAGGTGGGAGGAGAGTTCCTGCCTCAAGTGGAGGAGTTTAAGTATCTTGGGGTCTTGTTCACGAGTGAGGGAAGGATGGAACGTGAGGTTGACAGGCGGATCGGTGCAGCGGCCGCAGTAATGCGGTCGTTGTATCGGTCTGTCGTGGTGAAGAGAGAGCTGAGCCGAAAGGCGAAGCTCTCGATTTACCAGTCAATCTACGTTCCGACCCTCACCTATGGCCATGAACTTTGGGTCATGACTGAAAGAATAAGATCCCGGATACAAGCGGCCGAAATGAGTTTCCTCCGCAGGGTGGCAGGGCGCTCCCTTAGAGATAGGGTGAGGAGCTCTGTCACCCGGGAGGAGCTCAGAGTAGAGCCACTGCTCCTCCACATCGAGAGGAGTCAGCTGAGGTGGCTTGGGTATCTGTTTCGGATGCCCCCGGGACGTCTCCCTCGGGAGGTGTTCCTGACATGTCCCGCCGGGAGGAGACCCCGAGAAAGACCCAGGACACGCTGGTGTGACTATGTCACCCAGCTGGCCTGGGAAAGCCTTGGGATCCTCCCGGAAGAGCTGGAGGCAGTGTCCGGGGAAAGGGAAGTCTTGGTGTCCCTGCTCAGGCAGCTACCCCCGCGACCCGGCCCCGGATAAGCGGACGAAAATGGATGGATGGATGGATGGATGGAATGAACCTGATTAGGGATGCACCGATCCGATATTAAGATCGGGTATCGGCTCCGATATTGACAAAACGGCTGGATCGGGGATCGGTAAAATGAAACAGATCCACCAGCCGATCCAATTATTTTTTTTTCGCCGTCGTAGCACATCCTACGTCATTCGTCAGCGTCAGTGTGTCGCATGCTGGAAGAGCGCAAGTTATTGTTTGACCAATTCTTTATTAGTTTATTCTCAGGTTCAGCTGCTATGTTTTATTCTGTATTCCTGTTTGCAGGACGTTACACGTACTCACGTCACATTTCTCCGCTGATTAGCTTGTAGCCCCGCCATCAGCTGTTATATTAGCCTCACCGGTCAGCTGTTAGCCTAGCAACGCTAACTTTCAAACCGACGTACTCAATACTATGTGGGCTGTCCATCGTTGCTCCGTTGGTCCTCCCTCCACCACAGCCTCAGGGTTATTCACCGCCGAGCTGCTTTGTCTCCTCCTCTGCTGCTGCGGTCTCCCCGGCTCGCAGCGATGCTGGATGGTCGCCCCACTGTGTGCACGGAGCCTACAGACGCTAGTTTGTTTACAGACGGTGCTACTGACTTCAGTGCTAGTGTTCCCTCCGTGCTGACTGACAGGCGCTCCATTCATTCTTTGATTTGTTTGTTCCACTTTGATACGTGTGTCCTTGGGTACCCTGACAGGCGCTATATAAATTAAATTTATTATTATTATTATTATTATTATTAATGTTACACATCTTTACAATGATTGGTAACTGTTTGATTATTTTGTCTTAGTTAGGAAAGTCTGGTGCCTTTAGTTCCTTTCACATGGTGGAAGGTATACAGTTTATTATTAATTCAACAATGGTATTGGATCGGTATCGGGTACCGGCCGATACGCTCAGTCCAGGTATCGGTATCGGATTGGATTGGAAAAAACTGGATCGGTGCATCTCTAAACCTGATACAGATATTTGTCATGCTTACAAAGGAAATTTTGTGGAATTTCTTTCCACAATGTACACTACATCAAGATGGGAAAAAGAAGCTAACATACAGTTAACTCAAGATGACCTCCAGCTCAGATTTATGGAGGGAATTCACCTGGAAAAGCACTGTAAGATTTTTTATAACTCCGAGAATCAAAAGTTTAGAGACCAATAATCCAGATCGAGGACGATGTTGGAGAGGGTGTGGCAATATGTCAGCTGGCCACTTTCACATATTCTGGGAATGTCCCATTATTTCATCTTATTGGGAAGATATTACAGCAGCAATCAAATCAATAATCATTTTGCAGCCTGATCTCAGTTTCGGACTCATATACTTAGTAAACATACCAATTGAAATAAATAAACAAGACAGATACCTATGTAGCGCCTCTCTAGCGTGTTAGACTATAGTGAGAGGTGGCTAACCTGTGTTCTTTTAATATCAAAAATGTCAAGGAGTTTCTTAATAAACCTTACAATACTATCTTAAGGTGTGTATAATCATTCACTTTTAAAGGCAATACTTTTTTTCCCTTTTAGACGACAATTTAAACATTAATACTTAAGATTTAACATGAACTGCAATGTCTTTGGGATTACCTTTGTTCTTTTTAAACACTCTTACTCTGAATCTTACTTTAACATATCAAAAATAGTCAATAATCACACCTGTTTTATACATAAAAAATGAATTATTTACTTTGAAAAAATTGAACTCAAGGATTATATGTTATTTTCAATGGTCTTATCAAATACTTTGCAACTCACAATATCAAATGCGCTCACAGACACATTTAAAACACATGGGCCAAAAGAAAATAAAATAGCCTAATTGAAAATACCCAGTTCAGAGTTGCAGGCCTGAAGGTAACTCCTGTACTGTAGCCTTAAAGAAAATGGCGGCTTCACCACGAAGGCAGAAAAACAAACACTGGTACCGTCAATCAATGGCGTCAGCCTCCCGCGCTCAGGATCCAGGTGGCCAGAAACAGGAGGAGAGATGAGGAGAAGACTCACACCGCTGACGATACCGACAAAGTCCACCACTCGGCAGCGCTGTCTAGCTCACAGCTCCACACCGGCTCTACTCATCCAGTTTGCTCGTCGCTAGCTTGTTAGCAAAGTCCGTGCAGCACCGCTAGCCGCTAGCTCAACAGCTAACTCAAACTCCTTAATGTCTTCTTGTGCTGAGTAGTCCACTCAGACATATAACTCTACCACCGTTCAAGTTTTAAAAAGAGTCCTGGTCGAATTCCTTCAGTCGAACTGGCGTATACATCAACTACAAAGTTCGTCTTTTTACTTTACAGCAGACAACCTGCATCACTCGGCTTCCTCCGCTCATAACTCTCTCTCTCGCTTCCTCATTTCTCCCGTTCGCCCCGCCCCCTGGTCATCTGACCACAACTGAGATTGGTCCAGGAATCAGAAAGGTCCTGAAATAACATAAAATCACCAAAGGTCCAAGAAGGACATATTTACAAAACATTAGTGCAACTCTTTCTTTCCTATTTTTACATGTACATTCAAAGCATTTCAACATATTACAACACAACCAACAATTAGCATTTTAAATGCTGTATTTTATGAAACCTTCCATATCACATGAACATTACCCAATATGAATTCCTCTCATTGAGCAATATTTTAACTTCACTGCTGGTCAATGAATTTTAACATTTTTAATCACAATATTTACATGCTCTCATTATTAAAGGATACTACAAGCATCACTTATGAACTTGTGCTTTTAACCGGGTTGCACCTACTGCAGCTATTATTGGCAAGTAGTAAAAAGGCAATAACCAGGAAATGGCTGAGCAAGGACTGCCCGACGATTTCAGACTGGATAGGAATAACTGAAGAAATTCACAACATGGAAAGGTTAACATTTTCCCTGAGACACAACACTGAAAAAGGTGACCAATATTGGAAGAAATGGAGCAACTACATAGATAAGAGGTGAGCTTACCACTGAATGTACATTCTGTGTGGAATTATGTTTTTTACTGGTGACCTTGGGGACCGTATGAAGGAAGGTATTTTGTGTCACTGTGGACTCTAATGGAGAACTGTGGGTCCTTTACAGACTCTGGATCCGACCCTTCAGCCTGTTTTCTGCCAGGTCTTTGTTTTTTTTTTTACTAAACCTGTCATTGTGTTTTGCTGTAGATGACCCTGTCTGATTATCCTTTTCTGTGTGTATATTTACATGTCTGTGTTTTGTTTTGTTTTTCACTGGAAAAAATCAATTAAAAAAAAGTTTTAAAAATAAGAATCTCATCCTGAGCCAAAGCAGCATTTCAAGCTTTAGACATGTCGTAACAAATAAGAACCCTATACAATGTGCAGCATACCGCCCTATCTCTCTCCTGAATTCAGAGAGAAAAGTTTATGCTAAAATCCTGCAAGAAGATTAGAAGGAATTATTCCTAAACTTATTCACACAGATCAAATTGGATTTGTAAAATCAAGGCACATTGTGGACACCATGCGTAAGTTATTTCATATAATGTACTTTGCCAACTCATCAGTCACTCCAGCTATTGCGGTATCGCTGGAAGCAGAACAGGCGTTCGACTGCATTAAATGGCCCTATCTCTTCGAAACACTGTATAAATTTGGATTTGTTCCCAATTTGATTTATTCACAACCAAAAGCCAAAATTATTACAAACAGTATAATTTCTAATCAATTTCAGCTCAACTGTGGAACCCTGCAAGGGTATAATTTGAGCCCTTTGCTCTTTATTTTATTATTAGAAACTCTGGCCATTTCAGTTAGAAATAACCATAATATTAAAGGTAACAGAAAATAACTAGAAATAAAACTAAGTCTATTCGCGGATGACATATTGTTGACAGTATCTGACTCACCCACCTCTCTTTAATATATTCTGGAGACAGTGGAAGATTTTGGCTCCACTTCGGGAGGCCTCGGCCTCCCAAATGTATATAAATACTATATAGCATTTAACACTAAATATCCCTTGAAGTGGGTTATGGGGCTGAATTTAGAGATACCAGCTGGGAACGCATTGGACAGGAAGCCTTAGATATGCAAAAAGACAAGCTTCCATTACAAGGGATGAGGTATGCTCCTATATGTAAAAACAAATTGACAATCCTCTGATTCATTTTTCTTGCTTTATGGTGAAGATATGATCAATTTTAAAGTTAACAACTCTCTGAATGCCCCCTTGTGGAACAACTATAAGTTTACCTTAAATGGCAAACCTCTTAAAAATGAACTTTGGGAAAGTAAAGGTTTAAGAACTATTGGTGACTTGATAAACTCCAGGGACAGAAAATTAAAATCTTTTGCTGAACTTTCAGATTCATACAGAATGGACGACAAGGATTACTTAACTAATATGCAAATAAGATCTCAGCTGACGTCTTATTTCAGTGAAGTGGTTAAAATATCCACAGTGTCGGAGCTGGAAATCATACTTGAATCAATGGTCAAACAGAAACACAAGATTGCTTCTAAACTTTATAAAATGTTAAACAGCCCAACAGGAAATAATTGGAATATGGTTCAAAAAAATTGGGAAACCGATCTAGGAAGGCCATTAGGAATGGAAAAATGGAGTCAAATTTGGAAAGATTTACATAAAACATCAAAATCAGTAAAGAATAAAATGATACATTTTAATACTATGCACAGAACATATTTTACCCCTGTTTGACTGCACAGTATGAACCCCTCTGTCTCTGACTGCTGTTGGCACTGTCAACAAGAACAAGGTACATTTTTCCACATGGTCCAAAAATAAAATCTTTCTGGGAAAGTGTAACACAGTCCCTGGGTGGAATTATTGGTCACATTGTTGTTTGTGACCCGACATTATGTCTACTCAACTACATGGACGAGGGAGCACGGCCCAAATATAACAAACAAATTATAATAACCGGATGTGTGACGGCCAAAAGACTCATCGCTACTAACTGGAAGGACGCGGACCACCGGAAAAAGGAAGATGGTTGCAAACTTTCCTGGAGACACTTTCTATGGAGGGAGCTGCCTCTAATCTTCTGGAAAGGTGTAATGAGGAACATTCTCTCTTATGGAGAGAAATAATTAACATGATATGCAGGTTTTCCTCTTTCCAGAGGACCCTGAAAGATCCTGAAGCTTCTGGTTGGGTTTGAGTTCAATCAGCGTGAACACGCCTGGTCTGTAATTGTTTACAAGTTGTATCCCCCCTCCCACTGAGCTACTGAGATAAATATCTATACATCACCACACTGTTTTTTTTTGTTTATCTTTTCTTTCCCTTTTTCTTCCCGACTAAATTAATTTATTTATTGTATATGTAACCCATATTTATTGCCTTTGTATGTGTTTGTTTTATGTTTGTTTAGGTTTTGCCGTGTTTTTTGTTGATGTTGTTGTTCTATCACTTTTAATTCATTTGAACTGAAAAATGCATTGGTAACTATGATAAATTTGATTGTGGCTTATTATCTTTGACTCTCTGGCTGTCAATAAAAATTTAAATAACAAGCTAGTGGAGCACGAGTCCAACCAGATTATTGACATCTGAATGTTTTATCTTATATTTTATTACTCTTATTGTTTTATAACATGAAGTCAGGATCATTTTATATTATGAGTTAAACATATTCTTGTAGTTATGAACTCTCATATTAGTTTGACATATTCTCCGTCAGCTCTGTATGAAACCCTGAATGAAGACGAGGAGAAAAGACTTTGTTCATGTTTGTTTACTCATGATTTAAAGCTTCAGTTTGTTCACACGTCCCGTCAGTAAAGTCTGTTAAACCACTCTTGTTCAGTGATTTCATGATCAGATTCACTTCATCCACACAATCAGTGTGTTGGAGCAGAATCTCAGCTATGTACAAGCAAATAATGAAGCATCTCCTCATTGATTATGATCATGTGAAGTGAAGTCATCAGGAGCAGTGAGAGCCTCCGTGGCTGAACAGACACAGGAAGGAGCGCCGCCTGAAGAAAGTCCAACATTTACAGAACAAGAAGGCGGCAAAGTACCGCCCACAATGTTTGATTGACAGGTTGATCTGTGTGCAGTGAAGAAATGCCACAACAATCAGCTCTCAGCAACAATGATGGAAACACAACAAGTCTGAAGGAATGAAACACACAATTTAACCCACTGACCCTGAAATGACTTCAGTCTATTTGAGTTTACAAAACTCAGCAGAGGATCCAGGATCAACCCAAAGTCCAGCATAGAGAGGCTGAGAGAATGTGGTCTGGACTCTGTGGAGGAGAGTCATGGTGTCAGAGACTCTGTAGAAGGACAGAATACCTGCACTGTGATCCAGGTACACTCCAATTAAGGAGGACAGAGTACCTGAGATGCGATTGTTGCTGTTATGATAAAAGTAATAACTGTTTGTGGAACAGCATAACATCCAAGATTCGTCACTGAATCCGAAGAAACAGTCATAGGAGTACCCTGCTCTCCTGATATTCTTGTATGCGACTGCTACACCAGCTCCTGCTCTCCACTCCACCTCCCAGTAACAACGTCCAGTCAGACTCTCTCTACTCAGGACCTGATACTTGTTAGTGAATCTGTCTGGGTGATCAGAATAAGACTGTTGTTGACTCGTGTGTGTTACTTTTCTGTTCCCCTCAGATAATAACAGATGTATGTATGCTGTGTTTGGATCCAGTGTGATTTCACGTGAATATCTTAAGAATCCAGCTCTGGTCTTGGGCTCTTGTGGCAGTAAAACATCCACTTCAGTCACTGTCATTGAGATGTTTGTCCATGTCTCTCTCAGGACGTCCTGTAGTTTGTCTCTGAGCTCTGACACAGCTGCTGTCACATCCTCAAAGTACTTGAGAGGACGGATGTTGATGCTGGATGAGTGTGTAGACTCACTGAGTGCTGACAGTGAGGGGTAGTTGTGTAGAAACTGGTTGTGATCCTCTGTGTGTGAGAGCTTCTTCAGCTCAGCGTCTTTCCTCTTCAGCTCAGTGATCACCTGCTCCAGCTTCTCCTGAAGCTCTTTGACTCGACTCACTTCAGTTTCCTGCTGGGATCTGACCTGCTGCTTCGCATCAGAGCGTCTTTCCTCCATGAGACGGATCAGCTGGGTGAAGATCTTCTCACTGTGCTCCACTGCTTCATCAGCAGAGCCATTGATGGCCTCCACCTCCTGTTGAAGCAGCTTCACATCTTCCTCTCTGTCCTGGATTCTCTGCTGGATGTTGTGTCGACTCCCCTCCAGCTCTCTCTGCCTCTCAGTCCTCTCTGCTGCTGCTGACACTGTGTCGTGGCCTTTATGTTCCTCCATGGAGCACAAAATACAGATACACTGCTGATCAGTACGGCAGAAAATCTTCATCACCTCATCGTGACGAGAGCAGATGTTCTCCTGGAGCTTCTCTAACGGCTCAACCAGCTTGTGTTTCTTTAAAGGAGCTGCTTCATAATGAGGCTGCAGGTGTTTCTCACAGTACGAGGCCGGACAGGATAAACAGGACTTGACAGCTCTCAGTTTCCTCCCAGTGCAGACATCACAGGCCACATCTTCAGGTCCAGCATAGCAGTGATCAGCAGGAGCAGCTTGGAGTCCAGTCTTCTTGTTTTTTTTCAGCAGCTCAGGCCTCGGTGTGAAGCTCTTCCTACACAGAGGGCAGCTGTGGATCCCCTTCTCATCCTCTGTGTCCCAGTGGTCTTTAATACAGTTCTTGCAGTAGCTGTGTCCACAGGAAGTAGTCACCGGATCCTTCAGTAGATCCAAACAGATCGGACAAGAGAAAGTCTCTCGGTCCAGCTGAACTGCTTTCTGCTCCATTTCACCTCTCAGTGTCAACGACCGTCTGAGCTTCACTTCCTGAAACTAGTCTGAGCTCTGATCTGAACAGCGTGTGTTTGTGCAGCGAATGAGGTCTGTCAGCTCAGTTACGCCCATCCACAGACTGTAGATATGAAGGGGAGGGAACAAGGAAATATAGTGACAGAGTGGAGCTGCTGTGTGAGAGGAGGAAGAAGAGGGAGGGCTGATGGAGCTGTGAGTCACTCCAGGACGAGGAGCGGCTCTGTGAATCTGAACTTTGTTCCCTCTTTTACAACAGAGCCTCAGTTAAAACCTGCTCCACACTTGAAAACATCAAAGTTTGTAGTTGTAAAATATTTCTTGGCTCCTCAGGCTTTGCTGATATTTCTCTGATTCTGTTCACTTTTCTTCTCCTGCCTCGGGCAGTCTGGAGATACTGTACGACTCAACAACTGAAGCCGAGGAGACCAGAGAGTTTATGTATAAAACGTTTGGGATTTTAAAAGTAGTTGTGTCTTCACTCTTGCTCCTCAACTGTCATGGTTCATGATTCAGTGTCTTTGTGTTGTGTCTCTTGTGTCTTATGTTTTGATTCTATGCCCTCTTGTGTCTCTTGTCCTTTCAGTGTCTCCCGTGTATTCCCCCTGTTGCAGTTTGTCTCCCTCTGTCTGTCAGTGTTTTCTCCTCTATGCATCCCCCCTCGTTACCTCACCTGGCCTCCTCCCTCCTCGTCACCTCACCTGGCCTCCTCCCCCCTCGTTACCTCACCTGGCCGCCTCCCTCCTCATTACCTCACCTGGCCGCCTCCCTCCTCATTACCTCACCTGGCCGCCTCCCTCCTCGTTACCTCACCTGGCCTCCTCCCTCCTCGTTACCTCACCTGCTCCTCGTCCTCTCATCAGTGTGTCTCTGTATTTCAGTCTCTGTTTCCCCTTCGGTCTTTGTCAGTTCGTTGCTTCTGATGTGTGATGTTCTTCCCGAGTTCCTTCTGTCTCCAGTCTCCCAGTGGTATGTGTTTTTTTTTATTTAGATTTCTGGTTTTCTGATGTTTTGCTTTCTCTTTTTTCTTTGCACTTTGTTTAGCTCCTTTTTGTTTGTTGCACACTTTCAGCTTTGGTTTCAAAAAAGCTCGCCCTGTGTTTCCCCTGATCCTGCCTCCTGAGAGTAACTGCGTTTGGGTCCACCTCCTATTTCCCTTTTTTATTATATTATTACATTAGATTATATTTCCCCACAACTGCTGGATGTCTAATTATGCAACTGCTTGCTAAGAAATTTGCCTTATTGGCTTAAAAGTCATGCCAGTGTTATGTTCATGACTTGTTCCTCCAACCCCAAAGTGGCCACAGAGAAAATGACTTGTTGCAGGTTTAACTTGGTGAAAATGATATGTGGTTATTTGTCTCTTGTGTTGAACCTGAAATTTTTTCAAAACCATGAGCTGTACCATACTATAATTTGAAGGACGTGATTACAAAAATACCATCTTAAACATGATGTATTTGACTGAAAGGGAGCAACATTTTTGCCTGATCTGCAACACTAACCCTTGGATTGTATTTAAACTCTAATCAGAACTGACAGGAACGATGCCCCTGGGTGTAAAAACCTGCAATTTTCCTTTGAATCTGGACACACATGGCTAATTCAGACACACGAACGCATCACAGCCATGTTCTGACACCATGTCTGTAAAAAATGCATTAACCCCCACTCTGTCATCCCCATCACTGTTTAATAAGCTCTGCCTCCACCTGGTCAGCTGACCTGGCGCTCCATGTGGGCCCGGAGAGCCTCCCCTCATTAAGCAGAAGCCTGCAGAGCTGGGGCAATTAAATTCAGCATGCTGACGGATAATGACTGGCAGGGCTTTGGTGACATCTCGACTCGCGGGGGGGTACGTGTGCACGTGTGGAGGTTGTTTACCCTCCGACGGCGCCTCGTAATCATAATCACTGGTGCACTGAATGCCACGGAGAGTAAACCCCGCCATGATATCACTGGAGGTGATGGTTACGCAGCGTGGTGCTCTCCATTCAGCTCTGATGAGAAATAAAAAAAGGGTAATAGCTGCTCTTTCTTCCAGGCTTGTTTGAGACTGTGTGAACGTAACCGGTCCTGTAACGACCTGAAGGGAAACGAGTTTGTCTTAGCTGTGAGGTTATCGTTCACCAGATATGATCTTTTCCCAAGCTGGATGATAAAACAGTCTCATGCTTCTGTGCCACTGATGGTAGGAGGAGGTGGATCATAATCATAACGAGAGTTGGATACCAGACTCTAAGGTCTGGTGCTCAATTATTCCAGTTAAAGTAGAGGAACTAGAGCCAAAAAGGCTTTTCTGTTTTCCCAGTTCGCCTCAGCCCCATCGTGCATACACATTAGTGTCTCTCCTCTCGGTCCAGCCTGCTCGCTCACAGGCTTCTCATCAGTATAATGTCACGTACGTAAAATAATTAGTTTGTCTCGGCTTTGCAGAAGTTTTACAAATCCAACACTTTAACTTTTCTAATTAGAGATGTCCTGACAACCACTTTAAAGACTGCAAATTGGCAGCAAAAATGTTGTGACCCTCATCGACCAGCTGAGCCAATGAAAGATTGACAAGAGACACTTTTTATGCTTTGGGTTGAAATACTACTTTGGTTTATCGTGGTTATGTTTGAAAGAAACCTTCCTTGTGGAGGAAAGAGAACAGCGTCTGTCCCCTCCATCCTGACCACCTGAACTTCGTTGTTAATGATGAATATATTATAAAAAACAACATTTCCTGCCTCCCACCTTTCCTCTGGTCACAGTTAGGATTATTGTGGCGGCCTGACGGCTTTGTCATGTGAACGTGGACAGATACGGTTTTGAGGCACATACTGAAACGGTGTCAGATATATTTTTAAACATTTTAAATAATGAGGGAACAATAAATTAATACTGACCACTTGGCACACTTGCGTTTGATTGTCCAGCTAACCCTTCAGACAGCTGCTCTGCTTTCACACGTGTTTGCTGTTGTACCGATCACTACATGTATTTGCATGAATTTCATCATCAAAGTGCAGCTGTTGGCCACCACTGCCAGGAAATGAGGTTGGCAACGTGCCCTCTGCCCATAAATCAATGAGACATTTCATCCTTTCCATTCGCCAACAACAATCCGCCGCTACTCTCGACTAACAACGCAAGAATGTCACTAATGCTGATGTGAGGACATTCCCCCCCTTGTGTTTCACTTCTCGTTGGAGGACGGCCAGAAACCTCACTGCATGCAAACAGGCCCGTGGGCACAGACTGAGCCCAACATATACAGGTTGATTATGTGTTTGTTCCTTCTGTTGTAAGGAGGTTTTTAATCTAAATGTCTTGTAAGTACAGAGGGGATCACTTTATTATATGGATCCAGGGTCAAAACTTGTGGGACTCTAGACCATCAGCGGCCTTCACTCACTTAGTATATTTGTTCATTTAGTAGCTCAGAGTTCAAAGCTAAAATCTAGCTCCTCTCAGATGTAAATAAGGTCCACAGAACACTGTTTGAAGATAGAAAGGTGGCAGGGTCCGCCACATGTAAACAACGTAAAACAGTATATCCTGCCTCGTCCTTTTAAAGGTCAGTTTGCTTAATCAGCCATGAAAACAGTTTATTTAGTTTGTTTAGGCAGAAAAACAAATCTTTCTCTTCCGAATTTTAAAACTACATCATGCACCTTTTTAAAGGTTCAATACGTGAGATTTCTAATTATTTCCTAGACAAAGATAAAGTAGAGTAATGACATCTTGACCAGAATAAAGTCACACTTCTGTTGTGTGTTGCTATCGAAGCGTCTCTGTTCTTTGTTTTGGTAGCCGGGCTGTTTGTGTGTACATGTTGGCTTATTTTTCTTTTCCTCGATGTGAAAATAACATGTCACAGCTTAGATCAGGCATGATAGTTAACTAGCTGTTATCAATATAATGATTTCATGTCTGCAAATGTTGCAATCGCTATGTGTCGCTGAATGTCGTAAGTAACCTTTAAGGCAACTGTGAGGGGACACACTACTTCTTATACAGAAACACAAAGTAAATACAGGACAATCTGTCACATCATGACTGTAAATGGGACCCCAAAAAATACAAAATAGTGATAAATATCTGACATACAAATATATAAAAGACAGTTCCAGTTCTGTAGGTCAACAGGAAGAAATTCTAATCAAACCTGGGCTCCTGATTCAGCTTCCCTCCACACTCTGATCATTAAATACTCTCAGATACAAACTGAGCTGCTGAGTGAAACTTTCCTCAGCCAAAGAAAATGTGTTTATCAAAAGTCTGGGAACAGATTTGGGGGATCTCGGGGCTTCTGGGGACTTGGATTACACAAGATGAGCGAGATTTAGTTGTTTTTGTTGAGTCTTCTGTCCAGACTCCTGATAGATAAACACATTTTTTACTTTTTTTTTTTTTTTTATGTTTCAAAACAAGTTCCCATCAGCTTAATCTGTTTATGAGAATGCTGCATCGCTGTTTGGCTGTTTTTGTGACGCTCCATTAATATCTCGCGGACTGCGAAACTTCAGCCGACTCTCCGTCTGCAGGGGATTGAGTGGATAATGTCTGGCTGAACTTTAAGTCTACTGATATTTAACTTCCATCCTTGCACCAGTGGAGCAGGATATTTTGCAAAAGGCCTCAGTTGATCACAGATTTTCTACGCTCCTGTGTTTACATGCTGGGCTGAGATCGGACCTGAGGATGCTTCTCTGCAGGCTCTCACCCGAAGGACTCGCATTCATATTCACACACAAACAGTATTTGATGCGCTCAGGCCCCTCTGAGAGTTTCCCCACCACGCTGTTTTTACCACCAGCCATATAACTCATAATTGAAGAAGTCTTGAGAGAGTCGGCTGGTGGGAGGGGAGCTTGCTAAAGATGGCTGCCCCACAGCATTTCATTTCTGACACGCTTGATTTGTACTGAGGGAAATGATTGCAAAGCAGCACTCAGTACTAATACACCACCATTAAAAAAGGGAATACTCGCTGGCTGGCTGCTAATACGGTGACAGAAATGAATGTTTAAGAGGTGACAGCTCCTGATTATAAATAGTGGATACAGGACTGATTGTAAAGGTACTGATTGCTTTAATCTGTCTACATGTTCTGACCATTTTGAGTATGTACTCTGTAATCTGTAAATCACGTTTAACACACATATTCCTATCTTTAGCTTTTATAATAAAAGACAAGACAAAGGAATAAAAACAATAACTTTAAACCACTTCAACGCTGGCTGAGCGTCGATGTCATGTAACGTCGAGATGGAGTTTGACAGGAGACAAATGTCGAGTGTCAGTCGGAGTAAAATCGATGGAAAGACGCAAGACGACGCTGATTTGAGATTGTGGGTTTGTGATTACGTATATTTGAGAGGAAAGAGAGGAGAGCAGCAGGCACTGGTACTTTATGCGTGAGTGACAAATGCGAAAACTAATCGCTGACCACACAATATCCTCATGATGCTTCAAAATCAAATGTCAAATAATGCTAACTGCTCACAGCGTGCAGGAATAAATGGAGACTTTAAGCAGCGTCGTGGCTTCACACCGTTCATCTTGATCTAATCTCGACACTTCTTGTTGTTGCAGCCCAACAGTCTACTCTGGGAAAATCGCCTGCTGCCACATTAAAAATCAACAGTCATTATTAAGAAGTCAGTTTTTAGTCTTCAGCGGCTTTTGAAATTCAAATCTCTCCGTCACTTTTCACTTCAGGAGGCATTTCCTTGTTTGGAAAAAGGTCACGGTCGATCACGACGTGCCTCTCCCGGCCTGACCGAGCGAGCACAGTCGGTACGTGACTCTTTCCTCCTGTTGCATTTCTTTCTTCAGCGATATGTTTCCCTGCGAGCTGCTTTCAGAGTGTTTCAGTCTGTTCCCCTATGGAATAAATCAAGTGTGGAAGGCTTCAAGAAATCCAGAGTTCCTGTTTTTGCTCCGCTGCATCTGCACACGCAATTTCACATGTCAATGCATCTTCTTGTAATGTGTCAAACGTTAAATGCACATGTAAAGATGGTCGGATGTTTTCTGAATCCCCGGAGTGAATTCTGGGTGAGTGCGATGCTGCTAAGGTGCCCTTGAGCCGAGTGCTTATCCCCCCTCGGTTCGTACAGTGCAGGCTGGTCTGCGGCCAACAGTTAATGTGATTAAATGGCTCCAGCTTGGTGTGAATGTGCGATATAAAGTCAAGCGGGGGCTCAGATTACTGTGGAGAGACTTAAAAGTTACTGTAAAAATTGTATATTCTTCACTTTTCAGACAGAATCACATGGTTAGAGCTGCACTAAGCAGTGTCTGTATATTAAATTCAATGAAATTTGTTTCACCATTTCAGTGTCCGTCAGCTTATTATTATTTTTGGCAACGTTAATGTTTTGGCTAACTGTCATTGCTCGGGTCAGTGACTGTTTGGACAACCCTGAAAAAGAGGAGTGAAAGATTAATGAACCCAAACTTTCCTCAGATCGTCTGTAGAATGATAAACAGGCCGATGAATACAAACTCCAGCACAGCGTCATCGAGTGTACAAAGTCTCCTGATCAGAAAAGTAACAGAAAATGTACAACATGCAGCAACCTGACATTTTTATCAGCCGGTGTTAGCGTTTGGATTAGTGCTGCAACTGAAGCCATATTAAGCAAAACAATTAGTGCAAATATCGTCGGCAGCTGGACGTGTTTCAGTTTCTCGAAGACCAACGTTCAAATCTGTGCAGTCCTGCAGCATGAGCTACGTTTCCTGTTCACGCCTGGGTGTTTTGGCCTGAGGGTGGACAGGTTTCTGCCTCGGTGTGTTGCTAGGCTTCGAAATGAAGCAGGATGTGGTGTTCATTGAAGATCTTAAGGAAAAAGACCACATCCCACAGGAGGGCCAACACCTCAAGTCAAGACTGGAGAGGACAACAGTGTGAACAGTCAGACGGCTTTAAAGAGGAGCAAAAGAATCAAACTGGAACGACCGTCTTTGAACAGAGGAGGTGGACTAAGACTTTATCGATCACACACCTACAAAGTAGTGCTGAGTTCTCTCCCCAGACATCAGAACAACCATTCACACATGGACCCACTGAGCTCTAATGACCCACATGAAGGTCGGTTGGGTCTCTTGCTGTGTCTCACTTCAGGGTCTGCATCCTCTGAAGAACTCAGACTTTGCGGTCTTTGAAGGCGAGTCCTTCAGAGGGACCTTGTTAACCCCGTCAGCTGTTGTTAAATGGGACGGTCTCGCCTTTGGAGCATTTCCTGGTTGCGTCACCAGATGTTTGATGCCGCCCAGGCCCGCGAAAGTGACGATCTACGCCACGGGATGTCGCCATTTTCTCTCCTTCTTTCTTTTTTTTTCGACACACAAAGAATGTTGGGATATGTGAGGCCACGAAGGATCGCAGCGGTGCGTCCTCCAAAAACAGGGAAAAGAAGGAGCATCTGGAGGAGCCTTTGGATTGAGACGGCCTTCGCACGGCGTTGTGACGAAAATGGCCTTCAAATGCTCCTCCGAAGGATGCAGACCCTGAACTGAGTCACAGCCAACGACTCAAACGTGTCCTTAACGACTCTCTAAGGACACTCCCACACTGGGTTTAAAACCCTGCAGCTCCCTACAGTTTGTTAGAACTGAAGAAGCCTCTCGGATGAGAAGTGAGGCGTCTACGAGAAACTGAAACACCTCCTGTTGCCGAAGATACAGCAGTTGGATGAATGATTATCTTCACCAACATAACAATTAAGCCTCCGCTAGGGACAAAAGGGAGAGACAAAGCACGGTATTGCTTTAGTCCGCTTCAGTGTTAATGGGCTGCTGGTAATGACGCCCTAATCATACATTTAATAGGCACGTATGTAGAAGGCAGTAAATTAATGTGACTGCGTGTTTTCCAGACACAGCTGCCATCTCCAGCGAAACGAAATGTTGAATCAAGCCGGTGGGCGCTACGTGTCCAGCTGTAAAGGGCAGACGGACACAGCGGGGGAATAAAATGAACCACAAACAGCGTAGAAAGAGTAAATACAACTAACATTCTTCAGGAGGCTGGAACATATCATCCACCGGGAGCTGATGTTTGTCTGCGTCTGCCTGATGTGTAAATACGCAGGTAGTTTAACAGAGTTTAACTCTGCCCATGTTGTTTTTACGGCTCGTTCTGCTGCCGACTCAGCTGGCTGTATGGAAATCTGACAGTTTGCATAGCTGATTATTACAGTTGGGAACATCTGCAGTGGATCAGGAGACAATAAGCCTTTAATGGTGTGAATTAATTCATTTGCATAATTGGTATACACTCAGCAGGACTTTAAAATCAAACCAAACACTCAGGTTGATACAAAACACCGGCGCACCCGGCTCGGTGTGATCGTTTCATTTACAACATCTTCTTTATGAAAACATATTTCTAAAGAAAAGATTCAATAAATATTGAGTTTGAGAGGTGGCATTCGTGCTCGGCTGCACATTCTGCTGCTTTATAATCAGCTGTTCAAAATATGCAAAGGTCAGTTTTGCATGAAAAATACTCGAGAGAAAATAATATCAGCTCGTATTTCGGCCGAATCTCGTTAGTGGCAGACGGAGAAAATGAGCGAGGAAGCTGCACAGAATCATAATGATTAGAACGTTTTTTTAAAAAAATCATGATTTACATTTATTTCTTTTACTGCCATCACCTCTCCTGCATGCTTATAGTTGTGTTTTCACCCGTGTCTGTTGGTTGGTTGGTTTGTCAACAGGATTATACAAAAATTACAGAAAGGAGTCCCAGAAACTTTATATGTATCAGCCCAGAATAGACCCAGTTAACTTTTGGTGCGGTTCCGGACAAGAGGGAATGTTTCCTCCCTTTCTGTAACGCTGTGAGATGGGCTGTTTTTTATACTAATTTAACAGGGAAACAACAAAAAAGGGGAACCCAAACGCACCACACACGTGCGGACAAGAAACTGAACGGAAAGCGAGCTTTTAATAAGAAAAATCAAAATCTGTGAAATATGAAACGCAAGGACCAAACACAGAAGCTAAAAACAAAGTAACAAATCAAAAAGCAGAAGTACGAAACAGGAATAACGTGGAGGAATCAGGAAACGAAAAGCCAGAAACATAAACACGGGGAGACGAGGGAACAGAACAGGAAACTAAAGATGAAGAGAAGCTGAGCTCACAGACGAGGATTAGAACTTCAAAATAAAACAAATGGAAATAACACAAACGCAAACTATGACACACTGATCTTCCTGAAGAAATCAGGTGTATTCAGGTGGCAGGTATCCAGGAGTGAGAATAATCTGATGTGGATAAACACGACAGTTGTGCAGTTGATTTGTGTTCGTGCTGTAACATTATAGTTCACTGACAGCAACAACAATCTGCAGATTGTAAAATTATATTTTACTGAACTGTTCATGTCAGTTTTTTGTAGAGTTGACTGTGTTTTTCCTACTTTTTCAGTAAATAGTATTTTCTTCTCAGACTACAAGTCGATGTTGGATCATTTGTGTTGAATATTTGTCTAGTTTCTCCTGAGTCGTTGTCACTGGATGCAAACTGTCTTCTGTCTTCTGTTTTATCTCCTCGTATCTGTACGTCTGTATAAAATCTAAATCTTGTTCTACATTCTGATGTTGTATCATCTTGTTTGGCTGTGCGACACTCGGCGATGCCTCGGTCCTGCTCACTCGTCCTCCTGGATCCACACTCTTCATATATAATTCATACGATTCACTCGTGTCAGACCTTCTTTACATTAAATATGTAAGCTGTGATTTTGTTTACATGCGACATCTATCGCTCGTCTCTCCGTCCTGCGAGATAGATCCTCCTCACTTGGGTCGAGGGTCTGACAACAGAAGATGTTGTTCACTGCACAGATTTTAAAGCCCAGTGAGGCGGACATGATCGTGATCTCTGGGCGTTATAAATAATTTTTAAATTTGATTTACAAACAGAAGCCGAACCTCTAATCGTTAACCTTGAATTGAAATATTTACATGATCATTTAACGTGCACATCTTGTCTTATTCGGACCTTGGAAACTCTTTAAAGCAACAAAAGAAACATCCCTCTGTTTTTCTCTATCTTTCCTTTTGTTTTTGTAGATCTGTAACGAACATGTGAGTCAGAAATGGAGACAGACGTGACTGAAACGACACCAGCTCATCGACTGGGATGAATATAGAAGTGGCTTCTATTCAGGGAAAATGGCAGCTGAAAATGAAATGTGTCACAATCGCAGTCACACAAATTGATGTCCTGTTGTATACAGACACATTTGCATAAGATAGTATGTTTGTTCTAATGTAAACAGCCCTCCACCTCCCCCCTAATCGCTGCACATTTAAAACGTTTCTTCTTAATTAGCTGAATGGACGTGTTTTCAGCTGGGGAATAGATTCGATCCATAAATTAAATGCATTGTTTTGAAATGGCGGAAAGGTTGCACGCTGCGTAGAAAACACTTTTATTGTCTTAATGAATTGCCGCTGACGAGCGACTGACGTGCTATTAATTGCTTTTCTTGGCTCATCTGAGCAGATTTCCTGAGCGAGGTGTGCGGACGTGAATGCAAACTACGCGTCATTATCTTTGTTTATGTCTCGTTTGTGCAAAATTAACAATCGACAGTCCTGAAATCCCCTCTCACTTTCTCTGACTCCAGATCGATTTAATTAATCCCAGTCCTTTATTTTAATCCGTCTCAGCGTTCTTCAGAAGCTCGGCCTTGTTCAGCTTACAGACGCACACAAACTCATTTTCTGATGAGACGATACGTGTGTGCTGCAGCAGATCGACACTCGATGAGCGGCTGATAAAACGGTAATAATAGGCAAACAGACAAAAGGCTTCTCAGCGACTCTGAAATCATTAACTCTTATTTGAGCTGGCAGGTTGAGGAGGATGTTTCTCAGAGGGAGGTCGGCAGCAGCAGGAGGGCGCGTCGGTTCCATAAATCAACACAAATCATAACGCTGAATATTACATGTCTGATGCTCAACTACTAAAACAGTCATCTCGCGCTTTGATTGGAAAGGTTGATCGCTGGGGGGGAAAGTTCTTTAATGAATGAGGCGTCCATCTTTTCATGCTAACGCAACGAGAGGAATCTCGATTGATTTGCAACGAGGTCGTTCGTCTTGATTTAAGACGAACTTTAAATAAATTCATTTCATAACTCAGTCGACTTGAGCTTCGACCTGTCGGTAATACAGAGCGTTGAAAATACAACTATGCAAAAATTAAAACATCACATGACTAACTGGACCTGGTTTCTGGAACTGTGAACTATGAACTGAGACATTCATATCATGGTGATCTCATGCAATGACCAGCATTGTTATGTTTCAGTTTGTCCATCCATCATCTGAAACCTCTTCGTTACGACTCGATCTACGTTACAGTTTTTCTCTGTTTTATTTTGTATTTACCTCTCCTCCCGTTTCAGATCCCCCTCTTCTGCTCGGGTGGTTTCTGACCCCCCGTGTACCGAACCTGTTCCAAGTAAAGACTTTTACTTTTACTGTGTCAAGTCGTGCTTTTGAGTCCACACTGTTGTTGTGCTCCAGACGTGATACTCTTACAGTTTTCAGGGCTGGAGTCGGTCCCCGACATTGGGCGACGGCCGGGTACACCGCGGATTAGTCGCCAGTTCACCACAGGGCTGACATATAGGGACGAACAACCATCCACGCTTACTACGGACAATTTAGAGTAACTGATGAACCGACTAACTTTTTGGATTTCCTGTGTCTTGTTGGCCTTGTGTGAAGACGGTTGGATGGATGTTCCCTCGTGTCTTCCTGTGTCTCCTCGCTGACTTTTTGTTTCTCACTTCATTCCTCGTGTTGTTCTTGGTTTCTACTTTGCTTTAGCTTTTGTGTAGCTTTTGGAACATGCATTTACTGTCTTGTTTTTTGGGGGATGCTATCATTTTTATGAATTTTGGCTCCTTATCCTTGCCTGCCTGAGTATCTGCTGTCGGGTATGGACCCAAATGTAATAGTTCTACCGAACTCCTGAGCGGAGTGGAGGTGTTTTTTAATAACAAAGCTGTCATTAAAGTACTGAAAAAAGGTTGGATTTTCCTTTTATAAATAAGTAACACTGCATTATTTAGAGGCAATAAACAATGCTTGGTTTTAATACGGTCTAACTGTCTCCAGAAAACACTGATGATTTAATTGGTTTGGCATCTTAAAGATGCCTCTCTCTGGCCGAGAGAGAAGCAGACGGAGCCAAGCTGGAAACCGGCAACCGGTGTGTTTTCATACCTGATGGAAAGTAACAATCATCTGCTCACAGAGTGCTCTGGAAGAGATCCTGATGTTCTGTAGCGCTCCACATGTCACATCATTAAACATTTATAGAGAGCTGAAGTCACGTTTCCCTGATGGGACCTTATTCCAGTTGGCTCCATGTTGGTCCGCAGGTTCCAGGTTAAAGTAAATCTGGTTATGCATGCTCGTATATTCTCATTTCTACTTTTGTTAGTCCAACACACCATGAATTAATTCCTGTTTTGTCATTCATAAGTATATAAATGCGTCTGTAAACGTGCTCTTTTTGTCGGCATGACTTCATTAAAGATTGTTCTCAAACAAAAACTAGATGATGTTTTAATTTAATGACAATAAACTGCAACTTTTACATCTCAGTTTGTCCTCATTAAAGTAAAATGTCATCTAGTTCTGCTCGTCACACGTCGCCGACACCAACGTGTCCGAGAAGAGATGAACATCTCAATAAATCTGCAGTTCTGTGGAAGGAGAGCTGGTTCTGGTTCAGTTCTGTGAGCGGCTGATAAACAGGAGCAGCTCTACATTGTTAAAGTTTGGAGACGACGTCACTAACGAGACTGTCGGCCGTGATGCTGATGTGATTACTTTGATGACTTCGCCTCTCTATTAGTCACATCATTTGAACAAAGCCCACGATGCTCCCCTGCGCCAGAACTGTATGAATAATCAATGTAGTGTAAATGATGCATGAATTATAAAACCCCTGCGTTCATCTGGACAGAAATAATGACGTCGGTCACGACGGTGTGCACCTACGTCTTCCTGAGCTTACAAATCAGAAATCTGCACTGGAATATTAGAACGGGTTGATTAACAACCACTGCGTGCTTTCCCTCTGCGTCTGGAGCGAATGGAGTTGATTTCAAATCATTTTGTACAAAAACGTTCGACGTTTGGAGGCAGCTGCTCGTCTGGTGACAAAGAAGAGGCAACTGGAACAAAAGGGAGATTTACCGCGATGAGAAACAATGAAAGCTGGTGTTTTGACAGGGCTTCCAGCGGAGGTTTAACTCGCTCTGCAGCCAAGAGACGCCGTGTTCTCACCAGATGCTCTCTGAATTCTGAGAAGAGGGGGAGACGTGCAAAAAAATCTGAGCACAGATTACTGGAGCAGCTCTTTCTCACAAAAAGAAAAGAAAATTTGCATCCGTCACTGCCTGGCAGGCATCTGGCGGCAGGCAGAGCCTCCTTGCTGCTTTCTAATCGGAGCTCGTGGATGGAAAACAAGGAGACGACAAGAGGAGGCATGATGGGTGAGAGTCAGCAGCCATGTGGCTTCACTCTCCCCGTCTCTCCCTCTGTCATTCCCTTTTTTTAAAAGTTGGCTCCCCCGCCACCCTGCCACCCCGCCACAGCTCTCCCAGCAGAGCGTGGACGCCAAAAACCGAGACTGTCGTGTCCTCAAACAGAGCGGCTGCCAAAAGCTCGGCTGCATGAACACGTCTTCATTCTTTTCAGTCTGAAACAACTTTGAAAAGAAGTAAAAAGGTGGAAGTTAGTGGATGAGTTTAGCCAGCTGCCACCGCTATTGTCCAACATCAGAGGCATTTATTGATTGATGTTCCATTTAAAACATGAATTGAGTAACAAATGATGATCAACCATCCCGACCTCCCCTGTTACTGTTGTAACCTATATTTATTCAGGGCGTTGGTTGAGAGTGATGCCCCATTCTTCAGGAAAACAAGGTGGTCTCATTCTGCTACATACACGTAGAAACAATTAAAAATAAAAGGATGCTCGGTCCTTCTTTGATTTATCATTTCCTGTTTTTTCCAGGTCTGTTGCACTTCAGTTGGGTTCAGGCAACAAAATGTTAAGCTGAGGTTGTGTAGGGTTAGGGTTAGACACGAAGAACGACGGACCAAGAAAAGACAGACTGACAGACAAATGCTGTGTCTCAATTCAGGGTCTGCATCCTTCGAAGGACTCGGCCTCTGCGGTCTTCGAAGGCCGAGTCCTTCAGAGAGACCTTGTGAACCGCGTCAGCCCTTACGTCATGATTTCTGCTGCCCAGGCCGGCGAAAGTGACGATCTACGCCACGATCTTCCTTTCTTCTTTTTTGGGCTTGCAAAGAATCTTGGGATATGTGAGGCCACGAAGGATTGTAGCGGTGCATCCTCCAAAAACAGGGAAAAGAAGGAGCATCTGGAGGAGCCTTCAGATTGGGACAGCTTTCATGTGGCGTTGTGACGTTATTGGTCTTCAAATGCTCCTCCAAAGGATGCAGACCTTGAATTGAGACTCAGCAGAAGACTAAATACAGACGCACTAACGAGGGGATCAGGAACAGACGAGCACAGAGGGAAGAACACACAGGACACTGAAAAAGAACACAAAATGGGATGGAGTCAAAATAAAACAGAAAACAACAAAAGGACAAAACTACATGGATATGTCTAAGAATATAGTTTACTCTCTAGTTTTTCTATGCTCGGTTGGTTTTAGTTACGGTACGTATGCATGTCAATAATGTTTCATACGCGGTTTGAGAGGCAGCGCTCGTATTAAAACTCATCATTGTGTCAACAACAGAGGGAGAAACACGTTTTTATTCTTTTTATTCCTCACACATCTCGACATGTAGGCCTGGATATTTACTGCTGGATTACTCCGCGGCTCACAGTAGCACATTTTCAGAGGCAAATGCCAAGAGCCTGTTCCGAGGCCAGTGTAGAAATATTTATTAAATATTTACGACGGGGGATTAGGAGCGCGCTGTTTGTTTGACGTTATAGCCCGGCTGACAAATCTTCTGTTATGACAGCGTAAATCACACGCAATGAGAGGAATGGTTTTTATGAGCAACATACTGAAATGAGTGATGAAGCCTCGGCTGCCCGGACACTTGGCGACTTCTTCCTCCCCGGACGTGCACGATGGAGGCGAGATGTGCGGGTAGGAAGTCGCAGGTGGAGCTCAGATGATTTAAAGCTTCTCCTGGTCGAGGCACCAGATTTGACCTTCACCATCGCGGCGCGCGCCGTACATTTAGATTAAAATCCACCCAAGCGCTTCCAATTGTTAAACACTCAAGTGAAGAAGCTAATAAGAGCCACAGAGCTCGACTTCTTTAAGAGAAACGCTTCTGCTGAACAAGCCTGCACCGTGTAATCCCTGGAATTACAATGCAAATGAACAAAAGGATATCCAAAACATGAGGCGCGTGGGCTCCGTGTGACACAGCGGCAGGAGATGGACCTCTTCTCAGGCAGCGCTGCACAGTTAAGTGCTGCGTCGCATTAGTCACAGCGGCACCTGTCAGCAGGCACCATGCATTTCCATAAATCCACTGAAAGCTTCTGATTAATATAATTTGCTCGGCTTCAGTCGCTGCACTTTTATGAATTTATAATGGTATCGAGAAGGACAGCTGCTGTTTGCCCCGTCCCTCCAACCAAACCTTCACTGTGGATGATTAAACGTATGCAGTTGTTTCTATAATGAGGACTTTAATGGATTCTTTGTGTAATAAACAATAGATCGTGGAGAGGTAGAGCTGGTGCGATGGCATCAAGAGCTGAATTTCAAGGAACTGTTTGACGTGATGGGATTATCTCCAAGCGAAGGACGGAGGTGTTGTCCACTCCAGTGTGCATTAGGCTGTAGATTGTAGACTTGGGAACATGGACGTTCCTGGACAACATGCTGCATGATTAGCAGCGTGTAGAGCACCTCATGTGTGCACTTAAATAGAAAATCTATGGAGTATAGTCAATAGGAGGAGCAGAAGGCCGTAATCGAAGCAACCCGGGCTTCCATCACGCCTCCGTGACGGTCTGATGTAAGATTCTGATATAACTTTTCAACGATATTCTAATTTTTTGAGATATTGTGAGTCCACAAAATACCTCCCAACACTTCTTCTCCTCATGGACACAGACGTCTGCTGAGAAACATGTCGTCAAGGCTCGTTGATGAACTGAATCTGTAGTTTAAATTCTGTTAAAGATTCAGTATGTAGAGAAAAAGAAAGATCTTTTTAACCTTCTCTGTATTGATCGCAGTGGATTAAAATCAGCTGTGTGCAGACCGGCTCCTGATTAATGAGTGAAAGCAGCTCAGGTCCTTTTTGTGAAGAGGTGAGGGACCGACACCCGGGTCAGACTGGTTCTGATTCTGTCCTTGACTCACTGTTGAGGTTTCTTTGCTGCTCCTGTTCTTTCTCGTTGGGGGCAGTCGTGTGTGAGCTGAGTGACCATCGAGGACTTGAGAGGTTTTAAAAGCAGATTTCAGTTTCATTATTATCCCCTCAAGAGGCTTTTGTCATTTTTGCTTTTGTCAGCACCACCATGGTTACACTTTGTTTATATGTGGCGGACCCCGCCACCTTTTTCTAGCTTCAAACAGTGTTCTGAGACCTTGTTTTCCTCTGAGAACAGCTTATTCGTTCTTTATTTCTGGGTTCTTTTAAAGCCATACATTTGCTGTAAACTGCAGTCGTGTGCTTCTGCGTCTGGTGGAGTTTTATCTGACACTTCTACAGCACCGGTACCTGACATTCTCAATTAACTTAATGAGCTGACGGGAGTCAGCCGGCATGAACACACGTAATTAGATTTAGCAGCTTGAATTACTGAGTGACAGTGATTGGACTGATTGATTGAATCTGCTCATCAGTTGCAGACATGTTGCAAGGCGAGGCTGCAGACTTGTTGTGTCGTTGGCGTTGACGAGCAGGTAACAAATGACTTCATAACAACGTAAATAACAAGCAAACGTGTCTGAACAGAGTGATGAAGGCCGGGCTGCTGTTTGTGCCAGCGTGAATGTCACGGTAACATCGTCAGGAAAGGACGTCTCGTTACTCCGAAAGCCAGTTTCCTTGTGTTGATGAGGAAAGAAAACTTGGCTGATGTACAGGGTTGCGCCGTAATAATCCAGAATAAAAGCACACAGGAAACAAAACAGACTACTGGAAAGTAAAAAGTTTATCCTGAGAAGGACGTGGACGTGTGTTCCTTCATTTACCTTGCTCCAGGTTCTCCTGCTGGCTCCTGATTGGTTGGTTGCTTGGTTGTTTGCTTTGGGGACATGTTCGTAGGAGACAGGAAGTTATGTGTTCAAAACGAGAGATTTTATTAAAAATGATCACCTGGAAACCGCGATTCTGTTCCCCAGCTTGTGCCGATCCATCTAACTGTCGTCACCGAGGTGAAGTCAGGGGATCGTTAAAGCTGGATTCATCTTCTAGGGTTCGTGAATGTCTGCGCTAAATTTCACAGCAGTGTCGGATCACCACATTTATCACAAGTGAGGCAGGTGAAGGTGAGGTGCAATCCTCCACGTCAGACTGGAGTTATCTTCCCTCATGTACGAGGTGGGCGGCGCCGACGGCAGGTAAAAAATAAAAACGTCAATTTCAGCCGAAGGCATCAGCGGATATGAAGATGTATTGTTGTGGGAACTGTGTGTGTGTGTGCGTGTGTGTGCGTGTGTGTGTGTGTGCTCCTGGCTGGTTATTATGTCCTCGACGTGCGAGGCGGCGATGCTGATGACAGTGGAGTGAAATGATAGTCCTTCAGTTTGTCTCTGGAGAGTCGCCTCCCAGGACTCAAGCCTCCGCTCAGCTCTCCAGCACACCTGCCTCAGCTCACACACACACACACACACACACACACACACACACACACACACACACACACACACACACACACACACACACACACACACACACACACACACACTTACCCCGAAACATTAATGCACAGACAGACTTGATGATCTCGTACGAACGTGGTGTGCACAGATTTGTAATTTCTTGCCCCCCTTTGACTGAACGCCATCCGTCAGGCTCCGGTGGCTTCGGCGCTCAGTGACACTGGAAGATGTTTTAAAGTCTTTAACTCATAAAATAATGCCTGACAAATGAAGAGAGACCGCTCAAGGGACCAACATGAGGCTATTAAAAAGAGGGAGCAACTTAAGTTATGCAGAATTGCAACTCAGATCATGAAATATTGGAGCCTTCTTGTTAATTCAGGGTAAAATACATTAAGTTAATGTTTTCTTTCATTATGAAGAACGCCAGTTTGCAGTCGGCTGTCTGCTTCTGTGTCTAGCAGCTGTTTGAACACACTGAGTTCACCATTTACACTCAATTTATGAGACAAGACAATATTTTATTGATGCTAAACATGTCAAACTCTACAAATACACTAAACAGCAGGCTACTTCTGGAGAAAGTCACCAGACTCCCTTACAAAAATGTTACATTTAGTGAGTTGTTGAGTTACGAGATACTTTATAAACTTGTTGAAATGCAGTCTATGATAACACTTAATCTTTTGGGCCTTCTTGTAAATTCGGCATATGTTATACATAAATGCTCCAGTGATGTAGGTTTTTTCTTTGCAGAGAGCAGGAAATGAGACCTGACAAGAATCTGACACAGCAGGCGTCGACTCATGAGACAGTTCAGGTGTGCAAAGTCTTTACTGAAGGCAGGTCTGAAACAAGACGAGCGTTAGATTCCAAAACAAAACAGGGAAAAGTTCAGACGAGATGCGACACCGACTCGTAGATGTGAGAGGAGTCACACGAACCGCAGGTAATCGCAGCGAAACACATCCATCCTCCCTGTGACGACCAGGTGCCGGCTGTTTTCCTGCCCCCGCTCTGACACACCTTACCGAGTGTGGCAGAGGGCTGATGGAGGTTTTATCATCGGCTGGTGGGCTGCAGGTGCTCCCCGGGGACTGATGGAGCACCTGAGACGTGACAATCAGCCTCCATGAAACCTCCCCAGCCTCATTTTCTACCCCCTTCCTCCCTCGTTCCCAACACCTCTCTCTCTCTTTCTGTCTTTCTCCCCTTTTGTCTTGATTCTCGAAGCTATCATCTTCCTCCCACCATATTTCTCCCTCATGTCCCCTTCCAGCAACTCCTTCTGTCTTTTTTTTTTCATGCTTCCAGTCATTTTGCTTCTACCGTCCCCGTTTTCACACCTCTCAGTCATTCGATCTCCTGTGGAGTTTCATGTTCTTGATAATAGTTTGGCTCTGCTGCCGTCATCTTGTTTTGATGCCCTTCTGTCTGCTTTGAGTGCATTTGCTCTGCAGCCGGAGACAGACGTCAATCCTCCGTCTAAATGCTGTTCAGTGTTGATGAATGCAGCAGGGTCGTGCTGTACTTACTCTAAATATTTTGGACATAAATTCATAGTTTTATAGATACATTTTTCTATTTTTTTCACCAGGTAACCACAGAAGAATATAACTTTTTGATAATAGCAATTAAAAAATATGTTTAAAGTCACCTTTGCATGATGGCAGCGGCACATAAAGTCTCAATCTGGGTCCACTTTGCTCTCATCCAGCTGTACTTTGGGACTCTACTGAAGTGGTGTGCAGGATTTGAGTGTCATCCATGCAAAAAATTAACTAATACTCGTGAAAATTGTTGGTTAAACATCCCGATCAATATGCAACACTGCCGTTACCTTGATCCATCACACTTTGGTGTTTGTCACAATCATCCCCACCTCCTCCAAAAATCACACGCTGGCTGTGGTTTATTCCTCATGTTGAAGGTACTCCGTCCCTCATCTACTGGTCAGGAGAGGGTATCTCTGCTCATCATTACAGCCCATAAAAACCTGCAGGAAAATGTCTCGTCATCGTGTTCTAATGAGCTGCTGCAGCTTTCAGTGTCTGCAGTCCTGAGGAGGTCTGAACCTGGTTTCTGTCCTGCAGACAACAACACGATAGGAGGCTAAAAAGACCAAATGTAATCATATCAAACGAACACAAAATGAATCGGCAGCTTAACTTTCTGTGCTGCTCAGCTGCCATGATCATTTGTAGTTTTTAAACCGCGCTGCAGAGTTTTAGATGTTCAATGTGTGTTTTCGATTGTGACGCTTGAGATGTTTCATCAGTTGAAGTCTGCGGACATTTTTGGAAATGATGAAAGACTTTTGGATCAATCTGGTCTCTTGCTTCCGTCAGTTAAACCAGAATGTCTTCATGCTATTCATGCATGCCAAAAGACCAAAACAGAGGCGAAAAACAGAGTCGCCACTTTTGGCAAGAAAGCACAGCGACGTTAACTGCGTCGATGAATAGTTTGAGGCGTCGCTGTCTCACAGTGAGTCTCGTTAACTGGTGAGGAGGACTTTGTTGGTCTGGATAGCTTTTTCTTCTCGTCTTTATGCTAAGCTAAGCTAGTCATCTACTGGCTCCACTTTCATATTGAGGAGAACTATTCGTTTAATCTAAAGAATCCAACTTGAAAAAAATCTGATTTGCATAAAAACTTCTGGTGCAGAATACTGGAGAGTCGTTACAGTCGTCGCCTCGTCTAGATTTGTCAGTTAAATATTCAGAGTTGACGTTGGAGATAAATTCTTGCTGTAAACTCCCGACTCCTGCAACAAATCACCTCTCGAGATCTCACCTCCATCAAGACTTGTTTTATTGTATGCAACAATAAAAGGAAGGAATCTTTTCCATAATATTAACAAGCAATTGTGGACGTAACTGTGGGCAGTCGGAGTTACGTTGCTGCAGTCAAAAAATTTTAAGTATGGGTAAAACACGGAGATATGAAGCCCGCTCTCTCTGATGGCCAACACTCCATTGTATATCAGCTTGATTTCTTTCCTCGGTCAACAGTTTCCTGCTCGTTCACCAGCATCAAGTCGTGTTCAACACAGCATGATGTTTATTATTTAAATCATCGTCCAATTCAGAGTAAAATAGAAGATTAAGTGGGGTGTGTTGTCTTTTATGATTGACTACCACTCAGTCTCGGCTGTCAGTCCGATCCAATCAGGATCTTCTCCTAAACTCGAAACCTTCTGGCTCAAAAAAAAACCCAAAATGGAGACAAGCATAATGCCAAACCTCAAAGTGGAAGTCCATGGACATGTTTTTTGTTTTTTTTTTATCTTACTCTAGCATCACATTCGCTCCTTCTCCTTCATTCTGTCCGTCTCATCTCTGTTCACCCTCACTCGCAGGTCAGGATTCAAAAGAGTCTGAGAGCTTCTGCACAGCCACAGAAAAAGAAATAAATAATTTTCTGACCTGTTCTCTCTCTGATTGTTACTGAAGACACTCTGTACCTCTCACACCTGTACTTTGATCTGGACAAAAGAGAAAGAACACACACACCTGTTGTTGCAGCTTGAAATGATCACAAAGCCAGCGCGGTGAATCATGTATCAATACTGTAATTACTCCTTTTTTTTTCTTCATCAGTACATTAAAATTGACATTTTCTGCAAAGAGCACAGATAAAAACACCCACTGTACAGTAAATGTGACTCCACAAATGGCAGTTTAACAAACGGAGGCAGTAACAGATACACAGTCACCTTTTTTAGAGCAGCATCGAAAAGATTCACATGACGAACTCTTCTTTTTTTTTTTTTGCATTTCAAATGGCAAAACGCATGACTGAATAAGAGAAACAGAAACATTTTAAAATACTGTCTCAACTTCAGGAATACATAACGCGTGATAAGAAACAAGTAAAACATCGATACAGAAAAGCAATCAAACATGGCTGTGTCTGAAAAGTGCCTGATTACCGCTCAGCTGTGATTCAGATTCATATCGGATCCATGTTCTGTGTTCATTGGACTTTGAATGAAACGCTGAGGTTGAAGTGTGGGCGCTCAAGTTTACGGTTTATGAGGGAATTAAAGAAACTCTCAGAGGTACAGGATGGATTTTATTCCTTTACCTGCATGAGATCTGCATTCAGAGGTCTATAATTTTATGTAATCTCCCTCAGATTAAAGCTGACAGTCAGAATTTTACAGGATGAGGCTCGGAAAAAGAAATAAAAAGTTTCTTTATATTCTCAAAAATAAAGAACTTGTAGAAAAGAAACATCTACAATGCATCAATCCTTCTCACAACATCCACGTAGACTCTGCATCCCAGAAATACTTCTTCCCTCGCACATTATAAAACAATTATTTTGGGAGCATGACAAAATACACCGGAAAGACTTCATTGAACAGACGTCATGTCGAGCCAGTTAATGAGGAATATCGACTAAAAATGGCAACAGAGACGAGATCAACTTAACTGTACTGATTGTAGTCAGTCGACCGACGGAGAGAACGACTCTTAAATTAGCATTTTGTTGATGAAAGTTTGGCTGATTTATTGATCCTGTTTGAGTTGCGTCATGAATCGCACAAATGATTTCCCGAGTCAACTATCAGTACGTCGTTATAAAGACGCCACAGTCTCGTTAGTGACTCTTTTACAGAACTACAGTTGTTAATATGAGCAGGTTCGTTGTGATTTTCATCTTGTGTTAATACTTTTTTCCTGCGCCAACGTATCGTTTTATTTGACGGACATTGTACGTGTGTGTGATTCGTGACACAATTCAAACGGGATCCAGAATTTATCCGTCTCTTCTCGTTGACGACTGTACACATTTAGAAGGATGAAAACTGCTATAAAAATACACAAAATGACTATTTATATGTTGCGCACACTGATTTTTAAGTGCGAAACAAATAAGAATCAACAAAAACTCGACCTCAGGCTGATTGAAAATGTAAACAACGACGATCCGTTAGCCCTCGTCCTTTAACTCAAATTAACAGGATCACAGAGCGAAAAACCAAAACCGTCTGACTCTCAGCCTGCTGATTGAATTTAGGAACATAAATGCCAATAAAAGGTCGAACTATGACGAACCCAGTCTGGCTGTTAAATGCAGCTGCACCGAGGCGAAAGTCAGGCTGATGTATGTCGATGCAGAGAAAGTAAAGGAGACCGTCCTGCGTGTCAGATACTCAGTTTTCAGACGCAGCCATGATAAAGATGAAGCAGAGGTATATGATCATTTGTACTAGAACAGGCACTACAGTAAGAAGATGTCTCTTCATGGCACAGAGTCAGCATCTTTCCCCCCCCCACGAGTCCACTCGATACTGCACAGTAACATCTTTCCATGGATTCATTAAATTCACAACACGACACAGATACAGACGATCTTCTACATCATGGATCAGAGTGAGTTCTCTTGCTCAGCTCACATTCAAAAAGGTACGGCAGATTCACAAAGAGGAGACCACTGGCACCCGAGCACGAGGAAGGAAAAACACCAGAGAGTAGGAAGTTAAAGTATTTTTCACAAGCAACAACACGGAGCACGTCTTTACACTGATTACTGTTCACATGGCAGAGGCTGTTTTCTGCAGGGTGCTGTGGGTTCGACCCTGCAGCTGAGACAATTCATCTGTGTGTGTGTGTCTGTGTGTGTATATATATATTTTTATATATATATGTGGGCACACAGTGATGAAGCATCATCTGTGTGCACATTCTTGCTGTATAAAAGACACTGATGCACCCGCGAGCATCGAGCTGCTGGTGGCACTCTCAAAACTACTCAGGTCACACACATGCAAGGATGCACATAAACATCCACGTGTGTGTGTGTGTGTGTGTGCCTACATGCTCCAGCGTATGTTCGGCTGGTTGTCCTCTTCACGTCTCGGCTGTAATTAACATGATTGGAGAGCGCGGGGATGGATAGAAACACAGGAAGAGATGGTGCTGATGAGGCTATTCACCCTGCTGTGGAGCCTGCCTGGCGCCTCTCCTCAGCAACAAGCTGAGCATCTTTTGTCTCCAACGCTACAGCTCTCATCATCGAGTGTGTAAGAGTGTGTGTGTGTGCTCGACAAAGTTGATTACACATTCATTAAAGCCCCCCCGGCCTCTCGTTCACCAGCTCCACTTGACCCGTGCAAGTGACGGGGCGGACGAACATGAACGCACTCTGTGTTTAGACAGCAGGGTTTTGGATCAGGGCACCGTGTCCAAATTAAAAAATCAATTATAGAAAAAAAAAAAAGGGTCTCAAGGATGATAATGATGTAGATAAAGATGGAGTCGGCGTCTGGATATGTTATATAACAGGCCTGTCATTTCCCTCCCTGTAATTAAATATAATTGGCTCGGTTGAGAATCACATTTTACAGGATCTTTCAACCTCGTCGAGACTCTTTTCACTTATTTACGTGTGTGCGGCCTCTGTCGACAGGCTATAAGACAGCTGTTGCTATGGACGCACCAAACGTGCCTCTTCTGGTCGTAAATAAAACACTTCAACACGCTCGACACTTTGTTTAAGAGCCACCGATGGGAGTTATAATTCGACTTTGTTTGTGTGATCTGTCCTGCACACGAGGACGCGTGTAAAGCATGATTATGAACAACTTTAGTCGTGCTTCAGACCCGTTTTATTGTGTAGCAGATTCTGTTTGCCAGGCTCGAGAGAGAAAGAGAGAGAGAGAGAGAAGACAGAATATTTTGTTTAATGGAGCACTGTGTAGTTTTGGAGAAGAAAATGTAATCAGAAGAGGAAAAAACCTCACTGACTTCTCTCTTTCTTTCTGTCAATAATGAACCTCTCTTTGTTTTCATGACTGAATAAACTGAATAAACAAACTGACCTTTAAGGATGGAACAGTTTATACTGCTTAACTTTGTTTATATGTGGCGGACCCTGCCACATCTCTTGCTTCAAACAGTGTTCTGGGACCCTTATTTTTTACCTGTGAGAACAGCTTGTTTATTCACCCACAGAAAAATATATTATTATTCTGTGTTTTGTACTGTCACCTCATTAATACTTTTAGTCGACCAAAGACAACGTAGCGCTGGTTCTGGGCTGGTTCACGGGCAGAAAAGCCTTTGCGAGTCTGCGTTGGCCCCCAAACATGACGAGTCCTCGGACGACAGCCGCTTTGATTAGTGAAAATAGTGAAAATCTCCAATGGTTCTGTCAGAGGAAGCTACACTAGCTCTGTTTTCTTTGTTCTAGACCAGCAAAGTGTCGGTGGGGCTCTGGAACCGAGTTTTCTGGGTTCTTTTGTTGCTGTAACCCACAGAACTGCTTCCAGAGAAGGCACTGGCTCAGAACCAGCACCTGAACCAGCCTTGGTGGAAACGGGGTTACAGGCTCCCTTTGAGACCGAGCTGCAAAATAACCTTTAAATTTGAAATGACATTTTTGACCTCTGCAAATGTTCTTTTGGTTTCTTGTAAACCCCACGAGGGTCGAGCTCTTCGTGCACCTGACATGAAAACAAATTAATATCCCCCAACTGACCAATCAGAAACTAGAACCCCAGCCGGGTAAAGCTCCGACAGCAGCCATTTCCATCGACCGTGCACTGAAACAAAACCAATCTGGATTCATAGCGGTTGGCATGTGTGAGGTGAATGTTTTGTGACTCTGTAGCCGTCGTGAGAAGCCGATGGTTCGCGTTCGCTCCACAGTCTACACAGGAATGTGGCGGCCTTCGGTTCATAAGTGACCGTCGCTGTGATCAGACTACACCCAGCTGAGGCTGCTGCGATCGGCTGTGACACATCAGTTTTTTCATGCTGGCGCAGGGTTTGTTCTCTGTCGGTCCTCGGGAGGAAACACAACCTCGTTCACCCTCCTGTACACTTACTGTTAAAGCTAATGTGCTTGCAGGAGTCCATGCAGACGAGGAGCATTTCCATTTTATACAGCTCACTGACTCCAAATCACCACATCAGGGCAGGAGGCATCAAGGGTGCAGGTCTCGTTCATACTGTAATCAGATAACTACGTTCTAATGACATCAACCGTAATGTGCTCGCTCTCTGAGGCTGAACTGTGATGATCCCGAGAAGGTCGGCTCCGTCTCGACCCAGCGTCTCGATATCAATACAATTTGAGGCTGATATGCATCTCTGAATGTTTAGAAAAACAAAAAAGACAAAGTGAAGCATTACTGGCTGAGTGACTCTGAGGAGAGGCGACGATTTCATTTACTTTCAAGCTTTCAAATGGATGTTTGACTGGATTTGGGATGTTTAAAAAATCCAAGGATCACAGGAAACAACGTCTTCTGTGAAACGTTGGAATAATTGTGGCTCGAGCGCAGCACGCACATCCTGTGGAGGTATAGTCGACACTTTGACACGTACCATATGCTGTTTTTAATGGAAATAAGGCTGGTGTTGGACGCTAGCGGGCTTACTGCCAACACTTCAGCTTGTACAAGTGTTGTGTCCATGCATTTTCCAGACATCATAACAGGTCAGCGAGGCCGGTCCTGTTTCCTAACACACAGCTGACAGATGAAGCATCTTGTTGCCCATATTTGGAGCACATGACTGCATTCCTTTAGTAACCATCAGACCTGCACTCACGGAGCCACGTTGGGGAACAGCACGAGGTCGGATTGTGTTTATCAGGTCTTTACTCTCAGGCTGTCGCCGGTGGATACGTCCGCTGGGAACGATGGAAAGCAGATATAAACTCTGCACAAAAAATAAGCTATACAGCCATATTTGTTTTTTAAATTATATATTTCTTAATTTTGCCATTACGTGCCACTTTGTTTGACTGAACTGAACATCCTAAAAAATGTTAAATGTGTAACATTATACATTTTTTTAAAGGGTAACTAAAACCAGTACGAAGCTTTTTGTGGCTCCAGGCAAAGCAGCATGGAAGTCTGATAAAGTGGCTGAGTTGCATTGTGGGTAATGTAGGCGGAGGGTTTTGATAAAGGAAGAAGAATGCGTGGAATAACAAACATGGTACCTCTAATATTTTGTTTTTAAACTGTCCATAATAAGTCCAACAATCTTAAAGTGCTTTTTAAAAACCTGCTGCCTACATTACCCACAATCCAACTGAGCCACTGAGTGACCAAAGACTTGTCCTGCAGACCTGTAAACAGCTTTTAATGTGTAAATAAAAAATGGTGAATTTGCCCTTTTAAATGGCTGCCAGAGCAGACAGGAGGTGTTTGTTGTTCCTTCAGGTCTGCGTGTTGAGACAGAATACAGAGTGTAAATTTGAGAACGGACGGCCAGCAAGAAATTACCACACGAGTGACACTGTGGCTTTTTTTTTATTGTGCTTCTATCGTAATTTTCTTTATAAATGCACGGCGACCAGACGGAATCAGGACGGCGTTCAAGAGTCTCTGCGCACACAAACACACACTTCATCTTGTGTTTATAGGAGCTGCTTCCCCTTCATACAAACACGAGGACGTCACTGTGTTCCCGTACGAACTGAAGCTGCTGCTCACTGTACCGTCAACGACCAGGTGGCGTTCAAAATCTATATCGCTTCCAACAATAAATCTGCTTAAAGATGATTTAACGAGATGACATTGTAGTTCTCGTCATCGAGCTGATGACTGGGCCGAGACATTCATCTCTCAGACGCTCTGTAGGAGTATTTACGTTTCTATTCCAGCCGCTGTGGAGAAGTGGAATGTCAGCAGAGGTGAATATTTGTCCAACATCTGTTCTATGTCCTCTGTTGTCTCATATACGCTTTGTTTTTTTAAAGCGTTGTGCTAGGTGCGGGAACACGGCGATATAACACAGATCATGATTCCGGTGTGTCGCGTTGCTTCGCAGCCACGTCTCAGTTTCACGTCAGCTGACTCTGGAATTTAAAACAACAGCTTTTGTGTCGCTGAGAATAAACCAGGAGCGATGAGGGGGAGCCGAGGGGCGTGAAGGCAGAATGACAGGCGTCAACAGGTGATCACTCACCGTGTGTGTGTGTGTGTGTGTGTGTGTGTGTGTGAGTGTGCGCACTGCATCTTGTGACATGATTTCACAGAGGAGTCATCTTCTTTACAAACTGATAACGTGATAATTGTGAGACTATTGTGTTGACTTCCAACGCCTAACAAATGTTTTCTAAGACTGATGAAAAACAGATTTTGTCTTTGTGGTGTGTGTGTGTGTGTGTGTGTGTGTGTGTGTGTGTGTGTGTGTGTGTGATACATTAGCACTGCACCATTTGGTGGATGTGTGTCGTTAATGCCTCTGTGTGTGTTGTTTGTTTGTTTGTTTGTTTGTGCGCCTGGCAAATATGTAAATCTTCAGGATTTAGTTATTAAGCTCACTGCAGGATATTTGCAGTAGAAACATTCTGGATCTCCATTAATCCACTCGACACGCTTTAAGAAATTCATCATCGAAAAAAAACAAAAGCAAAACAACAATGCATGAAGTCCTTTTGTAAGAGAAGATCTTTAGAGAAGTCGGATTATCATCACGTAAAGTGAAATCTGTTGAATGAAACCGTTTGCCTCCTGTTGGGGGACGAGCTTATAATGTTGTGTGTTTACAACTGTGAGAGGTGAAGACAGTTTGTCCCAGCGGGCTTCCGTAGCCCCTGCAGCCTAACCTTCCTTGTTCCTGGAGCCCAGCAGAGTGAGCAGCGTCTCTGCGCCCGTCGCCCTGTTACAGACATTATGCTGCGCAGCAAGGCACGTCGCTGCAGCTGACGGAGGCTGCCTGTGCACATTCCAAGGCTTCGGCGTCCACGCAGCCCTTTTTTTAAACCTCGATAATAACACGCATGTCGTGTGACTGGCGAGGTATAAATGTAATCCAGCGCAAATCGCATTAAGACACAGAGTGCATGTTAGTGCGCAGGCGGACGAGAAGAGCAGCTAATGAGAGTTACTAAAATATTTCACAGTTTGAAAGCAGCGCTTTGCATTCAGATCGTGAGCCGGTGTCAGGAGTCTGGTGAGGGGACGGTTGTTACGGTTATTACGGTGAAATATGAAGAAAATTTGAGTGTTTCATCTTCTTTCCACTGCAGATTGATCTCTGAGCTACACACCAGCGTTGTTTCGGGGGGCTACATCCGGGATGGAGGTCTCATAATCGAGCATTTGAAGCACCTCTCCGTTTCAGAGAAGATGCTCCCAGCTGCTGAGGATGAACTACATGCTTGCCAGCGTTTCAGGTGATTGCCAGGAATTCTCAGCAACACCTGCAGGGGATCCTTCGAGCGATCCTTCAGCCAGACAGGCACTGGAGTCCTGCTCAGGGAGACGGAGTTGGCATTCAGATCAGCCTGCAACGCAGACACACACATTCGAACACTCACTCACACAAGTTCAGAGTTTATCAGCTCACTTCAGGGAGAGCCTTTCAGCTGAAACCACACACCTGCCTGTGTTTTCCACATGTATCTTCTGGGGAGAGAGAGAGTTCCTGTGAAAACCAGGCGGAGAACTTTCTGCAAAACCCCCCCGATCCCTCCAAGCACCGAGTCTGTGCAGAGAAATCCCTGTTTAAACGAGGAGCTGCTGTGTTTTTTTTTCCCGCTTCACGCCGGTCTCATGTTAAAGCGCCCCGCTCCAAAATAGACGGTGTGAAGTCACGCAGCTTTGTGTGATCTGCGGATGTGTGATCCTTCATTCTGCAACGAGAGCGTGTTGGTGTGACAAGCAGAGGCTGTGATGATCGGAGGCGTTCGGTTTGGCTTTTGAACTGGAATGTGCTCGAGTCGTATGAAGTGCTCATCAACACTTTTTGGCACCGAGCGAGCCGCTCTTAATGGCAGTTGATCATTAACTGTGAGCGGCGTGAGTACTTTACACAAAGGGCATCGTGGGTGAAGACAGCGGCTCAGTGACCAGCGGCTTCGTCTCACTTGCAAATTAGCTCACTTGATAATATTCCAGTAGGCACGCTGGAAATGTATTCACCACAGCCACAGTCACCGGCAGACAAACTCACACATTCACGCTGTTCTTTTGCAGGAATACACGGCGGCAAAAGCAGCAATGTGAACAGTCAACTCACTCTCTCTCTCCAGCTGTCCCGCACAATGTCCCCCGTGTCCCCGTGAGTCCTATTCCTGCAGGTTGTTACTGGAGTAGAAGCTGGACGTCTCTGATACGGTCTTGGAGACGCTCCGTGACGATGATCCGTTTGAGGTGAGGTCCAGGGAGGAGCAGGCTCCGACCGCGGCCCCGCCGGGGCCCGGACCTGCCGTCGCCTTGACCTTGGGATGCTCCATGTCGTCCCCACTCTGGAGGACGGTGGACACGGTGGTCTCCATCCGGCTGGCCTTGTAAACGCTCGTCTGGGTCTGAAGGTAGCGAGTGGACTTGAGTTCCAGGCCCTCGTAGGAGCCGCGAGGGACGCAGGGGCAGCAGTGGAAGGCTTGTTTGAAACCAGCGCGAAACCTGTGTGAGAGAAGCAAAAATCAGTGTTACTGATTGATTGATTGATTGATGCACATTCAGGACTATTAACCGTGACGTGACAATCAGATTGTGTTGTGGGCGGGACGTTGTGTGAGAGGAGACGAAGATCTCGACCCCGATAATCATCCAGGGGAGAAAATCTGCTACTCCTAGTATATATATATATATTTACTCCACTGCACTCCTAGAATGTGCATCGACTAAAAAATAAGATGTACAGTCACAAAAATAAAGGTTTGTGTGTGAGTGAAGCATTTTAATATTCAGCATCACGAAACATCACATGTGACATTTACGAGCGGCCTGCATTGGAGGCGCTTGGCTCTAATTTTTTGATTCTGCAAACAGTTTTAAATGTTTTATACAAATGCCAAAAGTCACAGGAAGAGAGACCAAACGTTTACGTTATACATACGAAGCTGAAACAGAGAGAGAGAGATGAAGGGAAATGCCAATCATTGAGAGAGACGAGCAGACACTGATGGAAAACAAGAGGACACATTTGAATTTATATTGGGAGCTGAGAGATGATGGAGACAAAAGCCGCCTGATATCTCGTACATAATAACGACTGAGCAGTCCAACCCACATATTTTCATTTTTTAGGACTTAATGAACTTCCAAGCAGAGGCGAAAAAACAGCCAAGTGTGAAATCTCATTTCTCCGCCAGCACGGAGACAATTAGCAGGTGGCTCTGAAGACAATGGGGCGGGAAGATTGATGAAAGACGGCGAGCGAACCCGACCATCTGTCTCCGCTTCGACCCGACAGAAATCTTTTTTAGATTCACTGACATTTTTTTCTTGACAGGCAGACTTCTGATAATGCCAATGAAGCTGTCGATGTGCACGGTGGGATTCAGCCCGTTTCAAGAGACGTGTTTAAAAAAAAGTTTTACTCTAACTTCAGTCCGTGTGTGAAATCGTAAAGCTTCTTGATCTCAAAGTGAGTATAAACAGCCTCTTTCCACGGCGACGGCGGGTGTTCACCTGCCTGTCAGTCAGTAGAGGACGGGATGCTGTTATTGGACAAGTGTACCTGCAGGTGTGTGTGTGTGTGTGTGTGTGTGTGTGTGTGTGTCTGCAGGACATTATGATTTCTGGTAAACAAGGAAATAACCTTTCTCCCCCCTGAAGAGATGTCATTTTTCCCTCACAAAGAAAGTTATTTTGTCCCAGAACAAACAAACAGATTGGACTGCTCCCTCTTTCTTTTTGTCAGGGTGATTGCTTACAAATTGATGTTTTAACAGTTAGTTGGTCTGGACTCATTCTTTTTTTTATTCACGGTACGTTTCACTGTCCACTTCACATGCAATTGAGTTTTAAGGATGAAACTTTACTGCGTGTGAAGTGGACGATGTGCCGGAGTCTTTTTCCTGATTTTGCCGGCCTTCGTTCTTCTCTTTAGCACCCTTAAAGCAACTCTCGCCAAAATGCAACCTAGGCTTTTTTTTGGTGAATGTACCCGAGTCAAACTTTCATTTAAAAGCATAATTACAACAAAAGAGGCACTTTTAAGATTTACCGTCTTTTTGTTTTCAGGTCAGACTCATTTTCAATGGGAGTGCTACGGACACTTTTACGATAGGATCAAAAGGTCTATTTTTAAAACAGTAAGAAGACTCGACACAACATGAAACTTTGCTCGTAGTATCACCAGGGTCTCTACACATGAACACGAGCATTGAGAACATTGTTTGTGTACACAGAGTTACTAAAAAGAAGGTTTTTGAACAGCTCACGTTAGCAGTAGCTTGTTCCGCTCGCCGCCGTACTGCCAGTGGAGAAGTGTCGATCTCAGAATGTGACGTAACCTGGAGGACAGTTAAGGTGGAACTGCTGTCTTCCAGCAACAACTATCCACGCGAGATCTCACGTGACTTTTCCAGCTTTTGATTTTAGTATTGTTTCTTATATGAGGCTCCTTTTTCAACTTTAAGGTCAATATTGTTTTTCGCTAACGACAAAACAACAAATTATCCTGTTTATTTATATGGAACTAAGCTTTAGGAGCGTTCCACCTTAACTGTCCTCCAGGTTACGTCACATTCTGAGATCGACACTTCTCCACTGGCAGGACGGCGGCGAGCGGAACAAGCTACTGCTAACGTGAGCTGTTCAAAAACCTTCTTTTTAGTAACTCTGTGTACACAAACAATGTTCTCAATGCTCGCGTTCATGTGTAGAGACCCTGGTGATACTACGAGCAAAGTTTCATGTTGTGTCGAGTCTTCTTAGTGTTTTAAAAATAGAGATTTTGATGTTTACTTAAAAGTGCCCGTAGCACTCCCACTGAAAATGAGTTTGACCTGAAAATGAAAATATGGTAAATCTTAAAAGTGCCTCTTTCGTCGTAATTGCGCTTTTATACAAAGGTTTGACTCAGGTACATTCACAAAAAAAGCCTCGGTTGCACTTTGCGTTTCACTTTATGGTGTGCAAAACTTCTACGTCTACTACTTCTATTCCAAAAAGAAAAGATGGGACACGATGTAAAACAGACATTAAACAGACTGTGATGATTTGTTGTGTGTGTGCTGGCTCACCTGTCGTTGAGGCAGCAGTAGATGATGGGGTTGTACATGGTGGAGCTCATCGCCAGCCACATGATGGCCAGGTACACCTGCTGGATGAACCTCTCCACGAACATGTCGGGGAAGAACTGGTGCAGCAGGAAGTAGACGTGGAACGGCAGCCAGCAGATGGCAAACGTGCACACCACCACGATCATCATCTTCACCACCTGTCGGACACGTGACAGTTGAGTAAAGACACGTCGAACCCGTCCAGTTACATCAATCCTCTCAGTCCCGACGCCGTCCCTGCAGGTCGTCAGTTTGGCGCCTGCTTTTGTAATCTTTTGATGATGAGGCACGCTGCGCCGAGCGTCCTCCTCCTCCTCTTTCCCTAACAAGCTTCTCTCTGGGCTGAACAAGTGGAGACAAATCTGTCAGGCCAGGAAAGAAGCTCAGCCGCTCACTGCCTGCCAAAGTGTAAATCAAACGCGCATATGGCACATCATTATCCGCTGTCAACACAGTGCTCATCCGACAGTGGACTGAAAATAATGTGCACGGACACTCAGACGGGCGTGACAGATCCACGAGGCTGCATCATAGTGTGGGAGGAGGACCGGCGTCCTGCAGAGGGACCGGATCAAGGACCGGATCAAAGACCGCCCCCAAACACTGAGACTGGAAATAAGTTAAGACAAGAAAAAGACAATAAGAGCTTCTTCTTCTTCTTCTTTGTGTCTTCTTCTTCTTCTTCTTCATGTTCTTCTTCTTCTTCATGTCTTCTTTTTCATGTCCTCCTCTTCTTCTTCTTCTTGGTTTTGAAATTTGTCCGCCACAGCTTCCAAGAAATGTGATAAACGTGTACAAGTCTCCATTACAGTTGTCGATGGCCATGAGAAGAGAAGAAACAAACATGACCACGCTGTACGTTTTGGGCCACTGCTGGAATATAACGTGTGGTCTTCAGAGCACAACAGTCTCGGGGAAGCAGAGTGCATTCTGGGTAATCTGAGGCAGCAGATAACTGGCTGAATTAACTGATATAAATGAATGCATATGAGCAGAGAATTCAGGTCTATCAAAAACCACGTCACAAAAAAAAGGGACTCGTGCAGCTGCAGCCTCGTGTTGCCGGTGTGGAAGTTGCAAAATTAAAAGCAAATGTAATATGATTTTTTATGGATCGATTCATAAAGCTTCCCTGGAGCCGAGTAAATCAATTAAAAGAAAAGACCCTGAACCTGCTGATAACACTCAAACTACCAAAATGTTCAGTGCTGCAAAACCCCGGGCGGAGACTGTCACAGGGGGGTAGAATAATTTACCCAGAACTTAATTTAGACGCTGGTCCCTGCGGTGGAAACACCTCCGAAGGTTTCCTCGTCCCCGGGGAAAGTTCCTGCAGCCGGAACGCAGCTAAACTAAATGTTCAGTCTGACATGACAGATCTCAGCGGTGCAGCAGCTCCTCAGTAAAATAAGTGTGCGTAAAGTCTCCAAGGATTCACATCTCGTGTTCTAGATTCAGAAAGGCGAGTCTCTGCAAGCGTCTTCATCAGGAGAGTATCCTCTGAAGAAATGCAACACCGGAGCTGTGAACACACCTGACAAGCACGGGCCAGGAGAGATGACAGGACGACAAACAAACAGCAGAGGAGGAGCGGAACCGGAGGGTGAAAAGACGACAGGTGGACTGGAAAAACCACAGAAGAAGAGCGGATGAAAAGGAGCGAGAGAGGTTCAGGTTCATGGTGCTGCGGCGATAAATCCATCACAGGAGGAACAATACAGGCAGACGGCAGCGGAGTAATCTGATTACAGCTATCTCAGGTGCAGGTTACCTTGCGTTTGGCGGTCAGCTGCTCCTTGTAGCGGTCAGAAGAGTCTCCTGGGATCTCGCTGGCCCAGAGCGTCAGTCCCACCACCAGATAAGCACAACCCATCACCAGCAGAGGCAGGAAGTAGAGCAGGACGGCCACACACACAAAATATCTGCAAGACACCGTCGAGACTGTTATTCCTGACCGAAAAAATATTTTAGAAACGTTAGAAGACGGCAGAGAAGTCCGGACTTTTTGGATGCAGCTGTTAAAATTAAACTGAAAGGCAAGAAAATTACATAAAGCACGACCTGAAGACAGATGAGAGGTGGTTGCCAAGGTAACCAGTCACTGTCCAATAAATGTAGTCAGATAAAAAGTTCGACATTTTCTCTCTGAAGTGATTCGGCGTTAACATAGAAATGTGCAATTAAAGGTGCGTCATGAAGACATTTTAAATCAGAGGAGAAAGATCTTCAGACTGAAGACAAACCTCTCTTTGTTTTTCATGACTGAGTAAACAACATGAACGACCTGAAAGGACAACACAGTACTTCATACTTGTGGCGGACCCTGCCACCTCTCTAGCTTCACACTGTGTTCTGGGACCTTATTTTCCTCTGAGAGCAGCTTGTTTATTCAATACTTCTGTGTTCACCAAGAAGAAGAAGAAGAAGACACAAAGATGAAGAAATGAATGTTTGTTAAAAGTGAAAATGTTTCAGCCTAAATTAACACCGTCTGGCTTTAAAACCATGAAGTTGCTCGTACACTTGAAAGAGACAGACTCACAGATCACTGCTCTTGCTGCTAAGATTTATTTTTTATTGGATCATGTAAATACTCTCATATATATCTGAGGCTCAGCTGTTGTCCTGTCTCCCTGTGAACTCTGCCTGTGGCTGAATCAATCATCACTGGAGGACGGAGAGATTATTGTGCTTCATTAACACAATTAAAGACGTGGAGGGCAGCAGTCAGACCTTCGCTCCGACGAGTTTCAACCCTCGAGGAAATAATTAAATATGACAGTTTCAGTATTTAGCTAATGATTTGGTAATCTATCACAGACACAGTGAGTGATCCTGTTAATTCCCCCGTTTAGTGTGTGTGTGTGTGTGTGTGTTAAAGTCCATTAAAATGTTGCACTGCGAGCTGTGCAGAGCGAGTGTTTGTATTGTCTTCGGAGAGGGAAGACCCCCTGACTCCAGCGTCCACCGAGGGGACGAGCTGTTTTCCCCTCGGCGAACGCCGCCGCCGAGCCTCACAGGCCATTTCCTCGGCAATTAACTTCAATTATGTTAATCCCATTGAATACCCAGGAGCGCGCGAGCATTCATCAGAGGAAAAATGACCACACACACACACACACACACACACAGACGCCGAGGATGCGTTCACGCGTACGTGGATATTCTGCAAAACGAACATTTTCCCTTTGTGTTTTGGCTTCTCGTCACTTTCCATCACACCTCGTTCATTAAGGACAAGATGATGTCATCGCCCTCAATGCACAGAGAGTGCCGCAAGGATGACCTAGTTATATATATTTAAAAATGGAGTCTACAAAGTGCTTTTAAAACAAACAAAAGCAGGAAACTCAGGAAGATAATATCACGGAATAATAAAGTTGAGCCGAACACAAAGAGGCCGAGTCTGGAGTTAAAACAAAAAGGTCAACGTGAGAAATTACAAGTAAAAGAATTAGAAATACAGAAGTTATGCAAAGAAAGACAGAAAGAAACAAACAAATTCAATGGAGGATAAAGAGACGACATCACGTCAGAGGAATTAAGAACGGATAACAAGATTGAGAGCAGTAAGAAGAATAAAGGATGAAAACTAGATTATAAGTAAACAAATTAAAGCAGTAAGACGAAGAGGAATTAAACAGATTAAGAGCAGTAAAAGGATTACGGAGTAAGAAAGATGAAAAGTCGTCACATAAAAGCAAAAAGTCTATAAAAGTGGGTTTTGAGAAGCTTGATCTCCTCGGTTAGGCCGCTACCGGAGGTCGAGGGCTCGGCTTTGTATTCTGGGGAAAGACCCGGACGACAATTCTCAAACGGACCCGGACGAGCTTGAGAAGTAATCAGCAAAATCTTAAATCAATTCTCAAACCAACAGGGAGGTGAGGAGAAGCTAGCGTGTTAGCATCGCCCTGGTTCCCTTGACTTAAAGTTGGTTGTTAGCTTGGTCTTGTGAGAAGTTTGCAGTTTAACTTTATGCTTTTCTGAGGTTTTGAATCATTTTATTGACCGAGCTCAGAAACTTCTCCTCTGGTGTTTGAAGCATCTGGTGGGATATCATGCATTTAGAAAGAAAATCCTACACACACACCACAGGAAGTAAATCATTCATCCAGGGAAAAAAAAATGTAGACAGCTCATATCAGAGCCTGAAGCGCTCCGTCAGGTTCAGTCTTCAGCCTGAAGGGATCTCAAACACAGTAATGAGATACAGAAATAAGAACACCTCTACAGGTAATCCTTCAGATAACGAGGTCCAACATGCCGAGTCCGTCTGTGGACTGTTCATATTCTGGTTTGTGCTGCTCAAAATCTGCAGCGAGAATCAAGCGGCTTCTGCTGTTTACTGTCACCACGACCCGGTCGTCCCTCCTAACCGAGTCTTTGGAGAACTTAAACCACGACAGAGTATCTACTGATGGTGATTATGTGATATAATATGGAGGGAAAAACCTCTCTTTGTCACTCTCCAAGATGCATTATGGGTCAGGATCTCAATCACGAAACATTAACATGGAAAAACGCTTAAAAAACCCTCAGATCTCAACATTTTGACCGTCACGCCTCTTTTGGTTCTGCAACACCGGCACGCCGTGTGAAGAAGAGGAAGAAGAATAAGACACGAAGATAAAGATGGAGCATAAGACACAAGTTTACCAAACTTCTAGCCAGTTAATCTCATGAGGATGCAATGATTATACTACATATTCATTATGACTAACAGGAAGTTCTACAACATGTGCACAAACATCAATCACACCTCACAAATAGAATTAATCTTTGTCTTTTTGTTTTTCTTTCTTGAGCCATTTCGCTCCAATTTGCAATCAGTTTTGAATGTTTTGCAGCTGCAAACAGCGGCCTCAAATAGCAAGAGTCTTTATTAAACATGCAACCTCATCTTTTCCAGTAGTTTTAGTTTTCTCTCTTTTCCACCACGTCCTCCAAAATAATGCTTAATTAGCATGTAAGTGGGACGCAGCTACGGTCGCTGCCGCGCTCGCTGACACGGCTCAGCGGAACGAGCCGTCGCTAATGTTATTAGTGACACCTGGGCTTCTTTCACCCTCTTTTCCTCACATGAGCGCTGAGGAGAAAAGCAGTGAAAAAATAATCTAATCTTGTCTTTAATTAAACCAAGAAGTCAAGCATTCTGCCACACCAGCGCTATTAAAAGTGTTAACCAAAGGCAACGCGTGCAGGAGACGCTGCTCGAGTACCGCGAGGCTGAGGAAGAATCAATTCAGAGAAAAAAAAAAAAAAACGGAAGCTGCCGCAATGAAATTAGCAGAAAGCAGGAATTGATTTGTAGGCGCACGAGAGCCCAGAGGAGTAATGAGCTTGGAGACAAACTCTACTGAAGCTTTTTGTTTGTGTGTCTCTGCAGAGCTCAGACGGGATAAACAACGCGCTGCACATCACATCTGTTACGGTTAAAGTTTCTTAAGCAAATGTTGAATTCATCTTTTGCTTACTGTCTTTGAAGCCCTTCAATGGATTTGTTGGCAGAGAGGTGTGAAATTGCTTTTAGCAGCCTGCTAATTCCCTTACATGGCTCAATATAAAGGGCAGCAGATCAACATTTGTAAGTGAGCAGCGATATCTGTGATAAATGTGTTGCCTCGTGGAGGAGGAGAAGGGGGGACTGGGTAATGTTTGCAGAAGTAGAGCACATAGAAGAAGAAAAAGACGAAGACATAGAAGAAGAAGAAGAGGAAGAGAAGAAGAAAAATTGAACATAAATGAAGAAGACATAGAAGAAAAAGACAGAAGAAGGCGTAGAAGAAGACGAAGAAGACAGAAGACGAAGGAGACAGAAGAAGAAGAAGATGACAAGAAGACATAGAAGAAGACAGAAGTATAAAAAGAAGACATAGAAGAAGAATACATAGTAGAAGATAAAGAACAAGAAGAACAAGAAGAAGCAGACATAGAAGAAGAAGGAGACATAGAACAACAAGAGGAAGGCAAGTCGGACATGTCTGTGTGACGTTACCAGGACCAGGGTGTGGACCAGGCTGTGGACCAGGCCGTGGACCAGGCCGTGGACCAGGCCGTGGATCAGGCCGTGGATCAGGCCGTGGACCAGGCCGTGGATCAGGCCGTGGATCAGGCCGTGGACTAGACCGTGGACCAGACCGTGGATCAGGCCGTGGACCAGGCCGTGGATCAGGCCGTGGACTAGACCGTGGATCAGGCCGTGGACCAGACCGTGGATCAGGCCGTGGACCAGAACGTGGATCAGGCCGTGGATCAGGCCGTGGACCAGGCCGTGGATCAGGCCGTGGACCAGGCCGTGGATCAGGCCGTGGACCAGGCCGTGGACCAGGCCGTGGACCAGACGTGGACCAGGCCGTGGACCAGGCCGTGGATCAGGCCGTGGACCAGGCCGTGGACCAGGCCGTGGATCAGGCCGTGGACCAGGCCGTGGACCAGGCCGTGGACCAGACCGTGGATCAGGCCGTGGACCAGAACGTGGATCAGGCCGTGGACCAGGCCGTGGATCAGGCCGTGGACTAGACCGTGGACCAGGCCGTGGACCAGGCCGTGGATCGTGCCATAGTTAAATATGTTGTCGGGGTCGACTCCCGCTGTGTGTCAACACTGCTGAACAGCCACTTCTCTGCGTACCGCGACCTCCAAAGTCACTGTGACACCGAACACGACCGACAGGCTGTAAATGACTCTCATGACTCCAGATGGTGTCTCGTTCTGAAGAGCTGCTTTCTCCCGACTCCCCCAGACACTGAGTCATGAAGCACGGGTGTAAATCATGCTAAAAGAGTCGACTGATTCATTTGCGGATCTTATTTGCATGATTAAAGTGGCTTTGTAGGTGGTGCAGCACAGACTGAGAGCAGAACCCCCATTAAATCTACTTTGATTCAATGTTGTGTAACAATTAAACATAAAACCTCCGAGAGGGTGAAAACTGTCGACTGCAGTCGTGTTTCATCTCCGAAAAAGAAAAGCGATCATCGGAATGAATGTTGGCTTCGTCTGCAAACCGCAGATGTGTTGAAACTTTACATTCCTTCATGTTTCTTTAGGTTCTCTAAGGTTCCCTCCAGAGTTGGTGTGATTTATGCCAGATGTGTTTTATTCCACAAAAGAAACCTCGTCACAAAAACCCTTAAAATTACTTCTCAATTTATACTTTCAATCGAAGCAAAAGCAAAGCAGGATGGACACAGTGTCTGTCTTGCCTGCTCTTGTCTTTATCAGAGTTTAGGCTTAAGATATACTCATTTTTAAAGGGGCATTATGTAGTTTTGGAGAAGAAATTCAAACTCAGAATTTGAATATTAACAATATTAATGAGTTGGTTTGGTTTCGGCACAAAAACACCTGGTTAGGGTTCAGAAAACATCACGTTTTGGCTTCCAATACCAGCTTTTGTCACCTCGAACCTTTCTGGAAATGTCCCGTCGCCCAGCTGGAACGCCAACATGACTCCAGTCTTGAGAACGGAGAGAGTTTGTTTGGTTTGCTCAGGCAGATATAAGGAATCTGTCAGTGAAGATCTTTCTCTTCTGATTAACATTAATATGATGTTGTATTTTGAAAGCTCAGCTTCCTACAGGTCATTATTTTGTGTCAGCGACTGTTGCTTCTCACCTTCTTCTACGGTAAAACTAGACGAGCCATCATGCAGATTGACCGACCGACCGACCGTCACGTGACCCTCACATTTGACACCATCCGTCATGTCGCCACTGAGACATCTGAGATGTAACAATATGGCCGCCGAGACCAGGAAAAAGAAGGCCGCAAGCTAACAACAGGGATGTAAACAAGGTGGGCTGTGTGTTCAGCATGTTTGTTAGAGCTCACACACTTTGTTTCCGGTGAAAGAAGTTCTGCAGAAACAGAAACTTTGCTTGTTAACAAAAAAATCTCTGCAGGGTGTCGAAGCCTGGAAACAGTGTGAGCCGAGGCAGACGGACAGACGGAGATTTAATTGTTTCTTGGCCGGAGCAAACCGAAGCTCGTGAAAACATGCACATCTTACTGAAATACATCATCAGGTTTGTATCAGATTCATGTCATAATGAAATGATTTTATTCTCCAGACATCCAAACATACTCGGAAACACTACTCATTTCTTCCTGTAATTTCCTAAAGAGAAACTGACGTGTAACTGGAGTTAAACAAAATCTGTGAAGTAGTGACGTCAGTTTTCACATTTCAAGATCGATATCTAATCTCAGAGATTCAGATTAAGTGTGTCTTTTATCATCAAAGCTGACAAAGTGGAAAGAAACGACACGGTTTTGTCGTCAGGAGGACGGTGATATTCACAGCGATTTAATCAAAATACAGAATATAACAAAGAGCTGCGAGGGCAAGATGAACTTCCCTCACTGAGTCCTCTGATACCAGCAGCTCTGAGGGAGGTTTATCATGGAGCTGACCTCTGTGTAGGTGATTCATGTCTGTGTTAGTGTAAAAATCTTCGCTTGAATCAGGCTCGGTGCACATGAGATCAGTCAGCGGAGCAAACGTAGATAAAAGGGATCACGCTGAGGCAAAATCGGGGGCCAATCACGAGAAAGGCCATCAGGAGGAGACACGCTGGGACGCTCGCTACGAGGAGACAAAGACGAGCTGTCAGAGAAGACGGGAGCACTCAGACTAAATACTCAAGGGAGGAGGAGATAATAAGTGTAGCAGAGAGGCAGAAATGAGAGGCTGCATCCAAATCTTCATCCTCCAGACTTCGTACGTAACGTGATGTGTTCACTGTCATCACGTCGAGTCTGCACGTGCGTGAGACCGTAAAGCCGCTGATGCGTCCCCCTAAAGACTACAGCCGTAAAATCAATTTGATAACCTTTACTTCTACATGCTTCTGTATTGTGATGTGACATCTGGTGCTTATCGCAATGAATTGTGGGTGAGTAAATCACTGAAGTCTGCAGCACAAGTCGACTCTTGTCTGCTTGAGAGTCCCGATGGACCGGATGAAATGTGAGTTTCTCCGGCACTCGAGACTCGCTGACTTCCTCCATACGCGTCCGCAAAGTCTGGACATTTGGACGCACCAAGCTAAAAAACAGGAAACAGAACTAAAAGTCAAGAAAAAATAAAAGCACGACCTGAAGACAGATGAGACATGGACATGTTTTGAATAGAAAATATTGCAAAGATAAGGTGGTTAAAAGTATGACGTGGTTCAGTACTTGTGTAAAAATGTACTTTGTTATCGTTCATGCCGCCTTTTTATCAGCGATCACATTCAAAGTCTGAGCTGTAACTGAAGTACGAGCCTGTAAGAGCTCATTTCTCTGGGCCTCCGGCGGACCCCTGAGCTCCCACTGATGGACGAGGCTCTGGGGGAATAGAAGCCGGTCTGTGTCACCTCGCCGTCGTTCTGGCTGGATTAATAAAACCTCACTGCACAGACTGTGTGTGTGTGTGTGTGTGTGTGTGTGTGTGTGTGTGTGTGTGTGTGTGTGTGTGTGTGTGTGCGCGAGTGTGAATACAAAAGCGAGCGAGCATGCCAAGCAAATATTTAATGCGTGGCAACAAACACAGGCTGAGTTCACACTCAGCTCAGCGTCACACACTCAGATTTACTGTATCAATATGTGCAGCCTGTTATTCAAACATGTGGGTGTTTGTATCAGTATACATTATTAATGAGCGCGTGTGTGTGTGTGTGTTGGGATGGAGGGCAGCTGTTCAGCAGTTTGGCAGAATAACGGCGGCGGTAGCGGGCCGCCTCGCTCCACGCCGCCTCGCCGGCACTGATCTCACGGCTCACGTCCTGCAAAGTCCAATAAGTGTAGAAACATCACAGAGAACGAGGTGTTCAGGTATTTCTATTCTTGTTTGAAGGAGAGCAGAGGAGGAGAAGATGGTGACTAGAGTTTGTTTTGCTGATTCTTACTGATTTCATGGGGTTTACTGTTAAAATTGGAGCTTGGATGAAGGTTGCAGGACAGGATGGGGGATAAACAAGCTGAATCCAACTCCAACTGTGAAATCACAACGTTGCATGACGCACTGCTGCCCAGAGAGACTTTTCTGTGAGCTAACATTTACAAAGAAGCAGCTGTAAAACGGTGGACAACATGACTCGCTGGACTGTCGCCATTCGGTCCAATAAAACCGGGAAAATCTAGAAGAGCTGCAAGATTCAATTATTTAGTTTCTAGTTTTTAGGACGTTACGTTCACATGACATGAGATGGAGCATGAGAGCGTTTCAGGTAATGAATGAAGAGAGACAAATATTTAATTGATCCGTGAGTCACATACATGATGTTCGTCAGTTAAAAAGATCATTTCCAAGTCAATAAAGTCTCAGTTTGTCATCAAACTAATGAAATATCGGACTGAAAGTACGTCATGATAAAGACGACACAGCCGACAGTGTCGTTAGTGACGTCGTCTCCTGACTTAAACATCGCAGAGCTGCAGCTCACAGAACTGAACCAGAACCGACATATATTGTTAATATTCACCTTTTTACGACCTTTTCTGAGCCCGGTTGGCTCCATGTTGGTCGATGAAGTTCACTGACTGAGTGGTTTAACACAAAACTACACGAGATTTTACTTTAATTATGACAAACTGTGACTTTATTGATTAGAAAAATTATCTTTTAAACTGACAAACATCACGTGTGTCATTCATGAAGTCTTTCTGAAACACTCTCATGTTCCAGATTTGAATGTTACCTCCTAAAAAACATCCGTCGTCTCACATGTTTGTCTGAGGAGAGCTTCCTCCCGCACACACACACAGACCTCAGAGGCGTCTGCTCTACAAAAAAAGCGACTCTTTGGCTGCGACGACACTCAAACCTGTGAAAATGTCATTTTCAAAAATTATGTTACATCCGTCTAAAGTAATCAGCTTACATGCAAAAGAGCGAAAGTGGAAATGAAGTCGCTGCTGAAGGTGACACCTCTGCTCGCTGTGTAGGTGCTGTGGCGTGTGTGTGTGTGTGTGTGTGTGTGTGTGTGTAAACATAGAACAGCATTCACAGGCAGTGTCATCTATTAATACTCTCCTATGAGACCTCACGTACTAATTCCCACTGACTGTGAAGGCAGCAGACGGGGTGTAGACTGTAGTGGCGGCAGCGGCGGCGGCGGCGGCGCCCGGAAACAAAGGCCACGTGGGAGCTGACCCGGGGTCAGCCTTAATCACAGGTGTCATTTACAGCTTCAGCGGCTGATCTGAAAGATTCCAGCGTCTCTCGCTCGGCTCTGATGTGTCACTGATTACAGTTTCATTTAATAAAAACAAAAAAAAAGTAATAAGTAATAAGTGCAGCGGGCGTCACCTCATGGAGAATGAAATTGCTGTTGCACAGTTCATAACAAACTATATTTCCATGGAGGAATGTGACAGAGGCAGCGGGGGGGCGGCGGCGGCGTGTTGGCAGCGGCAGCGGGGTAAACACAGCGGCTGATGAGCTGAAAGGTTGCCATCAGCCGAGCTGTGATCAGCGTGCCTGCGTGGGCGTGCTCCAGCATTGTGTGTGCATTTGTGGCAGCGTGTACCTGCGTTCGTGCCGTCATGTGTGTCGCCCAGTTCTTGCCAGTGGGATTACAAAGGAGAACAAAATGTAAGAAATGGAAGGTCACCGGGGTGCTGCGGCGTTTATTCTGCTCCTCAGAAGTTTGTCTGGAACAGCACGATGTCGGTGTGTGTGTGTGTGTGTGTGTGTGTGTGTGTGAGAGACGGGGAAGATTAACAACATGTGCGACAGTACGCGCCTTCGCTTTGATTGTAGATCAGAGAAGGGAGGATGAAATTGGTGCGTTCAGCAGCAAGGACAGCTTTTAGCTATTTCCCCTCTGCACAAGCAAACACATTAATATTAAACACAATCTAATAAATCACATTAATGTTCAGTCACTGCTATGATATGATATGAAAGGCTTTCCGTTCTATTTTAGCAGCTCAAGGAAAGATGATATCTGGAGGAAAGGTGACTGTAGTCGACCCTGACTGTCACCAAGCAGCAGGAGCCAGAGATTTAGTGCCTGCAAATCATTCTTAGTGCTTGTTTTTAACCCTGCAGCATCACAGTTATTCAAGCGGTGTCAGGGAAGCCTCTCGCCAAACCTCAGCGGCACTAACAGATTAAAACGATACGCAAAGAGTGGGTGTTCAGCTCCAACTGTGCAGAATAATACACACACAGGGTTTGACAGGAGAGGCCTGTTTTCACCTGTGATTGTTTGTTTCTCTTCGCTCACCTCAGGCAACCGCAACGTCCACGTAGACACCGTTGTTCACACGTTAGCTCGTCGTCCTGACCCTGTTGGTTCACGTACATAACGCACCTTGCATACGAGAAACGTTTATTTTTGAGAAACGTGCACAACCGATTCTTCAAACAGACGCAGGACATGAGAGGCAGCACTCACGCGGACCCTGAATACGTAGTTTTGGGGAAGAAATTGTCTCTCTTTGTTTTTTATGACTGAATAAACTGAATAAAAGACACAATTTCATACAGTTTGACTTTGTTTATATGTGGCGGACTCTGCCATCTCTCTTGCTTCAAACTTTAGTGTCCTCTGAGAACAGCTTGAAATAAAAGTTTGTTTTATTACCTCATTAATATTGTAAATGTTAGTTTGAATTTCTTCTCCAAAACTACACAGTGCCCCTTTATATCAGGAGGAGAAGCGGGTCACGTTGGCGATCCAGCGGGGCGACTAAGCTGCCAAGCCGTCCGCTTGAGACGGCGTTTTAACGCTGCTGTCAATGAAACATCTGGACCGTTTCCAGCTGTGTTTGTGGACACATCACGGGACATTCGTCACGAGCCTGCGGGTAGTTTCCACAAAAGTTTGATGTGACATAACCAGGTATTTGAAGCCAAACCCTTCAAAGTCCCTTTAAAGATAAGCAAATCTTCAGCCTGAACTCTGATAAAGACGAGAGCAGGATTTGGAAACATCAAAACAAATACTGTCTCCATCCTGCTTACAATTTTGGAAAGACAAAATTTGCTTTTGCTTTGATTTTGTGGAAGAAACACATGGTGACATAAATCGCACCAACTCTGGAGGGAACCTCTGAAGATGTGTGATGTCTGGATGCTCCTCCCTCTCTTCTCTCTCTCTCTCGAGGCAAAACATACCTGAAATTATAATCATAATATTGTTCTGTGCTGTGTTGCTTCAGATGTTTCTTCTAAAAGGCCCATGAAGAAGACGGATCATAGAAATACAGGTTTTGCTGCTTGAGGAAAAACAGATCGAACAATCAGCAGGAGCAGATCGGAGTTTGACCTGCACGACTCGCTCGGTCGCCTCAGGCTTTAAAAACCCCGTGAAAGTTTCTGCGATACAAAAGTGCAAGATCATGTTTGACTTTTCGAGGGGATTATGAAACAGGTTCTTTGATTGATGAAGTCGAGGCGACTTTTAGCACACATCTCTAATCTGCTGTGAGTTTGATAAACAACTAAAGTCGACCAAAGGTCTCGGTCCTTTTCATAGAAATGATATTTATTCAGCTTGCTATGTGTGAGTGAAGGTCATGGACACGTGAAGCGGGCTGAATAACTCAGAATCATAGCTGTTATCTAAATGGGCCAATGTGGATCCATCGTTAGCAGCTAGTGAAGGTAACAGGTACTCGTCCTCGTCGTGGTTTTTCAGCGAGAAGAGAATTATTAATGAGAAACGAACGGTGGCTTTAATCAAATCAAATTTCTTTTCTTCAGTCCGACTCGATTCGCTTCCTCTCGGTGGGAGAAAGAACATAAATCCCCTGTGATGTTCCTTCAGTTTAGTCACTACAAAGCCTCCGTGCTTTCCCTCCGCGCTCGCTCATCTACACCCGATAAACAGCTTCCTCATTCCTACAACTCAAAAAGTAATTAACGGCGCTTGTTGACTGTTTTTGTTTTTTCCTCCGCAGAGACACTCACATCTTTTTGAAGTCGCATACTTCGTATTCGGGCCAGTCGATGTAGCACACCACCCGGTCGGGGAGCTGGTCCGTGGTGGAGTAGTAGTACTGAGGGAAGGCCAGGAGCAGAGCCAGAACCCAGATCACCCCCACCACCACTTTGGTCTCCGTAGACGACATGCGCTGCTTCAGAGGGTGGATGATGGCCATGTACCTGCAGGGGAGAGCGCACAAATGGTGAGTGGTATGATAATGGCGCTTCAGTGATGGTGATGTGTCACAGCTCAGGGAAAAAAAGACCAGAAAAATATGCACAAGGGAGATTTTGATCCTTTTAGTCATTTGCTGCACGTCATCCCGTTTCCTGCTTTATCATCGAGACATCTTATCAAATAAAAAGGCCCCCAAATGCACAACTCGAGACGTTCAGGTTTCTTCCAAACGACAAAAACAAGGCAGTCTTGACTGAAGTAACTCGGTACACAGGAGGTCAGTTGACGGGAGGGATTATAAAACACAGGTGAGACACATCAGGGAGGAGCAGACGATCACAAGGACGGTAAAGAGATCGGAAACAAGACGAGAGCCGGACACCAAAGTGAAACATGACCTTAAGTTCAGACGTGACATGACAGCAGAGGATAAAAAGGACAACATTTATCTTTAAAACGTGGAGGAGTGGAAAGTAGACGGTGGCAGAAAATGTAAAATGTCAGGAGTTGCACAGATGGATTCAGTGTTCAGTGTGTGATCGCAGGTTATTTCGGTCCTTAAGTGTCAGAAATGCTCCTTTGTGTCAGAGTCATAAACTCAAAATAGAGTTTGTGAAGGCTGAAAACAAACTACGAGCTGCAGGAAGTCGTTTTTCACACACACACACACACACACACACTCGCCCACGCAGCTGCATCTGACACATTCACGAGGATTAGAAGAGCTCGGGTCAAAGAACACAAGAGAGACAAAAGTCATACTGGTTTTTAAAAGATGAACGATGGGAGATCGTCTCTGGAGCAACAACAGAGTCACTGCATGGAGACCGTCTGTCTGCCGCTGATGTCAGATCCTAGTCGAACGATTCCCTCCTCGGCGGCGGAGTAATCATTCCACATTGTCATAATCACGCTCCTAATCAGAGAGTACGACGCAGCGCATGAATAACTTAAAATGACCTCGTGCATCGTTAACACTGAGCCTCCGCAGGAAATTGGTTTAAAAGACTTTTGCAGGCAGAATCCATTTCCCCTCGCTCAGAATACAATGCATCAGGGTGTGTGCAGAAAATCATTTGCTTCTCTCTGCTGATTCACTTTCATTTAAACCCCTCGAACATTAGTTGTTCTTAAAGTCTCATAACTCTGACGTGGGCGTTATAAAGCATTTCACAGGGACGCGTTTCTTATCTAAACTTCAGTCTGACAGCAGCTTTGAATATAAAAACCAAATCACCACGAGGTCACGCTGAGACGCAACAGCGACTTCCGAGGTAGAATCAGTGGATAATCTTTGAAACAACATCGTGACGCTACGCGAGCCTCCGAGCAAACTGTGGTGACGACTGCGACCGATTCTGAACTCGTGCAGGAAACCCGAGAGAAGACTGTTTCTAAAAGCGTTTCAGCTCTCAGTGTTTCTGCAGCTTCTGACTGAATCTCTTTAGCGTCTCTCGTCCTGTTTGTTCTCTCAAACATCTGCATTTACTGCTGCTGAAAACAGACAAACGCTGCATTAGTTTAATACACACCGTCAAGCTCAGTTGTGGTGGAAATGCCAATTTTTCGCCGTGCCGAGTCAGAACCAGGCCGGCGACAGGTAACACTGAAGACCCGAACCATCACTCTGATGTCTACAAGTAATTAACATCAGCGTGATTAATTTTTTGGCTCCCTCTCCAGTGGAATGCCGTCCTCAGCACAAAGAGGCCTAATTAAAGGCTTAATCCCACTAATAACCTAAATGAATCTGCTAAATGGACGCTCTCCCTCTAATTATATCAGAGGCGAGAGGAGCCCTTTGAAAATCGAACGCTCCCAGCGGTCCACCGAGAAAAAAAAATGGGAGATCACAGCCTCGGCTTTACTTTGGCTCTGCTTCAAACGCCGCTGGCAGCCGCGTGGCTTTTTTTTTTTTTCCTTCTTCGTGTAGGTGAGTCACAGTCGTGTTGTTGATGTCAGAATCAAACACACACCTGCAGAGGACAGCGGCGCCCTCGCTCCACACGCCCGGCCCGTCATCACCCCTGCTGGCATGCATGAAAGCACCGTGCTCGGATTTCACGATCGCATCGCTGAAGGGGGGGTGTGCTTCTGGAAATGTGGTCGGAAGATTCACACGGGATTCGGAAGAAATTCATGATATGTCGAACAGTCGGTTGCAGTTTGGAGCGACACGGGGTTATCGTGCACAAGCAGTCACAGAGCGTCTGTTACTGGATCTAAATGAGCTGTAAATGTTTATTAATTCTCGCAACACATGCAGAAATTTTGCAAATCAACTGTAAACTATGTAATGAATGTGGTCGCTGAAGAACAGATGCTCTGCTCCTGAAACGTTGGAGCCTCGACATCACGTTTGGGGAATAATGTAATAAATCCCGTCACTATCTTCTCACGTTCTCCGAAACAACTGAAGCAGCTGGGGACTCGTTCTAAAACGAAACAAACAAACCATATAATGACTCCGTACGGCTCATACGGCATCAACAAAGTCTCCGGAGGCCAAATCCCCCCAAACAATCCTGAACTGATTCGAAAAGACGTAATTTACATCCTTTGAAAAGCAGAAATCTTCACTGTAGCTGCTACGCTAAAAGCGCTAGCATTGCCTGAACTCGTACACATTGTTCTACTGTTTGTTTCTGTTTATATTTGTGTCCATTTGTGTGTTTTTGTCTATTCTATATTTCTGTTTTCATCTCTATTGATAGTGAGTTGACCACAGCAAACATACTCGGCAATAAAAAGCTGCTTCACCAACATCATATCTGTGATTGATGGCACAAAAACACATTTATGTCTCATTGTTGACTCCCGTTCACTGTCATCAGAGTCTTTCTCTCTCTGTTACATGTTGTTCGGCCCAACTGGACTGGAAACTTGAACTTCTTAGTGCCTGAGGGCTGAGGACAGTGGGAACTCATCGTCGGCTCACTCTGAAAAAGCTTTCAGTTCGCCGTAACAAACACTCAATATTATTATTCCAAACGCTTTGCGTCTGACATCTGCTGTGCACATTCAAACCCTTCCCCACTGAGTGCATTAGTTCAGTTTGATTAGCTCCTCTGCCTGCAAATAGAGTACCATTTATAGTCCAGCTCTTCCAGTGTTGCTCGGTATGAACACCTTTTTATTTAATGTTTCATTCACCTCAAAAAAAAAAGTCCGTGTCTGCGCCGCAGTGCCCCAACAGGCCCAGCTGCAGCCGAGAGCTATTTCATTTTTATGGATTTATCAGTGGAGCTCTGCTCGCCGCGGTTCTCCTGCCCTTTATTTCACATCTTGTAAAGCACACCTTTGAGACTGAACTCCAAACCTGTGGGCAATATCTGATTTGGCTGGGTGGGATACCTTCTCACGAGGTGGCAGGCAGCGCTGGCAGCCGGCACTGGATCGCATGGGTGACATACACCTCCAATTATCCACAACGAGCCGCTGAAGTGCCACGGCAATGCTACGGTTCGATATAAACACCATGAGGCTGCTGCAGTGTTTTCCAGAGGAGACATAATTGATTAAGAAGGAAGCAGCCGAAGCGACAGATGAAATTGCCTGCCTTCAAGCATGCCGGTGATTTTTTTTTTTTTGCGCCTCAAATCGTATTTGAAAGTAGGTTGTGGTAATTTGATCATGAATTTGTTTCATCTGGTTTATTGGTCTCTCAGGGCTTTGTTGTTGTTGTTTTGAGGGAAGGTGACGTTCAACTCCATCAGCAGCGGGCAGGAGATAGGCTGGTGTGTGTGTGTGTGTGTGTGTGTGTGTGTGTGTGTGTGTGTGTGTGTGTGTGTGTGTGTGTGTGTGAGTGATGGATTGTCACTGTGGTTTCTATTATTGTCCACATGCATAAAAGTCCTTGAGCCGCCTCGGTCTCATCAGTAAGCAACAAATACTCCTGTGTCCTGTACAAAACCAATATCCACCTGCACACCCCTGCTTCCTGATATTGTGTGTGTGTGTGTGTGTGTGTGCATAGATATTGTGTGTACACTGAAGAAGAAGGCTAATCTAGAGGTAGAAACTGTCTGTGCTCGAGAAGAAAAAGAAGGACGAAGAAGGAGAAATAAGAAGAAGGAGAAGAAGATGAAGGACTGAGGAAGAAGGATGAAGAGGAAGAAGAAGGACGACGAAGAAGAAGAAGGACAAAGACCAAGACGAAGAAATAGGACGATGAAGAAGAAGAAGGATGAAGAAGAAGAAGAAGGACGATGAAGAAGAAGAACAAGGACGTAGAAGAAGGACAACGAAGAAGAAGAAGGATGAAGAAGAAGAAGAAGGACGATGAAGAAGAAGAAGGACAAAGACCAAGAAGAAGAAGAAGGATGATGAAGAAGAAGGACGACGTTAAACAAGAGCCTTGGTGTTGATGTGGCAGTCACACCCGACTGTATGGTACAAAACAACCCTGCTCTCATAGGCTCTACTCCAGGACTCCATCAAAACCGTGACAAACTGGGTTTACTCTGTGACGAAGAAGAAGGACGACGAAGAAGAAGAAGGATGAAGAAAAAGAAGGAGAAGAAGAACAAAGAAGAAGAAGACGAAGAAGAAGAAGAAGTGGCTTCTTGTTTTAAGTCGGCACTGACTGACGCCTACAACTGTTACAAATGTAAAATGTTCATATCAGCGTCACATCATTCACGTTAATCCTTTGACGGCAGGATGAAGTCAAACTTGCTGGCTGGTGTTCGTCCTCTCTCAGTCTGCTGTCTGCACTCGGCCACAGGTTGTTTATGAGGCAAAGAAACAAAGTGTCTCTCTGTAACACTGTGAACGGACTGAATGCCGACACAGTGACGGATCTTCTCTTCTAGCTGAGTCACTTGATTCATATCATATTAATAATTTAACCTTAACAGCTCTGAACCAGCACCTGTACTGATTAATGCTGTCAACGTATCCGATGCATAATTAATCATCATTTAGATGATACATGTAAATATGGAATCAGACTTTTGACACTCTTGAATGCATAATTCTGACACTACATTGCATTATGTGAACATTAGGTTTCCATAAGTGAATAAACGAGCTGTTCTCAGAGGAAAATAAGGCTCCAGAACGCTGTTTGAAGCTAGAAAGGTGGCAGGGTCCGCCACATGTAAACACAGTACGACACTGTGTTGTCCGTCACATGTCCACCAGTCCGCTAAGCGCCTTTAACCAAGATGGAGGCGGCCTGAAAGCCATTTTTTCAAGCTCTAATCGGAGTTGATTTTTCGCTGACAGGAGACGACAAGTGTTGATTGGAGTGTTGTTTATTCATTCGGGAGTGAGCGTCGCTCGGAGGCAGCTGTTCAAAATTATCTAAATGAGTGACGCTTACTCTAATGGATGTGGATTTATAGAAGCACCGCTGCCGTCTTTTCCAAAAAAAGCCTGGGAGTGGAATTATTAGAGTAATTTCTGATGCGTTCCTACTCACTTCGGGGCGATAAGTCCTACTGTAACTCCTCGCGTGCTGTTTGTGCAGTGACACACCAAACAGACACTAAACAACATGTTATATCTGAGACATCTGTTACATATTTTATTGAACCCAGGACCTTCTGGAGCTGCGACCGAGCTGCAGCTTCCAGCGCCGCCTGAGGCCGACCGGTGCCGGGCGCCTGTCCATCCGTCTCCAGTGAGTGACAGAGGCCTGAACTCATGATTCATCAGGTCTGTCGGCTAGACGACAAGCAGACTACTTTCAAAATGCTTGTTCTCTGGATGGAGTTTGGATCGATCTGTGCTGAGGCATTTCTCCCTGACAGGTAGTCCGACTTCCTCGCCCGCTTCCCTCCACGTCAGCTCCTTTTTCTGTCCTTTCTCGGTACGAGCGGACGTGCTGTCGTGCAGCTCTGTGCGTCCCGGCGGCTACGATTCAGCACAAACGTACGGACATCAGTGACATTAACGCCGTTAACGACGATGGCTAACTGACATCGTGGGTAATGTAGGCAACAGGTCTTGAAAAAGGAGACGAACGCTCAGGTTCATTAGTTGCAAACTTGTTAGATACATGATCCGGAGGTTAAATGATGAGAACCTGAAAGCTGCAACGGAGAATTTCACTCATAGCAGAAATGGTGGTGGTCTGACAGGAAGTCCACATTTTCTCCATCTCTGACTGTATTCCTGTCTCCTAATCCTTTTGTAGTGCAAGAACTCATACCTCCCATTTTTTTTTGCCACAGAGCATGAATTACAAAGCGATCCAGACAGAGGCGAAGCCAATGATGACCCCTCTGGGGACATCAGACAGGAGAAGGAGGAAGAGGAGGAGGAAGTGGAAATTGGAGGAAGGCTGGAGACCGTACAGTAAGCTCTCATTGATATGCTGTGCAGAAAGCCCATCTGCTGCTGTGACCCAAGTCTGATTGTGCTAAGCTGCACTACAGCGACAGTAGGTGAATATAAATGGTCCGGCACTGGAATAAACTTAAGTCTCAGCCGATCACTCTTTCATCCGTTACTATATCAGCTCCTGAATCATGTTGGTGGGGGGAGCAGCACACAGGAGGTCAGACACACGTCTGCATCGTCTGACTACTGATGAGTAGGTCCACCGCTGATCTCCAACCCAAATGACTGACGGGGCCGATAACATTCTGATCCAAAGCTGCAGCTCTGACTCACTTACGCTGATGACGCCGCACTTACAAATCAGTTGCTTTTCTCTGAAGTGTTTTCTTTCTTTTTTTCCGGAGGCATTAAGTTCACACACGTCGGGTTTAAGTGTGTTTCTACATGCATATTCCATCGACTGGCACCACAGTTTGGCACCGAGGCGAGATTCAGGGACGTAATGATTCTTCCTTATGTGTTCAGTTCCTTTGGGGTGGGTGTGGATGGAAAATCAGGGTTGGTGAGAAGAACAAGAAAACCTAGAAAACACGCAAATGAAATGACAGGATCACTGCACTCCATCGCTGCCTGACTCTGCGCGGCGCCTCGTTTTGAAGCCGAGATTATGTCGCCGTATTTTATTGCTGCTGTTGGAAAATCCTGCAAATGCCAACAGGGGTTTGTTTGTTGTGCAATAACTTTTCATTTCTACGGTCTGTCAAAACTGTGGTGGCTTACGCAGCTTCCCTCAAGCACCCTTTGAAAGGAGATAACAGCCGCCACCGGTTCCTGCTGACATGTCAGTCGAACAGGAACATCTTCAAAGACGAGCTTTAATCTGATGGGGTTATTTTTTGTCATTTAGGTTTTCTACCCCGCGGCGTTGTGACTTTCTTTTAAGTGTTAAAGCAAACTCTGGCTCTCCTCGATCAACCGTGAACGTCACTAACTTTCCCGCTGCCTTTTCACACTTGAATGAAACACAAACTAAAGAACCAAACGGAGCTGCAGGATATATATAAAATGGGAGCGACTCATTCCACTAAATAACTTTTAACTAATCCAAACATTGCTGTTTTTAAGATTGGATGACATTATTTTAATGTCCCTGCATTGCATAGGCTCTCCATGAAACATGCTAATCTGCATATGTCTCATTCATCCCGTCCAATCAGCCTAATCAAGAGTAGATTTACTCAGATTGCCACTCGAAACATGCACACTTCCAGCTCCCCAACAGGCTCATTTTGAAATGATCAGTGCCTGTAATTTTTGCCTCTGAGTAGACCAGAAATTGATTAATTCGAGCGCTGCTACAAAAAACTGACACACGAGGGAAAGTGATCACCAGCGATTCACAGCGAACCAGCCGAATGGAAGACCAGAACTAAATGGAGGGGAAATAACTCTCACTGCATGAGACGGTAGCGAAGTCCAGTCACATCTTGCACACTGCGCTGAGCACACTGATACACTGTCTGTCAGCCTGTTCTGGAGCTTTTTATCAGATGCCTCAGGCGAGCTGGAGAAAGAAGCGGGTGGCCGGTCGATCGCAGGTACAATACATTCTGTCATTCTGGACGATTGCGCTGTATGAGCAATTCAGAGCTTTTTGATTTCACTCGAGTCACCTGAGGAAGAAGCAGCAAGAGCTCCTGTATCAGGTTTTACCAGCTGTTTGTAAGTCGTTAACTACTAGCTGGTTTCAAACTAATGATTTTTCTAAAGCAGGCGGCATAATTAACTTCGAGCGAGCAACTACAACTGCTGGTGTTAAAAATATGATACAATCCGACACCCTTAATTATTTTGTTGTTGTTTCACACCAGAATAAACTACATCTGCATCTGCAACTGCAGTAAATACACAATTCTATTTAAAAAAAAAGTGACCTGACTTTTATTTTGAAGTCGACTTGTCACAGGAAATGCAACGTGTTCAGTTAGCAGCGCCGTCGACAGAGCGAAACAGCTGATCTATTTTAAATATGTCCAAGTATTTATTAGTCGCCACATCTGACCTCACACACAAACAGCTGATTGATAATAATCAATTACATTTGACAAGATAACACGTAACTTAGCTACGTTCGGTTGGCGGGAGTAATCAGAGGATTGAAGGATTTCAATCTGTGTTGTAAATAATAAATTCAAATCGACGAATATTGAATCGAGTGTTGTACTCATAATCTTGTTAGTCAAGATTTAGTTCGTCCTAAGCAGCTTAATTTTGGCGATTTTCACATTTCCGCTCTATAAAAAAGGATTTAAGTGCAGTAAAATGTGCTATAATCACCCTGACACCAGAGGATATGATTATTTTAATTAATGAAACAACTTTTTTTTGCCTTTGTTGCTCTGTTAAATCTTTTCACTGCTACATTTAACAGGGATTTTATACGTGAAAGAAAAGCGAGCGCTTCAATAAAAACCCAAATCTCGTTAAAATTAAAATCCGAGGGGAAAAGAAATAGAAAAATGATCTCAATCAACAGAGACCTGATGAGCTTGGATGCTTGTCAACTTGCTACTGCTGATCTACGACTGGACGCCGCAGGAATGATTGAAGCAATGATTAAAAATAAAAAAGGTCTGATCAGCTGCAGCACTTTGCTCCATCTCCCCCCTGAAGAGATCCTGCAGTTTTGCCTTATTTGCCTAAAATTATATCACGTCCAGCAACTAATGGAAACTCTTCAGCTCGCGCAGGAGGTGGCGAATGAAAAATTAAGAAGTGAAATGTCGGCGTGTGATGGGTCACACAGGGTCTCGACATTTTACAGAAATAACTAAAAAATACCTCTTCCTGCAGTCTCCATACAAAGTATGAAAGGCATGAATAGCAAACTCGCAATGAGCAGACTGGATTTGTGTTGTGGATTTCATACTGGAAAAGGACGAGTTCATGGCTCTCCTGCTGACAGAGAGGCTGTACAGAAGAATAACACGCAGTTAACTCCTTCAGTGCAGTTGTGAGAAGGTTCTGGCCCGATGGATCCAGCCTGGGTGCAGAATGTTTGGGGTGTTTGAGGAGGATTTCCCCCTCTCTGCTTCTGATATTCCTCCCTGTGTTCATATATTGTGTTATGACGCAGCTGGGGAAACATCTCTCATCTCTACTTCTGGTCAGACTGAGATTAAATGCATCGCACACAGTGCGCCCTGGTTTGTAAACAGCCTTTCAGATCCTTCGATAATGGAGCGTGCTACGAGTGGCACATGACCAGCTGGACATTTAGCAGGTGTGTATTTCGGTTGCACCATTGTCACGTGACAGGCAGTTCTCACAAGACAAGTCGTGCACAGCAGTGATGTTTGCTATTCTTGCGGTCTGATACGGTGGCCTACGAGCTGCAGCGAGGTGTCACTCGTCCTCTGGAGCGACTCTCTGAGTGTCTCTAGGCTCGTTAGGTTGAGCGGACAGGCCGGTTCTGCCCACCGCTGTGGCCACCACCCAGCCAGTTTGCCCAAAGACACGGCAGCTGCGACAGCTAAAGCGGCTGCTGCAAAAACCGTCCCACAATCCACCGCACCAGCTCCACCGACTGTTTTACAAACCAACCGCAGGAAAAAAACACAAATCACAACATCAGCGTGAGAAAAATGAGCGCTGACCGAAAAGGAAATTGTGAATAAAAAAAAGGGGCACGTCAGCTCGCCGGGATGGATCGTCTGCATAAACATAATTATTACCTGTTTGATAAAGTGGTTATAGAAATGCATTGGACACACACACACACACACACACACACACACACACACACACACACACACACACACACACACACAGAAGCAGCAAAGTCATTTTTATGCATCTGATTTCCATTCTCAGCCTGACAGTCACACGCGGTCATCCCACTGATGAAGGGTTCATTGACGGGACAAGAAGTCGTCAATACAAACATATAAATCTCCCAAACACCACGTTTTTTTTTCCCAGCAGGCACCACAACGAGCCAATAAAACCAAATGTCACAGTCATTGGCTTTATCTCTAACAGGACCGTGCCTGCGTTTGTTCCACCACACAGAGCGTCCTTCAACATACTGTAGGAAACAAGACGTCTTCCGATATCAAGAAGCTTCATCACCCCTGAAGACATCCTGCCGTTTTTAGGAGGGGGGATATTAATGCAGGGGTGTGACGGGTCACAGAGGATGAACCATCTTCTTCACCTCCATTTTTAGAAATAACTAAAGTCAGTGTCAGTGTGATTTCATTGGTTTTAACCTTTAACTACAGCTTTTGTTTGTTGCTCAATGCTGGTGCCACTTTTCCAGACAACCAGAGGTCAGTGTGGACCAAACTATGGATCCCTTTTCAAAATTCATGAAGTGATTTCTCAACCAGCCAGTGTGTGCATGATCTGTGTGACATTGGTCTTCAGAAAACACTTCGATAGAATAAACATTTCTTTCTCAAGAGCCTCAATAAACCAGAGAAGCCATCTAATATCACAGCCTGTTCGATATCACCTGCAGGGAATTAAGAGCACCAGACTCCTCTAAGATATCAGTATCGTTTTCAAGAAATATTGCTCAGGGACCTTGTGAGTGGGCAAAGAGGGAATTCAACAGGTTTTCTGAGTCTCACATCAGATTGTTTCATATTCGGCGGCAGTGCCATAACATAATATCCGTTTATTGGCTCAGTACATACCCTCTCTATATTGGTTTACTGCGCGCTTATTGCTAAAATCCCACAGACGAATTGCATTATGAGTGTGATGGTAAACACAGTGCAACACCGCAGCTCACCTGTCCACAGCGATGGCAGTCATCGAGTAGATGCTGGCGAAGACAGCCGCGATGGGAAAGAAGTTGTGGAAGCGGCAGTACACCAGACCGAAGTACCACTCGTTGTGCACGGCGTAGATGAAGTTGATCACCGTGTTGAAGGCGGACATCGAGGCTTCGGCGAACGCCAGGTTGAGGAGAAAATAGTTGGTGACGGTCCTCATGCGTTTGTGCGCCATGATAATCCAGATCACCGTGATGTTTCCCACCACGGACACGACAACTATACCGCTGTACGCGATGGCCCAGAGGACGATTCTCCAGACCGGCTGCACGAACTGGTTCCACTCTAACGTGTCGTTGTTGGTGTTGTTGAAGCCGGTGGTCAGATTTGGCACGTCGGTGGTGTTGAATAAAGGATCCATTCTGCTGTCCAAGACTATAAAACGACAAGTAAAGCTCAACTCAACACATGACAAAGTTAAAGATCCCGGTGCCGAATGCAAAGTGGACAAAAGTTTGAGAAACGCGTCGTCAGGATTCACGTGGATATTTTGATGACAATCGATTACTTGCTGTTCATCCGTTGGCACTTTTCGCTGTGCGTAAAAACGAAAACGCGCCTTTTACGCGCACCAAGAAACGGAACAGGTCCGCGCTCCCGGCACAGCTCACACGTATCTGAGCTCTCTTCCTCCGCTCCTCTCTCTCTGTCTCTCCCTCTCTCTCTCTCTCTCCTCCAGCGCTCCTCTGCTCAAACTGAGAGACTGCACGGCAGCTTGCGGAGCGAGCCGCTGCGCACCCGCATCCAATAGGCAGCCTCTATAATTATGATTATGGATGAGTCCAGGTAAGTGATTCATTCCATCCGGCTCAGACCGTGGCGAGCACTGGAGGAGGCAACAGGATCCTCCTGCCTGAATACCTCTGATCTGATTTCATTTGCTCCTAATTCCTCTTGTAAACAAACACAAACATGGAGAGCAGGAGAATGAACGGAAGTCAGACATAACGATGGTGATATTAATGGTGGTGGTGGTGGTGTGTAGCAGCAGTGGAATTGTTGATGTCCGTTTTAATAATTAATCTCCAGACGCACCTGAATGTGTAATGTGGGGAGCTGATTGATGTCCCGGTCTCTCCACTCACTGCCCCCCTCTTGTGGACTCAAAGTCTGGACTATGCGTGTGTGTGTGTGGAGATCAGGCTGCTCCACATGCTTCCCAGTGAAAGTACCTTCATACCTTCATACCCAGTGATGCAATATTTAAATAACAATGAAGAAAGATAGCAATGATGTGATACAGTGAGCTGGTGTGAAGTGATAAGACTGAACAACAGGATATTTTCCTCAGGAGGCTGCGCTCTTATTGTTTACAGCGCCGAGCTCTGTGTCTTCTGTCAGACCTTTCTGTTCCAGCCTCCAGTTCTTTATGTGTGTGTGTGTGTGTTTGTGGGTCTCTGCCCAGGAGAGCAGTGTTTTAGAGGATGGATGAGGTCATTAAACGGGCTTCCAGGCTCGCCGCTGACACCACTGAAGGACTGGAGCTCTCCTGTCAGGATAGTCTACAGCGACAGGTTTCATGTTGTTTGGCATTATTGCTACTCATATCTGATTAATCAACATTTTAACTGTCAGTCATTAATGTCTAAAGAAGCATTATGTAGTTCATTTTGATCAGAAGAGAAAGATCTTCTCTGACTTTGACACGGGATGACTTCAGATGTCTTTGGTGATCTGATTTCTCGTATACTGACACCAGGACGTGGTGAATATCTGAACATCTACCCGATGAATTTGCAATAAATCTTGTACAGACGTTCACGCTCCCCAGAGGACGAATCCCTTTGCCTTTACTGTTCCCCTGAGGTTTCCTCTAACCGCAGATATAAATATCCCCCCGCAGGATGAACTGTAACCTTCGCTCCATCACCAGCTTGAAATTTACGCCTCATACTTTCCGTCTAGATCATCACACTGAATATTAACTATATAGTCTTTATTTTTTTGTATGCTTTGAATAAAATATAGATTGTTGTATGTTTTCTTCTTCCCTGAATGAAGCTTCAGTTTCCAGTAGATAGTCAGTCTCTCACTCTGTGAGATGCTCATGAGTTATATGTGATAATGACTTTCCTGCATCACGAGGGCAAAATCTGGTCGTCTTCCAGATGTGAAAAGTCTCTGTTCATCATTTACAGCAGAGTTTTCTTCTCCCATCTCCACAGAAACATATTCTCATGAATAAATTAATGAGGTTGCCACATTACAAGGTTACAGAGCCATAACAACTAATAAAAGCCACACAGAGGAGAGAAGGTCAGTGTAGCTTCACTGCAGCTGTACGCTGTAATCACACACACACAGAATCACACACACTTTCTCTGTTGGAGTAATATTGGAAAGAAGAGTAGAGGCTTTTTGTCATGCCGTCATTTACAACATCAAACTCGCAGAGTGCAGAAAAAAACCCTGCAATTATGCGAGTGAAGTATTCTCTGTTGCACTGCAGGCTGCTGCTTTCAGAACGACTTGTTAAGTACCCGGAACATCGTGAACGTCTTGTAAGACCCTTTGTAGGTCGACGTTCTGAGCAAGGCGACATGAAGAATGAAAGAAATGCAATTTTATGTGCGATTACTGCAGCTGTTAATCCCTCCCTCCCTCCCTCCCTCCGTCTGTCTGTCTGTCTGTCTGTGGAACTCTGTGGGCTGGAGAAAAATATCCGGACACCTCTTCACTTGAAGAGCTGCTGTGAAATTTCACATAATTTCCATTTTTTCCTTTCAAAACGACCCCTTGGCGAATCTAATGACAATTCTACCAAATAAACCTCGTTGCAAATCGTCTGTGAACTCGGTGGTTTTCAGTCTAACCCACCGAACCTTCTGTAATTATAGCATCTGCTCACAAGTCTCGCAGACATTTCTGTGACTGTGTGAACGAAGTGTCAGGAGGCTTCTGCACCACATTAAAGAGACGAGACATCGGTTTCACCCATCTTAAGAAACTGTCGGCCTGTAATTCCATGCAAATGTCTCCTCGTCGGTGAAATGGCTCAGCAAGTTCTTCACCAACACAAAAAAAATGTTGCCACCCCTTCCAAGAGATAATGAAATGATAGATGGTGTCCAGTCACGTTCCTGCAGCACAAGGACACTTCTTCTCTCCTGGGAGCTGCTTCGATCCACTCCGGTCCGGCCATCCTCTCCATCACATCTGTCAGAGCCTCATGCTGGTGTCCACACTGCTTGGAGGGTGAAACTAAGAAGAGGTGAATGACACCAGCCTCCTCCAGCCTCACATAAACACACATTCCCACTCATTTCATCCTATTTCCAGCCGCAGCCCCGCTGCACTGCACAGCTCGAGCCGTGAAATGACCCGGTCAGCCACATTACCCGCGCGCGTCGATGCTATCTGGGCATCAGGAGACGCTGATTCCACTACATTTGCTCGCAGAGTGCACTGAAATACGCTCTCACCCCAAAATGGATTCAGTTGTAGCTGTGCCTCGTGCAGCCGTGCTAACATGCCGATGTGCTCAGATATAACGTTTGCAATGTTTTATTTGATTTAGCTCGTTAGCATGTTAACATTTAGTCGTTAGTTTTGCAGGTAAACATGAAGCAGAGTGTTGGGATGATAAAAAGTCTCGACCAGGTGATGGCGGACATGAAAAGTGAGGGGATCATCATGATTCGGGAGATATCAGATTAAATGCAGCACAGCGAGACCAAACGCCACTGCGAGCGCTGACATCGCACAAATATGAGAGGAGGGAAAAAATAGCTGAAATAAGATCTATCAAGGGGAAATCAGAGCCTGTTACAGAGACGTGACACCAGCACAACATCCAAGTGAAGCTGCTGCACTTAATGGACGATCCGTGTTCCTTTTCTTCCTGCCTGCTTTCTCTGAGATCATCACCAAAGGAGAAGGGACATCTGGGGGCGGGGCTGTCAAATACTGATGCTTTGGGATTGAAGGTTGCATCGGTCATCAATTAAATCAACTTTTCTCACAGAATCAACCTTTAAACAACCCAGAACATCACTGGAACCAGCCAGCAGAGCATCAGTTACATCTCCCACCCAGCCACAGTCTGTTCACCCTGCTGCCATTTGGCTAAAGATACTGAAATATCAGCTACAGAGCAGCTTCGTTAAATGATTTTTGTTTGTGAGCAGCACTGACGGACGGCTGGCGTGTTGTTTTTACAACCCTGTGTAGTAAAATCATAAATAAATGAACCTTGTCCCGACCTACAGGAAGGCACGAAGGGAGAGTTTCTCTCCCGCCTGAAATGTGATTGAAAATGCTTGTGAACTTTTACTGAGGGGAGAGAAGTGTTGCTGCCTTTGTTTGACGGTGACGACGTGAGGCGAAACAAGCTGGATAAAACCTTCGCAGATTCAATCACAGGATCTCAGACCAGGACAAGACGGCCGCCACGCACAGTTCTCCTCACAGACAACTACCTTAAGAAATAAACTCTGTTATATTATCCTTTAAAACAACTATCTTCGTATCAGACGATGTATTTGCTTCCTCTCCTCTTTCAAACTGCCCAAACAAGACGTCCATCTTCTCCTCACTCGATCAACACGCCGCTCGCAATCCGTCTGTTATCCGTCACATGTATTAACTGCGAACGCGGCAATCTTTTCCAGCAAGGTCGGCGCGAGTGAGACCAAATTATACTGAGGTCAAATCAATTCTATGTCCTATCTCCTGCAAACGACTGCGTATTGACGGACTGTATCAATTGGAATCATCTCAGACAGATTGGTGCTACGTGTCTAGACATGATCGGCGGTCCAGGTTTCATTTTCATTTCATTTTCATGTTCAGCTGCGGAGTATTAAAGATAAAGATGGAGGCATAAAATTAAAACAAACAAATTAGGATGATTAGGGCTTGAATTCATGAGAATATATTACATTATCTAAGACGAGCTGAGTGCAAAGTACATGCAAAGTACTTATAATAACGATATTATGATATTAATCAGATTTCTCGAGAGCTTTATTGCTGCATTTTAATGGGTTTGAAAAGATCCAATCACAGCCAACAGAAAAACAAGTCAGTCTGAGGTGATGGAAACCAGAATGATTACCGTGATGATGAGTTGTTTACTTCACCTTTGCTGATGATGTAATCAGCAAACGCTCAGACCGCTGAGAGAGATGCAGCCGTTCTCCAAATATATATAGAATAAAGTTAGAGAAAAGAAAAGTTCTCACCACCATGTCTCCATCAATAAATGTCCCACAGTTTAATTATAAAGTTCTTCCATGTGTTAAAAAGCTAGCGGTTGCTAACGAGTGTCTGAATGAGACTACAGAGGTCAATTATCAATTAAAGAAAACCTGGATAGTAATTGTGCAGTAAGACTCTTAGTGGTTGTGAAGTTTCAGTCACGTGACCGTGATGTCGTCTGTTTGTAGCCTAACATTAGCTTCTTGCTGCTACACATTTAATTTACACACGTGGTGTTTAACTGTGACGATTATCTTGATGAACAAAATGTGTAAGAATCATAAACGTGTGTGCGAGGGAACCAGAGCGATGCTAACTTCAGGGTTAGCCTCCAAAACTACTCCATCGCTCCATCTCTATAGGTCGTAATGTTGACACTGTCCCTGCAGGAGTGGATTAAACCATCTCCAGTTCTAAGAGGCTCCAATATTATGAATTAATTGTCCGTCAAAATGTTTATTTGCAGCCCGTTACCACTCGACAGTGTGATTGAGGCTAATGTGAAAATAACAGACTGAACTCAGCATTTAATTTCAGGCTGTTGGAGGACCGTGGCTCCCTGCTAGTTTGTATCGGCATTACATTTAATATGTGTTGCCGAGGTGCAATTATATCATAAACAAATGAGGGCAGAAACTGACAACAGCAATAAAAAGGGTTAATGACAGCGGTTAACAGAATTAAATACACGAATGAAGCGAAGAAATCTGCGTTTGTGTTGTTGTTCCAACTGGTTTTCTCTTCTCTTCTGGCAGGAAGTGACAGACTCAGATACTTAATGTTGAAATATTGTACTTTTTAGGCTACATTTATTTGATTTCCTTAGTTATAACGTACTTTTCAGATTACATACATTTGTTTTATCAGTAATCAAATGAAAAATAAAAACGTGAAACAAGAGAAAACGCAGAAAATGCTGAATATTTTAGATTCAATAATCATCAAGGAGACTAATCTATCGTCCTGTAGTAAAAATATGTGTAAAAATATACGTATTATTTACTTTTACTTATACGTTTATACTTAAGTATAGTTTTGTCAAGTTACGTAGATTTCATATCAGATATTTTAAGACTTTTATTCATATGAATGACTTTCGCTGTCACCCAAAAAATACTTTAACACAACATCTTTACTTTTTATTCTTTCATTTATATGTTGTTCTCTTTGTGCACCGCTGTGAGGGGAGTATAGATCACCACATACCACTAAATGTGAGACTTTTAGAGGATCTGCTGGGCGCTCGTCCTGCATCATGAAGGCTGAAAAACCATAAAAAACACCATCCAGTCCAACCTGGCAGCTGCTGAGAGCGGCTGCAGACGGTCTGCTCATCTCTGCTATCGTCTGTGTGATACATATCTGAAGTGCATGTTTAAAGAGTAGATAAAAAAAGCAGTCGTAGGCACTGAAACAATTTACGATACGAGTAATAAACTACGTCAGCTGCAGCTCTCCTGCGACCTGTGAATAATTGACTGTCGGTGCCACTCGGGCCTGTAAAAAACTCCCTCCTGATACTTTTTTTGGCACTTTCTCACAACTGCAGTGAATTACTTGCATCTCATCTCAGGTGAGGGAAAAATTCATCTCACAGATCATAAGTCATGACGGACGGGAGTCATCACAGTGTGGTGAACGTTCCCACACGGCTGTCTGTGACGGTGCAAAAGAGAAATATACTCGTTACTGCTCACTTATTTTAATGATACTTTATTAGAAATTAGAAATGTCCCTCACAGCTTATGGTGTATAAATAACAGTGGCTCTGTGTATGTGTGTGTGTGTGTGTGTGTGGAAAGGATTCTGGCAGAGGAAGTGCTGGATTCAGATGACTTAACACAAGAAATGAGCCGAGTTTCTGAATTTAAACTCCATTCAGTCCGTGCACACTGTCTCCACGTCGGCTCCTGGACACTACGGGACCCACCGAGCAAGAAATATATCCAGAAAACGTGAATTCAACGTCCGTGACGACTTTGAAAAGACTTTAAAACAGACAGAATGAAAGTTTTTCTGTCAACGTTCACTCGTGACATCTTTTCAAATTCAGTTACGGACGTGTAAAAGAAATTCTTGTGGTTAAGATTTTTCTTTTCACGTACGAAGTCCACTGAGGTCACAGTAGATATTTGGCCTTCAAGTAAAAAAAAAAACAAGTCAAATTTGGCCGTGGGAAGTCGTTTCACTGTAGAGTTTGTGAAGCCCACTGAGGCGATGTGATTGTGATTTGGGGCTATATAAATAAAGCTGATTAAATTGATTTGACTGATGGTAAAATCTTTCATTTTGAACACCTGTAAAGACGTCACCTGGACACCGATATTGAACGTTCATCCCGTCTCTTCAGTGGTCTTTTCCACATTGTTACAGACGTTGAATTGACGTCTTGCGGACATGTTTGTGCTCAGGGACATTAAAACATTTTTAAAATTCAAACTGTTATCTCTAATCTTTCACTGATTGACTTCCTGACCTGAATGTTCCTCCACCACCCACTGAAAAGTCTAAATCAATTATTTGATAAAAATGTGAGATTCTGCGTGTCGCCATTGACGAGCTGCTGCCAATCTGACGACCTTGAGAGCGTTCGCGAGGTTTGACGGATTGAATTCCTTTCCGCAGCGATCAATGCGTGTGTTGTTGATTCCGAACAGCCTTGAGGAAAGATTACGTTTTTCCCACGTAGATCTTTCATAGCAGTGCATTATTATCATTCATTTCCTTATTTGCACATTTATTCCTGTTCATGGTCATGTGGGACTCGTTTGCAGTCCCAGGGTCGATCAGAGAAACACTCTCCCTCCATCAGAACGCAGCGCAAGATAACATGAAATTGATCCCTGATTGTTAAAGTCAGAGGTAAACAAACAGTATCTTCCTCAAGGAGACATAATAAATGTATATGTTTGCGTAACGCTGGTTGAAGGACTCCAGGAATTGATTAAATGTAACCCGATGACTCACAGCGTACTCGTGTTCGTCCTCTACTCAGGACTGAACAAATCAAGAGGAAGTGATTCCACACAAATAAAATAATAAAAAAATAACACCAAAAACCATCTTGTGGTGTTGGGAAGGACAGACTGGTAAACACCTCTGCTGATAATCACCTGAGCGAACACATGGCCAGCTTTGCAAGTACATAAACCTATTTGTGAATGCATCAGGAGGGTCAGCGCCAAATATATCCAACAAGTGGCGGCAACAACTGATGCAACTTGAAGCAAGAGGGATTAACTCTGTCCTCAGTGCAGAAGTCGTGCATCACAGTAACTCTTAGCAGCACATGTATATTTACTTTGCATCCTTTTCTGCCATCAAATATGTTTTTAGTCGTGTAAATAATCTGTTGAAGGTCATTTTTATCTCTTTTTAACAGTCAATACACACAAATCGCAATACAAAGTACTGCAACGTAATTGTAGTTCTTTAACAAGCCTCACCGGCACATATTCTGTTTTATTTTTTAATTCTGGAGTTCATTCTGCTTCCAACTCATATCCTTTATAAAAAATGTATTTGTTTTTTGTTTTTAATAGGTAGATTTTTGTTAAAATGTCAAAATATCGGCCTCTTTTAAATGTTTACATTTGTTTTTACTCTTAAACTGTTATTCATATATATTATTTCATTAATATAACCTTTGAAAAAAATTATTGTAACACATGTGTAATGTTTTAAAGTCAACACAGAATGATGTCACTTATTAAATGTAGCAGATTAATCCAATTAGCTAATGAAGACTCCTGTGTACTGTCCCTTTAAGAATGTAGTCAAAACAAAGCGTGGACCGGCCGCACGGAAGTGGTTCTGTTTCGGTTGCTACCTACAATAGTAATGTGAGAAATGAGGGCTGCTGCGTATTTAAAATTGAGTTGGCTCTCTTAAAAGCATTTTTAATTTCATGAAGAATATCTTTTTATTCATCCGTAATATTTTCATATCGCCAGAACCAAACGAAGGGATAGCTAGCTAGCTTGTTAGCTAGCTTCGCAGCCATGCCGCCCTACTCTGAGCTGAGGAAAACCAACCACTTCTACTACTTCATCAAATTTACCCTAAATATCTACTCCATGCTCTTCTCGGTAAGTTTCTGGTCCTTTTAATGAAATCGGCATCCTGTGTGGCATCGTAAGCTCGCCCGAGCAGCGGCAGTGTCAGCTAATTGTAGCAGGCACGAAACACCCAATAGTATCTGTGGGGCTCACTCCAAACTTCATAAGGAACAGCTGCATGTAGCATCTGCGTACATATGTACATAAATACACACTTTATAGAATATAATTGAATGGCTATTACGAATCTGTACAACCTGTAGTACAATTCGGCATACACCCGAAACAACTACCGGGCCTGTTGTTAGAACAGTTTGATTTTTAAACACGGAGACGTGTCAAATTCTCGTGAACCTCCATGTAAATACCGTTACATCATGAAGCGGGGTATATGTGAGAATTAATTGAAATAAATCGCCGTTTGTTTGATGGGACATTTGCCGAATTCACTAGAGGGATATAATAACCTGAAAAGTAATTATACATTGGATGATAACTACATGTATATGTTGTTGAACAATGCAATATTGAATTGCCATATTTCCCAACGGGATTCGGTGTGGAATTCCCTGTGTACTAGCTAGCTGGTGAGTGGTTAGCTTACAAGACCGATGCTACGATTTCAGACATCCTGCTACATGTTAATATGTCGTTAATTAAAAAAAAATAATAATTGTGGGCCATTTAGCAATAACATATTATACACAGAGGTATAATTAATGACATGTGATACTGAAACAATGCAGAGCGATCACCGGCTAGCTAACAGCTCGGTGGTGCAGGGCGTTGGATCCAGTTAAAGGGACGCTGATGGGGGTAAATACTGTCGCCGACAGAAAACAGGAGCATCCTTGAGAGGCGGTTTTGTTTGACATACAACCTAATTACATTCATATCATGGTTTAATTAAATAATATACGTAATGTCAGCTATGTTTTGACAGTTCGTGTTGTTATACCTCTCTTAAATGCTAGTTTACCCAATGTAAACAGATTAAGCTTCCTTGTAAGGAGATAATATTATCCCAACACACCTGGCAGGTTGAGAGCATTCTGGGTAATATAGCGTGTAAAATAATGCAGATTCATTGCACAGGTGTGGTCCTCATTTTTATATGTATTAATATAATGCAATTTAATTTCTACTATAGGCCTAAATAATAATATTATGCATGATATAAACAAAAAAATCAGAAATAATGCTTTAGTTCGTCATGTCAACCTGCTTACTGTCCCTTGTGTTTTAAGTCTGGCTTCATGCTTCCTCCATCTGACCCTAACATCACTTTCATCTCGAGGTAAATTTGCAGAATAATGTTCGGATTGCACCACCACCAGCACCGTCACCATTCTGCCCGGCTGTTTGTGAGGGTTGTATTCGAACACCCTGAGGCACGTTATTGAATATGACTCCAAAACATCAGTAGTTTGATTCCATTAGCGCTCCAGAGTCCCTTTTCATATGATCCGTCTGTCCCCGCTACCGTTTCTCTCTTTTACTGCTGTGATTTAGGACCGTGTTGTCTCGGCTCGGCAGACAAAAGCTCTTTTTAGCCCAAAGCTGAACGCATAAACTTAATTAAAGTTGTCTCCTTGCAGTTGCAATATTAGCTTTGGTAATGCAATTTAAGCTGCATTCTCATGACTGCAGGAGTCCAGTGGGGATTACTCCTTCCTCATCCAGTGAATATAAGTAGGTCTGGTTTTTATTAAATTAGTTTTACTCAAGGTTAGTTACAATCATACCAAAACTGTCCCATGATACTTTATAATAACCATCATAAATAAATGATACAGTCAGAGCGTTAATGTAGCTCAAGTTAATGGTTAAAATGATGAAATGCTTTATGAACAATTCATTGAGCAGTTGTGTGGTTGCAGCTGACGTTTATAGACTTTAGCAATAACATTTGAAGGCTTTTATGGGTCGATGTGTTTTGGTGCCGCGTCACCGTTCAGCGCTGTCAGAACTCTTCGGTATCTTTCAGACCACTTGTTCCAATATCCTGCGATGACTGATATCATGCTAGCAATTCCAGCTATTGTCTTTTTTTTTGATTTTATTCTCTCCGTGATGATATCAGATCTCTCTCTCTCTACAAAGTGTGTTACTCACTCTTATCTTCATGACTGCAGCAGGGTGGGTAGAAAAGGCTGACATTGGATGTGGGAACCGAGCCAAATGTATCCGCCAATGCTTTATGGAGGGTTGTGAGCAGTAAGTGCAGTTGGAAGTAGATGGACCCTGCTCTTAAGGTAGATTGCCTCCGTTTTCCAATTGAAAATCAATAGCAGGGAAGCAAACGCCGTGCATAACGTCTCTGTCTTTTTTTTTTTGGCAGATGCATTAGTTAGTTGAAACGTGGGCGACACGCCGCCTTTCACAAGTCTGATGAGGTGCTCTGAAGTTCTTTAACAGTTTACAGCGGGCACTGAAGGTTGCACTCCGTTAGTCTCGCTAATCATTTTAACATAATGTTCTTTATGACAGTAATTCACTGTGAGTATAAAACACTGCACAGCCAGATGCAGAGGTGGAAAGTCCTGTTTTCAAGTACAATTTTCAGGTATTATACTTAAGTATTTCCATTCTAACTAGCTTTGTACTGTATGTTTCTCTTTTTACTCTCCAACGTTCGTCAGCTATAATTCCGAGTTACTTTATTGATTTTAAGATTTTACATTAGATGTGTAACTTGCAGTTGAAAGCAACGAGTGAGTAAATAAATCCAAACTTCTTTGTGTTTTTAATGAACTGTTCAAGACCAAAAGAGGTTCAGTCGTCCAATAACAGCGAGCGTTTCCTGTCCCGAGCGCAGGCTTCAGTCACGAGTGCGTGAGACCTCTATGACCTTAACTTCTACATATTTCTGTAGATGTTGAAGTAGGTTACGTAGTTCAATCTTTTAGTTATCTGTCTTTTCAGTGCGTCTGTTGTGGCGTCGCAGGTTGTTTTATTTTGAAAACCGACTGGATGCACGATGCCGTTTTGCCGTCTGGCTCGATCTGCTCTGTGCCTCAATTTCTGCCATCGATTTGAGCAAACTGCCCTTATTTGAAACCTACACAGTTGAGTTCTCGGGTAAAATAACCCCAGGAGTGAAGTTGGTGATGAAATAGCTGAACCACGGAAAGAAGAAAGAGAGAGGAGACTCGAGAAAGAGTTTTTGATCGACTGACTGAAACCAAAAGCCTTTTGAATAACAAAAATGTCAGTGCATTGAACTTCAAGGCACTAATATAAAAGCTCTTCTCAATTTAAATGTCCACAGAATGAAGTTATGGTTGTAATATTATCATCTTAAATTGAATGCATTTAATTTAATCACCAACGCTCCCTAAGGCTTCAATGTGGATTTTATCATGTCAATTCGAAAGGCACCATTCAATCCTGGTGTCCAACTGAATGATTGTTTCGTATAAACTCTCTGGTAATCAACAGAAGTCTACGCTAGTTTCATGTTTTACCTGTAAAGACTCGTGTTGATGCCTTTAGACATCAGATTTCCAGACAGAGAAAGTAAAGTGTCTCCTGCTCAGAAAATCCCGGCGGTCCTCGGAGCGTCTGTCCTGTCAGGCGTCTGTCAGCCGAGGAGTCGATCGCAACGGACGACAAGTAGAAGCGGTTGTACCGCCGTCTGCTTTCCAAAAAAGTAGTTGCGGCCAACTTCTCTGACAGTTCGTCACCGGAGCAGAGAGCGTCCACACAGACCGGAGTCACGCTGCTCTGCTTCATGCTGCCCTCCGTGTGTTTCACCGTTCTCTGCTGCCACTTCACATTTTGACACTCGATTTGTAAAGTTTACAGTCCGTCACGCTGCTGTTTCTGCATCGCTCTGTGGACATGACGCAGCTGAAACACCTAAAGCGCCAGGATTCGACTCAGGAACATCTCAGACTGGTGAGGCGAGACAACAACTTGTAGGGAGCGGCCTTAATATTAACAATCTAATAGTGCCGTTATATAATAATAACAATAATCGTCTGAGGATATGAGCATTTCTTCCTCTGCGGGTTAGATGCCTGATGCTTTGCACTGCGGGCACTTTGGAGCTGATTATGGTGGTTTATGGTCCGATCACATTACACCACAACAACACATATATTTCTGTTTGTGTGCCCCGGTCACCCTTTCACATTTTGCAGCCTGTACGCGACACGGTGTGAGCACTCAGGGCAGCTTGTGGGTGACGTGAGGTTTGTGACACCGGGAACAAAAGCAGCCGCATGTCTGATAAATACATATTTCAAGCCTGAAAGATCCCTTATTTGAGGAATTCTTGTGGAAAGCTGTGACGTGGTGAGAATAATAATCATTGCAGGATATTAGCTGTAAGATCAGCGCATGGTCAGAAGTTTTGGATAATGAGGACTCAAAATAACAGAACGGAACAATTCTTCTACATTAGTTTGCTTTAATAGAAGAATGATGAAAGAAACTGAAAGTCTGTATGTGATGTGCTGACGTCTTTGCCTTCAGACAGTCTTTAACTCATCGCTGCTTTTTATTATACATTCCTCCCACTTTTCAGAAAAACTGATATCATGAATGATATTAAAATCCTGTGGCACATCCAGTCGGGCATCTTCAGACTTACATGTCTCCATCCCACCGTGAGGGAGAGCCGGCCCCGTCCTCTTTATCCATCATATAATTCCACTAAGTGGACGTAGTCGCGGTTCATTTGGAGTCTCATGCTGCTTTAAGACGCAACAAATCCACTTAAAAGAATCTCATTAGTCTGGATTTTAATGAAGCATTTTGATGTCTTGTCTTTTCTACTTGAGGCTTTTCCACGCTGATAAAGATAGAATTCTGAATGGAAACCGAAACTCATTTTGAAGGTTATGTTTTGTCTTTTCTTTTCAGTATAAAACTTTCCGTGTCAGCCTTTAAAGCTTGTTTGTCTCACCGCCGTTTGGCTGCTAATCTGATTGTAGATTAGGAAATCTTATCAGCCACATCCAAACCTTCTTAAAGTCTGTTCATTTCCTCCTGAAACCAGCTGTTCCATTTCCATTGAGCATTTATTGAACCAGATGCATCTGTGAGATTTGAAGTTTCATTTTCAAATGAGAGAGAGACGAACTGACAGGATTATTCTTATCGTTCATAAAGCAAGAAGCAGCAGGAGGAGGAGGAGGGGAAGAAGAACTCCACAACACCAAAACACAATTTCTCAGCGCCATTTTTTTGTTCTTCATTCATGAAACTTCTTTCTCTGTGTCGCTCTCTCCACCTGCAGCTGATGGGTCTCTGTGTGCTGTGTGTCGGGGTGTATGCCGAAGTGGAGAGGCAGAAGAATCGAACCCTGGAGGGCCTTTTCCTGGCTCCTGCTGTGGTGCTCATCCTCCTGGGCCTGGTGATGTTTACAGTGTCGGTGGTGGGCATGGTCGGATCCCTCCGGGACAACAAGACCCTGCTGCACATGGTGAGAAATGAAAGAGGAAGAGGAGGAGACATCAGCGCATGTTGTTTGTTTTGTATATTATAGTTTTCCCAGTTTTGCACAATGTGAGACGTCAACTGAGTTACAAAATCAGAGCGTAATGTTGAATAATGACACGGTTTCGCATCTATGCAAGCGAAGGGACGAATTAAACTTTTGCCTTTGGTGGCAAAACAGATTTGCATCTTCGTTTTGAGTTGTGAGACTTGACTGGCGCAACCAAACTGCTCAAACGAGCTACAACTCAATCTGACCACATTTAGTACCAGCAGGCACTGGTCACACTGATGTACAAATTATATACGTCCAACCTGAGAAATATGTGTTCAGCAGCAGCAGATCGTAAAACACTGAAGTCAGTGATCACGTAGGATGTTCAGGAAGTAAAGGGCAATAACTCGTCATTTCACTTGCATCTGCAACAATCACACTGTCGACTGAACTTTTACAGTGCAGTGAAGTAAAGATCAGCGTGTGATTGGGTTTATTTTAGCCGAAACTGATCCATGAATAACATTCTGGCCCCAGAAACCAGTCTTCGGTTGTTGTTGCACCACTTAACGTTTACACAGCGATGTTTTAATCCTCCATCTTCCTCCGTCTGCAGTTCCTCTGTGTTCTCTGCGTGCTGCTGCTTCTCCAGGCGATCGCCCTCACCATGGCTCTCATCTTTGAGAAGAAGGTACGTTTGTGATATTTCGGCTCACCTGTGTGATAACGGCGACGCACCTCTCATCCGTGTTTCTACCTCTCGCCATTCTCCCCAGACATCGGCCTTGTTTCAGAGCAGTATACGAGAAGGAATCAAACACTACTACGACGACCTGGACTTCAAAAATATCCTGGACTACGTGCAGCAAAAGGTATCGTGAGAAATGATCTAGATAAAAGTGGGCATTAATAATGATCTGATGTTATTTGATATGTTGTGTTTATTCAGAGCTTTACTGTAGATTTGTTTTTCTCTGGTGTAAGATTAAAACACCAAGCTGGTTGTTGCATCTCACAGCTGACATGATTCCTGATTTCACTTTTATTTACTTTTATTCTCAGTTTCTTTGTTGAGTTAGTCAGTCTGCGTTTTAATGATTAACAAGTTGCCCTCCGTGTTACGTTCTGTCTGGTTGATGTCGGTCTCAGTTTCAAAAAGTGGTTTGTTGCAGTCTGAAACTTCTAAATCTATCAGGAGAAGAAATGAATAATAGATTCCTGCTGCAGGTGAGTATTTTGGAAATGTCTCATGTGTTCACTCTCTCAGACACACATTTTATCTGATTAGAAAACAGCAGAACTGACATCAGATCAGCTGCACTGAGGCGAACGCTGACTGGGTTCAGTGCCTTTGAACTTGAACTTGAACTTGAAAACAAATTTGCAGTAATGTCTGTTTACCGTAACCTTCGGCCGCGAGCTCAGAACATAGTCCAGCCTCTCGCCTACAATTCTCACAGCTTGAAGCCTTTTTCTTCGAGGGGACTCCTGCTGTGTTTCCATCACCTCCATCATCGCAGAGAGCAAATAATCCTGCGTCTGGTCTTGTAGCTGGTCTTTTGTTTTTTTTTTCTCCCCCCACAGCATGCAGCTTAAGTCAGGCGTCCCTCGAGGTGTACGAAAGGTCTCAACACTTTGGACACTGTATTGAATTTTCTCTGTGAGGTGCACTGAAATGTTAGCCTTTAATCGATCGTCAGAAACTCAACACGCTCACATGTCGTGACATGACATCCCACATTGAGTCACACTGCAGAAGCTGCAGCTTAGTTTGAACATTGAGCCTGTCGTTGTTTCACACTTTGAGATGAACCTGCTTTGCTGTCTTTTGCTTTCCAGTTTTCATGCTGTGGAGGGGACGAGTACAAGGACTGGGGTGTCAACCAGTACCATTTCTGCAATGGTACCGGTCCGCTAGCCTGCGGGGTTCCATATACCTGTTGTGTCCGTCGCAAGGTGAGTCCCGGCTCCCGCTTTACTTTGCTGAGATCTGTTAGTACTCGTTGTTCAGTCACAAGGCTTTTGTTCTTGACTACAAACTGAAGACAGGTGCTGAATTCGCTGCTATTATTCAGACAAAACAGGAGATTTAAATTGTGCACAACAGCAGAGTTTGTTTTCCTCTCGGCTGTTTAACATCAAGTCTAATTGAGCCGAACCAAACGGGAAAACACAGCAGAGTTACCAAACAGAGGAGGTGTGAAAACACAACCATCGACACAAACTGATGTCTCAACTAAGAACGTTTTAAATGTTTAAGTCTGTAAATAGAAGCGTTAATCCTGCCTCCGTTCGTACTTTGATTTCTGCTCTCTGAGTTCAGTTCGTAAAGTTACTCGGCAAGTATTGACACCACGTGATCCAGAACTGGGCCTGCTGCCTGTAGACGGCCATCTTGTCCCTGGTGATGGATGGTTCTGATCCAACAGCCATCCGCAGACTTTGTGATGTCTCCTGCTTAATTATGGAGTGAAAAGACACCGATTCTCTCCGCTCCACAGACATAATTGATTGTGTGAGAGAAGTGCCTCGTCCTGCTGTGCTGTGATTCAAAAGAAGGTTTCTCTCTTCAAATTAAATGCTGTTCCCTCTTGGCGCCGTCCCCCCTCCCCTCCCCTCCCCCAGCTCAGAGCACTGATACTGTTCCTGGAAGCAGTGGAGCTGTGACGGAGGAAGAATTAATGGCAGCAGCCTCCAGTACTCACACACAGACACACACCAGAGATGGAGGAGTTGATTAGAAAAAGTTGAGCGTTTGCTGGCCGCCTGCTGTTATCACTGTCCACCTGTCAGGGCTGCGGCCATTTTGTAAGTACCTTAAGTTCACGCTCCGGCGGGCAGCGGACAGGAACACACCCCCCTGTCAGGAGCGACACACTCGTCCCCACGGTGCGGTCGGCGTTCACCTCAGCTCAGGTTAAAAATCTCGTCTCTGACTCTCTGAATCTCGACTCTTTGCACAGGTTGGAGAGGTCGTCAACACTCTGTGCGGTTACAAGACTCTGGAAAAAGAGGTAAGACACATTTTAGTCTCCGACTCCTCACGCGGCCTCGACGCATCACACGGGATTGTAATTCTCTCATATTCTAATACATAAACTCTTCGTAGATCAAATAATCAGATGGGATGTTTCTGTAGTGGCTATGTTTAAAAAATAAAGATTAATGGATCTTAAACGGGGAATGAAAAGAAAGTCACTTACTCCACTGACCCGACTGTGAGACAATCCACTGTTTCCCTTCACTTTTTAAACACTCAACACATGTTGAGAACAGTTTTTAAACCCAGATATCATCGGTCCAAAGAGAAGAGAGTCCCGGTCTCCTGAAGGCAAAACAAGAAATAGTTTTTTAATTGAAGCAGAACGTCAATCCAATATTCGTGCAGTTTATCTGTCACACACTCACTCCCTCTCCCATCACGCCTTTTTTCTTTTTTTTTTTTTTGAATAGTCATAATGATTTTCTCTGGCTTGTCAGACTGTCTGAGCTCCTCTTCGTGACATTCAGTGACACCATTATTTGTTGGCAGTTTGACAGCTGATGACGACGAGGCTTTTAGCTCATTTTCAGCCATCAGGGCACGAAGGAACGCTGTAAACCGACTGGAATAATAACTCGCTAGCACAGTGACATCAAGGCTACACACAACCCATAATGCAACAGTCTTTGTGTCTCTGTGTTACTCAAAACCTGACATAAACAGACTTCTCAGTATATGGTCAATCATTTTTAGCCATTAAAATGATCTGTTTGATGTTGTCCAGCGTCAACATTTTTCGAGGGACTATTGTTTTTTTTTGTTTTGAGTTTAAAACTGAGACTTTCCTCTTGTTGTCGTCCTCTCGGTCTGTGTATCAGCGTGAAACTCTGCACGACACGATCCACGTGCGAGGCTGCATCCATGCAGTCAACCTCTGGATGAGTGACAACATTGGAATAACCATCGCACTCTGCTGCGCCATCGGGCTGCCTCAGGTAATTGAAAACTCACAGCGCCGACTCACTGAAACCGAACCGGCTTTAAAGCCCTCTTTCCAGCCAAATGCAGCTCCGACTTATAGTGCTGAACTGTAGACTTCCTGTGAAAGCTTCTCAAAGTTAATTCACATTTTTCATTTTCCTCCCAAAATGATTCATGTTAAAACCTGCCAGAATTCTTCAGTACAAACTGAGCTGACTGGTTTTAACTTTAACTTTTCAGAAATTTGCTTCAGTTTTTTCAGTTTTTTTTTTTTTTTGGCAGTAAATCTGAATCCTCCGCTCCACAGTGTCCACAAATCTTCCCATGCATACATTCAGACTTGTCGCAGCCTCCACAGAGAGGAGAGTAATTACAATAATTACTTTTCTAAAACAGCTGTATAAATAAGAATAAAAAAAAAACTGGTTCTTCTCAGCGTAACTGCTTCAGAATTATTAAACGTAGCTCACACAAGGTGCAGGAAATGTAATCCAGTTAAGACAAATATACACCTACTCCTGCAGTTAATGGTGTCCTGACACCACTGTGTCCTGGTTTTATTCTCTGCTAATCTATATCAGCACTTGGCTAACAGCCTTTCCTTTGAGTTTTGACTGTAACAAACTTCAGGTTTGATTTCTTCCGGTGTGCTGATCCTATAAAAAAATAACAGGATCAATGACAATTTGACCTTTAGTCACTACTTCAGGAATAAATACTTATGCTGGAGAGATTGAATATGATTTGTTGAGGCGTGGTTGATTTATTCTGTGATGCAAACCCCAAAACAAACTAGTTTCTATACACAACAGCAGCCTGGCTTGTGGAGATATAGAAAAAGAAATAGATAGAATTACACCTTGGATCAGGCTGTTCCATCACTCCAGAGTGACTCCAGCCTGAGTTTTCATTCCACTGGCTGTGACAGAAGGTCAGAGTATCAGGGCCACCTGCCCTCCACTCACATCATTAAAAAATGAGAGCACATCATGCCGGTGTAACACACCTCCTGTCCTCACACTCTCAGTTCAGATAAGAAATCCTTCACCAGGAAGAAAGTCTTTTAACGGCGTGGAGGAGCTGTTTGTTTGTTTGTTTGTTTGCTGTATGATGCAGGATCACATCTTCAAGTTTCATTTAAAGTTTGATTTGGATTTTTTTGACCAGGAAGAGCAACATGAGATGAATCCCTCACATGCAGAGCAGCAGAGAGTAGATCAGCAGAAAAACCCCAATATTCAGTATACACAAGCTTAGTTATCTAAATTTGATCTGCGTCTGTTTGTCATCTTCAACCACTGAAAGCGACATCGTGTTGCTATCTGAGTGTTTTTACACAGTTCTGTGCTGATGGTTAAGAGAGCGGGCAGATATCAGGTGTGTGTTGGGAGATATATGCTGTTTAAGTCTAATGCATAAACACAATAAACTCTAGAATGTCAATACGTTCTATATTCGTACACATTTCTGCCTCACTAAACAGAGAAATACAACCATAAACCTTCTGGATTCAAGTTTTTTATCATTCACAGAACTAAGACGAGCTAATTGTTTCGCTAGCTTTAGGGTGGTGCTGCTGCAACGGGCTGAAATGGTCCGAACAGCTGAGTTCAGTAAAGACCGGATCACATGTTGATGTGAAAAATCAGTAATGAAAATGTCTGAAGTCGGAGTGTTTGTATTAACGAGGTCCGACGTCTCCCTGCAGCTGCTGGGCATCGTCCTGAGCTGCGTCTTCTGGAACCTGCTGGTGGACATGAGCGAGTCGGCGGACATGGTGGACTTCAAGCTGAAGAAGGCGGAGGTTGATTACGGCGAGCTGGACCTGGCCGGCGCCGGCTGGTGTATGTGCCTGCCGAGGGACGGCGGTTACCTGCCCGTCCCCGCCGCCGAGCCCGAACTGGACCCCATTGACGTTCACCTGGAGAAGCTGAAGAAGCAGGCGCCTCGCACGCACGCTCAGCTCCGGGAAATGCAGCAGTCCAGATCGGCCACGGGCCTGGACGAGGTCGACATCGGCCGGAAGCAGAAAAGGGAACACTGAGCGGTCTTTGTACCCTTTCTTGCCTTTTTCGGGGTTTTTTGCCTTTTTATTTTTCTGTCATTGTAATCATTTCATTTGTTGGAAGTTGTGTTGCACTACGTAACGGTTACTCAAGTCGAAATTCGGCCAGCTAAAGGGATCAGAAGTACTTTGGCACTTTGTTGATGAATTTGTTTACAACTTAATAATCGGAGGAACAACGGCGCAACATTGGCTGTTTTTTGATTTTTGTTGTTTCTTTTTTTTTCGTTTTAGGGAAAAATCTTTTGTCTTCTTTGTGAAAGTTGATGTTGAAGGATTTCTGGCATTATGTCACAGTTTAATTCAAATCTTTTTAGCCTTTGAAATTGAGCTATGTCTCATGTGCTAAAGCTTACCTCAGGCTGTTCTGAGAGCAGCCCAGTAGTCAGAGCACAGTACTATGTGGTGTATAAATTAAATGGTAGCTTGAAATCGGCGTTTTTTTTTTTCAGTGTCGGAGAAAAATAGGAATAGCCAAGTATGTCTTGCGTGTTAGCGTCAGTGACAGATGTATAAAGTTTGTGTTATTTTTTGTTTTTATGATTTTTATTGGTTGTGTGCAATCGATGTACATTGTAAGACTGATAGTTGTGGATTAACATGGGATGCATGTTTTGTACTGTATATGAAGTAAAAGTTTAAAAAACACAAAACAAACAAAAAAAAAACAACAACAACTGGGTTTACATGTTAGCTCTCATCAGGGGGGCTTGAGTCTGCTCCATTTTTAACTAAACTTTTTATTCCATCTTTTCAAAACGAACAACTTAAAGGGATAATCCAAAAATACAAATCCAGTGGGAAAAAAAACTCCTCTATTACGGTTTTTTGTATCTGAGTTATGCACTGTTTTGAGCTTCCCCCTAGCTCCTGCCTTGTATCAATCAACACTACTGTACTTGTTAATAAAGCTGAATTTGTCTACTGAATGATGTTTGAGCGCTTTTCCTGTGTTTGTTATTTGCTCGCTCACTTTGCAAACGGTATGTGGACATCGTGTCCTTGAGCTCTTACAGAAACCTGCACAATGTGTTTCCTTCCTCCGATAAAATACTTGCCATGCCAGTTTTTAGCGTTGCATTGGCAGAAGTTCTTGTAGGTTTGTAACCTTTCATCCCTGCTAATAGCAGCATTTCTGCAACTCGATGGCTTGAAACCTCCAATTTCTTGTGATTTTTCTTTTTAAACTGCTGAAAACATTTGCTGTAAATTCTTAAAGACTGATACGACTTCCTCACAGCCAGTTGAAACCGGTGAAACTACCTACTTCAACTTTTATTATTTTTATGAAGTACAAATGTAATCGTCAGAAACAAAACTTCAGCGTTGGGCTGTAAACTTTATTATAAATGTACGATCTTTAGAATAGCATGTAACTAAAGTGGGACCTTTCTGTGTCTCAGTTCAGGGTCTGCATCCTTCGAAGGACTCGGCCTTTGCAGTCTTTGAAGGCGAGTCCTTCAGAGAGACCTTGTTAACTGCGTCAGCCGTTGTTAAATGGGACGGTCTCGCCTTTGGAGCATTTCCTGGTTGCGTCACCAGATGTTTTACCCTTGCGTCGACGATCTACGCCACGCGATGTCGCCATTTTCTCTCTTTCTTTCTCCTTTTTCGGGCGTGCAAAGAATCTTGGGATATGAAAGGCCACGAAAGATCGTAGCGGTGCGTCCTCCAAAAATAGGGAAAAGAAGGAGGATCTGGAGGAGCCTTCACACGGCGTTGTGACATAATTGGCCTTGAAATGCTCCTCCGAAAGGACGCAGACCCTGAACTGAGACGCAGCATCTGTGTTCGCTGTGAGGACGTTTAATGTCCCTGACAACCTCTGTAGTCTCATTCAGACACTCGTTAGCAACCGCCACAGAGCAAAACTGGTAACCACACACCTTATTTCAGTCACGTAACCGATAACCTGTGGAAACAACTCTCAGACTCAGAGACGAGGAAACTGGAAAGGCAAAAAATAGGAACTGCTCACTTATTTCCAGGTTTTAATGACTCATTCCTGCAGCACTGTATTAAACTCGGGCCTGCTGACGGTCTGACTTCCCTCCTGGTTTGAACTAATTCAACAAATGAGAGTCCTCCTTGTTGCTTCAAGCACGTTAGACGTCACAATCAGATTAAAAATCATCCAAAATGTGCATTTGTTACTTCAGTGGTCAATCTTACTATCAACCAGTCCAGGCAGAAATGGGTCAGTGGTTCTGCTCGAGGTTTCTGCCTGTTAAAAGGCAGTTTTTTTTTCTTGGGTCTCTGTAATATAATATAATGGTCATGAGACGACTTTGGTTGTGAATTGGTGCTATACAAATAAAGATTGATTGAATATTGAAGTTCTTAAAGTCTGTTAGGAGTAAATCATTTGGGCAGAATTCATGAGCGATGACGTTAATGTTACTGCGAATGTATCCCGAAGTTTTTCAAAGATTTAACTTTTAAATCAGTTTATCAAGCTGATTTTATCACTTGTAATTAAAAAATAAAAGTATTGCATTCAAACAAAGACAGAATAGTAATAATATTTTGACTGGCGGTCTCAGACGTTTGGACACACACACACACACTAACACAGACGCACACAAACACACACAAGTCATATTAATTCATCAAGCAGCACATGAAGGCTCGCAGCTCTCGCTCCTCCTGCAGGTCATCTCACCTCTCCTCCTCTCTCGTCGTGATGATCAAGACACAGGGGATGGAATAATTATGGCGGGTGAGCTCGATGGCGTCAGCAGGAAAGATAAAAATAAAAAAAGAGCAAACACTCGAGCGTCTGAGTGCAGGATGTGCGCACATCCAAACAAGCTGTGATTATCGTAATATGGACGTGAATGTTGTTGTTATGATCAGCAGGGGAGCCGTACACACACACACACACACACACACAGGGAACAGACTTGGCTGTGTGGAGGTATCGCTCGTTGAAAAGACAACATATGAATGAAGCTCAGATAATAACACGCAATTTCCTTGGAAACTGCTGAAACGATGCTGATGGTCAGCGAGCTGCTCCTGTTGTCAACAAGCGTGTTGTGTAGAGAGCAGCTGATCTGCAGGCGGACGCATCGGGGTGTCTTTGTTTTCTGTCAGTAACACAACAACAGGAATATGTGACAAACACAACACATGTTTTCTCTGGTGAGGTAATAATCTGTAGCTGATGCTGCTGTTGTTGATGTGAACGTATCTGAGGTCTCTGCCTGGAGTGGACTTGGACCTCACAGAGAACCGTCCTCTGAGTCTGCAGCTCTCCTCCGCTGCACAAAGCTTTCAGCTCGTTGTTCAGCGGACTTGTGCTGTGTTTCACTCTCATAGCATCAATTTCTGCTGCAGCAGGCAGCTGTTAAAAAGCCCTTAACACCCTCTGCACACTCACCGCTCAGCAGAAAAAATCCATAGCTGGTGACTTGCTGGAGAAGATGGTGGAGCATTTTAGCAGCTGAATGATCAGATGTTTCACTCCGGAGCTGGTGGAGACCAGAATCATCCATCAGGTGGACAGCTGGGCGTCACATACACTTTATATGTTGTTGTGTACTATAAAAACCTTTTGAAGTAATAATTTGCATCCATAATTTTACACAATATTGGTCACAAAAGCACACATGAGGAATCAGAACGACCTTAAAAAACATCAGAAGCATTAAAACAAGTTTGTCACTTTTTGTTTTCTGTCTTTTAATTTGTGCACTAGACAGAAGTTTCCCTCAATGATTATATGAAGGTTGAATGAATGAATCTGCAGAGCTGCACTGACATCATTAAAGGGAAGATGTCTGCACAGAGTCCAGAGGATACTACACAACACAACACCCACCCAGTCACAGTCTGACAAAAGATACAGAAGTATCTGCTGCCGTACCTCCAGACTACAGAGCAGCGTCTTCTCTCAGGCTCCTGAACTCATCTGATGCTGTGTGATGCAGTGCCTCTGTGTGGCTACCAGGGGTCAGACTGGACCGGGGGAACAAATGCATTAAATCAGTGAGCGCCTTCACGTTAACCTCAGCTTTTGTGATGTTCAGACGGTTTCTACAGCTTCCTCTGTGAGGAAACTCCAACGTCAGCAGTGCCCACGTCTGCGTGCACCCTCGATTGAATTACCCACGTATCATCCGGCATCAGTAACAGGGAGAGGTCGACCGAGCTGCAGTCAATTTCACACTGAATGCTCCGTGTGCTGCGGGGTAAAAGAAGACGGAGGTGAAACCCTCCTGGTTACACCGGGGCTTCTCCTCGTACGAATCCCTCCGTGTCTCATCCTCCTACTTAACCTTCTTATAGTTTCCCCGCTCTTCATATCTGCACCTCTTCAGATCTGCAGTCTCACTCCATTAGGTTTTAACAGACTGTCTTTTTAATAGCCTCGCTGGAGTCTCTTCCGCTCTCCTGAGTTTGCACAATGTGAGGAGATTGTCATCGACACAATCAACTGAGCAAGCTTCAACCAGATTTATTGTTCAGAGCTGAGAGGGTTTTTTCTTTTCTTAGGGAGAGAAAAGTCAGCGTCATTTGTCATTTTGAGAAGTAAAAGACTTCGCCGTCTCTCTGGCGTTTGTGTTTGTTGGTTGTTTTGTGATAAACTGCTGTATTTTGCTTCTCCGGGTGCAGATATTTCACTGAACGTGTCGTGCTACTCCATTAAAGTTACAGATTTTCTCCCAGAAGCTTTTGTGACGACAGAGAGACGAGCTGGAACTGCTGATTTCGGCTAAAAAATAGACGTGTGACCAAGAAAATCAGCATATTTACACAAAACACATCCTCATCTGTGGTGTTGGTTTGATGGATTTCATGGATGGATGGCAGTAATGAAGATGTGCAGAAACACTTTAGATTACTTTAGATTCACACTTTGCATCTTCAGGGTTGATGAATCGCTGCACATTTAACAGTCGTTAGAGACATCGCGGGAGATTCAGAAAGAAGTGACAGTTTAATCCTCTCTGAAGATACATGACTGATCATTAATGCATGTGTGACTTTATGCATGGATTTCATGGAGTCCTTCATGAATTATCAGTATTGTAGTTGCTTCAGTAATGTCTTGTGCAGGAAAAAACACATCAGTGCAACAGCTGAGGTGTTTAAATCACCGTGATGTCTGAGTTATGGATGAGCTTCAGTTAAATGCACAAGACAGAAAACATAACCAGCCTCTGAGAAAACATCTTTTTAACTTCAGTTACAGATACAGTCACATCTGCAGCAACTGGACCCTGAATGCAGACAGAAGAGCAGGAAGCTTCAACACAAGGAGCTCGATTTAATGAAAGCTGATGACTGATAAAGAAAAGTTCAAGTCATGAGGAACAAAAGAAAAAACACAGGAAGACACGAGAACAAAACGGGACGAACTGAGCAGAGGGAGCAACACAATCATACATGCAAACAAGGGATGAGGTGCATCACAGGTGTGCAGGAACAATCAGGCAGGTGAGGAGCGCAAGACAACAGGAGGGCAGACAGAAAACACCTACAGCAAAAGTTACAGGGTGGATTTAAACCCTCAACTCTTCAGCGTTACAAATGTGTAAAACAGTTTGAAACGTCTTTCTCTAGCTCGTCCCCACGGCGTCCTTAACGACCGATAAATGAGCAGCCATTCATCAACACCGAGGACGCCGGCACACAAAGATGTAGGGACGTTAAAGTCACTCGTGATTCATGATAATTCACGTACCCCATACAGCTTTTAAACATCTTCACCTGTACCTTTTTACAAGCATTCAAATTGTTGAATCTGCTAAGAACCGAGGCAAACCAAGAGTGTTCAAACACCAGCAGCAGTTTTGAGTTTGAGAGAGTGTGTTGCCTGACTGCAGGGCGTCACCGTGTGGCCTTCGCTCTGCTCAGCGGTGAGGAAAGTTCAATAATGATGGTGCTCTGGCAGCAGCTTTAAAGGGTCAGTTAACACACATCACAAAAGAGCAAATTTTCCTCAAATGACTGCAGGAAGTTGAGAGCTAGTTTTGGTCTTACTGTGCTGCAAACTTGAAGACTTGTAGTCACAACGAGGAGTAACTCTGCGTGCTTTCATAGTTTTTCAGGTGTTGCTGATTTGCACGCAGTAGCCTAAACTTCAACTTTACGCAAGTGAAAACTGGGAAACGCTGAACACGTCTTACATCCTGCAGTCTAGCAGGTTATTCCTGATATTCTGTAAACTGTTGTTCTCCATGTGTGCCTTGCCTGGAGTTCAGTGAGGGATGAAGGGTGATGGGAGAGGGAATGAAGGACCTTTTTCTAAAATGAACAGTAATCATCAGACTGTGTGGCTCCGAGTAGAAAGGCTGCAGGGCCATTATTGATCCACCTCCACGTTCAACCTGCTGGAAATCCCTGTTTTTCTCAATAAAAAAGAAATATCCTAGGAGATGTATATAATGACGGCATTGTCCTGTGGAGATTACCATGAGCTGAAAATAAGAATAAATGTCAGAAATCTCTGGAGACTCTGCAATAAGCCTCGAAATAAAAGGAGTGAAGCCGCTAGACTCCAGATCCTGAGTCAGTAAAGTGATGTTGTTTTCCCCTCAGGAGGCCGGTGAAGTTATTCAAGCCGAAGAAAAAGCAAGCAAGCAAAGAACGTATTAGTAAAACCTCAGACGGCAGGAGTGAATGAACCCAGTTAAAGACTATCAGCTACTAAAGGGATGCTCGAAGAAGTAGGCAGGACAACAGTACGCCTGGAGATCGATCTGTTGGGGAATCAGAGAGCAGAGTGAGGAGAAGCGCCCAATCTGTCCGAGAGACAAAATATCTGAGTGCAAACATGCAATTTGAGCAGAAGCAGAGCAAAATCGAAACACAACCAGCGGCTACCTCGAGTTTAAGGGCAGGAACCACAAAATCTGAAGGTGAAATCAATGAGTCACGCTCTCAGATTGGGAGACCGCGATCAGTTTGTCCGTCCACCATCTTGTCCTCGCCGACATGCTCGCCATGAGACACCTGGAGGATGAATGCAAATGACTCGTGAGACTTCCTGAGTTTTAGTTGATATCTTTAATATTTAATGTCCCACGTCAAGCACGCCAACCTCTGACCTCGACTTCCCGTCTCACACCACAAACGAAAAGCTCAATGTTTTTACTTATTCAGTGAAATATTGATCTGTCACGGACATTCAGGGTTCCCGAGGAATGAATCTCAACGTTCATCCTCGGGGAATCTTCCGTAGGGACACCATGAGGTTGACATTTGCAGTTTTTTAGTTTCACGGTTAAGGTTGTGACTTTGTACTTCCTCCCTTTGTCTGTTTTCCCTTTTGCATGTTTTCCTTCTCACCCGTGTCTTCCTGTCCCGTGTTCTGGACTTTTGGTTGCTTTTTCTTCAAGTTATTCCTGTTTCGTACTTTGCCTTTTGGTTTGTACTTTGTTTGGTCTTTTGTATTTTGCAGTTTCGTATTTCTGAATTACAGTTTTCTTTATCAAAACTCACCTTTTGTTTTGCTACCCGCCTGCCTGTGCGTCTTCCGTTTGCTTCTCCTTTGCTTCAACCACAACAGCTCAGATATTCATTTACTCCTCAAAACTGGTCTCAAAAATTTTCCTCTAGTGCCGAAATGTCTTTATTACTTTGGTTTATGACGATATTCCCGTTATTTGTGTTTTGTGCAAATATGCTGTAAACATTATACTTGCGCATCATCAGCATACAGTTGGACCAAGTACAGAGTCACAGATGAAAAAACAAAGAATAGAAAGCATTCACATCCCAAATTCTGGTCTTTTTGAGAGCTTACTTGTCCTTAAAATAGGAATATACGACATGCGTCACCAACATAAGCAGTGACTGTCACAAGCTTAGAAATGAAGGGAGTGAAAGAGGTTAATAGCTGTAAACAAACATGGCCGACTGAGCACTGGCTTCTTTATAATGGACTTCTGTCCAAACCCAGTAAAAGTAATCAGCTTGGTGATCCTCGCTGATCAGATCGGCTCCGTCACTGTTCCTCCTCTCCAACCTCAGAAATCCAATTTCGAACCCACGGCTTGTTTTTCCCGAGCAGCATCCTGTAGCTTCCTACCCTTCATCACTTTTTCCGCGGTGCCATATTATATTGACCTGCTGCTGCGGCATATTGAGGGATTTTCTATCGGGGGTTCGGTGTCAACCATATTCTGAAACAACTTCCTGCCTGGAGCTCTCTGCCGAGTCCTAGTTTGCCCGTTATTGAACCAGCCGTGGGAGAGAGAGAGAGACAGACAGACGCAGACAGACGGACAGACAGACAGACAAATGGAAAGGAGCTTTCCTCTTTGCTGACTTTGTACCATTCAGTAGTGTGTCGGAGGTCCACTGGCATGTTTTCATTGATGCGACCCTCTGAGCAGCGACGGCCTTTTCTGACTTCACTCATTCCAGCTGACAACTAATCCAGGTAGGTTTTCTTTTCTTGCCTGTTTCACTGACTCTGTCTGTCTGTCTGCGCTGAACCTTTCTCAGCCAGTCGTTTAGCGCTTTGGAGAAGTGGATGCTCTTAAGCTTCATGTGTCTTCTATACCTTCATCTGTAAATAAGGAAGGAGCTGCGACTCACCTGTTGAGTCAGGAAACTGAGGGAATGTGTGAAGGTTTAAAGTTTGGGGTTAAAAAATGATACACATGTTCATCCTCTTGTACAACATATATTTTATTCGTCACCGTCCTCTTTCGGGGGGAAACAAAGCGTGTAAAACAAGCTTTTAAAAACTCCCAGAGAAGTCGATGACACGTACAGTAAATCCTTCGAACTTAGTGAAGCGCTAATGAGCTCCATTTAACTTAATAACCTCCCTCTCACTGCACACATTTAATAGCTTCACAGAAATGACACTTAAACTTTTAAGTAGCTGCCTAAAACATTAAAGTTCTGGTGCATGTGTCTCGATACAGAACAGATTATAGCTTCACTTGTGAGACCGTCTTCCTCTCAGTGTGTAAGTTAATGCTTGTTAAGTTAACTTGTACAAAAAAAAAAGTATTAATGTTCAGGATCGAATTAAATGTTCCTCATTTTTTATTACCTTTAGTCCAAATACGTGCAAATACGACAGCACAAATTACCATTTACACTCTGTGTTAAGTGCTAATAAACATGTTAGCATTCTAAACTAAGGTGTAAACTTTATACCTGCCAATAATCAGCAGTGTTGATGAGCAGGAGTAAAGATATTGTGCTAAAATGTTACTTTGGTACAAGTGAGAGTCACACATATAGTTCTTAAAGTATCAAGTACTAAAGTAATCACATTAATGTAGTGAGTAAAAAGTACAATATTTGCCTCCAAAATGAATTTGAATTGAAGCATTTTTGTGAGTGTTTTTTGGTTTTTAGCCAAATATTTGCGATATGACACAAATATCTCCATTAGCTGCATACTGTGTTCAGTGCTAATGAGCTAATGCTAGCATGCTAAACTAAGGTAATATAACAGATATTTGCCAGTGAAGTGAAATAATATCGGGATCTTCCGTAGTTTAACTTTTCTTTGTGAGTGTCACACGTGTTGAATGATCCTCCCGGAGTGTCACAGAGACGTTTTATCACTCGACAGGCTGACCTGTTTTTTTCAGTGCACATTTGTGCCTGTTGCTGTTTGCCAAAGACTCACATACACAGTTGCATGCACACCGATGGAGCGCACGAACACATTACCCCCGTGTGCACGTGCGCTTGTTTATGTGTGAGCGTATGGAGGTTTTGGAGGCAGGAGGGAGCCCATCGATCGGGCCGTGAGGGGGGCGCAGCCTGCAGCTCTCGCTCCAGCTGCCCACTGGGTGTGAAGGACACTGATGTGACAGCGCTAATTACAGAGGCAGGAAGCCAGCGCTACAAACATTCACAGCGGCAGCTCAACTGGGCTCTGCTGGGCTAAACCCATCCTCCCCACAGCCACTTTACACTTGTCATCCCTCTCGGGTGGACTGGGGAGTTAATATCCACACGGAGCGGAGTGGAAAGAAACACGGCGTTCACTTACAGGATGCAGCGAAAACAGAAATTAGAAACTCTAGATACTAAATCAATATTTTAATAATTTAGGATCTGAGCTGTGTTACATTATTAAACATAAACACACACTGGATTTGATTACATTCCGTCCTATTTGACATTTCTTTTAACCATAAATTATTAAAAGTACAAAAATCAATTTTAATCTAAATCCAAACCTTCATTCTGCAGCTGCCTTAAAGCAACATTATGTAGTAATTTTGTGCAAGTTTAAAACACGACTGTCGCAAATACAAATTCAATAAGCAAGTTAATGCTGACTGCAGAGAAAATGTGGCACCTCACAGCGTTACATCTCAGAACTTTATGTCTTGCTGAAGCATTTTTTTTCCACACAGCTCAGCTAACATTCGGCTGTAACACGCTACCAGCTGCTGAAACTGGATAGAACTAATAATACTGACGATTCAACAGCAACAAGTCCAACGACTTAAAGTTAATCTAAGATTTACTCTCTTCTTCGGTCTCTTCACCTCTTCATCGTGTCCGCAGACAAAGAGGCTGCTGAGCACAACCCGACCTCGACCTCTGAAGCTACAGCGACATCATTATAAACACCAACGCTCCCCGCTGGAGGTGCTTTCAGGAAACTCTGTCTATCACAGAAAGTTGAGTTGAAGTTTCAACGCACGGAAACAAATGATAGAAGGGATTTTACAGCTGTGAGGTGTAAAATAAACTGTTTTTTGTTTAGTAACAAACCAGAAACCACCTGACTTGTGCAGGTTTGATGTCGACCTTTGAAAAAGCCACTTAACGGTTCAACAGTTTATATTCATTTATTTTATTTAAATCTGCATCCATAGATGCAAACTAATATCACATGCTGTCACCTTTTAGCTCTTCAGCTGCTAAATACTCCATTATGTTCACAAGCTAGTCGCTAACTAAACCGAGCAGGTGTGCAGCAGGTTTATTACAGCTTGTTTCACAGTAACAGCTGTCTGATGAACACGTCACACACCTGTGTAGCGGCGAGGGAATATTTTAAGATAACAATAGAACTTTAGGTTCACCAATACTGTTATCTTTCAATATATTTATAGTAGCAACAACCTCATATTGTTCTTTGGTCTGGAGGATTATTCAGGCTCTCAGTTTATCGCAGGTGATGTGACAGACCTCTTCACAACAGACTTGATGTCGGAGCAGGGAGAGCACAGGTATAACTCATGACATTAACAATGGATGCATTCTGTTTGGGGGGCCGCGGCTCAGCTGGTGGAGCGGATTGAATGTTAATCAGTAAGATAGCGGTTTGATCCCCGGCTGCTCCAGAATGTCAGCCGAGAAATATCACGGGGGCACTTTGGATAGAAAGCAGCGACGTATCGCTGCTGATTGGCATCTCGCATCCTGCCATCAGCGCGTGAACGTGCCGTGTGTCGTAAAGTGGCTGTAAGCATATAAAAGCTCTGAGTGAAGTCGTCCATTTTGCAGCAGACAAGTGTAAAATCTTGGAAAGGCAGCAGGAACATTTTAGGATGACTGATCTGCAGCGAAAGACATTTTCATTCATGTTGTTACGCTTCAAGGATCTGCTGATGTGCACGTTAGTTCTGACTGAGACGTTTAATGGAAACTGAACCACCAACTTACACTTTTATCTGCCGGCTTAAAAACATTAAAACGATATTTATTATGTCGTTACGGAAAGTAAGTGCAGTGTGAAAGAGGGTCGTTCCTTCTGCTTTTACAGCTGCATATTTTTCAGTCCAGTTTTCAGGAAGATTTTTCTGATAAAAAAAATAAAACAACTGCACCAAAAAGCAGACGGACAGACGGTCAGAGGTAACGGCATAACATTCACAACACGAAGACTTTCAAAGAACACATGTCATATTGATTGATTTAAATAATTTAGCCTACTGCTGCTAACTTAACATCCCGTGTGTTGGATTCGATCCGTCCGACTTCTGGTCGATATATATCTGCGGACATGTTGCGATGACTTTATTCACTGAGAAGTTGAAAGTTACCTCCTGTCTTCTAATAACTTCAGCAGATCTGCTTCCCATCCACATGTGGCCGAAACTCAAATTTCTACAAACCTGCATCGACAGCGCTGTAGATAAAAGCAGTGAATGAACGTATGTGATCTCTAACCTAGAACAGGGTGGCCCCTAAACACCGCTGGTGGACGCTCGATGTGTGAATCGGCTCCACGTGCGATAAGTTATCTTCGCATTTGGTTTTAATTAAGCACATTTCCATCGACTTGGCCTCGCTTTTTTAATTATTTTCCCATCGATCCGCGCTGTAACCCAACATGCAGGTCAGTGAACAGGCTGCAGGCTCGTATCAGAAACACACACACACACACACACACACACACACACACACACATGCACTAAAACACACACATGCACTGATGTGTGTTTTCTCTCTGACTGTTTGAAATGATGTGCTGCCTCTCTTCCTCTTCAGGATGGAGCATGGAGACAGAGGGATGGGCGTCTCTCACCTTCGCTATGAGGAGGAGGAGGGTGAGTGTGTGTGTGTGTGTGTGTGTGTGTGTGCTTCATGTCTACAGTAAATCTATCACAGACAGTCAGACCCCTCTGATAATAGACAAGTCATTACACTCGTTGTCCTAATGTCTCTTGATATCATCGTGCGACAGCTGATAATTCACACCAACTTAAAGTTTCTAATTTGTGTCTTTGTTGCTAATTTGTTCTGAGAGTTTGTGTGGGTGGTGTTGTTAATCGACTGCAAATTAGCAATGAAGATTGTGTGTGTGTGTGTGTGTGTGTGTGTGTGTGTGTGTTGTCACACAGGTTCACAGGCGCCGTTCTTCTTCCAGACGTTCGATATTGGTTTGCGTCTCCCTTTTGTTTAGTTATTCCATGTGGAGTTTTGTGTGTAATTAGTTTTTAAAGTGACAACTTAATTGTCAGCAGATGATCCAAAACTCACATCGTGACGGCTTTTGTTGCAAAGCGGAGGGGATTATACGAGCCATACGCTGAATCACAGCGAGAAGAAGCTGCAGGACTGAGTGATTCTGGATAGAGTTTAAACACGGTTCTCCAACAGACTGTTGTCGATAAGCAAACATGAGGCGAAACATCAGAGTTTGATAAAGTGGTTTGACAACACTCACGTGAGGGGATTAATGAAGGAACTCTATAGACGATCAGTCAGTCAGTGATTTTGGGGGGCTTTTCTTTAAACCTTCATCTCAGAAACGTCCGTATCTGTCCGCAGACCATCAGTCCATCTACATCGGCGTCCCGGTGCCTCGAGGATATCGACGTAAGCGCAGGCGAAGGCGCTCTAGTCGCGAGGCTTCCGACATGGAGAGGGACAGCAGACGCTACAGCCACCACAGACACCGCGAGCACGAACAGGACCGCTACAGAGACATCGATATAGAGGAAGGACTAATGGACTCAACCGAGCAGGGTCTCCAAGACATCAGCCGCACAAGTAAGTTCTATAACCCAAGGCCTGGCCCCTTCATCCAGACCCGCACCGAAAGTTAATGGAGATCTATTCCTGGCCGACAGCCATCCTCCGTCCAAGTTTCGTGGAAATCTGCCGCGTAGTTTTCGTGTAACCCCGCTGACAAACCAACCGACCAATAACCAAAAAGCGGACGCGGGTGACAACATAACCTCCAGGGTGGAAGAGAAATGTGTCACTGTAGAATAGAATAAAATAAAATGTTCGGCTTTGTTGGGGTTACAAGAAAAGAAATGATGGAGGTGACAAATCCTTTTCTCTCCGCCTGCTTCTATTATTAAGAGGAAACTATAAAAAGCTTCTAATAAAACTTCTGCCTCTCGCTGAGAGCGCTGTGCTCTGATTATGGAAGAAGGAAGGCTGCAATCTTTGACAAATAACTCCAGTGAAGTCTGGTGCAGAGAGCTGCCAGGACAAAAAAAAGGCTTTACAAAGGACTGGCACAGACATGCGACACACTGTGTCATGTATTACAATATTGTTGCATATTCCCACCTTGTGCGTTTGATTTGATTTTGCTTCCTTCCAGCAGTTTGAGCAGCGAACAGCGGGAGTCTGAAACACGGAGAGTTTGTAGCTTCTGTTACAGCTCGCAGTAAATGAGTCGTCGCTGCTTCGGCTGGGAAAGTTGTCCCGTCTCGCTTAAATCGATGTGTTGCAGCGCAGCAGAGGTGTGTTACGACACCTGGATGGTCCGCAATCCTAAACACGGTCTTTAAGAGCGAGCGGGCCTCAGAACGCGACTATAAATAACGCATGCGGTGCCGTTATCTGTCGGAGGATTACAGCAGGGGCAGAAAACAATGTACCAATCAACAACGGGAGAGAAAATCCGACCCACTGAGAGAAAGTCTAGAACTTTTGGGAAAATAGACTCTGATGTTCCTCATTCTGAGAGAAAGCATCAACCCGCTGAGCAGCGACATCGGAAAGACGTCCAATGGAGACGTCTGTTCAACATTCACTAACGACTGAAGTGACGTCGTTACAGGGTTCAAATTCAAGTTCTTACAATGAAATTTCAGACGTCTAGAGACGTTTTTATGACGGCTGAAGTTTAGCTACAGGACGGATTCAAACCCTGAGCATCAACGTTTAAGAGCCCACATTTTACCAGGTGAGCTATCCATCAGCGTTTAGACCATGATAACCTTGAAATATGAGCCTTCCTGATGAAGGTTGGGTGACCAAAACATGGTATTTTATAAAGCTAATGAATAGTTGTCCTGGTAAAGTACATGCCTCCTACAGGCTGCTGAGGCTGACGCTGTGCTCGTAGCTTTAGCTCCATGAATTGAAATCTGGCCGTCATAAAAACTCTGATTTTGAACCACAAGGAGTTTTTAGACGCCTGTAACTGAAGCTGAAAAGAAGTATAAAATTACTTTGATTTTGAACTCCGTGAGGACGTCACATTGACATCAATTGTGGACGCTGATTGGTCTAAAAACATCTTCCATTCTGGCTCTCTATTTCATGTCTTTTCAACATTTTCAAAGATGTTAAATTGACTTTTTGTCTCTTTAGCTGCAACAAAATATATCAGTTCCTCCATTTTTTCTGGCTTTCCCCAACAATCAGAAGCTGAAACCCACATTTTTTTATAATGGGGGAGCAACTAATTTAAAATAGTGTATCAGAATCATTCTTAGTCTCACTCTCCCCCCTGCTGTGGCTCAACACTCCCCGCAGATTGAGAACCACTTTTTCTCCATCAAACAATGTTTAAATGCTCGTGAATGTTGTTCTTCTTCTCTGGTTTTTACACCATCGATTTCACCAGCGCTGGTCATTCAGAAAAAATAACTTCTAAGCGGAATCCACCGTTAGTCGCTGTCAATAAAGAGCTTCAATACAGTCGACTCGACCCGTGTCCAGTAATTACCGTACAGCTCAGTCCATAAGTTAGCAGCGCTGACAGCTCATTACCCTGCAGCGCCCCTCATGAATATGGGGAGGTGGGGGCAATTTAGCCACTATGCATCAGTGAATTGGATTGTAAGTACAGCGTGCTCATGATTGAATACCTATAATCAGGTAGCACTATGTGATCTGGATGTAGGTATCAATACTGCGATCGTTACAGCTGGTGCCGTATAGGAAGCATACGTGGCGTGACATTCAACAGCCTGCAGCTGCTTTTTAAACAGGCTGTAAGTGGACAACACTCAGGAGTGACGGGTCAGTTTGACTTGAAGGGTTAACTCACCTGAAGAATGGAAAACAGAACGGGGTTGCAGCATTCTCCGGAAACAACAGGCCTCGAGGGCCAAACTGGATGTGAAGACACATTATTTACAACCTATTTTAAGCTAGAATCTTCAGTTCGAGTGCTGAGCTAAAAGGCTAAAAACGTTAGCATGCCTGTCCAAACTGGCTGCAGGAGCTTGAATTTGGCTGGCAGGTGTAAATAACATCTTCAAATCAATTTTTGATCTCGAGGCTTCCAGATATTTGGATAATGAGCTGTACCGAGTCAATACTGTTGTTTAGGAGAATGCTGTGAAGCTCCAAAAATGTTTTGTGACTCTCCATCAGCATGTGCGACATCCTGTATGTCTTATAGCGAACGTGAAGGCCACAACTGAACCTGTTCATTCATCATCTCCTTTCCTTTCCGTCAAGTGTCTCCGGCGGCCGAGCGGCTACGTTACATCCTGAGCGAAGAGGATGACATGCCGACGCCGACGCTCTTCACCGAGATGGACACTCTGCAGCGAGAAGGAGACGAGCTGGAGTGGAAGGAGTCTGCCAGGTGGAGGCCGCACTCACCGACACACAGTCGCAGTCTGCTCATATATATCTGCTCTGCGTGTCTTTGTACGGTTAATTACCTCCGTCAGCTTCCTATGGTACAGCCCACTCAACACGTCTGGCGGGTATAAACGCAGAATTAACCCTGAACTGAAGTTTCCAGACTGTTGAACGATGAAAAACAAGAGATTTACATGTTTTTTCCTGTTGGAAAAATTCACTTCTGTGATTCAACACTGTTATTCTGTGAGCAGACGGAGGTCTCTGCTTCAATTCCATATATTTCAGCTCAGACATCTCTCCGGTTGTGTATTACTCACCTGTTCCTGTCTCTGTTTTGCCTTCAGGTGGGTGAAGTTTGAAGAGAAGGTGGAGGAAGGAGGAGAGAGATGGAGTAAACCGCACGTGTCCACGCTGTCGCTGCACAGTCTGTTCGAGCTCAGGACGTGTCTGCAGACGGGAACGGTGCTTCTGGACCTGGAGGGCTACTCGCTGCCTCAGATCGTTGGTGAGATGTTGAAGATGTCCTGTTACATATCCAGCCACTGTGTGCTAACGTTAGCCTGTAGTGTTAGCTAGCAAACCAAAATCCTCCTTTGTGTAGTGGCGTATTTCACAGGAAGTTGTTTGGCAGAAGTTTAGCTCCCTTAAAAACCCCAAAGTGCAATATCTTTGTGAACGCCACTCCACTTTGTGAATTAACTCCAATGAGTTAATTTGCTCTGACGCTCTTTCTTGATTGTCTGTCTAGAAAATGACAGAACAAACATCATAAACAAGTATTTTTGGAGCTTAAACGCCCAAAACAGTTCTTTTATTTATTTCTTGTGAACTTTGAGTCGAGAGTCTAACGCTTCGGAATCAGCTGGTTTATGAATCGTCGCGTATGTATACAACATCGTAAAATACCTCATATTTAATGTATGTTACATGTCTATTACTGAGTTCTCCACACTAGAGAGCACCTTGTATTTCTTTCTTAGCATTACTTTTGAAAGTACCTCGTTACTGCACAAGATTACTGCCATTAACTCCTCATTATTAGTCTTTTATGTTAACTTACAAAACATGAAATTGAGCAGAAAGCCTAATAAGTTCGTACCACGTATTTTGGGGGAAATTGGGAGGTATGCTTGGCTGCTAGCAAGCGGACCGTGAACTTCACAGTTTATGAAAACAAGAAAACATCCTCGTAAAGCCGACGGTACATCACGTATGAACTCCTGAGTGACGGCTACACACTGACACCACACAACCTCGCGTACACATCAGGAAGTCTGCAAAGAAGCTGGACAGAAACTAAAAGATTAATTTAATTGCAAAACTTCATGCCGACTTCTCCGATCCCTCCAAACATTATGTGCACACAGCTTCATTTACTCCATAAACTTTCCCATTAGCCCACCTACACTCCTGCAACAGGTGAAAGATTAACAACCTGCGTTTGCCCTCCCTGTAGTTACTGTTGAACCAGCAACACGACTGCCAGTTTATGCTTCTCCCACTTTTCCCTCCATCCTGCTCAGCACATGCCAAAGCGGAAGCTGCACGCGTGTTCGTACAGAGCGCTCAATACGTCAATTAAACAGTCGATAGAACAGAATCGATGGCAGCGGTTCGCAGCTCTGTATGGCACATTGCAGTTTGTATGTACATGAACACACACTGATGTTGCTGGTTTGCATCTTACTTTAGATTTTTCCACGAGAGTTTAGAAGAATAGTTGCAGTTTGAATGTTAGTTGAGGGTTTCTGTTCGGACCCTCTCGTCTATGTAGTGTCTCACATCCTCACGTGACGTATGAATGTGTCCCTTTCCCAGACGACATCATTGAGAGACAGATAGAGGAGGGCATGATATCTCCAGAGCTGAGGGACAAGATCAGCTTCGTCCTGCTGAGGAAACATCGACACCAGACCAAGAAGCCGATCCACCGCTCGCTAGCCGACATCGGCAAATCCAGCTCCTCCACCAGTGAGTGTCCACCAAGACATTATGGGACCAGACTTTACTGACCTACAACAGCCTTTATTTCATTGTTTACTCCAAATCTATGATTAATGATGCTCTGTGCGGCGTAGAAAGCAGTAATTATGACATGCCATCACATGAAAATACACCCTGGGTCGACTCTGATGCCACATATCATTTCTCTGCCTGTGAGAAATTCATTCTGCTGTTTATTTGACTGACTTGGTAAATGAGTGAAGTCAACAAGGCTCATATCCTCCACAGGGGATGTATTAATGTTTGATGAGTTAATTACCGCCGTAGCATTTCCTCATCTCATCCGGGCCGGGCTGCACACAGCTAGATAAATCACAGAGCGTCACCTCCGACTCTGTTTCTGTTTGTGTCTGTTTACGTTTGCCCCCCTGCTTCTTTTCTCAGCAGGTCGGAACGTCGGGCCGAGAGGTCCGCCGGGTCCGGGCCCGGCGCCCAACTTCAACAGATCCACAGAGGACCTGCGGATGAAACAGCAGCCTGCGCCCAACTACGGCCGCCTGCGTGAGTCTAACTGCGTCCTTTTAGTTTCCCTTCTTCTTTTCTTCACCAGGCTGATTTTTCCCTCCACACCTGTCCTCCGTCCCCCTCGTTAGTTCTTCCCTCCTTCCCGTGTTATATTTCCCTCACCTGTGTTCCCCCGCCTCACTCCAGCTGCATCTCATCCCCCTCATTAGTTTAGTTTGTATGTAAGTCTTTTGTTCAGTCGTAGTCCGGCGATCTTTCCGCCTGCCGTCTACTCTGCTTCACCGTGACAATCTGACTCTCTCTTCTTTTAAGCTTTAACAAGTTCTGACCAATTTCTCACCCATCATGAGTCTTGGAGTGATAAGAAGATCCATTCATTTAAACCTGTTTGGTTTCATTCTTTTAAATGCAACAAACATACAAACACAGGCAGAATAATCTGAACTGGCTTTCCGTCAGTTCCTTCCAACAACCGGACGCTGAAGTCCGGCTGACTCAGTCTTCAGCTCTTCAGCTCGGTTAGCGGTTCGGTGCCAGTTCCTACTTCTGAACCACTTCTTTGGTCCTCTGGTCCCAGAGCGGCACCAACACCACCTGCGTCAGGGTCTGAGGGTGGTGTTACCGTGACCCAGCGAAAACTACGACTGCTTATTACCGCCGTTTTTAAAAACCAGAGCGACTGTAGTGTGTTCTGACTCATTTTCACTGTTTTCACTCAGCTAAGAGACGAATCCTGATCACTCAAGTCTAGATGGGCAGAAAAACCTCTGAAACAGTGTAGTTGTTTACTCAAAGACAAATATCAGACGACACAAACAAGACTGAGACGTTAAAGTCTACAACATTTGGAAAGTGTTCCCTCTCTGTCAGAGAAAAACAGCCTGTCAGACGAAACAACTCATGAAATAGTTTGAAGTTTCCGTCTGAGAGCTTTACTATGAGTACCGGCAGCAGTCTGAAGACGAGTCTCTACATTTAGTCTTACTGCTTCAACTTGTTCTGTGTATTTATTCTAACTGTATATCTCCATTTGAACGGATTTACAATTATGATAAATGTTGTTGTTTTGTGCTCCAGGTCACGCTCAGAGTCGGAGTATGAACGATATCGCAGACACTCCGAGCACAGACCAGGTGATTCATCTCACTCCTCCTCTGTCTCTTACACACTTCACACATTACAGATGATGGTCAGTCGGTAAAACAAACCCTAAAAATCAACATTTCCTCAAAGCGAGTGCGTTTTATATATTTGAGTTGAGTTAAAAATGGCTGAATAGCTTCCCATCACTGGTGAGATTACCTCCCGCGCGTCTCAGCGAGCCGTCGTGTTGTAGTGAATTAATGTTTTTCGGCGGAGCGGCGAGTGCGTCATCAATCTTTTCATTACGGTAGCGAAACGAAGGTGACAGCTCGTGATAGAGGAAGCGTGCGAGCACATAACTCACCCACCGTGTTGTGGCCGACGCAAAATAATCCAGCTTAAACCCGATGACACATGCTGGAACCGCGCTGCCGCTGCTCGGATCGGGCTGCTGGGATTTGAAAACAGACAGGTCAGGGATTAAGTGTCATTCACAGCGATGACGAATGTGCAAACATAATGAACGAGTGTTTGTTTGGGCAGCGAGCGACGTGGACTCTGAACTTTTTATTTGTTAGTTAAACTGCGAGGACGAGTTCCAAGTACCCCGGTTATGAGCTGGTCGGCTGGATGTTCAGATTGTATTTGCAGGCCTACAGTAGGTCACATGTGACAATGGACAAGTGATAGTTTGTTACTGTGTGTGTGTGTGTTTGTGTGTCTGGATCAATACTGAGCTGGCAGTGTGATAAACCAGGCCTCTCGTGGTTCTGTCCGCGTGCTCGGGCCCTCACATGTATCCACACAGATCGGCGCTGTGGGTTGATTGGCGCGGCCTCTCTGTTATCGAGTGTTATTGTGCTGCCGTCCAATTTCCTGCCACACCTTTACACGCAATCAGACAGGTCGGGTTAGCTCGCCAGCCCTCTTACTTAACGCTCAGGGAGACAAAAACACAAGGTTGTTATGCTGATTCGGAGGGGAAAGTTTAATGATCAGGCGGCAGCAACAACTACTGGAAGTACCAACATGTGTGAGGCTGCAACCAATTATTTCCTTGATCGATCGATGTGTATTTCCCCATAAAATGTCAGTTAATAGTGAAAAATTCTCATTATAACTTCGGAGCACTGCGGTACATTTGATTTACAAACAGAAAATGAATTATAAATGTTTGTTTTATCTGGAAAGTTTGTGATTAAATGCCATAAAAACATGAACAGAAACGTGAACGCACCGCAGGAGATTTTGTGGTGAAATGTCTCACCGTGTTTCCCTTTTTTTTTTATTTTTCTGCCCCTCCATTTTTCTACAGCTAAAGAATAAATTCATGAAGAAGATTCCCAGAGATGCAGAGGCGTCCAACGTCTTGGTGGGCGAAGTGGATTTCCTCACCAAACCCTTCGTCGCCTTCGTCCGCCTGGCTCAAGCCACGACGCTAGGAGGGCTGACCGAGGTCCCCGTTCCCACCAGGTGAGAACAAAAATCTGCGAGGTCTTCCTGCTTCCTCAAACAAACAAAAAACCCTCGCCATTGAAATCACATGACCTCACATGCTGTCTTGTCTTTCACGCAGATTCCTGTTTATTCTCTTGGGACCTCAAGGAAAGGCCAAGTCCTATAACGAGATCGGTCGAGCCATAGCGACGCTAATGGTGGACGACGTAAGTGTTCCTTCGTTACACGCCGATAACGACACAGTAAACACGTAGGAGCACAAAGTGGCATCTGCTGTGGAGGCCGTGAGTTTGAAGCCAACGCGTACGTGGCGTGCGGTTCATCCCGCTGGTGCACTGGGATCCTCCGCTGCTGTGTTTTAATCACATCTGGAAGTGAGGCTGATTGTTCAGCATCGGTTGGGAGCAGGATTGCCGTCGGGATAATAAGTCACCCATGGTTTTGCTAACGGCCATTTCTAGTTGTTTTAATTGCCTCCGACGTCACTGAGCATCAAGACAACGGCGCTATTTTAATAGCAGCGGTAAGCTGCAAAGAAATAATAGGTTGGTTTTTTTTTTTAGATTTAACTCCAGGCAAGAGCCACAATCATGCATAAAAATATTATATTCACCTTCCGGTAAAGTAGCTCCATGATAATATGGCAATTTACCAGGAGATACGTCTTCTCCTGCCAGAGGAAGGTCAGACTCAAGGGCACATTTTCATAATTTGAAACCTGTTATTTCTGTTTTTACGTAAGATCACAAAGCTGCATTAGCTGCTCGACATCAGGGACGGCAGTGAAACATCTCGGTAGCCGTCGCCATGGCGCTGAGGGTGAATGCTAATGTCTTTGTCTCCTCCTTCAACTGTATATCACAAATTACAGCCTAATTAGATGACAGTCTGACAAAACAGCCTCGCCTACTCGCCCGTCATCGTCTCTCTGCTGCCGTCTCAATGGGACTCAGCGTTCGATTACGTTCTGACAGCAGCAGAACAGCCGATCCAAATCATAACGGCTGAATTTACACACAAGCTGATTTGATATTTCAGACAACACATCCATCCTGCTCACCGCGAGGCCTCGGAGTCGCTCAGTGTCGCACACAGTTTGAGAAACGCTTCATTTAAAACGTTTACTAAATCTACTCATGGACCTCTGGTTGGTCTACAGAACCGATCTTTGAGAGAGAGGCTGATCTCAGGCCTGTAACAAATGACAGTCCCTTTGCTCATGTAGTTAGCATGCTATGCTAACAGATATGGAAGCCCTGAACAGTCAAACATTTTATTTCCTCTGTTTTCCCTGTAAATTTCCTCGAACTCTCCAGGAGACAAACTTTGCTGATATAACATGTTGAAACGGAAATACAGATACAGATGATCACTGGCGTTCTGTTGGTACCAGTGATGTTCTGGGCGGTTCTGCTGACCCGCTGTAGAGCATGTACGCGTGTTAGCATGCTTGCAACACTTACATGTGATCAGCAGAGGCACGGAGCTGATATCGTAACAAGACGAGTTACTTTGGAGGACTTTCCGATGTTTAAGTATAATATTTTTAGCTTTTCCTGCTAGAGAAGAGAAGTCAGTAGAGAAAGAGAGAAGTTTATATGATCCAGGGTAACTTTATGTGCTGGAAACATTCATTTGTTTAACAGCTTTACACTGGAAATCTGCAGTTTATGTAAAAAACATCAAAAACAGGCCAGTAGGAATATTAATAAGACTGGTTTTGGATCCTCTCTGGTGCTCCCTTCACTCCTGTTCCTGCCCACAGAGGTGTTGTTATAATTAAATCATTCAACATACTGTAAGAGCTCTCTGTGTTTAGCTGCTAACGTAGCATCAGGCTCCGACACATCCAGTCAAGCTGTTTGTGTGGGAGGGAGAGAATCAGTGATGGTGCAACAGGCGACCACGCTGGGAATAACGTCTCCGTCTCCCTCCGGCTGCAGAAGCTTCGCTCTGATCTTGTAGCTCGTGATGTTTTCTCTTCAGTTTACAGAACCTGCGGTGAAGGACGCACGCTGCGACCATTTATAAAACTAGAACTGGACCAATGCCCGAGTCACTGCCAATTAGAATCAACCCTTTGATTTATTTTCTTTCTGCATTATGCTCCCGTGCACTTGACTCTCGGTGCTTCCAGGGCACGATTAGTTTGTTTTTTAAATGTTACCCAACTGGGGTCAAAAACATCGATGAATCCTCCACTATTTTATTCTTAACAAGCCTCCACGGACCTTCGAAAAGCATCAGAAATCTAAAACAAGGCCTTGTTATCAGAGCAGCAGCACACACCGTGATAAGCTCTGTGAATATGTTCTGATCCTCTCCCTTTATCTCTCCCAGCTCTTCAGCGACGTGGCCTACAAGGCCAGAGATCGGGAGGACCTCATCGCGGGCATAGATGAGTTTTTGGATGAGGTGATCGTGCTTCCACCTGGAGAATGGGATCCCAAAATCCGCATTGAGCCTCCGAAGAAAGTCCCCTCGGCTGACAAAAGGTTGGGAGTCTCGCCGTCCACCTCGGACGGGCTCATTAAGCTCGTCTTTGTCAGGGGAACAATAAGCTAACACACCTGCAACGACTGTGTGAAGTTATAGGTCCGGTGTGCAGGATTTAGGAAGATTTAGGGGCAGAAATAGAAAAGAAAATGTGTAATAATGTTCGTCACACTCACAATGAAACCGTTGGGAGTATGACCTCATCATAGGAACCCTTTTTTTTTATTAACATCTGAAGTTTAAAGGCCAACGGAGGATTCATCGTCTCCGTCAGCCGATTATCAATCTGCTGGTTTCACAGCATCACACTGAGACAGAAGCAGCAGCTGTTAAGATCTGATCTGAGATCAGAGCAGAGACACAAAAGGGATCAGACCTCGTTTTGCCAGAATCTGACGAGTATTTAAACTTCCTCTAAAAGACGATCTTTTATTCCCTCTACGATTCGACTTTTAAATTGTTTTTTATTTATTTATATTATTAATGATGATCAACAATATTTATCAGCATCTTCTACTTTCCTTTAATTCCACCAGAGTCCTTGACATATTTCATTTTACTCCTGTTTTATTTATTACTCATCTATTTCTGCGTCTACGTGTTACTGCATGTTTTAGTTTGTGAATCTGAATCTGGATATGTGATCTGTTGCGCCCATCTTGTTTCTACAGCAGCCCAAAAGAAAATCTCAATGATTTGGACACTTAATAGTTTCCTGAGTGAAACTCTGAGGTTCCACCGTGAAAAGCAAATTAATCTTTTTCCCCTGTATGCGACCCTTCTGCAGGAAGTCGGTGTTTTCCTTAAACGAGTTGGGGCAGATGAACGGAACGGCCGGAGGAAAAGGAGGCCTGGATCAGGACGAGGAGATGCCGGAGCAACACGAGCTCGGAGAGGAGCTGGCCTTCACTGGACGGTACGGCAAAAACTGTCAAGAGCTTTGGTTAAATGGAGGAAATGATCTGGGCTCATATTCAACTCCCCAAAAGGTGCACAACCCAAAGGTTAATCTGCACAAACTGGAAACGTTCGGCTGCGCCTGAAGCGACATTATAACCAAATGTTCCCCTGCAGTCAGAGTTAGCAGTTCGCAGAGTTAAAACAGGATGCAGGGGTGAAACTGGAACGCTTTGGGATGAGAACCGACCCGTCCTTCAAACCCCAACGCTTTGAGTTTTTGCCAAGTTAGAAATAAGACTCAGGACCCTTTAAAACTTTTGAAAATAGAGATTTGAAGGTGACAAACACAGACCGCTCCTGCTTACGTGTGTGTCCAGATCTTTAAATCATTGTTGAGTCCAGTCGTGGAGGAGTGAGGTCCGTTGACACCGCTCTGTCCGTCCTCAACAGGTTCTGTGGTGGTTTGTTCCTGGACATAAAGCGGAAGCTGCCGTGGCTCCCGAGCGATTTCTACGAGGGTTTCCACATCCAGTCCATCTCGGCCGTGCTCTTCATCTACCTGGGATGCATCACCAACGCCATCACCTTCGGCGGCCTGCTGGGAGACGCTACCGACAACTACCAGGTACAGCAGAGGCCCAAACTCAGGAATCAGAACCACATCACAACAACTGATCACACACAGAGCCGATCTCTACAATAACCTGATCTATTGATTACACGTCGCCTTTCATGTGCTCCCTTTGATGAGGTCGTCTGCAGTAATGAGTAGTGCAGGACGGCTCGTTTGATGATCCGCAGGGAGACGGTTCAGCTCGTTCCGCTGAGCAAAAACATGCAAAAGATGTCGATTCAACATCTTTGACAATCGTATTTATTGTCCGGTAAAATACGACGAGACGTTTGAGATTTCTGCACCGGAGCTGCCGGGTCACAGTCACATTGGACGCGGCCGTGGAGGTCAACATAACCTGATTATGAACGCAGGCACGTCGCAGCAGCAGATTAAAATCAACTTGTGTCAGCTCGGGAACATCAAGTGTAATTTGTGTGTCATATTTATCAGGTTAGACGAGATAGATTTACCTTTCCACCGCCGGTTCTGTCGTCCCAGTGAAACCGTTTTCCTGTTTTTCATCCTGATACCAGTAATATCTGCTTCAGCTTGTCAGTCATCCGAATGTGTTTGCATCGACTCCAAGACTTCGTCACTGATTTGATTTTACTGCTCGGTCATACGACAGCGGTGTCAGAGACCGGCTTCATGAATCAGTCTCCGGGTTTAACGGCACTCTGAGTTTTTGTGGGTCCTTGTGGTTCTACGTCAGATCGGATCTCAGGAGTATATTTTTCTGGAAATCAATTTTCTGAGTTGTTTTCTCTTCGGTGTTTATGACTCAACAACTGGTGGAATAAAACATTTTGCCAGGATAATATTTCTACACAGATACGTTATTCTTTTTATTTTATCCTGTGTGGAACCAAGTGATAAAAAACATTTTATGTATTTATTTATTTTACCCCAGGAGAGAAAAGTTTCAGCCTTTTTTTGGATTTGTTTTCTTTCTGATGATGGATTTCTGATCTAAAGTGTGTTCTGTCTTATGTTTTACAATCTCTATAAATTCCTTTTTTTTCCGTTAGTGAAAACATTTTGGGGGAAAAATAGAGTTTATTTCATGTGTGAAACAAATGAAAAAGAAATTCTGAAGAATATTATACTGTCGTCGTGTGTGGGAGGAAAAAAAGATGTTTTTTCATGTGTGGAATCAAATTAATTTAATTTATTTTATTTCTTATTTTATCCCTGGACCTTTTTTTTCTCCTGGATGGAACCAAGCGTTTAAAAAAAGCTGGAAAAAAATAAATAAATTCTACTGAATTTTTTTTAGTTTTTTCATATTTTCACAAAGTAAGCAACCTCGAAAGATAATCCTGGAATAAAAACCACATTTCTGCCAGTTCTCAAGTCATAAACACGTGAGAGAAACTAAACATCATGGAAAAAAACAGTCTGATTTGTCCCTCCGGGCTTCCGTAGGTCTCCTTCACTCTATTTGTGTGTCAGTAACTTTGCACCAACACAAAACATTTACACACTCGAGTTGTTTCAGGGAAAAGATACTCTTCCTCTCGTCTCGTCTGAAGTTTGATCGTCATGGCGGCTGTGCTTCAGTTTCCCACAGCGCCGCTCTGAGAGCCTCTTCCAGCGCCGCTCTCGTCTTCCTCCTCAGCATGTTTCTGTGTTTTCTCCTCCGACAGGGTGTGATGGAGAGTTTCCTGGGTACGGCTCTGGCCGGTTCCGTCTTCTGCCTCTTCAGCGGGCAGCCCCTCATCATCCTCAGCTCCACCGGACCCATCCTCATCTTTGAAAAGCTCCTGTTTGAATTCAGCAAGTGAGCGTCTCCATCTCGCACATGTGATACTGTGAACACCCTCTCTAATGTCGATTAGAGGATTATAGAGGAAGAACACAGCTGACTCTCCTGCTCCGCTGTGCTTAACTCCTCTTCACTGAACTCTACTCGAGAGATTTGATTTAAAATGCTGCTCGTGTCGCAGCTCTCAGAGTCGGTGCTCCCTTCAGGCTGCAGTTTAAAGCCCCTGACGGTGTGAGAAGAACAAAAAAGGGTCGATTTCACAGTAACGTGCCGACTTCTTCATCCAGATAAAAGTCTAACTAGGTTCTCGTATTTGATCTTGAACTTTGAAGTTTACAGGAGACAAATGAAGACGTTGAAACAGCGTTAATGAGTCTGTTGTGAGAGTTTGACCTCGTCTGTTTCTCCATTTCATGTATCTGCTACGTCGCTGCGTTCATGACGCTCCCCTCTCGCTCTCTCTCTGTCCGACAGGAACAACGGGATAGACTACATGGAGCTGCGTCTGTGGATCGGGATGCACTCCTGCCTGCAGTGCTTCATCCTGGTGGCCACGGACGCCAGCTACATCATCAAGTACATGACGCGCTTCACCGAGGAGGGCTTCTCCAGCCTCATCTCCTTCATCTTCATCTCCGACGCCATCAAGAAGATGGTGGGCTCCTTCAAGTATTACCCCATCAACACCGACTTCAAGCCCGACTACGTGACCGCCTACAAGTGCGAGTGCCTGGCCCCCGACCCGAGTGAGTTCACCCCTTGGCTCAGGGAGGTACGGGGGGGGAGGATCCAGGAGGAAAGGCTCAGTAGACTGACTCCTCAGGCATCTATGATGTTTATGTCATTAGGGTAGCAAGTGAGAGGAATATCTAATGTTGAATGAACATCATCGGCATCCTACGTGTCAATTTGAGGCATAAGTTTGGAAAATATTGATCCATAATTTGAGGCAGAAACCTCAGTTTTGTCATCTGAGACCTGAAAAATCGTCGTTAATACAAAACACCATGTTTCTGTGACAGTTTGCCAGACGTGACGTATCGTTACGCAACAAAAATCACCACGTCGCAGCGATGTTACGTCTTAAAATCAAAGTTTGCACCCAACTCAGAACAATGATGGCAAGCTAAATCTGTCGAAATGGGCGGACTTGGTTTGTGATCAGTCGGCCAAACATCAAGCAAGTACAACAACACAACAGATCTGTAACCTGCTTATATCACTGTTCAACAATCCAGCAGAGTGGAATCAACATATTCAAACAAAAGAAGCGTGTTTTGGAGACATTTAGCCCTCCATCGTCTCATTTATTTTCCTGAAGCCTCATTAAAAAACCTCGTACCTTCGTCTCAAAAGACGGGACATCTGACTGAAGACATTTCTCTGTAACTGCTTTTCTTGCAGCTGCATTTAGTTTTCCAAAAGAGTGTTTTGTTTTAATATCTGCAGAAGTAAAAGACCAAAAAATATAGTCTCTAATTCTGTTTAAATCTTTGCATTTGCGTCTTTTGCATTTACTTGAGGACAAGACGAGTGGTAGTGGTTCACTTCTGATATTAGCTCACTGCAGGTTTCTGATCTTGGACTGATAAGCAGGAAACAGTCGCACCAGAACATAGTTTGTCCCGTCGCAGCATGTTTAACTTGATTTTTACTCTTTTAAATGTGACGTTCAGTATGAATCAGAAGTCTTTTCACTGTCAATCATCACACTTCTTGTTACAAACTCCTGCGTGTTCCCTGATCAGTTTCTGAGTCTTGACGAGTGGTTTTGCAGTAATAACCCGTGCAGACATTGATTTCTGTAACTGATTTGTCTCTTGTTTGTTTTTGCCATGCACAAACAATATGGCTGCCGTCTCTTTGCAAGTGAGTAACCTCTACTTCTGTCCGTCTGTGAGAGAGTCCGCGTCCGGCAGATCGTGTTCTCATCATGTTTTCTTTACTTCCCTTCTGTTTTCCTCCTCACACTCTTCTTTTTCGTTTTCTGTCTCATTTCCTCCCCCCGTCTCTCTCTCGAACAGTGGCTGCAATGATCTTCAATGGTTTAGTTCCAATGCCAGATAACAGCTCTAGTGTCTCTGGGGTAAGTGCTTGTTTCCATTCCAGTCTTTTCCTTGTCGAGTGTTTTTATAGAGTCAAGATGAAGATGAAACCCAAACTAACGACGTTTTAAATATCGGCTCCTGTCTGACGAACAAGTTGCTTTGCTTTCCTCTTTCTCTCCTTTGTTCATCGTCGTCCATCCCGTCATCATCGTCCTCTCTCTCACTCTCCTCCGTGGATTTTTTTTCTTCTAACTTCACATCCGTGCTGACGATAATTTTTTCCTCCGTGTCTTCCGTCAAAACACTTCACTCTTCCTCTCTCCTGTCTGTCTCCCCCCTAACACTGCCACCCACCATCCCAGTTGAATGTGACAGCTCTGGACTGGAGCCAGCTGAGCAAGAAGGAGTGTCTGAAGTACGGAGGCTCTCTGGTGGGAAAGTCCTGCAAGTACGTCCCCGATCTGGCCCTCATGTCCTTCATCCTCTTCTTCGGCACGTACTCCATGACCGTCTCCCTCAAGAAGTTCAAGTTCAGCCGCTACTTCCCCACCAAGGTGACGGATGTTTTTATTTTGCTGATCCATTTTTCTGTTTCCAGACACGAGTCTGATGGATGTCTGGACTCGAGCGAAGCCAGACATGGCTCAGATTTTTTAAGTCCTGCTTTCAGTCTGGCAACAAAAATGTGTTTTTTTTCTCACTGAAATGTTTGTTTTGTTTGTCTCAGTTGAGGAAACTCATCAGCGACTTCTCCATCTTCATGTCCATCATGACGTTCGTGGGGCTCGACATGCTGATGGGACTCAAAACGCCCAAACTCATCGTCCCCACAGAGTTTAAGGTACGGCAGGTTTTCAGTTACTTCTTTTCATTTCTATTTTGTTTATATCTTGCTTTCCCAGACTGGATCAACTATGCTTTAAAGGAGCAGTTTCACATTTTTGGACGTGTTTTGCGACACTGCCTGCAAAACATACGTACGATTTATATCAAAAATGATCGACTGACACTTAAATTCTCCAGTTTGAAGCCAGACAGTTGCTGTGTCTCAGTTCAGGGTCTGCATCCTTCGAAGGACTCGGCCTTTGAGGTCTTCGAAGGCGAGTCCTTCGGAGAGACCTTGTTAACAGCGTCAGCCGTTGTTAAATGTGACGATTTCTGCCACCCAGGCCCGCGAAAGTGACGATCTACGCCACGCGATGTCGCCATTTTCTTTCTTTCTTTCTTCTTTTTCGTGTGCGCAAACACTCTTGGGATGTGTGAGGCCATGAAGGATCGTAGCAGTGCATCCTCCAAAAACAGGGAAAGGAAGGAGCATCTGGAGGAGCCTTCAGATTGGGGCAGCCTTTGCACGCCGTTGTGACGTAATTGGCCTCCAAATGCTCCTCCGAAGGACGCAGACCCTGAATTGAAACACAGCAATTGCTTCACTGATGTCTCCATCCAATTAAGATGGCAACAGAGACGATAACGAGTGAGTCGGGAAGGCAACACCGTCATCTAATTAGGCTGTAATATGTAATAAGTAGGCCGATACCACTCTCATGTTTATCCACCAAACATGAAGCTGGAGCCAGGAGACAGCTAGCGTAACTTAGCATAGCACAAACACAGGAAGCTCTAGCTAAGTCTGCCTACCAGCACGTCTTAATCTCTAGCGAGCGGTCACTTCCTGGACTCTTGTAGTCGATGTGGAGCTGCCAGTCGACCAGCGGTTGCATTATATTTTACAGATGTTCCTCATGATTAAAGTCGCTGTTGCTTCCTGGCTGCAGAGTCGCACTGAATCAACAGATATGAGAGCGGAAATTTCCTAAAGTTTGAACACTTGTTGACACTAATTCTTCTATAAAATGTCCGTGTACCCACCAGCCGACTCGGCCGGATCGTGGCTGGCTGGTGATGCCGTTTGCTAAGAACCCGTGGTGGGTTTATGTGGCCAGCTTCGTCCCCGCCCTCCTGGTCACGATCCTCATCTTCATGGACCAGCAGATCAGCGCCGTCATCGTGAACCGAAAGGAGAACAAACTTAAGGTCGGCGTCAGAGTAACATCATCCCAATCGTCGCAGCTCCATGAGGTGTGATTGTGCTGATAACGTATTATCCGTGTGTGGTTTCCCCCCGGCAGAAAGGATGTGGCTACCATCTGGATCTGTTCTGGGTCGGCGTCCTGATGGCCGCCTGCTCATTCATGGGCCTTCCCTGGTACGTCGCCGCCACCGTCATCTCCATCGCCCACATCGACTCGCTGAAGATGGAGAGCGAGTCGAGCGCTCCCGGAGAGCAGCCTCAGTTCCTCGGGGTCAGGTCGGTCCGCAGTAAAATAAAAACTCAGAAAGCTGTAACTTAATGTTTAATCTTCCTGCTGCCACTGGCAATATCATCCATCCTCACTCAGTCCTTTGAGGATGAAATAGAGAGAGAAGCTTCGTGAAATTGGCTTTCGTCTTGTAATCAATGTTTCCTATACAGAGAACAAAGAATGACAGGCATATTGGTGTTTGCTCTCACCGGAGTCTCCATCTTCCTCGCTCCAGTACTCAAGGTATGATGTTCACCGCGGATGAATCACATGTTTGTCCAGCAGCACCAGCACACGGCTCTGTTCTGTTCTGCTGTTTCCTGTTTTATAATCAGGGTTGTAATGGAGGACGAAAACATCTCCAGGTTAACTGAGAGTGTTTTACCTGAGCAGAGACTTTTCAGGATATTTTCAAAATTAAATCTCACGGCCATCTTAGGCAAAGTAAGCTAAACATTCGCTGTAGCCACTTCGCTCTGCTGGATGAAGCTACAACGACGTCATATTAATTCTGAATTAACTCACCTCTCCTCTCATCGGGCTCAACAAGGTTGCACATGATATCGAGTCTCTCTCGCTGGCTAACGTGCACGGTTGACATGCTGAGTTTGGATTATTATTCCTCACCATCTGAGTGAAGACGCTGTGTTAAATTCAGTTAACTTCGCATTAAAAACATTTATTTTTTGAGGATATTCTCAGAGAAAGACGAGCATCGTTGTGCAGAGCAAAAACATGGCAGCCTTTCCTCTGTGGTCAGGGTTAGCTAGTTAGCCTGCTCGCTAAGTAGCATGTGTATAGATGGACAACATTTCTATATCTGGTTGCACAGCCTTGTTAAAATGAAATGAAATGAGACTGAATAGTAAAATAATGTATTTGTTAATTTATTAAAGGTGCAACTTGTGACAATTTCACTGCAAAACATTCAAAAATGAACTGAATGTGAAGAAATATCACTGTTGACGTCTTTGTACTGTGTTGAAGAGATATCCGCTGAAGTTAGCATGCTAACCAGCTAGCCTTGAGCTTTAATCTAGAAGTGTAGACACCGACTGTCACCTGGTAGGCCGGCTAGCTGCACAGCTAACTGAGCTAGCATGCTAACAGTATCCACAGCCATCGATATATATGTGTATGTTGATTCTTACGTATTGCACCCCTTAATTTAATTATTGCATAATTATTTATTTAATCTCAGACATTTATTGGCTCCGTACATCTCTGCTTGTGTTGTTGTCAGTCTATAAACACTCTGTAACAACCGCTGTAACTGGTTTCCTTCCTGCTCCCTGCAGTTCATCCCCATGCCCGTGCTGTACGGCGTCTTCCTCTACATGGGCGTCGCTTCCCTCAGTGGAATCCAGGTAAGCCGCATGCCAGCTGCTGCAGCCGTGTATCGTAATAAATTGATTTTTTTTTGTGTGTGTGTAGCTGGACACCTCACTTATATCGACAGCAGGTGGGAAGTTACTCAAAGCTGCCAAGCGGGAAGGCAGGAAGACGAGCTCCCAAAGTGTCCATACAGACGGCGGAGAGAACAGAATTACAGGGGAAATTAAAACTCTGGGGGGTTCGTTAGAATCTCCCAAATGATGTGGAATGAAGAAAAAAACAATCACACTAGTTGCTGCACCTGTGGACGGCTGCAGTGAATGTGTCGGTGTGTGTTTCTGACGGCCAGGTGTCTCATTATAACCGCCGATATCTAGAGAAACAATTACAGCCAGGGATGCATTTAGACGAGGTGAAAAGCCTGCAGACAGGTGCTGCTCTGTCGCCGTCCGGCAGCTCGCTGCACAGTGAGAGCTGAGCTGTAACGCATATAAATCCACTGCAAATGACGTGGGATTCATTATTCATGTAGGTGTGCATGTAGTCAACCTGTGCCAATCAAAGATTTTGAACCTTCTCTTCCTTTTTTTCCCCTCATCGTCTGGCTCAGTTCTGGGACAGGATTAAGTTGTACATGATGCCGTCCAAGCACCAGCCCGACTTCTCCTACCTCCGTCACGTCCCGCTGAGGAAGATTCACCTGTTCACGCTGGTCCAGATCATGTGTCTGGCCGTGCTCTGGATCCTTAAATCCACATTCCTGGCCATCATCTTCCCCGTCATGGTACGCGATGAAATGTTAATGGAGTTAATGAAATGTTAATGTGAGTCAGAAAAAACGAGCCTCGTGTGTTTCAGATCTTGGGTCTGATGGTGGTCCGAAAGATGCTGGACATGGTGTTCTCCCAGCACGACCTGGCCTGGATGGACGACCTGCTGCCTGAGAAAGAGAAGAAGAAGAAGGAGGAAAATAAGAAGAAGGGCAAGGAGGTGGAGAAGGAGAAGAAGAAGCCCAAACAAGATGACAGCGAGGAAGAGGTGAGAGCTCTCGAGCTTCTGCTGCCCCCTGCTGGAGGGACGGGTCGTGACACACGTTTTCTGATGATTTGTGTGTGTGTGTGTGTGTGTGTGTGTGTGTCTGCAGGACAAGCCCCACGTCTACTCGAACCACTCGCCCAGCTCAGAGTCGGACTTGGATCGCAGGTACTGTGTCCTCAAACTGCACATTCCCTACAGAGACCTCGTCTACCCTGATGTTGTTCAGTCTCAGTGGGGAGCGTACTGCCAGGCCGCTGCCACACACAACGCCCTCTAACACACACACACACCACACACACACACACACACACACACACACACACACTATGCACATATTAAAGGGTCCGTTTACAAAAATTACAAACATTAGTGGTTCCAAACTATTGAGATTGAGACAATGTAGTTTGTGATTCGTGGTTAAACACAAATCTACATGATATTTTACTTAAATTACAACAAATTGAGACTTTATTGAGTTGGAAAATTATCTTTTAAACTGACAAACATCAAATGTGTGCGATTCAAACAGGATCAAACAATTAGTCGGCTCTTTACGGCCACTTTCTGCAAGTCTGCGTTTGTCTTCGGTGATTACCCAGAGTTCATAGCGTTGTAATGTCAAACCACAGGCGGCAAAACATTTTTACAGAATCAGCGATAATCCAAATACTTTCATTTTTCTTTATGCAAAGTTTTTTTTATTACAGAAATCTGACATTTTCACCTGAAACAACAAAAAAAGGCATATATTTCAGTTTGTGTTCACGTGAATTCCTGTCTTTTTTGTTAAAAACTTATATAGAAATTTTATTAAAACCCACTATTTTATTTTATTGTGGTGCTCTCAGCAATTAAACAATACTTTTAATTAATAAGTTAACACGTTACATACCACTACAGATAAGGTTTGTAGATATATTTTGTAATTTTGTTGAACTGGCCCTTTAACAACATGGCCCAATCTCTACATCCTGTAACAGCTAATGAAACGTCTCACATGCTAACTTTAACCCGCTATTTCAATTTGCATGTAGCATGAATCTAGCTGCGCGTTGCTGCTTTATATTACACTTCTTCTTTTTTTTCCAAAGTGTTCGCTCCGTCGTGTTCGTGGTGTTCACTCCTTCATTCATTCCCACAAAATTTAGACACAAATGTTGAATTATGAACACGTGTGTGGGAGGATTCACACCGCTGCCTCTCATGCTCTGGGCTCAGTCTCCTCTCCATGCACTTTAAGGCAATGCAGATCATTGTGATGTCATGAACTGTGTAATCCTGCTGCTACTCTTCACTGTGTTCATGTGTTCAAAAATGTCTCACTGCGCTGAATCTTGTAAACTTCCGCACTGATGTGTGTTTGTTAGTTCTGAGACGGTTCTGCTCCGCGTCTCCGAGCCGCCCGTCTCTGTTAGAACAACATGTGGAATTGAAATAGAAGAATAAAAATAATGTGTGATGTATTCAGTCTGTTGTACATGTAGACAGTTCTCTCTCGTATAATCATCCACATGCAACAAGCATCATTGTTTTGGTTGTTTCTTTTTCCTCCGTATGTTAAATCTCTTGTGATTCTCACCCGGAGCCGCAGCAGTGAAAACGTTCGCAGCTCGTGAGGCTGTTTCTGGTTTTCCCTTTGCTCAACATGCTGAACATTCAAACACTGATACCTCGTTTCACCTTGTTTGTATTTTTTATGAATGACAATTCTTCAAAATTGCCCGTCATGTCTGCATTGCTTTGAAAGAGGCATGGTTTGGAATTGACTTTTGTTTATTGATTAATATGAGTTTTGGATTTTGTGAGATGTTGTCGACTGTAAAAAGATTTACACCTGCCTTGAATCAAGCTGGATGCAAACACAAAACCGTAGTTGAATTTGTGGACGACTGAAAAACAATGTGTTTATTATTTCAGACGAAGATATAAATGTAAAATGAAGATGCTGAAGGTTGCATTTTCCTTTTACACGTCCTCAATTTCCTCTTGGCATCAGCACTCTTCATAGTTCCAAAGAAATAAAACATAGTTCGACTTGTTCCATTAATAAAACTGTACCGAGTAACGAGGAGGCAGCTCGATGTTAAAGGGCGACAACATGAAACCGTCCCCGCCTCGACAGGTCTGGACCACGAGGCACCGCGGCCTCAGACGCTCCTCAGCAGCTCACTTCACCCGTCAGTCGCTGACATGAGCTGCTGTCGTGTCCGGCTGAGGTCACGATGTCACGCGGCTGGGCTCCTCCTCCCTTCAGCCCCTCAGTGTCGTATGGTAACCAGAAACTTGCCCCTTCCTTAGCATCACCCTCCACCTGAAGATCTCCTGCCCGTCGTCTCCGGCCATGCCTATGGGCCGCGGGATGGCCTGCCCCGTGCCCCAGGTCAAGATCGAGATGGAGTCGGACTACGACTCGGACCTGGACACCCACCGGCCTCGGGACATGAGCAGCGAGACCACGTTATGAAGCTGACGCTCGATGTCTTGTTGACAGAACAACGCTCACAGCGAGGTGTGGGGCGAACTGCTCCACGCAGCCGGTGCTGATCCACGGACAGTTCAGGGCGGCACAGCTGTGAACAAACGGACACTAACAGACAGAAACTGGACTGATCCAACCGACGGAGACGTTAATGTTTTTAGTGGCATCTGCTTTCAAAATTGGTGCATTTTTGACAGAAACCGCTCAAACAATATATGAAATACTAAATTTATTTATTTACTTGTATGATGTAAATAGCCACAATAAGAGAGGAACTATTTATCTGTATGTGCTGTATAGGAAATATTATATTTGATGTGAAAATATTTATCTTCATACATACATAGCTATGGATACTTTACTATTATACAGTTGCTACAAATCCAAACAAAACGTACCGTACAGTAACGTCACATCAGCCTGCGTCTACAGTTTGATTCTGCAGCAGGAAAAACAGGCACAAAGTTATTAATAACGAGGTTGTAACATCGACTGTACTAAGCCATGCCTTCTTCTTCATTAGCCTTTGTTCATTGGTGTTTCTGTGTTTGTTTGAATATGTTGTTTTGTGCCTCTGATCCCAGAGAACCGCTCTGCTCTCCCTCCCGTGTCCCTCCAGTTCAACGCTTCCATATTGGCACATTAACCCGGAACAAAAAGAAACAACCAAAAAAAAAAAAAAGTTGTGATGTTGCTGCAAAGGATCGATTTACTGTGCAAGACGTAGCGTACAGGTTTATATTTGTGACTCTGTACGAGAACGTAACTTCCCACATCAACACCACATGCAACATGACAATAACGAGAACAAGCTCAACACGTGATGGATGTTCATGAACTGACCGATATTATTCATGTAATTAAAATTCCATTATTCCAAATCGTGTGCTTGTCATGTGTTGAACATCCTTAAAATCTACAGCACGACTAAGAAATCTGTGGTTCGGCGCTATCGGAAGTAAAATACGCTTCATCACAGGAGCGTCTTCTGTTGTTCCTGATCCAGACGGCCGATCAGCAACACTCAGAAAACCAAACAGGAACTTCTGACAACTGTCACATTTATGCTGAACGATTCTGTACTGGATGTGTTCTCAAATTTGCTACTGGCACCAAAACTGACATTTATAAATAACTCTTAAAGTTTGTCTTTCGTTTTTTTTTCCCCCCCCTTCGTGATCATGAATGTGCTGGAAAAACAGGGAACAGTAGAAGCAGCAGATCACAAACCAAATAAGTCTGAATCAATAATAATATTCTGAATTACACACATTTTTTTTTTTCCCCCGAGCAAATAACTGAAGCTGCAAAGGAGCGAGACATCTCATCTCCTTCTGATCTCTGATGAGTCCGGCTCTTTAACTTCAGTCGCTCTTTCAAACTCGGCGTTGATAACAGAGCCTGCAGCCTTTGACTTCTACACGCGTCATCGCATCACACCTGAAAACGAGAGTCAAACTAGCGCATTCACCCACATCGCAGCCGGGCCAGACCGTTCACTGACTCTGGGGATTAAGAACCGGATCATTTAAGCCAGATGTGAGCAGGTGTGAGTCGGTTTCTTGAGCGGTGTGGACGATGCATGTCGGACACCTCGCCCTCGATTTAAAGATGCAGTAATAATGTTTTTTATTGTTTCCAACATCAATCCAATAATATAAAGTCTCATCGATACTCTGAGGGGTCTGAATCACAGAATCATAGCACCATTAATATTATTAATAGTAAAGATTATAAATATTCATCATTCCAATTTGGAACACAGTCAGAAAGTGTTAATTTAATTAACTCCATTTAATGGCTCTCTGCAGTCACCCAGCGTCGTCTTGATTTAATCAACATCAATCAAACTGTCTGTTAATCACCTGACAGAGAATTTAGTCTGGATGAACCAGCAGCACGTTACCGTCTGCCACAGTGTCTTTCTGATACCACCACCCCTTTTTTTAACATCGGCGCGTCACGTCAGTGCGCACGAAGGATTCGGCGTCGCCGGGTGTTTGGTGAAGCCGTCGCCGAACCCTTCTGCTTCCACCAGCGTCGGCCTCTTGTTGCACATGGGGCACAGTTTGTTGCGCTCCTGCGAGGCTCTCATCCAGACGATGAGGTTCCAGCGCTGGCCGGAGGAGATGGGCAGGGCCCCGTGCATGTGTTGGCCCCGGTGGAGGAGCCCCTCGCACACCCTGTGCTCCACCTCTGAACACTCGGTCTCGCTTAAAGGCACCTGCAGGGGGCGACACCACCGACACCTTCAGATTAGCTTGAACATTTCTGCATGTAAAATATTCCATCGATCTCACAATATTCTCACATTTGCTGCTTTTTCTAGTAATTCTTTCGAGTAATTTTGGTAAGATGAGGTAGTTTCATGTTTCTAAAACTATCAGCAACAATTAAAAAATGGACTGAAAGAGTTTACTTTACAACAAACTCTTTAAATATGATAAATAAGATTTAAATAAGTCCTTTCCAGTAGACAACTGAAGTGTAAACCACCTGTTGTTTTGAAGACTCGAGCTGTTGCTACCTGATTTTTGGAGCGTATTGGGAAGAGAAGGTTGGAGCTGATCGGATCTGACACTCAATTTACTCTATATGGGACCAGAATTTTAAGAAAGCTTGAAACTAGAGATTAAGACCATAAACCCATCAGGATAATGTTTCCTGAAGTAATCGTTCTAACCATATATTCACCTGTTTCATATCACCAAAGTAAAGGTTCCCCTCGGTGAAGTCCTTGCCCAGCGACACGTTGAGGGTGACCTCCGCGTTGTCGTAGTGGTAGCTCAGGTCCAGGTCTTCGTTCATGTCATATTTAACGACGAAGGCCTTGTGGCTGTCCAGGCGGCGCCCCCCACAGTCCGGGTACAGCAGGGAGGTGAGCGGACGCAGGTACTGCTCGCGGAGGGGCGTGACGAAGCCGTCGTCGAAGCCCAGCTCGTTCAGGAGGATCTGGAACAGAAGGACAATGAGAAGAATATCATGAATAAAAAAGGACGTGGGTTATAGATTCTCTCTTACATCTATACATATTTAATACAGAGCTCTTTCATGGCTTTAACATTTTATATCTTCCTGATTTAGTGTCTCAGACGTGTCGTACGGTTCAATGAATTTTAAAGCCACACACGACCGTCCACGTTACCGTGAAATTAGCACTTATTCTCCTTGACTGTCTTAGAAGATCCATCAAAGTGCCCACATGTACCTGCTTTACATATTTCATGACTGATGGGACCACCAGTGGGTCAAGCACAATAGAGATGAAATATGAACGACCGAGCGGTGATTAAATGGCCAGCAGGCGCAGAGACGTTACCCCGTAATGGTTCATGGTGTTGGGTCGTCCCTTGGGGGCGGAGGACTTCTCAAAGTGCTCCAGCTCCTCCACCAGCTCCTCGCAGAAGCTCTTCTCAAACACGGGGAAGCGATACACTCCGGCTGCATCGACAGGACGGGAAAAACACGCAGATGTTCCATGTAACGCTTCCAAACACACGCAAATATACAACAATAACATGCCAACACAAAATACAACCGAAAATATCTTTCATACATATATTTTTTTAATTTTTTCAGGCTAATAATACAAATAATAACAGACTTACATGGCATTATAACTTTAGTCAATAAAAACACTTTCCAGCTCACCTGCTTCTTCCTCCAACAAGTCCAAGAGACCGTCCACGCTGCTGTCGCCGCCTCGACAGTACTCGACAATCTGTCTGAACTTCGGTGCGAAGTAGGACTCCTGAGGAGAAGAGGAGGGCAGGTGTGTTTCAGCGTGGAGTTGATGACACATCAGTGACACTACGCTCAGTGAATAAATACCTGCAGATGGTAAACATGAGGGTGGAGAGGCCGGTACACGTCTTTTATGGCAGCAGCTCTCTCGGCAGAAGTCGCGCTGAGACGCCTTCGCCGGTCCACTTCCTGTGAAATCTACACACAGAATCACACAGTGGAGTTACTCAGAGCTCAAAGATGACGTGATCTTCATCTACTGTCACATATGATTTGAACTTCTGCCAGTTTATTTCTATTTTACGCTGAAATGACAGCACACGTGGACAAGTTACAGTCAGTGTGTGATAACGAGACACCAAGATAAATATTACAAGCACTTTTTAATAACATGGTTTCATCTCAGTTTAGGTCAGATTCTGTGAAACTGACAACACAACGCAGTGAATAAATTAGGGGCAGATCAGTTATCGATCATTTTTAGATATCTGTGATTTTTCTGTCAGATTGCCTTTAAACAAAACTAATTTATACTAATTTCTGATTGATGCATCTCATTGATAACGCATCACGATTAATAACCTATAAACACTGAGTAATCTCAATCTGCAAAGTAACTAGTGACTAAATTTACCAAACAAATGTAGCAGAAAGGACGTATAAAAATGAAAATACTCAAGTAAAGAACCTCAGAATTGTACTTAAAAACAGTATTTGGGTTTTTTTGTCATCACTGGTTGTACAAAGTTTTGACACATTTCACTTTGAATGAATATCGATCCAAAATAACGGTTTTGCAAAAATCACTGTATCGTGATATTATCGTTATCGTGAGCAATGTATCGCGGATCGAATCGTATTGTGACACACACACACACACACACACACACACACTTACCTTGTCAAGCACATCCTCAAACTGTTGGTCCGTCACACAGCCGAGCCTCCTCAGCAGCTGCGGATCAATAATCAATCCAGATGTCAGTCACGTCACGTCACGTCACGTCATGTCACGTCACGTCACTCCAAACACTGTTACTGTTGTGAATGTGTGGCTGATGTTCACTCACTGCCTCGTAGTCCAGCCTGAACTGCTGCTCCGACACGAAGCGCACATGGAGGCTGTAGTCCTCCAGGAAGAAGTTGTCAGTTGTGAAACAGTTACACATGTAAAACTGAGCTGCGTCGTCTGTCGTCATCACAGCTCGAGAAGAAGAAACAACCTCAGAAAAACACCGGAAGGGAAACGCTCAGTGACGAGCTACAAATAAATAACAACACTTCTTCTTCTTCTTCTGCTGCTGCTGATTCTTCTTCTTCGTTCATCGAATTGGCGCATCACCGCCACCTGGTGTGGAGTGTGGCTAACACCAGCGAAAGAAATACATTATTTGTAATTTATACATAAAATGAGTTAAGTTGAATTAAATTAAGTTTAGTATGATATAATTTAATATATTGTTCTTCAGTGGAGAGTGTACAGTTGTGGTAACAGTTGTGGATCAGGAAGACAAATGAGTCAAAGGAAAACAAAGGAGCATACTGAAGCTGAAAATGAAATGTTAAAAATAAAACTTTATGAATATCAAGTCCCCTGAAATGAATGTCCAAATGTGCCAAAAGTACCCACCAATGTAATGTCTTGATCTATTTTTATTTCTTTTTTTAATAATAATTTTAAAACTTTAACTGTTGTTGCTTCAGAGTTTACACATTTTAATTTTGTAAATATAGCCATTTAAAAAAAAAAAAGTGAAAAACAACTTAACAAAAAAAAGAATGACTAAGGTGTAGTACCGCTGGGTGTCCAGCAGATGGCGGAGGGGGCGCTAACCATGAAAAATAGATACCAACCGCAGAAAATCAACAGTAGAAGAAGAAGACAGGAACAGCACGCTGAGAGCCGCCAGCCTGTTGTGGTCTGTTGTGGATTATCTGTCGTCGTTAGCAGCGGCTAGCACGGTTATTAACTATGCCGATTAGCAGCTAGCATATTTATGTTAGCTGAGGTGTATAACCGCCGTCCGTTGTACCACTTTATAAAGTCTGAGCGGAAATGTTAAGCGTGGAGTCGTTGCAGGTGGCTGAGGAGGAGGTGGTGGAGTCCAGCTCCAACAAACTCGGTGACATTTACTCTTTCGTGGCTAAAGGCTGCTTCCCTCAGACTGTGCACCCTTTACGAAAGAAGAATCTCAGACGATACGCCCAGAAGTTCATCTTTGACGGTGAGGATTCCTGGAAAACCCACTGAGAATGCAGTGCTTTTCTACGAAATTCCATTTAAAAAACGTGCAAATTGAATATATAAAGAAGTACATATCTTGTGGGACGTGATGTTATATAATTTATGAATCTGTAGGAGGATATAGAAAATTCGGCACACTAACTGAGCGTTTAAACATATCCAGCACTGTATATCAGGTAAATCTAAACTGGCTTTAAGTTATAGAAGAGAAGAGAATAAGCTTCTTATAAAAGTTAATATTTTCTGGATATAAGTGGCGTTTGGTAAATAAAGTGTAAGCCGAACTGAGGAGTGGACTTGAACTGCTTGTCACAGTTAAAGTCGTGTTTTTTCTGTTTGTCTACCTGTCAAAACAAGCAAAACCACATTAAATACTAATTTCTTTGAATTGAGTTTGGCCACACAGCATTCATGAAGTGGTCTGCAGGATGTCACGTGTGTGTCAAAGCATGTTCTCATCGTCCATGTCTTTTATAAGAGGGCAAGCTGTACTATGTGGGACCCAAGAAAAAGGAGAAGAGGGAGGTGGTCATCGAGGCCGAGAGGAAGAGGCAGATCTTCCTCGACTGCCACTTTAATGACATCGGTCATCACCTGGGCCAGAAGAAGACGGTCCACAGGATCCAGAGCAAGTACTACTGGCTGGGGATCATCAAGGACGTGGTGGATTGGGTACACACACGTTTATGTCTTTAGTTTTCTGCTTACATCTCTGGGACATTAAGACAAAACTGTTTTAACATGAATGATAACTGCTGTTTCAGATAAAAGTATGTGACAAATGTCAGTACAGTGAGAGGAGTAAAAACCAGGCGAGGATCGTCCGGCCCATAAAAGTGGACACACCTTGGGAGATTGTTGGTATTGATATTTTAGGTTAGTGCCTCAGTTAATTCCATCAAATTATATTTAAAATGTTATTTTTCCTGTATGATTTCTTGTCACACGTTGAGACCTGCTGTCTGTCTGCCTGTCTGTCTGTCGTCTGTTCACCAGGACCTTTCCCAGAGACCCAGCAGGGCAACACCAAGGTTACAGTCCTTATTGATTACTTTAGTAAATGGCCGGAAGCTTTTCCAGTGCAAAAGACAGACGCTCTCTCTGTGGCGCGATGTATTTCCAAATGCATATACAGGTGAAAACATTTCACATAATCTTGACTAATCATACTGAGGCTTTAACAAAGGTTTTTTTTTTGCCAGAATGTTTGATTTTCTTTTACTGTATGAGACCATTTTTATGTTCGCCTAAAACCAAATTATCCAATGTTTTCAACAGAATTTAATTCTTTCCACAAATTTAATAAAAGGTTACTTTCAGGATGCTAATATTTAATTCTAGCTCATGTCGATACTCACAAAATTATGCAAATCTGATTTTGAATTCATTCTGTTCTTTGTTCAATCAGGTTTGGTGCCCCCAAAACAATAGTGTGCACGCAGAATGCTGACTTCTGTGATGAGGTGAGATGTGAGTCACAAAGTAGATTTAAATAAACGGGTGAATGGAAGGATGAGAGATAGAAGTGCTGCTGTTGTCGGGCAGTTTTCTCATCGCTGCTGCTGCTGTGTGTTCTTCTAGGTGACGAAGCTGCTGTCCGACAGGTGGAGCATCGTGCAGAAGGTGTCTCCTCTGGATCATCCTCAGCTCAACCCGCTGCACGACTGCACTTGTCCTTTGCTGAAGGACGCCGTGGTGCAGATGGTGACGGAGAAGCAGGCCGACTGGGACGACTTCCTGGACCCGGTGCTGTTTCTGTTCAGGACGTCCGCCAACCCTACAACCAAGTTCTCACCTTATTCCCTCATGTTCAACAGGATGGCTAATTTACCAAATGAGGTCCAGATTCCCATGTTTAGATAAAAAAAATCAGACAGTGTGGTTTGTTCCTGATAATCAATTTTCTTTCCTTCCCTCTAGACGTCATTGAGCGTCCTGAATTATGACGACCAGGAGCAGGACATGTATTTCGAAAAGGAGAAGGCCTCGACGTATATGAGAAGAATGCAGGAGCAGCAGAACTCATTGAAACAGCTGGTAAGTCATGTTGCTTTGTCTTGTTATTGATGCAATTAAAGTGAAAACGACACACACACACACACACACACACACACACACACACACACACACACACACACACACACAGAGCACATATAGCTGACACCTCTTCTGTGAACAATTCTGCTCGGAAATCAAGCTGAAACACAGTTTCAGGCCTTTTTCTTTTTCCCACGATGAAAACACTGCAGCATAATTAGGATGTTTGGTGGAAAACTGTCTCTCGA